>CM059206.1:11414678-12639678 GCA_030347435.1 Clarias fuscus | reverse complement strand
ACCATGATGAACCTGTCTCTCATGAAGACCTTCCCAAAAAAAAACAAGACCAAAACTTACCTCTGCTGCAGAGGAGAAGTTCATTTAGAGTTACCAGCCTCAAATATCACAGTTTAACCTTCGGAATTGTTTTACAGTGTAGAAAGAAAGGAAAGACCATGGAGTTAGAAGGTGTGTCCAAAACATTTGACTGGTCATATTAAATAATATTACTACATTGTCAGGGGCTGTATTCTGCATCATTAGTACAGTTGGAGAGAGTGTGTCGGCTTCCTGCAGAATATTTGTATCACAGTAGTAATGTGAGTGTGTGTGTTGTGGCTTAAGAAGTTTGACAGTGAAAGCTGAGATTGATGTGGTATTTAGCTCTTACACTCATCTGTTAAAACATGAGAACAGACCCAGAGTGGAGAAAGGGCAAAAACAGTGTGACAGCGAGAGGAAGGAGACAGAAGAAGAGAGATGGTTAGAGAGGAGGAGATGATACAGCCCCGCGGCCGAATGTGTCCATCGATCTGCTTTGAAAAACAACAAGCTCCTTTCACTGAGCGCTCTGTGCTGCTAACGCTGCTCTGTTTAGCTGAAGCCGAAGACAGCAGAGGTGTAATTCTTCACGCCAGGAGGGGTGTGAGAGGTGGGAGGACAACTCTGACTGATTCTGAGCACTTTCATTTTGATAAGAATAACTGGGGGGGAAAAAGGGTTTTATTTGCATACGACTTTCTTTTTTTCCACAGTTAGAGGCAAGTCGAGACTCCTCCTGTGAGAGTCAATCATGACTTCACACAAATTCAGGAGAATGTTAATGTGTTCTGAAGAAGCTGGTCGCTAATTATTGTTTGGTTCAGCCAAAAATGAATCACGGTGCAAGACTTAAACAACGCTTTTAAAAAAAAAATTTATTGACTTTAGACCGAGGCTTTGCTATAAGTGACAACAGCATACAAACTTACAGAAAAGAATCTATGCATGCTGTATTCGGGATACACAGGATGTTAAACAGACAAAATCCAATACTACATGTACACAATATGTGCATAGATCCTTACACAATAACAGCTGTGAATGACTATAGAATTGGCACAGAAACATCCTGTAAGTTTACTGCAAGTCTCCCTCTCTCTCTCTCTCTCAGCTCATTGCCGTACCACAAACCGATGTGTTTTTATATTAGCATAACATACCCTGTGTTTTTTTTTTTTTAGAAAGGTCCACAGAGCTATGCTTGGTGCTGTAATAAAACCCAATATTCATAGTAATGTCTAGTAGAATATACTGTATTTACACAATGATATTTTTAGGTCTGTAGTAAATCTTTTGCTTCAGTCAACAATACAACGTCTTTCTGTTTTTGTCTCTTCTCTTTTTTGTCCTTGGCTGCGTCCATGAATTTGTTCACCTGTGTCTGTCTCTCTTTCTGTCTCTTCTGTTTTCTTTGCAACATAATGAGTATATCACTTTCAGTTTTGAGCTTTGTTTCCCCCTTGGTTTTGTTATCTAGTTTTCAGTGTTGTCATTTATACTTCCTGGTTTTACTTTTGTTGTTGTTATTGTTATTCTGGTTGCTGATTATAGATTATAATCTTTTTTTTTTTTTACTTGGACTAATGAAAACGCAATAAGACTGTGCCATGAGTGACATTAAAAATAGTAGGTATGGGAATGATAAGGGACCTCCCGATACATACCTAGACGACGATTTGATTTGTATTGGTTTTTGTATATTTGTATTATATAAATATCACAATTTTATAAATACCCCAATTTGATATTTTTTCAGATTTAACTTTAAAAAAAATATATATATATATATATATTTGTGCTTACCAATGTGTGAAGCACACCACTTGTAGGATGTTAGAAAAACTCAAATAAATAAATAAATAAATAATAATCATTTTCAGTCAGTGCCACACAAAGAGTCATGGTGCTGTAACTGAATCGATTTTTCCGCCATCTCTAATAAATAGGCACTAATGAATCTCCACACATACATCCTTAGTGCCTAAATATCGAGCGCCGGAGCAAATTATTTTCCTGAAAATGCAAACATCGAAGATCATACAACGACTCTGATCTCAAATGCATTAGCATGTCAGATAAATTCCGTAAACTATCATGCAGTGCATCCTACAGCCATGTACGGAAATCAGTGCCTCCCCAACCGTGATTGATGGGCAACCTGTAAATAGAGCATTGTGAAAGATCTTAGTGAAAATGGAAGGGTGCCAAGATCATTTCAAAGCGTGAATGTGGAGGAGGTTTAAAGCGCAGTGTTTGCTGCCAGGCACACACTTGTCTTCTGGGGTTTCATCAGCCTGGAAAATAAAGACATGGCCCCTGGGCGTTTCATTAAAATCTATTTACTTAAAATGGCAAAAAGAAAAGAAGGGGGAGTGAAAGAAAATCTGATGAACACTGGGAATTGCCTTTAAGCTTAGTAAACATTAGATTGGCTCATGCATAAAGGAGGTGCCCTAAAGAGGAATGGTGCTGATTTTGGCAGTGAGTGAGCTTTGTTGGAGGAGAACAGAAAGGTCAAGCTCACCTATTTGAAAACACAATTGCGTGAGAATTAATGAGCAGCTAATGTGATAATGCATTCCAAATTATGTGCACTTGGATAGATTGCATCGTGCCTGCTAAACTGCTGTTTCTTAATCCTTTTTTAAAACCATCATTTAAAATGTTTTACTGTTGCTAAAATCAAATGAAATAATAAATACTGAAACACTGCACAAATGCAAGTCTTGTGGTTAGTCATACAGAAGCAAACTGACCCAAAAACGGGAACGGGCTAGTTCTGGTTTTTTTTTTTTTTTTCCTTGAATCAAAATTGAGGTGCATATACGTACATTATCATGGGTCTTGGTCGTTATAAATTTTCCTGCTCTGACACCGACTGTAACGTTTGTCACCCAGAATGTAAGTACAATGTAAGTAATCCGGGACAATCCTCATTTCGTAAAAAAATGCATTCCAAAGTTCAGCTGAGATTCATATGAATCTTCTGCAGTCCCAATGAGCTGGTATTTTTTTAAGTTACGGTATATTCAGTATAAAACTCTTTTCTTTCACTGAAATTAGTCGTAAGCTAGCCGGATGTACATGAGCAGCACCGCTAGGTCCAGTGAAAGAAAAGGGTTAAGCTGAACTTTGGAACTAAACTATCCCTTAGTGGAGTACAAACTGGAGGAGCTGCACCTTAGTTAAAGTTAAGCTAATTGATACACAGTGGATGGCATGTCGAGGAAACACTGCTTTACAATGCAAAGTGCTGAAGGTAGAAATGTAGATAGTGAAACCCATTTGTTGGTAGAGGAATTGAAAAAAATTAGTCATGAACTGTGGACTGAATAGAGAAACCAGTCAGTTTATGCATATATACAGTACAAATATATACAGCACATGCACAGCTGCTCAGAAAGTGAGGGTAGTATCGATATGTTCTACTGCATCTACTAAGGGCAGGGACAGTAACCCTAATAAGAAAATTTAAAAATGCCTATAATCGAGAGGGGAAAAAATCGCATGAACTAGAAATAAATGAATAATCCACATGTCCGCAGTTTTTAAGGACAAGACAGATGAAACTGCAAACCATGGTCACAAGCTGTTAAACAGGTATCATGTTCATGTGAAGGTGAAAAGGAAAAATTGTGGAATGACAGCAACATTTATTGCTAACGCTGCATCATCCATCACTATCTCAGTCTGGGCACAGAGTTATAGACCCCTAATGGTTACAGTGGGTGAAATCAAATTGTTCTATGTGTATTTATGTCTGTTTTTGTTTTATTGTTTCAGACGGGAGGGCGAGGGAGTGCGTGTGTTTTGGGACAAGCTCCGAGAGCCTTCATTAACATCACGTTGGAACCCCTTTGCTACGGACTTCCCCTACACTACACTGACCTACCACCCAGTTCGAAATGCTAATGAGAAGCTGTCCGAAATTTGTGAGGTGAGAAGACTCAATCGTTAACTTCAGCTTTCTATTAACATCAGGGTCACAAAAGTACATTAATCTGAGACCCTTTAGATGCAGTGTACATTATCCAGGATTGTGTGAGCATTACATGAGTGGGGAAACTTTATTCTTGCCAGATCTGTGTTTGGTGAATTTATGGATGCTAATCTCTGTAGATTCTGTACATTAAAGCTTAGAATTATCTTAATATTGTGAATTATATTTAAAGGCAATTTATAGCATTGTATCAGAAAATTTTAATAATATTTACAAATATTATTATTATTGTTGATGATAATGATGTCCGTATTAAGGTTTGAGGTTTTGCCTTCCAGGAGTTCTCAAAAACGTCTTCCGGCTTTTGTGGGATGTTTTTTTTTTTGTTTGTTTTTTTGTTTTGTTTTTTTACAGTGGAGAAATGAAAAAGTGGAAATTAAAAAGCATTATTATCACCATTATTATTCATATAATATCAACTGGAATCTGATGATAGTGTAACTTTAAACCAAGGATTCCCCAGCTGAAATATTGGGGAAATTCTTTTGAATTAAATGATGAGCCTAATATTTAAAATTGAATTATGTTTTTAAAACAAATCTGTAGGGACATAAAAGGTTTGAAAACCTGTTTAATATAAATAATATACAGCATATACATTATTGTGCAAAAGACAAGGTCCTTTATATCATTTACTCGTCATTGTCTATACCTGCTTAATCCTACGTACAGGGTCGCAGAGGGCCTGGAGCCTATCCCAGGAGACCTAGGGCACAAGAGAGGGTGCACCCTGGACAGGGTGCCAATACATTGTAGGGCATGCACACACACACTTTGGGAACACCAATTAGCCTAATCTGCATGTCTTCGGACTGTGAGAGGAAAGGGTAGCAACGGGGAGAATCTGCAAATTCCATGCACACAGAGGCGGGAATCGAACCCGGAACCTCCAGGTGCAAGACGACAGTGCTAACCACTAAGCCACAATGCCACCTGGAAATTATTTATGAAGTAAATATGGACACCGCATATACAGTATATGCAGCAATTTTTTTTTATTCAGTATCCCAACACTTCCCGTTCAGTGTTCACTCTATAATAAAAAAAATTTAAAAAAACACTTGTATCTAGTACCCTTAAGCATTCTTTCTGAGAAAATCCCT
Source organism: Clarias fuscus (assembly GCA_030347435.1). Lineage (NCBI taxonomy): Eukaryota > Metazoa > Chordata > Actinopteri > Siluriformes > Clariidae > Clarias > Clarias fuscus. The sequence continues at coordinate 12,634,551 of CM059206.1, read as the reverse complement.
TCATAAAGTTGAAATCTTCCTCACCATTAAAATAAGACCTCTTGAGGCACATTTTTCAAGATTGTGAAGCCCCGTAGAGGTGATGCAGTGTTTAGCGGGTCGCGGTGGACCTGGGTGGAGTTGCAGTGTCCTTGAAGATCACATAACCACTCATTTAGAGAGGCAGGGTGTCAAAGCCCCAATACCATTCCTCACATTCCACCACGCCCATGACGCTGAGCAGGAAGGAGAGAAAGAAGAGGGGAAATGAGTTTCTAAATAATAAGACCGTTTGACGGAGAGAAAGCGTCAACCATCTGAAGCCAGCTGTGGCCTGATTTTCTCACAGACAAAAATCTCACATCATAGAACAATTATATAGTTGAGATAGTGGTTAGGATAGGAACTCTTAAAATATATAAATTACGGCTATTGTGATGAAAGACAGCCAATGACAAAGTGATTTGATTAAAGTTTCTGTGTGTGACCGTTGCTATGATGATTATCTAAAAACTACTCATAGGAATATAGGATACAACAATGCGAAAGTTATAATGTGAAGATTTTTTTTGTTTGTTTGTTTGAGGTAGCATTCCAAACAATGCTAAAACAATTGCTCATATTGAGCGCACACGTCTGATCTCTCATACAGTGAGACGCAAAGCTACCTCGATTGCTAATAGACAGAAAACAATATCTTTATTACCTTGAAACCTCTTTTACCCGGCTCCAAATAGTTTTCTCTTGGCACAACACCTTTACTATTATAGTGAGGGCTTTGTTTCCTTTTGAGTCCCTTAATTTTCTACGTCACAGTCTTATGGTTAAAGGACCTTCTTTGTATAAACGTACAAGGAGAAGACGTTATTTGTATGTCCAAGATTCAGTTGACAAATAATGTTTAAAGATTGCAGATATTGCACCATGAAAAACAGGCTTAATCTATCGACAACAGATGCAACATGCGTCTATCTCCCATGCCATAGAATCTAGTAAGACCACAAGCCAACTGTTAGGATTGACCTGCCTGACAATGCCACACAATTATAGGTGTTTTCCCAAGCTTTAATTGAGGAGCTGGGCCTGTGACTTGTGATAGAAACAAATTTATATGCTTAGCACAGCATGAGCAAAAGGTTGTCTAGCAGCAAGTAGACTCCTGTTACTGTGAGGCAAATGCAAAGGTCCATTGGCCTGTGTCACCATTTGCATTCTTCAGCTCCGATCAAGTAGAGATTATTCGCAACAAAAAAATATCTTCAATGCATCTTCATCTACTGAATGATCAAGCACATGACATGGCCCACTCTGACAAGCTGTGGAAACTAAGATGGTTTCTCAACTACCTCTCTCCTCAACTTCAGTCACTCCATGAGGTGAATGGCTTTGTGACAGTAGATGGTGAAATCGAAGGGAAGAGAAGAGAAGATTTGCCTTGTCAGTATCTCAAACCAAGAAAGTGGTTTGAGATACTGGAGAACTCAGGAGAAGTATCTTCCTTGCAGGATCACTCCTGATTGCATCTGTCTATTTCCATGGACAGTTTCTGCTCGCGGTGGAGCGTTTCGAGGACGCGAAAAGCAGTGGACTGGATCCCTGAGGCACCGTTCATGTGAAGGAAAAACTGCAATCAAGATTCCTTGTGCAAACATGAAATCAACCTGGCTTAAAAGGACAACCTTGCTTTTTGTATTTGGAAGTACATCAAGGCTGTCATGCTACTGTCTCATTACTGGGATCAAACTGATAAAAAAGTTCTAAGAAGTAAAGGAAGTGATAGAGCAACCAAAAATAAAAACACTTGAAAGGTGAGTAATTGCTGGATCAGGTGGTATTGGTAGATATCGACAGGTCCGGCATCAAGAAATGAAATGGTGGGAAAGGTTTTTTTGGAAATGTTGGATGCATCTATTCATACAGTATCTTCTTGCAAGGTATGCTGGTCAGAGATTATTCTCGGCTAGAGAACATGAGAGAGACACATCTGTATGTGACTGTGTGAAATTGACTAAGTAGAAATATTATCGCTTTTAACCGCACATATACAAATTAAACTGTCCACCACCTCCAAGTTTTTTTCTTCTCATCTTTTGGCGATTATATAGTAATATGCAAAAGTCTTAGGCGCATGCTGTACATTGCTGTAGAGCAAGGATGTCTTCAAAAAAAGAAGTTTTTATATACAAAATATACTAAAAAATACACTTAGATTTTTAAAAAGTAGTTAAAGAAACAAAGTCAATAATTGGTGTAATGACACTTAAAATAGAGTGTCCGGTGCAGTTTTATAAGGAAATTAGCGGCTTAGTTTTACTGAACATCCTGCAGAACCAGCCACAGTTCTTCTGAGGACTCTGTCGTACCTGCTTCTGTTATCGTTCATGCAAAATATAAAAGCTTTCTTCTTTTTTTTTTGTTCTCTTTTTTTTGTAACGACTTAATAATTGAGTCATAAAATAAACAGCTATTACAAAGTTTGTAATAAAAAAAACAAAGTCTGCCTAAGATAATATGTAAGCAATATCATACAGATCTGCTGGTCTGCTGGATATCAGCACAGCTCTGATGCCTTCAGCACTCGGTTGGACATACACTAACTGTGATGTAGTTATATATTTACAGTTATTGCAATTTTATCTTTTTTTTTTTTTTTTTTTTTTTTTAGTTGTTCAGAGGTTGTTTTTAAACAGTGCTTATGGATTTGAATGCTTTTATTTACGTGTCTATAATCTTAATGGGTTAAAGACTGGTTTGAAGACATTTGAGATTTGACCTCTGAAAAGAGTTATAGCTACCTTGCTTGTTTTGCTAAGACTTAGAGGTACGAAGTGAGCATTGAGGTCAGGCACAGCTTTATGATGATGCTATCTGTTTTCTCCTCATAGCTTCTGAGTTTTAAGGAGCACTTGATCATTGCAGCGCAAAAAGCCCACAGTCTGAATCCAGTCCCCGGGAAAGCCAACGGTGTTCTTCTACTGAATCAGCCCGTCCTCATCGAGGCCTACGTAGGCCTCATGTCAACCCTTGGCAACCAGAACAAGCTGGGCTACTGCTTAGCAAGAGGCAACGTTGGTTTCTGAAAGCATGTCATGGTTTGATCAGTTGACAGTTTTATTGAAGTGAATGACGAGTAATGTTAGTTCAGGAAATATTGTTCTTTAAAGTTTTTTTGATGATGTTGATTGTTTTTGTCTGCATGAAGGATGTTTCTTTTTAAAAGCTAAGCATTTCTAAAGATTGTGACAAATCAAAGCAATATAATTGGCACCTTTAAATATTGGTTAAATTTAATTAATTAAATTGCTGTAAACTAAGGTGGTGAAGTGTGTCTGTGTCTGTTATAAAATGGACAATATATTTTGTCAGAATGCTCTTTTTATTCATAATTTTGTAAGGTTTAAACATTGTACTGTTGATGAAAATAATAAAAGAATGTAACATTCACTCCTACTTCTGTAAAAATTATTTGCCACTAATAAATTATATGATATCCTGATGATCAACATGGAGAATATTGTTCTTCTGAATTCTTTAAAAGATTGTTCCTAAACAGTGCTGTTTAGGAAGACGATGCTTTGGTAGTTGGCAGATTGGGGGCAGAGATTGTGCTTGTGATTCGGAAGGTAGTATGAGGACAGCTGTCCTTTTTCTTTTTTCTTTTTTTTTTGGACAATTGTCAAGAAGCCGTCCTGAAGAATGGAATTATTTTACATGACCATGGTGTAATAAAAGTTTTAAATATTGAGTAGGTGTTTAGATATACAGATTACGCCGTTAGAGTGTGTGTATTTTACCATGCAGGTCTATATAGCACATGAATCCCTTTTGTTTGTATGGTGAGGAGTGTCTCATGCCGCAGATCATTTACCACCATCCTTTGACTCTCTTTCTCCTTTCATTTTCTCAGTAACACTTCTATCATCAGTCCTACCCATTGCTACCCCTTTCAATAATGCAACGCTCCTTACAGGCTCCCTGAAGCATGACGGTGGATGTCATATTAGCCTGACGGTAGGAATCTTATTTTTAACAGTCAAGCAATGCCCTGGAATGTTCCCCGGTTTTGTAACAGCAGTTCTGCTTATTTATTTCTTCAGCAAAGTGAACAGATTAAACACAAATCCTTGGGCAGAGTTGATGCAGAATCTGATTTTACATTCCACTGCCTTTGGAGACTCACTCAGAAATCCTAAAACACATGATGCTATCACTGCCTATGTGTTCAATCCATTCATTCCACAATATTAAACAGCAACAAAAAAAAAAAAGAAAAGATCGTGTGTTTTGAATAGCATGCATACATAACAGAATACAGTTACTTTTATATGCTTTTGGAAATCTTTTCTAGTCTTGTCCCATTATCAGCTGCTAATTATACAGTATGTACACCTATCAGCCATAATCTTAAAACCACCTCTCTAATGTAAGCTCTGACCCTTTGAGGCATGGACTCCACAAGTCCTCTGAATTTGGTACCAAGATCATTTTAGTCCTGATAGTTGTGAGGTGAGGTCTTGTTTGTCCATCACATGCAATAGATTTTACATTTACATTTAGGCATTTGGCAGACGCTCTTATCCAGAGCGACTTACAAAAAGTGCTTTAAAGTTTACATTACTGGATAGATACTTACACTGGGTTAACTAGGTCAATAACTAAGTGCGATTAGTCTAACACAACTGGGAAGAGTTTTTTTTGGGGGGGTTCAGGGCGGGTTAGTCCTGTAAGATAGATGCTTCATCGGTTTGAGATCTGGGAAATTTGGAGTCCAAGTCAACACTTGAAGCACATTGTCATGTTTTTCATACCATCCCTGAACAGTTTTTACAGTGTGGCAGGGCACAATATTCTGCTGAAAGAGGCCACTGCTATCAGGGAATACGTGTCTAAGTAACATCCTCATGAATTGCAGTAGCCAAGGTTTCCCATCAGAACATTGTCCACAGTATCACACTGTATTTACCAGCATTGCAGACAATAAATCAACAATAACTTAGATGCCTAATATATTCCACCCCTCCACAGAGAATGTTATTCACGGCATCCATCAATGCTTTTAATGTTACTCCTGATTAATGCATGTAGTTATCCATTTTAATGAAAATCTTTTCACTACTACTGTATATACAAGCTCTGGGTAATAAAGTGCATTCTTTCTAGCTGCCAGTGTTTATTTGCACTTGCATTCGTGTTCAAAAGAGAGGCCTGCTCTCATGGTTTGATATGTGAAATGAATAATACTGAAGAAATATACACCGCACAGTTGGCCTACTGCATGTTGTGCTAAGCTCTTGTTTATCTGGTTGCATTTAAAAATTCGATGCAGTGTACACTGCTTCCAGTGTACACTGCTCTGTACATGTGTGCATTCTTGTCACTCAGCAGCTTCCCACAGTATCAGCTTAACACTAATACCGAAAACATGCTGCTGTGCATGATCTTACTGTAAATAATGATAATGATGTGTGCAGCATAATGTAACACTCTTTACAATACTCTTCATATTTTGCTGAGTTTAAATATATTTTTGCGAAGGATGTTATGGAAATTATTATAGGCTTAAAAGCGAACGCATATGCTGGTTTGTTTGCAAAATTTGCGAAATTGGAAAAGTTGCTGCTTAAGTTTTTATAATAGCAATTTGCATATACTCCAGAATGTTATGAAGAGTGATCAGATGAATTGCATAGTCCTTCTTTGCCATGAAAATTAACTTAATCCCGAAAAAATCTTTCCACTGCATTTCATTGCTGTCATTAAAGGACCTGCTGAGATCATTTCAGTAATCGTCTTGTTAACTCGGGTGAGAATGTTGATGAGCACAAGGCTGAAGATCATTATGCCAGGCTGATTGGGTTAGAATGGCAGACTTGACATGTTAAAAGGAGGGTGATGCTTGAAATCATTGTTCTTTCATTGTTAACCATGGTGACCTGCAAAGAAACGCGTGCAGCCATCATTGCGTTGCATAAAACTGGCTTCACAGGCAAGGATATTGTGGCTACTAAGATTGCACCTAAATCAACAATTTATAGGATCATCAAGAACTTCAAGGAAAGCGGTTCAATTCTTGTTAAGAAGGCTTCAGGGCGTCCAAGAGAGTCCAGCAAGCGCCAGGATCGTCTCCTAAAGAGGATTCAGCTGCGGGATCGGAGTGCCACCAGTGCAGAGCTTGCTCAGGAATGGCAGCAGGCAGTTGTGAGCGCGTCTGGTGTCAAGAAGGGCAGCAAAGAAGCCACTTCTCTCCAAAAAAAAACATCAGGGACAGATTGAGCTTCTGCAAAAAGTATGGCGAATGGACTGCTGAGGACTGGGGCAAAGTCATATTCTCGGATGAAGCCTCTTTCTGATTGTTTGTGGGATCGGAAAAAGGCTTGTCCGGAGAAGAAAAGGTGAGCGCTACCATCAGTCCTGTGTCATGCCAACAGTAAAGTGTTGAGGGGTTGCTTCTCATCCAAGGGAGTGGGCTCACTCACAATTTTGCCCAAAAACACAGCCATGAATAAAGAATGGTACCAAAATACCCTCCAACAGCAACTTCTTCCAACAATCCAACAACAGTTTGGTGAAGAACAATGCATTTTCCAGAACGATGGAGCACCGTGCCAAAAATGGCAAAAAAGTGATAACTAAGTGGCTCGGGAACCAACACCTTGAAATTTTGGGTCCATGGCCTGGAAACTCCCCAGATCTTAATCCCATTGAGAACTTGTGGTCAATCCTCAAGAGGCGGATGGACAAACAAAAACCCACTAATTCTGACAAACCCCAAGAAGTGATTATGAAAGAATGGGTTGCTATCAGTCAGCATTTGGCCCAGAAGTTGATTGAGAGCAGCCCAGTTGAGAGGTCTTGCAGAGGTCCTGAAAAAGAATGGCCAACACTGCAAATACTGACCCTTTGCATAAATGTCATGTAATTGTCGATAAAAGCCTTTGAAACGCATGAAGTGCTTATAATTATATTTCAGTACATCACAGAAACAACTGAAACAAAGATCTAAAAGTAGTTTAGCAGCAAACTTTGTGAAAACTAATATTTGTGTCATTCTCAAAACTTTTGGCCACTGTACAGTGTGTATATATATATTGTATATATTGTATTTATTAGTATATTTATAACTCAACACTTACAATATAAGGTCACTACCTGTTTTGTCACAATACGCCGAGGAATGGGGCTGTTACTCGAATTTTTTCCCAATCATATTAATTTTAAACACTGCACACTTATATTTTTACAAATATTTTGAGGTTTGAAATTATTGATTTTTTTTTTTTATCTTATCAATTGTCCATATTGCCTTACATTTTCCACCATTTACATTACACGAGTCGTTTCACGGCGGACATGGCCGTACTCGGTGCCTGTAATTGAAGGGTAGGACTGGTGTAGTATAAGTAAGGACATTTCCAAGTGCAACTGAGTGACAGGGCATCAATGTTCAATCGACATAACCTTACAAGGGTTGGCTTCATCAACTTTAGGGGCCCAGAATCTCACGTGGTGCCACCCTGCCAGTACTTGTATTCTTCATTACTTCTACAGTAGGCTTTATTGTTTCCAGAACTGCTGAACTATCAACTCCAATGCCTGGACCTGGGAATCAACTATACTAGCATTAATCGTCAAGAACACCTGTGGTAAGTAAGATGGCTCTTCATATTAATTGTACGCAAGGAAACAATTTTATATTTCAACATTGTAATAAATATTGTCGGTATAGAATAATTAATTGGATTCGCCGATGAAAGCTGAGCCAATTAGCTAATTTAACTGTTCGCTGCCTGGTGTTAAGTAACTGCTATAGCAGATTGCAAGAAACTGCATGAAAGATATGTAACCGTTTAGACTATAACTTCACAAATCAACTTGATCTTGAAAACACACGTTGCTTCATTCTATGAAATTTTCTTTCAATTAAGTACTACAGTATAAGGAGTATGACAAAGGCCCTGCTAGAAAACATTCCCATAGTTATGATTTTACTTTATGTGCTTGTGCTGCATGAGCCACTTATGTCCACTTAAATAAATAAGGTTTGCACTAAACCATTCATTGTTACACAAGTGCTTTTTGTTGTATACATATATATTTGATTTCTATTATTTTGATGAACTTAATTGAAAGTTTTTTGATATTGTTGTTGTTTGTTTTGTTTTTTTAAAACTCATTCATCTTCAGTAACTGCCCTGGTCAGGTTCTCAATAGATCCCTGAAACCCAGTGTGTCAGGCAGGAACAGGATTGGATGGCAGTTCGTCATGCATACACATTTACACACTCATCCTCACCTAGGGGCAATTAAGAGTCAGCAAAACTCCTACTATCATGTTTTGGGAAGTTGGACTAAACAGAGGAAACACACTGACACAACAAGGGCATGGAAAACTCCACACAGACAGTAACTTGAGCTCAGGATTGAAAATGAAGGGGGCTGTGAGGCTTTTTTTTTTTTTTCTTTAACAATCTTTCCACAAGCATGGGTCCTTCTGGAGCTGACTGTAGGTGCGTATGTTAAGTCAGTTAGAGTGGAAAAAAGATTTTATGGCTCTGCTACTATAAACCCCTGTTTTAAATCTTTTTAGTATCCATTCCAGAAGTTTGTTTTTATTTCTTTCTTAAATTATGCTATCGTAAAAAAAAAAATTTTTAAAAAGCTTTAGGGGAAAGGAATGCGTATTTGTTTTACTTCTTAAATGTGTGTAGAATCTAGTAGTATCTTGGTGGAACCTGGAAACGTTTCATTACCCAAGCTCAGGAATTGTTGTGCCCTGAAGGAGTGCTTTCTCAAGCACACATTTGGAGTTCTACTTAAGCTCGGAAAGTTTTTTTTTTTTTTTAATCTTTAAAAGAAATCACTGGGTGAACTGCCAGCTTGGTTGTTAAAACAGAGGTGGGCCTAAAAACAAGGAGTGACCATGTTCCAGGCTCGCAGCTGAATTTCACAACTCCATGCTTGGGTGTGATGCAGAAATATTTCACAATAAAACGGCACTTTGCTCAATGACATGTCCTAAATTGGTAATGTTTTCACGAGAAAAAAAAGGCATATGACCGATAATGAGATGAGAAGTATACCATGTTGTCTTCTGGGCTTTTACAAACTGGTATCCGTTCCATTCTCTTACCCATGTTAGCAAGCTTTTTCTGAACTATCCTTCTAAGTGCACTTTTAAAAATATATATATATATTTGTGTCGCCCATGGCACCCGACTTATGCCAAAAAGGTATAAGAGGAATAATAGGGGAGGAAGATGTGCTCCCGGTGATCAGGCTAATCTTTTCCTCGCTTGTGTAAACAGCTGCTTTAATGGAATCATCTTTTTCTTTGTTGTTTCTTATATTTTTGTAAGCAGGTTTGCGTCATCTGTTTAATTTTGTTGTTGTGTGTTTGAACGTGTCTCCAAGGAGGCCCTAGTAATGATGCCGATTCAGTGCTAGCGTGGTTTGTCAAAAAATAGCTTCAAACAGATGTTGTGAAAGGATAACAAGTCAAACATTATCAAATTTGACATCAACTTGGAATACATTTCAAATTTAAAAAAAGAACATATATTTAATTCAATTAATATATTAAATCACTACCCTTGTAGTTCTTTTGGTCTTGGCAATACAGCATGCGCAGCTTTCTTTTAAGCAAACACAAATGGAGTTTTTCGGGTTTACTGATACGCTTTACTTTACTCTGAGGGTATCTGAGATACGGCAAAAAACCTGAATGCACATTCTTGTATAAACAAGTATTCTGCATCTCTGTATTAACAGATTCAAGATCAGAGTAGGATGTGCCCTGCAACACTAGTAGTATTTCAATATAGAAATAGAAAAGTCAGAAAGTCAAATGTCATATGACACATAATACAGACGGACCACGCATGCAGTTAGCATGGAGTGAATCAATGTACTAATACTGTATATTCTAGTGGTACTATGGTAAAGTTCTTTGCTTTTCTTGTTCTTTTTTTCTTTTTGCAACTCTGTCTTAACCAACAGCACTGCACCCCCTCTTTACTGGTTATTTAAACATATGCATTGTTAATCACTTTAGGCAGGCCAATTATTCATTTAAAATATAAGCATTTATCTTCTCAACATTCTCCAAATGCTTGAACTAGAACTGGGATGATCCTGGTTTGCTCCAAGCAACAGCACTTGGTCATTTAACATTTTCTTTAAAAAAAAAAAAAAAAAAAAACAGCACACAGATCAATGATTGTAAAAAGAATGATGGCGTATGATGAAAAAGCATGTAGGAGAGGGGTTACTGGGTTAATCAACCCTACATTTCTCACTGATAAGGCAAAAACACTGCCTGAGGCTACGCATGGCCTCCTCGACCCAACCTGTGGCCAACTGGTTAAACCAACCAACATAAAATGGGGAAAAAAGTGTCATCTCAGTGATCAACTGTGGCATGAGTGTTGGTGCCGGTGTCGGCCAAGAACAGAAAGCTGAGTCTACCGTGGGCACAGGTTCACTAGATATGGACACTTGAAGCCTGGAAAAACATAGTCTTCAGTTGTTCTGCTGAGACACACAGATTATACTGTAGGGTCAGAATCTGGTGCCAAGAGAATAAATCTATGGACCCAATCTTCCGTGTGTCAACAGTCCAGGCTGGTTTTAGTGATGCACTTTTGGATTTCAGTGCTCTTCACCAGATCCCTTTCTAGTAGAACATCTTTGGTAAGTTCCTATCCCAGGAAACTTAAGGTACAAGGCGGGATACACCCTGGACAGGGTGCCAATCCATCCAAGGGCGCGCACACACACACACACAATGGGCAATTTGGGAACACTAATTAGTCTAATCTGTGTCTTTGGACTGTGGGAGGAAACCGGAGTACCTGGAGAAAACCCACCAAGCACGGGGAGAACATGCACACAGAGGCAGGAATCAAACCTGGCCGGGAATCGGACACAGACCCTGAGGCTGCAAGGCGACAGTGCTAACGATCCACTAAGCCACCGTGCCACTGCAACATGAAAGTGCACTTGAAAAATCTGCAATGTAAAAAAATGTAATTATGTCAGCATGGACCAGAATCTCAAAGGGATGTTTCCAACATCTTATGGAATCCATATCATGAAGAATCATGGTTGGTTCAGAGCAAAGGGAGGACCTGCCCAGTATTCTTAATAAAATGCTCTTTGAGTTTATATAAAAATGTTTTGGATACATTAATATTACATCTAAATAATAATTACATATAAAGCCATTCCATAAAATGAACTTTTAGTTTAGACAGAAATTAATCAACCAAAAATGGGTTTTAGTATGGATTACCAATCAATATTGATTTTTTTAATGCTCTATATGTCAATCGAAGCCTTTTTAAAATCCATTCCGATCATATGAGGACTGTTTGTCAGGTCTGTACCTTACGGGCACCCCTTGTCTTCGTGTCTTCACACAGGTTAAGCTGTAGTGGAAGGGGAAATGGCATGTCGGTAGACAGGTGCTTTTGGGTTTGTTGTGATGTGAAATGAGGTTCCTTGTTGCCCCGAAGTGGAATTCAACTGGCAAAGTGAGAGGTGGGTGGAGGGGCTTTGAAAAACTTTCCAGGCGCCCATGACCCTGAATGACCTGACTAACACCAGAGCTGCACAGCATGCCTAAAGCAAGTAACACTAGACAGACTCGCCAGGCTTACATGGCACGTGGTCTACAGCTCACTCAGCCCCCTAGGAACACTTGCTTCAGACAGTGTTGAAGTGTTGGAAAGGGGGCCGCAGGTTACGCGGACCCGAGTCCAAATCACACGTCTCATAACACTCGGCTTTTATTGGCTTAGTTTAGAGGATTGAGCATTCCTCAAACTATTCAACAATCGCATGAGTGCTAAAGCATTGATTCTGATTATCAGGTGAATATGGGAAAGGGGAAACAGTTGAATTATGCACTTGTCCTCGGGTCACTCGAGTTCCATAGTGTAAGTTGTTTATTCAGTAAACATTAGGCACCTGTTGGAGGAAGAAAGGTTACTAGGGTATCTCAGTGGCATTTATTATCCCCGCTGTCCACTTCTCCTTTTTCCATTTCTCCTCTTTCCATCCGTCACCCATACAGCTGTGTGTCAGTACTAGACTCATAGCAATTTTTGTTTTTATTTACGCCCTCGTCTGCTGATTCTGCCCCAGCTGTCTGTGTTGTGTCTGGAGCGTTGTGTTGAACTTTCTGAGAAAGAAGACTCTTGGAAAAAGCTCAAGCTTGCCAGTCCTCCCAGTTATGCAGAATGCAGAGAGGAACACACCCTGCATATCTACACATGGAAAACAATAGCTATGGCAAAAATGTGAGGATGCCATCCCTGTTGGACGTCATTACCACGAAGTGCTACAGTATGCTCAGCCATTTACTTTCTGCACTAGTGAGGTATTTCGACTGATGTCACAAAAAATAACAGTCATTTTTCACATGATTAGAGTTTCTGCTTGCCGCCCATCTCGCACACACAAACACACACTGTGAATGTAATTTGTGTGAGCAGAATGTTTGTGTGAGCAAATTGAAGAGAAAAGTTTTGCAAAATGAGCATATATACTGTACATGTGGGCCCATAAGTATTTGGACAGCGCCACTGGTTTTATATTTCCACCACTGTACACCACCACAATGGACATCAAAAGAAACCATTTTATTTAAAGGTCCCTACATTTTCACAGGCTCATATGCAATTAGACAAGTTACTGCTAAACAGTCTAACGGCGAATTATGGGCAGTTTCTTTGTTGCTTCATGACAAATTTGATTCCAAGTGCTGAACTTTCATTCAGTAACAGTTTGTGGCAACTCTCAGTCCACAGAGGCGTTGATGCAAGAGAAGGAGGCCATCATCATGATGAAAAAAACAAACCTACCAGAGATGTTTAGCAATGGCCAAAGCAACAATTCGGAAATGCACTAGCGAGGTTAGTGACAACAAAAGGCATGGAAGACTGCTAAAGTGGATGATCACAGAATTCTCTTTTTGGTGAAAAAAAAAAAATCCCTTCACAATATCTAGCCAAGTCAAGAACACCCTGGAGGAGGTGGATGCATCATCGTCATAGTCTACTATCAAGAGGTGCCTTAATGAATATGAATACAGAGGGTTTACCCCAAGATACAGACTGAGGCTGGATTAGACTGCTCAGTTCTGATACAACACTCAGTTTACCGGAATGATTGGAAGGGACGAATATGGAGAAGGAAAGGAAGAGATCATGACTGAAAGCATGTATTACCATGGACATGTAATTGTGTCCTGGAGTTTATCGATGATGTGACAGCTGACTGAAGTAGCAGGATGAATTCTGAAGTTTATTGAGCTAAAATTTATGCTCAGATTGAGTCGAAGGCTGCAAATCCATAGGACAGCACTTTACAGTACAGATGGATGATGACCCAAAATGTACCTTGAAAGCAATCTAAAGGCGTCTTAAGGCAGATACATGAAATGTTCTTAAAGAGCCAGATCAGGTACCTGACCTCAATTCAATCGAGCCTGCTTTTAACTTACTGAAGGTAAAACTGAAGTCCCGCAAACAGTCAGCAACTGAAGGCAGCTGCAGTAAAGGCCTGGTAAAGCAGCTCAAGGGAGGAACCTCAGCATTAGTTGATGTACATGGGTTCTAACCAGTCACTTTAGAGTGCAAAGGATTTGCATACGAGAATAAAAAATAAACCTAATGTTTTTGGTTGTTACTGTAGTTTGACCAGTTTCTTTTAAACCTGTGAAAATTGAGGATCTTTATAAAAAAAAATAAATGGCTGTAGTTCCTAAACAGTTAAAGCACTATATTTTGTCTTCACCCATTGAATTAAAGCTGAAAGGCTGCACTTCAATCACACAATCTTGTGTCTAATGGCTGCAGCAATGCCGTTTTTTTTTTGTGTATGATGTATTTTGTCAAGAGCAGATTCGGTCTGAACATCACAGCCGCTGGCAAATGTAGAGAAACCGTTTCATTTCATCATAGATTTTTGCTGAAATCTTCCTGTAATTCATACAAGGAACAGGAGATAACTAACTCCATGAATCATGGCTGCCTGTTTCACCTGTCAACTCGAGTGGGGGAGGGAAACGTGGAAAAGAGAGAGAGAGAGAGAGAGAGAGAGAGAGAGAACAACACACCTTTTTCAGATAAAGATCTTCTCCATGCAACGTAGGCGTTTGTCATTTGGATGGCTGTGACTAGAGCTGTGTTCTGTAGAAATCATCCTAATCTGCAATGACAACATAAATAAGGGTGTTCGGCACTGATTTTCTCATGCAGATACCCACACGCAATCGTCTGTAGCATGTATTTTGTGCATGTACAACCAAATCTGCTGCTACAATCGAAGGAAATTTAAAGAAAACCACCTTCGGCCTGGTCTATATTTGGTGTCCTGGGAAAACCTGCCAGACTTCAACATGGCAGATTTCTTTGGCAAACTGCCAAAAAAAAAAAAAAAAATCACTTGCAGTTTTCTGTCTATAACAAATTTATTTCATCGATAAAAACCTAGCTAGAAATATTTCAACTTTTTATTCTCTTTACTTATATTCATATCCTCATGCGAAGATCATGTCTTAGTTACAAGCCAGATTAACAAACACAGTGGAAAAAACAGACAGCTTAAAGATGTCTAAGTATAATTTCCTCATGGTGTGATTAGCAGGCACGATAACTCGGTAGCATTGATTTCTCTGATACACCTTAACAAGGTTCGATACACACACACACACACACAAAAAAAAAAATCCAATGAGACTCTGCAGATGCTACGGGGGCAGACGGACCTAAAGCCTGATGACAGGCGGATTTAGGGGGCCCTATCATTAGAGGCAGTAAAAGCAAATGCTTCTAAGGGGCCCTCCTAAAGCCCCGGAGGTGCATTCACACTCACTTTGTCCCTGCTGTGACTCCCAGCAATCTCAAACTTTTTAGGCTGCTGTGTAATCCAAGCCTTGAAAATGCACCCACGAAACAACCCCTGCGTGCCCGGCTGCTCGGAGTTCCCCACATTCTGTAGTTAATGAGCAAAGTGCGATAGAAACACATTCCTCATTGATATTGATCATTTTTGCAGATGTACTATGTGATAAATATAGAGTCCATTTGCTGTACAGTGCTGTGCATATCTTTAATATTATGCAAGGCATGCCATACTTTGCACCTGCATGCTTGTGGAGCATCTCTAGGATTCGACACAAAGCTCTCGGTTTTATTCCTCGTGAAGCACTGTCTAAGGGATTCTTTCGACATGCCATTGTTTGCCAACAGGGGGCAATGCGTGCCTTTCCGCGGGAGCGATGTAATGCAATCGGGCCCCGGTGCACTTTCCGTTTAGTCAGCAAAACTCTGACAAGCTTTCTGCCCTCAAGTATTTAAACAAGCAGTTATTCTCTTTCACTTCACCCATTATTCCTGACACTAATATAAATTCTTACGGTGGAGCTCACCATTCAAGAATGTTCTGTTTGCCCTTTCAGAACGGGTAATAATAAAACCTAGTCGTTCGTCTCTTTGATTCCTTGTCTCCACCCAAACGTGGTTTTACACAAGCAAGCCTCCTGACTTGAGAAAGCAGAAATAAAGTTCTGCCTACAACCGAAGCTAATAAAAGTAAAGCGAGGCATGCGGTGTCGGCTCCCCTGAGCAGGAGTGTTTGGCCATTCCTGTCCGTTTCAGGCCTGGAGCTCTGTAGTCTTAATCCTCTCCTGACAAGTGGGAGAGTTTATGAGCGAGGTCAGACAAGAGTGTGAGTTCATGGAACGCTAACCCCAGAGTGCACACTGCTGCCCCCTGACACCCTCTTCCCTCATCTCCTTCTGCCCTCAAGCTTCTCCCTACTTGACCTCTTGAAGCAGGGCAAGAGTTTGATGGGTTGTTGCTTAAAACGATCCCTACACCACGCACCCTCCCTCTTTTCCTGCAAGCCTCGTCTACCCGCTGTAATACAGGTATGCCTTTTCCTTATAGACTTTCGCTGTCTTCGAATCCCGACACATACATACCGATCCTTAGCGCTCCCCTCTGCTCGACTGTGTCCCCAGCAACCCTTAGCACACAAATATGTCTTCCTCAAAATTGCTGGCATGCATCCTCACAGTCTGTAATGAGATTTGACAGCTGTGGGCTTATGATTTACAATAAGCATGCTAACATTCTCCTCCTGTTGCCTCTCTGGGCTCACTTGAGACGCACGGTAAATGTTTTTTTTCAGCACAGAAAGGGAGAGGCACGTTGTGCCGGACTGACACTTTGCCAGCCGGAGTGAGACACTCATCTCATAATTGGCATTAATAACCTGGGTGGTGCAGAGAGCTTGAGGTGCCTCTGTTAAGTAGAATCACATCTGTAAGTCAGGGGATTCTTGTGGTCTCATGCTATCATTAATCTCACTGCGTGCTTTGCCCCCTGGTGGTAAGTGGTGGGAATGCATGACCCGCATATGGCCGGAGGACATGGTGAGTGGAGTTCTTCACCGCCCCCCACCAAAAAAAAAAAAAGTCCTGAGAAAAGAAGCGTATGCCAGAAGCTTATGCAGTGCGCTCATTTACTAAAGCTGAAAACATTACAAAAGAAAGACAACAATCACGAGTTACTGATCAGACTGGAAAAGGGAGTCCTTGTGTAATGACACACAACAAGATTTGCTTGCTTTAAATAAGGTGACCGTTCTGTGCATGAGATCCACAGAAAACATTTTCTTCAAAACAATTTTTTTCAAATGCATAAGGACTTTCTCGGGTACAGAGCAGGTTTTAAAGGAACAGTAAGCAAACATACCTAACCCAGGTCTTTAATGGTTGCATGTTGGCAGTTTTTACTTCTCCACTCAGATCCATGAGGAATCCAGGCCGGGGGGTGGGGAGGTCTCGCACTTGTGCGACGGACGATCCTAGTCTTTCTAAGATGATTCTGATAAGTAGAACAAGACTTGATGAATCCCTGATTGATGGCTTGTTTTCCCCATTGCAAGCAGCACAAAGGCAGCAGGTCTGTTGTTCTGCGCGACTCAGAGCAGCACTGGGGGCAGCGACGTGATGACACAAGGGGTCAACTCCTGTCTGCCCAGCTCTCATCACCCTCTTGCTCCTGTCAACTTTACACAATAGCCACCGAGCTGCACGGGACACAGTTCAATCACATGAACCAGAGATCGGTCTGAGAAAGTATCAATAATTTTTTTCTTATTATTATTTGTGATAATGAGAATAATCTGTCAATCTGTGTCTAATTTTCTGAACATGAACCAGATCAGCTTCTGTAGTAGATCATCTGTCATGGCTTATACAATCATTTACGTCAATTATTTAGCTAAAGGCAGCTCATCAGAAAGAGATGAAGTAATGACAAAGCTGAAAATAAGTGCGTTTCTACAGTACATCAAATATTTTAATGGAACTGTCCCTTCACAAGCTTTAGTATAGTAAAGTATTAACCGTTCACTGCATGTCATTGCTACTGTACATGCGCCAGCTATAAACTGTAATCCGTGTGATAAAAACAAAACAGGGCTCTTACAAATACTAAGATCAGAGAAGAAGCGAAAGTGTTCTTCCATCTAAAGCCATCTTCTTTTCGGGACAAGGCTTGTTTTTGGATGTTTGTGTCGTTGCTACAGCCACCCTGTGGGTCAGCAACGACGTGTACCAAGGTGTTTGCGTGATTTTTTTTTTTTTTTTTTTTCACAGGCAACATGTGCGGCATCAGATAACAGAGTATAGAGCAGAACATTTTGATATGGTGGAAGCTGGTAAAAAGACAAACAAAAGCTTCGTTTAAGGTCATTTGACATTATTTTATTTGCAAACACACCACCTGAATCAGGGTATGCTGGAAAGCTCCTAGATTGCATGTCAAAAAAAAGAGAGAAAAAAAAAAGATATTGCAACACAAAGTTGTGAAGGTTTTTATGACTTACTGTATGACTTGAACATTTCCATGTGCTGTGTATCTAGCAGAATATTAATGCTGTGGCTCTGTAGTTGCCGCATTGTAAGCTACAGTAGGTGATTTGATTCCTCCTGAGTTGCTGATGTCTTGTGTGGAATCAGCCCTAAAGGCATTACAGCACAGATCTACACATTCTGAGAGAGGTCTGGGAAATGAACAGCTCTTTAAGCCTTAAGCAAATCTGTTCTGCATCTCGTCATCCTTAAACATAGACAGTCTTAAACATACTGTACGGCCGTACGCAGACACTGACTCGCACTCGCACCCGGACATAAAGCAGAGTAATAAACAGATCAAAACGATATCTTCTTATATGTGATTGTGTTGATCATTAGCTTTAAATTAGCAGACACATGGCAACGCCCCCAAAACTCCATAAAAGGCAATTGTGACAAAAAGCTGGAAAAGATTAAATGACTAGACAGCAGAAGAGCGTCTCCAGTAATGCAGCTCAGACACAGCAGCCACTTTATTAGCATTAAAACACACACACACACACACACACACACGGAATATTCCTCATTTTATAAAGAAGAATAAAGAAAATCCATGAGTAAAGACAAATGAGGGTTGGGGTTTAATTATGGGAATTGATTAAAGAAATTATCTTTCAAGTCAATAATCTGAATGACTCAGACTTTTTGTTATATTTGTGTGTAATTAAATGAAATTAAATAAGCTACTTAACTTTGTCAGCATAGCTTGAAGAGAAACTTGCAGGACAGGTACTCATCCCTAATTATAACCTTACCAATCTATGGAGGAAATTTTTAGAGAGTCTCCTTATATATGAATGCAATGTAAATGTTTTCCCTAACATATAGGATTCTCATCAGTGCCAAAATACATTTTCACAGATACACATGTTTTTACGTCCAGATTAATAACTGTTTCCTACAACAATTCAACCTAGTTTAGCAAAGTGCTGTCCAGAACAAGGATGGAATATGTGATGATGTTTTTGGTGGCATGCTTGGTGACATGGTACAGTATTAAATATATATTTTTAGAGAGTATTTTATTGCCGTCATTAGAATTTCCTGGGTAAGAACTCAACTAACCCAAATAATCATAACATCACATTCTTATCAAGAAACAATCACAGATACTTATATCAGGTAGCAGGAACTAAGGCGGTAGTTAATACGTCCCATTGACCATGGCTGTAGTTTACATTCCTCCAGCATGTGAACCCTTATTCCCACCAGCACTCTAGTGATGCTATACTGATATGCAACAGAGGCCCTAAACTGGTTCCGGTAGAATATTCATCCTACTTCCTAAACACAAACTGGCTCTGTTATTTTAAGTGTAGTTTCTAACTAAAGCACTGTCAAAATGTGGTATTGGTGTTAAAAGTTGTTTCACCCAGGTGTAAAAGTGAATTTTTAGACAGTTTCATATAACACCATTTGTCATAATACTTAATGCGTCTTACCTCCCGACCCATGCTTTGTTTTTTGTAAATATGCATACACATTTATATTTTTATCAGATAAAAAGAAGCACATTTAATAAAGACCATTAAGTGATCTTTTATGTAGTCTCCATAACTTTTTTTATCACAATTTTTTAATGATCGTTATTGTCATTCAGATAAAACTTTGCCAATTCAGATTTCATATGAGAAGACATAAACCTAAAATGCTAAACTGTTAAGATATTACAACATGAATTTGACATGGTTACGGACACTACACATCTTTTTTTTTTTTTTTTACCTTTTTTTAGCCTTAATTTGCTAATGATAAAAAAAAAAACTTTCATTTAGGTAAACAAATTTTTACAGGCCATGTGCTTCTAGAAGCTTACACTAATTTCAGTGTCAATACAGAAATATAAATAATGTTAATTTTAAGTTATTATTGTTTGAAGGAAGACAGTATAACCCTGAAAAGTTTTTGGGGGTCACATGTAAAATCATCCCTACAAAACGGCTGACGATAGAAACTTGAAATCTTTAGGAAAGCAAAATTGGTCACTTCCATGTTTCATAAGCTTCAGAAATAGCTCCTTTGGCACACACATTTTTTTGTAAAATCATCACCAATACTGCGTTTTTGGCCATCAGCATTTTAAATGATCATTTATACATAAAATGAGGACTAACTTGCACTTTGGAACATGGACAATAACATTGCTGCTGACACACACACACATCATTTCATTTCATACTTCATACTGGCATAATCACACATCATATTTTTACCTTTCTATATTTTTATATTTTATACCTCAAAGTTGAGAATTTAATTTTGCACATTCTGTAAATTGTGTGTAATATATATATATATATATATATATATATAGTAATTCAGTTTTATTATGTAACTTTTGTAAGTATGTAAATTCAAAAATGCGGACCTTAATTTGTACAATTAAATTTTTATTATATTTTATTGTTGAATTGGAAATTCTGTCTTTAGTTTAATTGTATTCTCTAGTCAGTCTTTTGGGGGGGAGGTTCTGTAGTGGAATTCTTCTATTCTATTCTAATCTTCAATTCTAGGTCACTGACAGTCGTATGAGCTTTTACTGAACATCATACTGTGTATTTAATTTGAATTTGAAATTGACTTGAAAATGGATAAACTTCAAAGACATGTACTTCTTTCCTGAAAAGAGTTTCTTTAAAATGTAATTTAAAAACTAATCCAAAACCTCTTGTCCCTTTATAAAATCATGGATTCTCCAGTCATCTTAGAGTTAATGAGTAATGAGGCAACTCCAAAAAATATTTGAGTATGCTGTGACACAAAAGATGTAAATAGCAGTGTTGGGAATTAGTCCTGGTAAAAAAAAAAAAATCTTCATTAATATATCAGATGAAGTACTACTGCATAAATATATATATATATATATATATATATATATATATATATATATATATATATATATATATATATATATATATATATATATATATATATCGAGATTTGTAATTCATTATTCATTGTGGCTGTTCTTGTTATGTTAGAGAACCTTGTCCATTGCACATGTAATATATCCAAGATCAATGACCATATCTTCCCTTATGTTTAACCTCATTTATTTTCCCTCTTTTTCTCAGCTTCAAAAAATTGCCCCCATTATCTATACCATACCTGGAGCCTATCCCAGGAGACTTCGAGCATGAGGTGAGTTTGGCTCTGGACAGAGTGCCAATTCATTCCATTGGGAATTGGGGAGTTAAAGGTTTTTCAATTCCTTGGAATTCAAAACTAAGTATTTTTGTACTTATCTGCAATATTTTCTACTTTTTCCTTCACTATATTTTTTCACTTCTCTATAAGTTCCCCATGTTAACTTCACTATTCCCCTATTTTTTTAATGTTGTTATATATTTAAGATTTAGATTTATACTCACTCTCACTCGCTCATTCTCTACACCGCTTATCCTGTAGAAGGACAGAGCCTATCCCAGTGGACACATGGTGGGGTGCATCCTGGACGAGGTGCCAATCCATCAGAGGGCACAAGCACTCATTATCAGTCTCTACAGGCAATTTGGAAACAGCCATTAGTCTAATGTCTTCGGACATTGAGAAACCAAACTCCCTGCAGGAATCCCACCAAGCACAAGTAGAACATGCATACTCCACACACACAACCCCAAGGTGGGACATTTTTAAAAAATTCACAATATTGTTTTTGCTCTTTTATATATATATATATATATATTTCTAAATTCTTTATATTTTTAAGCTATATTCTCATATGTTTCCAACTTTAAAATAATTTCCTTCACTACCTCACTGTGTTTTATAGTTTCCCTATTTGCACTATTTCAATATATATTTTCCATATATAATAAAATATATAATATATAATATATATATATATATATATATACACACATTTTAACTATATTCTCATAGCTCTTTTTTTCAGCTATATAAATATATATTATCTTTTTTGTATTCACTATATTTGATTGATTTTTTATTTTATATATATTCGATTTTTTTTTTCCAATGAAAATTTTTATTATCTGTTATTTACCATTTCACTGTAACGCATCTTTTATTTGTCCCTATTTACTGTATTTCAATATAATCCTTGATTAATTGGACCAGTGATGTGATGCTGTAAGATTTTCATATACAAAGTCCACTGGAATCTGCAGAGAAGTGTTTACCAGGTGTGACAGGCTGTGTTACTGAGCCACAGTGTAAATTGAGCAGATGACATGTTTACTACCTTGAACTCTGTTCATCATGTCCCGTTTAGGAGTCGGCGTCAGTTCAATTAAATGCACATATCTCCGTTCAGCCTGAGCACCTCCATCTGAAAACCAATCCGGCTTTGCTCGGTACTCGGCCCACTCCAGTTCTGCATGAAGGAGCAGTTGAACGAGAATGTTTGTAGTGAGGCGATGATCCCCTGCAACAAAAACTTACTGAAAGCGGGAAAAGAATGACTTGCTTTCACAACTTGTTCTGTTTCAGTGGAAGCACACACATTTAGTCACGCTAACTCTTTACACACACAAACGCACATGTTGCACGCACAAACACAAATGCACATGTACAAACAAACAAACACATACACACACCACTCATTCCTCGATAACATTGCATTTACTGTAATTACTGTGTCATTCCGTAACTGATGAAAAGAGCAAATGGCATGACTCTGACTCCAGCTTATGCCTATTGACAACCAGCGAGTTACTATTGACACTGCTGCGTCCTGTTTTCTTAGCATGACTCATGATGGAAATTTAACATTGCAACATGAGCACCTTTTAAAGTAATTCCACATCTCTCCTGCCAGCTGCCTGTGAGTTTCTCTGGACACATTCCATCAGATCAACCATTTCAAAATGTATGGGTTGTGCTTTGAACGGTTCAAAAAAGAAAGAAAGAAATAAATGAAAATGAAAAAAAAAAAAAATGCCAGCGCATGACAGAGTCGAATCTCAGAACTCGATTCGACCTTTGGACACTTAGTAAGCTTTCACAGACAGATGCCTTTTTCGAATGCTTCGAGTAGCGTATTGCTTTGACAAGTTACCACAACAATCCGTTATTAAAGTGGTCTTTCAAGCCCCCTGATTCCAGCGACCCTTCATATCATCTCACCATGTTTTATTTTTAAGAGCTATCCAGTGACAAAGGGCACCTCCAGGCCTCTCTTAGATTACCCGCAGATGGGTGCTGCTTCATGCGCGCGGGATAAAATGTCGCTGGGATGCCACCAAACATTATAATGTGCTCCACACATCCACTTTCTCAGGTCGGGGGTTCAGGCTTATCACACTTGTCACTCCGTTGCCTGGATACAACTCCCCGGGTTGCTAAACACCAGGCCTTACGTTTTACATCATGGGCTATTTTTCTGAAAGTTGGAATATCCGAGATAAGGTTACGCTGTATAGAAGTGCTGAGCCCGGGACACCTGCTCAGAAGTGTACGAGAGCTGTTTAAACTAGGTGCCTCTTCACGCGCGGTACTGTACACACCCCGCTAAATCTACTTGCTTGAGCTCCTAATTTGTTCTCCTGCTACACACGATTCATTTAAGTTAATTAATTTATCTGACATATATATATATATAAAACATATACGGCCTCGACCTGTTTTTGAATGAATAATGTTAGTATTAAGGGCAGCATTAATTTCAAACAATAGAGGATAAAGTGGGATTAACTTCAGAGCACACAGAAAATCTTCACTTTTTCTAAATCAAGCGAGCGAAAGAACCACAAACAGCTCTGGGCTGACAAGATTTTCCAATGCAATAATCAGAAAAGCAAAAGCAAAAGCGATGTTAAAAACAGGATCTCAGTTAATGATAAGTGTGTGGTTATAAGGGTTTATTTGGAAATGAAAGCCTTAGATATGAGGCAATGAGTTGGCATGGGATCTTTTTTTTCCCGACTTGAACCTAACCAATAGAATACTGTCGAAATTTGTTCCATTCATTTCTGTTCATTTCAGATGCCTGTGTATTATACGGTACCTTAATATACATACGTAAATACAGGATCAGTGGTAGAATAACAGCCTGTAGACTTTATGACCCCAGAAACATTACTACCACTAAGTAAAAACAATAGGGACCTCACTGTTATGTGTATTACGGTCTTATGTCAAACAGAAGATAGTTCTGTTACTGGTTTGTCAGTTTACAAGAAGAATGACTGTTTGACTCCACCTTAAGATGGCTCAGCAATTTGTAACAAATAACAAACCGGTTTACACTATGGACTAACAGCTATGACCAGATCTGAGTAATGTGAGTTAGTAGACACCAAGGGAAAAAAACAAACAAAACAAAACAAAAAAAAATAATCTGTTGATGAATGCCACTAAGCAAGAGAAAAAGAAGAAAAAAAAACATGCAAACAATTCTGGTTCCCACCAAAAAGTTGTCCTTCAGGATAATCCAAACTCTGGCATTCTGCCTGTTTATTGGTTTGCCGCAGGTGATGTGAAATTTTCCCATGAATCGATGTTAGGCGTAGAAGTCACTGTGACAAAAGTGAGAAGTCAGAAAACTTTGAATCACAGTGTGGGAAAACATTCACCTTTGATTGTGCATTGTTTTATTAGACTAATATGTCATAGTCCCACGATCAACCAACCTCCAAAGGACACTGTGAAGGAGGAGCGCACCTTCGAATGTTTTGTTCCTAATTGGAAATCATCATTCGGTTCCCAGATGGCGTGTGTGTGTGTGTGTGTGTGTGTGTGTGTGTGTGTGTGTGTGTGTGTGTGTGTGTGTGTGTGTGTGTGTGTGTGTGTGTGTGTGTGTGTGTGTGTGTGTGTGTGTGTGTGTGTGTGTGTAAGCTAAATTTACGACATTTTCTATAAATTATGATCTCAGCCATAAAATGAAAACCACTGACAGGTGACCTGAGTAACACTGACTATCTTATTACACCCGGCACCTGTCAGGAGCTCTTCTGTTGGATTGGACCGGATGGGCTAGCCTTCGCTCCCCTTTCACATTACGCATCCATGGCCGTGTGAGCAGGACACTCGTTGTCCTTTCTGTCCACGTCCAGTGGTTTAGCCATCACACTTTACCCATGGAAAAGTCACTCAAATCCGTATGCTTGCTCATTCTCCCTCTTCCAACACGTCAACCTTAAGAACAGACTGTTCACTATATACCTAACAGATCCCAACCCTTGACAAGTGCTACTGTAATTAGATATCACATTTTACTTAGTAGGGTTGCATAAAGATATTCAATGTTATTTAGGGTGGCATAAAGTTATACTGTGTAGAGATGGCATACAGTCATGGCCGGAAGTTTACATACACGCATCATAAAACAAGAATGTCATAAGTGTATTGTGTTTGCAATGGATTTTTTTTTAACTGATCATTTTTTTCCAGGCAGAATGAGCATACACTTTGGACACACCTTTCCAAATTAATGTTCTCCGTTGAGTGATTTAGTTTCTACATTCCAGAACAATACTGAAGATTTCAAAACCGTGAAATAACACAAATGGAATTATGGAATTAAGTAACAACAGTCAGTTGTTATTTTAAGACATGAAGGTCAGTTGTTCTGGAACAGTTCTTGCACGAACAGTAATGTCAAGTGCATTTGCAAGACCCATCAAGCACCATGAGGAAACTGGCTCTCATAAAGATCATCGCAGGAAATCAAAACCAAAACCTAGCTCTGCTGCAGAGGAGAAGTTCATTTAGAGTCAGCAGCCTCAGAAATCACCAGTTGACAGCACCTCAGATTAGAGCCGTTATGAAGGATTTACAGAGCATCAGTAGGAGACAAATCACAATATCAACTGTTCAAAGGAGATTATTGTATATTGTGTGCTGTATATACCTTCAGCATTGTTTTACAATACAAATACAAATCAGGAAAGGCCATGGAATTATATGGCGTGTACAAACACGTGGCGTGACAGGTACTGGTGCAGGTATCTTTCATTTAAAAATAATAATGAAAAGAAAATAAGAAATACACATATTTTTATTTGTTTCTTATGCTTTCTAAAATCAAAACTGTAAAAACTATATATACAGTACATGTAATATTTGGTTTAATGTCCCACAGCAAGTTTTACACCTTCAGCAGTCTTTAAAAAGCTTCTGCCAGGGTCTGGTTGGATATTTGACCACTTTTATGGGCAGAATTGGTAGTTTTGTTTAAATTCGTTGGTTTTTGACACAAGCACAATTTTTAGGCAAAGTCCAAATTTAAAAAAAAAAACTTAATATTAGCCTGCTTTTCAAAACCAGCCTTGGTGTGTGTTAGGCGTCATTGTCCAGAACACTTCATTTTGCCCAACTTTCTAGCTGATGATTTGAGGTTATTCTGATAGACAGATGTAGTCCTCAATCTTTATTATTCCATCCACTTTGAGTAATACATTTGATGAACTCTCGCTTGACTGTCCACTGTGACACTGGTGTTCCAGCTGCTTCCAGTTCATGGCAGGCCTGTATCTTGGTTATTCCTCGATTGCTTCTGACCAACTGATTGAACTTCCCTTAGTCAAGGGAAGTTTTTTTTTAGTTAGTTAGTTTTTTTTTTGGTCTTTTCCCAGACCATGACCAAGTGGCTATACAGTATCTCCCAATAACTCATACTTACATACAATTATTTGAACTTCTCTTGGAATCTGTAGTTGTTTCAAGAATGGCTCCAACAGACAATTATGTAAACCTACCATCCTTTATCTCAGATCTGCACTGTGCTCAATTGACTTTTCCATTGTATAGAGTATGTGTTGGTTAATCCAATGAGTGCTGACATATAAATACGTTTTATGCTGGTATGGAGATGCTACAGTACCAGTTAGAATCAATCTTTATCACTAACATGGGGTTGAGAGACCTTGGACAATTAAAATGTATTCATTTTAATTGGGTCAAGTGGGTCAAGTGGGTTTATCTATATTTGTCTATGTATATTTGTGGCCATGTGTGTCTAATTTTGACCCTAACATGGAATTGAACCATTGGTTCATATTGAACCTAAAATGTACAGTATGTGTGTACATTTGCAAAATTGTGTAATGCATAGCTTTTAAACTATGTGGGGCTTTATATGTAGAAAATGCAAAATATGATATTCGTGTTATACTGATGAATTATTTGCTAGCACTATCATTTATCACTATCTTTATGGCATGCAATCAAGGTAGCGATCTAGAATGGATGGATACAGCTGAGATGAGATGCGCACTAGTGATAAGTCACAGCCAAACACACGAGCCCGGTCTTTTCATTAGATGCAGTTCATTTGAAGTGCCACAATGGGGTTCATAAAAGCATTGTTAAATGTTGAAATATAAAGACGTCTTTATTTGCTTTTCCTCTTTATTGTATATTGATTAAATGTAAGGTGTGACAGTTGTTTCTTGTATTGATGTGTTAAGCTCAGTATCCAAGCACTTTAGCAACTAAAGTACCCCTGTTTTGTGCTTAAAAGATCATTTACTGTTGCCATGTTTACCCGTAAACAGTGCTCGGTTGCTGGGTACGTTCATGCTCTTCTAAGTAATATGATGGTTCATGAATTATCACCCCTGAAGCACCGTACACTACACTGGACCCTGTGACTCATTGGACATCCCCTCCATTACTCACAATATACACTCCATGCGAGCCTTGCCATGTGTGTATATCATATTTGTATGTTTGACTCGTGTGTTGCGAGGCAGGCCAAAGCCCGAGACCCTCCCGCTCGGCCAGCTGCTCCCCCCCGACAACTGCTTTTTCAGTTATACGTAATTGAAGGAATCTAATAGTGCATAAAGTCAAATTGAGGAAGATGATGTGTCTAAAGGCGCATGTGCAATGCCCTAGGACTACATAACCCAGCCCTATACTGTTACAGATTAATGTGGGTTTAGCACCATGGTTCAGAGTTATGAGGCTGAGTGTTAAACCCAAGGCAGGGATAATAAGCGCATTAGAGATGCGGGCCTGGATGAGGCAAAGACTGACGTAACCGTTAATGTGCGAAACGAGGACATGCATCTGATGTGAAGTAATAGGACAGTGGTGAGTGACATGCTATGCCTGCATATTAAAAGCAATTAACAGTGTAGTGACGTAAGGGTTTCATGTGTCGTTAGAAATATCAGCCGTAATCAATCCTAGGTCACATCAGAAGTGTGTAGGTAGCGTGTCCTTGTGCTAGAACGGCGTGTATGGTCCGGAACGCATCCACGAGAGTTCGACCTGACGGGTGTTTCTAAAAACAGGTATGACCAGGTCAGATCATACTGGCTAAACAATATTTATTAAGATTTAAGAGCAACAGAAATCAGTCCTGGTGATGCTGCACAAGCTTCCAAGGTCAATGTCGAGGTATGTTTTTATGCATCTACAGATGAGCTTAAAATTTCAGGTCTTATTTCATAAGACGGCAGCTGCCTGTCATTCTATTTGAATGCACCAAACACATGCTTGACCTAAGGATTAAATGTGCCATAGTCCGGGAAAGTGGCATATTGATAATAATATGGATGTGCAGGTGCAAAATTTGTTTCTTAGAAACCCTCTCAGTAGAAGCCCCAATGGGAATTTCCATTTACAATGATATCCAAGTGAGGATTATTTGGTTAATATACCTGCCACCAGAATAGTAATGCACTGCGTGTTTGGACACCTTTCTATCACAACCAGCATTAAGCTTTTCATCAATTTGTCCTCCTACAGTATTTATAGATAGTTATGGAACATGACTTTAAGACAACACAAACTACAAACAAAAAAATTAACTAAAGAAATCAAGGGAATAAATGAAATCATATTGTTCAACATATAATGTATAATTGGGTACATGACATGATAACGTGACAGCAGTGTGAAAAGTGAGTAGTTCAGCTAGTGACAACATCAGTAAAAATGATGATAATAAATGAGTAGGCAACCTTAAGCCCAACACTCCCAATCTACACCCCTGGCCCTGTAGAGAGGTGTTAAAGAGCTGTATGGCTCTGGGGACAAAGGATATCCTGAGTCTGTCAGTTAAGCAGCGGTGACAGTAGTTGGCCACTGAAAATACTCTTACGCTTGGCAAAGGCTATGTGCAGGGGGTAGCTGGTGTTGTACATGATGGACAGTAGTTTGTTTATGGTCCTCCTTTTCAGTACTGACACCAAAGTTGAGCTCCAAGCCAACCACTGAACCACCTCTACTGAAAACCTTGTTCAAGCATGTTGCATCCCTGCTTTGAGGCACATTCACTTGTCTCCTCTTCTCCTCAGCACACAAAGCATACTGGTAACAACTGACTATTAAAACATCTGAACTGAAGCTCTTTTTAAAGATCCTATAAGAGCCCAGTCCTCTGTAGATGACTCTGACCATTTTGGAGTGATAGTCTATGTCTCTCATCCTATCCTGTTGGTCATCCAGCTACAGCTGCAATATCAACTCCCACAAAGGAGTAGCAAAGTCCTCCATCAGGCTTTTGTACCCCCCTCTTGTCAATCCCTTATACACCCTACAGTGGCAATGCCATCAGAGGATTTTGCATGTGGCAAGACTTTGCATGTGATTGAAGTTAGAGGTGTACAGGAAGGATGAGAGTGCATGTCAGTCAAGAGGGGGTGGGTGTGCTGAAGAAAACATGATGGTCGCAGCACCTTTTCCCTCATCGAGATGAGAATAATACTGATATGGCAGGTATAGGATGGCAAAACCTACAACAACCTTCTCCAGGTATGCAAACTGCAAGGGATAAAGTTCACTGTAGAGCTAAGGATCTGTAAAATCATTTGCTCCAGGATCTTCATGATGTGAGAAGTCAGTGGAACTGGCCTTAAATCATGAGGTCCTCTGGCCCAGCTCCTCTTACAGTGCATACTGGCCTTCATGGTGTTGTAATGGCAAATTGTCTTGGGAGGCAAAAAGAGAAAACTGTAATATTGAGATGAATGCTGAATCTGTCATACATTTGTAGGTCAAATAGTAACTATTATTAAGCCATTAATGTGTTGTTTTCTGTGTGAGTGTGCAAGTCCTGGAGTGGCCCAACAATAATCTGGACATGAACTACATAGAGCAACTCTGGAAAGACCTGAAAATGGCTGTGCACAGATGCTGCCAATCTAAACTGGTTGAGCTTGAACAAATCTGCCAAGAAGAATGGAAGGAACTTCAAAAAGAAAGGTGTGCCAAGCTCGATGAAAAATTCACAAGAGGTCTTGAGGCTGTCAATGCTGCCAAAGGTGCTTTAACCAGGTTAAACCAAGTGAGGGGTCTGAAACTTTATGTAACTGGGATATTTCAGTCTCTATTTTTTAATAAATCAACAAAACACTGCAAACACCTGATCTTACTTTGTAGAGTACTGTGTTAAGAATGATGAGAAAAAAAAGATTTGAAACCTTTTAAGATGCCTGTGAAACATAACAAAACTATAAACTGATGCATTCTAATGCTTTTGTATATGTAGGTAACTTATTGGAAATTGATGACTGAGTTATTCAGTTTGGTTCTTAGGTAGCACGTTTTTTTTTTTTTTTTTTTTAGTTCGTAAACATTCAACTAGTGTGATATGATAAGTTAATGTCTGGGCAATAATATTGTTTTTTTAAATAGTGATAGGGTGATTTAAATTAGATATTTTTTGCTATTGAATGTTCAAAATGTGAATTGCTGAGGATGCACTTAGTGGTGGGTTGGTGGATAGTTACACGCCAGGATTGTGACAGCTTTAAAGTAATTTCTTTCCAGAAGTGATAAACTTGTGTGCTTAACCAAAGGGCATGGGTGTGGTTCTTAAAAATATTTGAGCATGCATTTATCTCACAACTTTTGTGAACTTCCCTTGCCCACATGGGATGCTTTTTGCAAAGGCTAGACATGTCTGCTTATTTCAACTGCACACAGTGTCCTGTCCCCGAGCGCTTTCTAGGAGTGCAGCTCAGCAGCCATGTTTCCTGAACAGTCTCACCTTCTCACAGGCTCACAGCTTAGTTAATGAGGGATTCAAATAGGAAATCATTCAGCATGTCTTTACACGTGGGAATATTAGTGTCTTCACATGTGGGAATATTAGTGTCTTCATATGTGTCAGTAGTATTAAACAGGGGTGGACAATGGTGTCCTGAGCAGTTATACTGAAGTGAAAGTATCGACTTTGGACAGTCTAAAATATACAAAACATATTTTGGGTTGTTTATCACTTTTTTGTTTACTACATAATTGTATATGTGTTGCTTCATATTTTGGATGTCATCAGTGTTAATGTACAATTTTTCAAATAATAATAATAAATAATAATAATAATTATTATATATATATTCCAACCTTCCAAACAAGGTGTCTGGACTTCAAAAAAAAAAAAAAAATTACATAATTATGAAGGCTTAACAGAGCATAAGTAGCAGACACGTCTCAATATCAACTGTTCAAGGGAGATTATTGCATATTCTGGATGCTTTTAGTGTTGTTACAAAATGAAACAATTTTATTACAAAATAAAGAATGTAGAAAGAAATAAAAATTTTGAAAAACTGGAAAATTTAAAGAGTTTTTTCCAAAATGTTTGACTGTGTGTGTGTGTGTGTGTGTGTGTGTGTGTGTGTGTGTGTGTGTGTGTGTGTGTGTGTGTGTGTGTGTGTGTGTGTGTGTGTGTGTGTGTGTGTTTGTGCTTATTTTTATTGATTTGTACTGATTGAGTCAGTACAAAACATTTCTGATTCGATATTCCACCACAAAATTAAAAGTTACAAAAATAGTTTTATGCCAGAAAAGAAATCAAAACAAAAGAAAAAAAAGACAAAAAAAAAAAAAAGAAAACTGCTGAAATTTGCAAGTGAAAAAAGAAGCAGCATTTATCTGCATATGAAGACTACTTGTTCTTCTCCACCCTGAAGATAGTTCTTAATGACATTGGCTGTATGTCTGAGGTTGTTGTACTTGTTCAGAATATATTTGTGGCCAATTATTCACCTCCCTGATGGTTTTACATGATGGAAAAATACAAGCGTCTATTTCACACCACGGATCCTGGACCAAATCTTCCACTCCATTTACAGTAATTCAGCCCCAAACTTGCAAGGAACGTCCACCATGCTTCACTGCTGCCTGCAGACACCTCTAGTGTACCGATGTCCATCTCTTCAGCAAACAACCTGCCTCCTGCTATAGCAAAATCTTTCAAATTTTGACTCATCATCCAGAGTCCACCGTCAGTCTACCTGCTGCCATTTTTTTTTTTTGGCAAACCAGTTCCTATTTTTATTTTTGTGTGTAGTTGGCCCTCTTGGTTTTATTTCCTCGTCAGAGGTATGGCTTTTGGGCCGCACTTCTTCTTTGTCCTGGATGGACAGTAGATGGATTTATCTGGGTCCTGCTGGTTTCCGGCAGTTCATTGCTGATGGCTGATTCTGCCCATCTTTCAGTGTCAAAGAGAATTAAGCATGATGTGTCTTTTATAATAAAGTTTTCTTGGCTGACCTCAACAGTGCCCGTTTCTTTGTTCTTTTGCAAAATAGTTTGAACAGCACATGTTGAAACCCCAAGTCTGATTTAAAATCGTTGCCTGGGAGAAACTTTGTTTTATCTTGTTGCTGTGCCCATCGTTTATGAAACGGTTTTCCACAACCTCACCTGAATAGTGAGGTTTGGCTGTTCATCAACTATTTTTAAGACTCCTACCCAACTGTTTCTGTTTCAGTTAAAGCATGAGTTTCAAATACATTATCAAATAAAATTGATGATCATTAGTACCGGCTTGGTATAATTGGTTAATCATACACCTGACTCTGATTCTACAAAATCCCTTTGCAAGTGTAAGAACCGATGCTGTCTGAAGCTAAAGGTTAGTCACACTAACTATTAATTAGATTCCCTAATGATTGCTCTTCTAGAATTTGACTTCCTGCATATCCAACTATGGTAGCTCCTGATATAATCTAGCAAGGCGTTAACCATCAAAACAGACTAACTTAGTTAAATATAGACAGTTATGTTTTAGCAATTTAGCAAAACTTGCTTCATCTGGTGATTTTTACAAATGAAGGATTGGATGCTAAACCAAAACGATTAAGTGTTAATCTGAAATTAATGGTTGTTAAAGTTAAAATGATTTCATGTTTACCGGAATTACTGGATGGTTAAGTGAAATTATTCAATGTCAAACTGAAATGATCGGGGGCTAAGCTGAAATGACTACATGCTAAACTAAATTACTGGATTCTTAGCTGAGTCAATTCTACTGATTTGTGGTGTGCAGTCATTGGCTCAGTGACGTAATATGAAGAGACCTTTGAGATTCATAGCGAATTCTCTGAAGGTCTGAACCAATATAAGTCTGTTTGTTTCCTTAAAAATGAATTGGACACGACTAAATTAGGGAGAAAATCGGGGAAAAAAAAAAAAAATGTGTCTAAGTGTGCCTCCGAGTGGCGCAGTGGTTAAAGCGCTCGCCCTATCATCCGGAGAATCCCGGGTGATGCTGTAACCTCTCGCAGCCGGAGGTCTAGAGAGAGCTGATTGGCCGAGCTCTCTCAGAGGGGAGGGATGAGAGGTACATAGTGCCCACATTAATCACGGCTCTACAGCCAGTCAGGGGCGTCTGTGAGCTCGCGCGACTTGTGTTACTTGTGTGTTACGTCGCCCCCAACGGTGCGCGAGCGAGCAGTTCGAAAAGATGCGGTCGGCTGGCGTCACGTGGTTCGGAGGAAACACGTGATAGTCTTCGGCCCTCCCGGCTGAGTGGTAGTAGTCAGTGGTAGTAGTAGCCTTAATGTGGGAGCCCCCTAGTGACGGGGAGGAATTGGACACGACTAAATTAGGGAGAAAAAGTAAGTGTTGAGTACAAGTATTGCCTTTCGAAGCAGCTAATAAGTCTTGATCCTCACCAGGCCCAGGCCCAGTAACAGTTAAGTCTGTAGTAGCAGATTGAATGATGTGCCACTCTCCGCTGAATGAACCGTGGCCTTGCACTTCAGCACAGCCTTTCCATTAGAACTCCTTTCAGGAACTGCATTTCCAAAATGAGGATGTACAATTTGCAGATGTTAACAGAGTTCTCTATCTATCTATCCGGGTGTGAGCAATATGTGGTTCATGTTCATTGGGTAGGTTATATGAGGGCTGGATTAAAAATAACTCTGCTGCTTTAGCATGTGTGGCAAAGAGGAGGTAAAGTAGACGTTTGCAGAGTGCTGCTGGTTGGTTACTTGTGGAGGGGATTTTTTTTTCCACGTCACTTTCCTTCTGAATAGGCTATTAAAAAGACACAGCCGGTCTGCAGCCTGATCTCATTAGGTTGGCATACTATGCTGACATTATCAGGGTCTCAGAGGTGCATTGTGGATGGTGAGGCCCAGAAGAGAAGGGGGCGCTAGAGGGACCTCACGGTTTCCAAAAAGTACAAAAGTCCTGCATGACAGCTCATGTTCCCTGGATACTCAGCATCTATTTATTATCTGTCCACCTCTGCAACCCTGTCCTTTAATTTAGCAGTCTGATTCATCTGCTGATCATTTGCCTAAAAATGCAAAAACGCCTCTACGTTTACAGTCACTTGGCCACCGGCCACCATCGGCAAGGCTGGGTTAATGTCTGTACTTATATATATATTTATATATTTTATGTCATCCTAATGCCAGTAGGACCAGCATTTTTGGAATATATGCACAATTAAAAGACAAAAAAAAAGAAAAGAAAAGATTTTACATTTAACTGAAATAAGAAATCCAATATTGCCTGTGTAGACATGAGCACCAGCATGAACTCGCACATTACGTTACGTTGCCAGAGCTCGTTCCAATAAAGTGCTACAGAAGTTCTGAATATGCATCCTGAATGTATGTCATCAGCATACATCAAGAGCCAGAGCTAAGCATTTCATCTTTGGCTTGGATCTTATTGACAGATCACGAAGCCATGTTAGACAGCGAGGACCATTTTAGAAGACAATGGTCCTTTTTCACTTGATCAGTTGAGAATGATGCTTTAGCAGCCAGAGTGATGCAATTGCAAATTCCTGGCTGACAGCTATACTGATTGTAAAAGGAAATTTCATGCAGCAAAGGGAAGCTGGAGTGAACATTTCAGCACAGTGCTTAGACAGCCATCACTGGGGACATGGACCAGGAATGGAGTGGGTGGGGGGGGACAATATGGTGTGTGTGTATGTGGTGGGGGGTTGTTGCTTAATATCAATATCCTAGCAACTGAGGGAGTGCGGCACCTCATGCAGTTGTTGTCAGTGATTGGTCACCACTCTGGCATTGGCCCCACCCCCTCAGCTTAGGCTCTGTAGAAAGAATAAACCAAAATCAAAACATCCTCCACACTTGACTCACTCCTGTGCACTTGACCTTAACTGCACTTTACTTGTGATTAATGTTATTTTGTTTGTTTATTTGTTTGTTTGTTTTTATTAATACGTAATATTGATCATATTATACATCTGACCTCTTTCTTCGCTTTGATCAATGTGCTTGTGCCACTTACCATTAGCTATTAAGACGCTCAGAGAAGACTACAGCGTGGCAGCATGACGTCTCCCTATGCGGCCGTACAGTTCTGCCCAGAACACGCCTTTCAACGGTAAGACACAACCTTCTATTCGTGGCCAGGTGCTAAGTCTGAGTCACTACGATTACTAT
Organism: Clarias fuscus; assembly: GCA_030347435.1. NCBI lineage: Eukaryota > Metazoa > Chordata > Actinopteri > Siluriformes > Clariidae > Clarias > Clarias fuscus. Next base: position 12,599,067 of record CM059206.1, on the reverse strand, counting down.
GGAAATGTTGTCATGTGACCCAAAGTCTGACTGAATGTTTAGTCTTACTGGTTTCATGCAGTGCCACAAATAGGTCATGTTGGTAATCGTTGTACGGAGTTGTTCAGAGGAATTTCACTCACTTTTGCATGAGTATATTCAGTAACGCTGCAAATACAACTGCATTGGAATGTTGCACCAATGGTTCGGTTCCATTTCTGTAAAAGCTTGCAATTAGTTATACTTGTCCAGGTTGAGGCTGTGTAACAGTGTCTAGAGATGCAAACAGTTGGATCTAGCAGTCCAGCTGCTGCCAGGCTTGGATATTTATAGACACATGTTCTTATGGTAACAATGCAAGTGTATGGGAGTGTCCAGGGTTCTGGGCAGTCGGACAAGACACTTGAAACCTCGAGCCTCCTCACTATTCACACACCACTTTACACTTTACTGCAGAGTTAAACTGGGCTGAACTCACTGCCAGTTCTGCTGTATCACTGATGTATCAATTATATATCCATGTTAAACCTCGTGTTCGGTTCATGGTTCATTTCCTTCAGGCAGCTGAGACTGAAAAAAATGATAATGTATGAAATTATCAACCTTGAACACATCCAAGTTTTTAGGGAAAGTAAAGACACACAAAAGCACTTTTTTTTAGGGACGCATGCTCAGGTACGAGTACAAATAAGATATGCGATAAATATTACAACATTGAAACAGTGCATTTTAGCTATTCTTGGGTCATGTGTAATGTTAATATTTGAACTAGTGTTTAGATTAAAAAAAGAAATCAATTATAAACCCACTTTAAGTAAAACTGAAAAACAGCCCATTTTGAGATTATATATATATATATTAATGCATCTTTAATTGCATCTATAGTAATGCATCTTTTGGATACCATGAAGGAAAATGGGAGGTTGATTAAAACTCTGACTAAAAGTGAAGATGCATTACAAACCAATGTGTGTATGGAAATTAAATTCTTGCAAGAATATAATTAGGCTAGTACACTATTCTGAGCAGCATATCACTGACACAGGTGTATTTATGCTGTGTGTGCTCAGACAAATGAGAGTACCTGACCCTGATCACAGGTGAAGGAATGATTATTTTTTGCCAGTCTATTAGAAATCAGTTGACCCATCCTCCTCCATAAGGAGAAAGACCAATAGTTCTTCAGATCTCTTGTTTCTCCTTTTTATTCTCCTGTTTTTGTAACTGTAAACACATTAAAAGTAGTCACATGTCTACAATATTTCTTATGATTAAATAATTGTAAATAAAAGAAAACTATGCATTTTGAATACTTATAATGGTAATATAATTTCTGGACTTTCGGGATCAACATTTTTTCATGCGTTTTATTAACAAGGAATGTTGCTTCTTTGTAGAAAAAAATCATTACAAGCAAAATAACAAAAAACCATTCCAAAACTTAAGTTTATTTTTAAAATGCTTTAAAGTATTTTCATTATCAAAACAATACAATTTATATAAGAATGTTATTCGTAATAATTATGTGCATTAATCTTCTATACCAGTCCATTTTGAGTTGACAAAAAAAAAAAAAAAACATCTAATATGTAAAATAGATGGTCCAACCTAAAATCCTGGAATATAGATAAGATTATGATAGAGATCTTTTTTGATTGGTATTTATATTAGAATCGTTGATTTCTATTTGTTCTGTGTTAAAGCAGTGTTGAGAAATCATTCATCGGAATATAACACGCATGTGGAATGTGCTCTTACCTCATATGTGAAAAGTTTGACTTTTGTCTCATGCAAGAGTGACTTTCCCTGTTTGATTGCTTTGCAATAGTCAGTACTACTTTAGAGAAAAAACTTGGATAAACACCATAAATCACAAAGAAAGCACTCCTGCAGAGTGAGTGTTAGTCGCTATTTGAAATCACTCAGCCTTTTTACTAGAATGAGGCACAATGAAAGCACGCGACAGAGAGGAGGAGAAACCTGGAGGGCCGCTCTTCTTTTGTTCGAGCCTTCATGTCTGTCCTGAAGCCGCTGGTTTGAGGGATGAGGGAGGGAGGGGACTGCTCTCTTTGAACACCGCGTGGCTTTTGATTAATGAAGTCACAGGAGAAGACCCTCTACACCTTTGCAGATCGCAGGGCTCTGTTTGTTTTGATTGCATCTTCATCGCTGGATGTACCCAACCTGCCAGGAGACAATGGGCAGCCCTGTTTAGCTCTGACCTTTAACCCTGTTCCGTCTGCAAGAGGCCCGGTCTGCATTTAAGTGGATGCAGCGCACCTTCCCCCTTAGGCTGAATACATAAGTCCTTCAGAAACCAGACACCCGGCTGCCCACAGCCACCCTCGCCACCCCCCACCCCCAACACACACACACACACACACACATCAGATCCACTAAACATCAAACCCACCACACTCAGGAGCAGCGCAGAAAATAACCGCAACGAAAAATAGAGACGAGACCACTATTGTCTCCAAGGAGGGTTTCAGGCCTTTTTTTTTAAGTGGTAGCCCAATTCAAATACAGGTGAAGCATGAAGTTTTACACAGCTCTGAGTGGATTTTCCCAAAGTATTTCTTAAACAAACTTTGATCCTTCGTCTTGGAAAGACAGGAGAAGATAGCATAAGCTGAGGATAATATGCAATTTGGTACGCTGATGGATTTGGCTGCCAACCCTGTAATCACTGTACGTCACTGAATTGAAATAGGAATAGCTGACCCATTGCACTAGCCGGGAACACTTGGTCTGATTGATTTATTAGATGCCAATGGCAATGCCAGAAAGTCTGTCAGTGTGTTTCTGCACCAAACAACACTTTTTTGTGTTTCAACATGACCTGTCGAATAGAACCGAAACAGCTACTGTATACGCACGCAACCTGACCATCAACCTCCATCATTTCTGCTCCTGTAAATCACATAGCTTCAACACTTGGATGAAAAAGGTCTGGATGCTTTGACATGTGGGTGCTGCGCCTTTTCGTGGAACCATGATGTCGTTATTTTGGCCAGCACTCCTTGTCAACTTGTGTTTCTTGTGACGTCCCGGCGTTGTAGGGAGTAACATGGGGCGACGCAGTCCTCTAATGCTTCCTCCCTGCTCCGGTACATAAATCCTCTTGGCTTTGATTAGAGCAGCCTCTCAATTCAGGGCTGATGATGATGTCATGACAGTGGAGCTGTCGAATCCGAAACATGCTCAGCACTATGTGTGATCTGAGAAAGTGGCGAGTCTGCACCTGCTGGGGACATATATATATTCCTCATGCTCTCACTGCCCTAAAATGTTCATAATATTGCGTGTAATAATATATAATGAGGGTGATGGACACCTAATCCCTACACCTCATGCCATTTAATAGTCTTCTGCATCCTGTGGTATATGAGTATAATGTGAAGTGCAGATCTGATTCTGGATCCATCTGGATGGAGGGTTGGTCCAGAAGCTCTCAGTCCACTATAAATGAAACATTGTTTCCATGTGATCTTTGCTCAAGTTGATGCACTGATGCACCTGTTAATACTCTGGGATTAAAAGTTGTTTATTACTGTAAAATAATAATACTCCAATCTTCCTTGTCCTGAGGACTGTACCCTGTACCATTTCTGTTTCTTATGCAACTTACCTTGATCCATCTGATAATGACACCTAGCCATCACACACATATTAGGGCCTGCTCCAAACCGCTGCCACCAAGTTGGAAACATACAACCGTCCTTGTTTTCCAGTAGGGTTACAATTTTCCTTCACTGAAACTACAACTGAGAGGAGGAGAAGCCAACTTTTTCCAAAAAACGTGGTCCAGGAAGACATGGCTTCCGAAGGACCTGATCCTCATCACCCATCATCAGTGCCTGACCCTTATAATGCTCTTGGGGCTGAAAAAACACAAATCTTGACAGGCATGCAACGATACAGTATATAGTGGAAAGCCGTCCCAGAAGAGTATATAGGGTATCGGAACAGCAAAACGGAAACTTAATGTGGAACGGGATGCTCAAAAATCACACAGCTGTAAATGTCAGGTGTCCAAATTCCTTTTAATATTAGATATGTATTCCTTTAATGTTTAATGCATACTGTAAATACTATAATTCCTCAAAGCACAGACAAAAAAAGAAGCAGCAATAGTGAATTTATTTGAAATAGTCATGCAGGAAATGGTTACAGGTGGAATTGCTGACTTTCATCGAAAGAACAGAATTTATCATGAAGAACAAATAATTGCACTGGTGTGACAAACAGTGGTGATCAGTAATTTGTCACTGGGAACATACAACTCACAACTCAATCAGTCATCACACACTAGGTATGAGTCAAGTGATTCGGCACATACAAGGACAATAGATTTCTCTCTATCATTTTTCATAAGTTAAGTTGGTAAAGATCTCTTTTTTTTAACAGAATCTCTAAAACTTGTGCGATCAGAAGAATTCAACAAAGTGCTTAGCCTGCCACTGTGTGAATATGTATGAATAATGCTTTCCCCGATTTGCCTAAAAACTCCACCGTGCATGTGCACGTTACAACAACTGTAAAACTGAAAGTGGAAATTTCAGTGGTAGACTCATAACCGATGTGTAATGTGGTGTAAAGTGCAACGGCCTTGGCTGTGTCTGGCATATGCGAGTCCGCTCGAGACCTAATGACATTATCTGTGAGCCTAGACCACACATTAGGAGTTAAAAGACGGTTTCTCTCTTGTGACAGGCCTGGCGGCACAATAATATCCGAGTGAATCAGCTCAAGCATTCACTCGATGCCACACCTCTTTGGCTGCACATAAAAGGGGGATTGACCACGCTTTCCCCACTGAGCTGTTCTGTGAGGGAACCTTTCAAGCAAAGAAAGATGCATTTCGAGTGTTATTGAAGCTGCTCCACCGGTCTTCACCCCTTCATCATTTAGGATTTAGGAGTTAATTCTGTTGTATTTCTAGTCTTAGGCCTAACCCTTAATTTGTATGCTTCTCTGGCATTGAAAATCAGGCATGACCACGTCTTACATGGGTTTAAAATCCATGAATGCATTAATGTTAGTTTAGTAATTCCTGCTTGTGCCACTCCTCTTTGGCAATGTATTAAAAAGGGGAATTGAACACTGAACATTGAATTGGTTTTCTAGTTGCTTATACTTTGTGCCAAGTCCAGGCTGTATACATAGTATGGGCTTCTTTGATTTGGTATCTGTAACAAAAACAACAGTGTGGGAATGTTTGTGGCATATATATATATATATATATATATATATATATATATATATATATATTGCACAAAGACCTGGAATAGACCCACGAAAAGCCGAGTCTTGTAGAAAAAATTCCGAACTTACTTCTTTTTTTTTTTTTTTTGTCGAAAAATTCCGAACTTACGTTCATATTTTCATATGGAAAGTTACTCATATTTAGAGATGGGTTTAACACATACTAAATAGAACTAAAATAGTTACACCATTTAGATTATGCAAATTGCGTTCAGGTTTCTTTTTAGTTTTTTTTTTTTTTTTTTACATCTAGCCCTGTGCCTTTCAACACAAGCACTTGCCTTTATCACTTAAGAAACTGTGAACAGAAGAAAAAACTACTTTTCCCCTCATCCTACAAATAAAATGAATTAATATATATTTATTAACTGTCTTTCATATGTACTGTATATGGTGAGTCAGCCAAAAAAATTATACACACGTCAGGAAAAGAACTAATTAATATTTCAATACAACATTTATTGCTATTAATGGTAATATGATAATATATAAATATATGGAAAATATATAAAGATAAGGATATGTTAATAAGAAGATGGAAGCTATTTTTAAAGATCATACTATAAGTCAATATTTTGCTGCGTGGCTAGTTCTAGTAGTTTATATCGTATGACTTCCTCCCTTTGTATTTGGAAACTTTTGAATCAGTACTGGGCAGCACGGTGGTGTTGTGGTGGTGGCCTCAGGTGGCCTCAACTACAGGTGGTGGTTTTCCTGTAGTTACTCCAGTTTCCTCCCACAGTCCCAAATACTTCTACATGCAGATTACATTAATTGCCGCTTCCAATATTGCCCGTGTGTATATATTAAAATTGTATAAATTTAAATGTAAAATTTTCATGTCAGACAGGACACAATGTAAATATTATTGTGGTTACATCATACTGTCAGGCAGTGGTGCTGGATTCAAAATTGAAACTGCTCCTTATACACGCTGATATAGCATAAGAAAAATTATAATTATTCAGTTGCCAGAATTATGTGTGACTGACGTTTCTTTTTCTTCCACTTTTTTTTTTTTTTACACCCCTTCAACTTGTGTTTTGCGAAACTTTCTAGCAAAACAACATGCTGAATATAATTTAGATCTGTAGTTAGGATCTTAATTCCAATGTGCACAGTTTTATTATTATATCCTCCCTGCATATGCTCAACTAATCCATGTTTTAGACGTTGTTCAGATATCTAAGTTTCCTACTGAACACCTGATTTGGACTCATCATTTAATTACTTGTGTGAAATAAGGGAAAACTCTGACCTCCCAGGACCTGTGTTTGACGCTCCTGGGTTACACTGCCTGTGGTTGGGTTTCATCTCTAGGCTGTGGTAAACTCACATCCTGCTTCTAAGTTATTCATTAGGTATGTCTGCATCGTGCAGCATATTGATATCACCCGCTCACAGAATGTGGGGAAATTCCGGCTCTACGCCCAAGTGCCCGCCTCACATTATAGCTTGATACCCCCAGTCGCAGAAACAGACAGGCACATATACACAAACACAAACACACACACACATAACCAAACACTCTACACTGCCAAGCCCAGTCCAGCTGCACACATGCTGCATGCTGCAAATCACAGTGGTCGTGTTGCTGTCATGTAGACTTTGGGGGGAATTCCACTTTGCTCAGACCCACAGCATGCGCTGCTCTTCAACAGGAACTGTGAGACTTCGGGCCATCGCTCGGTGTTACGTTTCAGTGAGAGAAGGGTCACAGTGTCTGTGTTGACAGTTATACTCTCTTTTCTGTTTTAGATCCTTAAATCATCTCTGATTCGGCTTGCAGAGGTTAAAAAAAGAATGAATGTGACAATTTTTTTACCTAATATTTATCTGTAAGTTATCGTAACAGTCATTTTAATTGGTTTGTTTGCACTGGGAATTTTGGGAAAATGCTCATTTAAAACAAGGCTCAATAGGCTTGATAGACTCAATGTATTTTAACACCTCCAGGGTTCGATTCTCTCTGCGGGTGGGTGTGTAGTGAGTTTGCCTGTTCTGCTCGTGCTTTGTGGGTTTCCTTGGGGTATTTTGGTTTCCTCCCACAGTCCAAAGCCATGCAAAGTAATTTAATTCCCATTCTCCTGATTGCAAGTCTCCTGATATAGGCACGCAGTGACTCTGTACACACCATACGCATGTTTGGTGTTTTTTTCTGGGGGGGGTGGACAGACACAGGAGACACAGCCTTACCAAAGCGTTCTCACATAGTTTTATGCTAATTCTAGCAATTTACAGTTTCACAAATTAAACTGAAAAAAAAAAATTAACACTCCTTAGTTTGTGTGTCCATGTTGGTTTAAAAAAAATAGTCTGGTCATTTTAATGACAGGTTTAGAGCTTAATATCTAAATGCCTTTGACTCTAGAATTCATGAAAAGTCTTTAAATGCTGTGCACTTGTTTCACGTAAACATGCATTACCTGCCACAGCACCTGCCCCTATATTTACATTATATGTTCATATGTACAATATATACATATTGTAGGTTAAGTGAAGGGGGCGTGATTACCTACTCGCAGTCTAATTCCCCTTAAACATAGAAATCGAGAGTGATATCAAGGGCACGTTCCCTGGCGTTAGGTAATGAGCACAAACCTTCAACTTCTGTGTTGAGCTGCATCAGGATGTGTTCAAATACTGACAGTCATTCTGCTATCAGAGTATGCACAACATTTAACACAAAAGGATCAGCATATGGTGTTATGTGTTTGAAATACAGCACATATTATTACTTTCAAAACAACAGGGGATGGGTGTTGAGGTGCTAGCGATGCACATTTACAGGGGAAGTAGGTGTTGAGGTGCTATCCATGCACATTTACAGGGGAAGTGGGTGTTGAGGTGCTAGCGATGCACATTTACAGGGGAAGTGGGTGTTGAGGTGCTATCCATGTGCATTTACAGGAGAAGTGGGTGTTGAGGTGCTATCCATGCACATTTACAGGGGAAGTGGGTGTTGAGGTGCTATCCATGCACATTTACAGGGGAAGTGGGTGTTGAGGTGCTATCCATGTGCATTTACAGGGGAAGTGGGTGTTGAGGTGCTATCCATGCACATTTACAGGGGAAGTGGGTGTTGAGGTGCTATCCATGTGCATTTACAGGGGAAGTGGGTGTTGAGGTGCTATCCATGCACATTTACAGGAGAAGTGGGTGTTGAGGTGCTATCCATGTGCATTTACAGGGGAAGTGGGTGTTGAGGTGCTAGCGATGAACATTTACAGGGGAAGTGGGTGTTGAGGTGCTAGCCATGCACATTTAGATCATTCACCAAATACAGGTCTCCGTTCACAACGCGAGATGCTTACCTGAGCAAAAAAGCATTAAAAAAAAAAAAACGGCCCAGTTTTCCGACCCTGAACCAGCTGCGTGAAAGGGTTAGAAATGCATTAACATGTAAATAGATTGCAACTGTAAAATTGTAACTAGAAAGCATTTGACCAGCACTTCTAGCCTGTATCATTTTTTTCTGACAAGCCTATGATCCTCTACATTCTGATGGGTATCTTTTCCCTCTTGAGAAGCTTCTCTTTCCTCTTACAGGCAATTAGAGAGCAGTAGTGTCTGTGTGGGTGTTTCTTGCTTCACTCCTATACTCCACCTATATGTTTTCAGCCTTTAAGCTTTGTTATTACAGTGCAAACCAGCAGTTGGTGATAGCTTTGATTTGCTGACGTCTGTGGAGTTAAACCAAATCTACTCTGTTACTAATTTTTTGTAAATGTACTGTATATCTTAAGTATCCTAATCTTTTTCTCTTTTTTTTTCACTTCTACATCACTGCTGAAGCATTTGGATTACCCTTTCCATTTAGGGGTTTTGCACTTTTTCGTTTGTTAAGTGGAATTTAAAACTTTCACACTGGTTTGTGATCACATTCAAAATGAATACCTCTAAATGAAAATAACACAAAATCCGAACATTACTAAAAGCAAATACCTGTCTTTCTCTTCCTGAGTGTCTACTAAAACTTCCTTTATTAATAATCCCTTAAAGGGAACCTACAATACAGAATTCAGTTTTAGTCACTTAAATAAATTCAGATGGGTCTCCAATATGTGTGTGTGTGTGTGTGTGTGTGTGTGTGTGTGTGTGTGTGTGTGTGTGTGTGTGTGTGTGTGTGTGTGTGTGTGTGTGTGTGTGTGTGTGTGTGTGTAAACAAAAATAAGAGAAAATAAAAATTCGCCGGTCTTAAACAAGCCAAATAGATTTTCCCCTATTGTGACATCTCTATAAGAAAAGCCCCTACATCATGTTGTTTCTCAGCTCTGCTCTGTTTAGAGGGATGTGTCTGAGAAGTAGCTCATTTACTGAGGACCTATTATACTTATGTTAACATGTTACAGAAATATTAAAATATGGGACCTTTAACAGCCTTTGTCATCCTCTTGATACTCTGATCAAGACCCTTTCATGTGTTCTTTTAAGTTTTATTTTTTAACACCACTAATTTACAGTACACTGAATGTATCCACTAGAATAAAAATAAAGTGCATTTATGACAAAGAAGGAATTGACCAAGAATGTCTTTTTATTTTTATTTTTTACTTTTTTAAAAAACATTTTAACTTACAGAAGATTTAAACAATGGCTGAATATTCATTAAATGCCAACATAGTGCCAAACAATGTGCTCAGAGCTCTAAATCAATAAAATGTAATAAATTCATACATATGGAAAAAATACTGAAACAAAAATTAAGGCAATCTAATATACAGCAGGCCAATGAAATAATTAGGTTTTCTTTATATGTACATTGTTTTTCAGCAGATTGCGTGAACCAGCAGCATGTCTCTCATGGGCTGAGGGATCTTTTCTAGCCTCCATGTCTCAGAGTCCAGGCTCACAAGGAACTGACATCCTTGGGCCAGATGTTTTCAACCAGCTGCTGGATATGCTGGACCAGTATGTACAAATTGCACAAACACATAACCTTATGGTTTCTGGTGCACTGCACAAAAACAACATGAAGGAATTTACAAATAATTTTTTAAGCACGCTGAAAGTTTCCCCTCTGGGTATTTTTTTGTTCTTCCTCAGGTCGGCGTTCCATACGGTTCAGCCTATTGAACTCTTGAATTTCTCAGAAGGTGCAACAGGCAGCTCTCCATCCAACACCATTCAGATCAGCATGGACTGCATCACCATGCACGACTCTGACGATCACCTCGCAGTGAGTGTCCCAAAGTATTATGATCCAGCAGTCCATTTTAAATACCGTGAGCGTCCTGTTATTTGCTTTACTTTTATTTGCTTCAGTGAAACCTACTGAAATTTTGCTATGAAAATTTGCAGCTTCACTGAACTATGATCTTTTTTAACAAGCTCTTCCAGTTCACATTGCATTATGTTCATGCGGCATGGCCTAGTGATTAATACTTTTATTGCACATCAAAAATTTTGCAATCCAGGAAGTAATGTTTGAAGACAGATGTTAGTAAAGTTTTTTTTTATTGCCTCAAATGAAGAAACCGGGTCTGATGAATTCAGTGATATTTTATTTCACAACGCCGCTCGCATTCTTTTTTTCTTTTTTTTACTGATTTACTGTAATAGCATTATGCATAGACTGAATTAAGTGATTATATTATACCAGTTATCTACATTTTTCACAGATTTAAAAATAGCTTCTTTTTTTTCTTGTTTTAACAGACTATTTAAATTGTGAAAATACTTAAGATGTTAATGCAATAAAAATAGATAGATAGATAGATAGACAGATAGATAGACAGATAGATAGATAGATAGATAGATAGATAGATAGATAGATAGATAGATAGATAGATAGATAGATAGATATAAAAAAAATTTAATTGCATACTTTAAATACTTAATTGTAGTTGAAATTAAATACTTACAAGTTGTGCTCCTGGGAGAGAACTGGTTAAAAACCGGATCAAATAAAGATGATCTCCTGCTAAGGATCTCTTACAGTAATTATAGCCATTATATCTTCCAATATAATTTTTTTTTTAATCCACAAAAATGTACAAATGTTTCATGGAAATTAAGATTATTATTATTATGATTATTATTATGACTATTATTATTATAACACAGTAATTAATTCACAGGCTGTATCCATGAGACGATAATTGCTGTCAATTAAATAAAAATGTGATGACACATAGTGAAACTTGCTTTGTTTGGCGTGACCATTGAGGTGCACCATTTGGCTTTGGGGGGATTTCAGTGGTAAACTCCAGTGAAAGTCGTTATTGCCCACATGCACATCTGGGGACGTTGTTTTGCGTGGGGTTCCCCTGGTCAACCTCGGAACCACTTTTCTGATTGGATTTTCAAGCTACGAGATCGGCCGTATGTATGAGTGCGTACCAATAATATGTCGCCGGTCTTAAATAGAGCAGTGGTATTTATGCCTCAGATAATGTGGCCTGGACTGAGGTGTGTAGCTGAACTGATCTCTGCGTCGTTGTTACAATCGGAGAGTAACCCGGACATATGCAGTGTGAACATGGAGCCGAACTGCGACAAAACTATCAATCAGAAATGTTCTACTTTGATGTAAGTCAAACATGTAACTCTTTGTTCATTTATAAGAGTAAACCTTCTCTCTCTGTTGTTTCTAGAGGTATTTAAAGATATTTAGATACCTTTTTGTACCTTTTAGTCTGGTAGTGTCTCATAATTGGGTCCCAAGTTGAGATTGGAACCCAATATTGTTCTTTTCCATAAATATTGGGTGTGTGAGAATTCAACTGTCTAAATTATTTACATCAATAAGTGCCTAAGTAGAGCAAATACACCCCAGTGGAGCAGTGGAAAATCTGGCATGAGTTCCAGATAGAGCTGCAGTCTGGTCTCTAAGCCAGGGAGGTGAAGTGATGGGTCCCCTCCCAGCGCAGGAATGCTGTTGTCCAGCAGTAAAGCAGAGCGAGATAAATAGGAGAGGCACACACATCGCTGTGATTCTCTACCCTGGGGTGCTGAGTGAGGGCGGAAGGGGGGGGGGGGGGACTGGTGATTAATGCCCCCCATACTTAGAGCACCACCCTGCACCCTGCCTCCCTGTGTCCGCCCCCACCTTCCTTCCTTTAATATAGGGTGTGGTGCGGTGAGCATGGCACGCTACCGCCTCTGCCTGAGCTGCCAGACGTGCCATAGTCTTGGTGGGCTGGAGCACTGTAAGGAGTGTATGTTTTAACGAGTAGTGTGTTGGGCATTGGCTATCCCAACCTCTCCTTTCTGATGGCACCAAAAAAATAGCTGGCACATCCTTCGAGGGGTGTGCCTGGTCGATGAGTCATTAGATGGAACACACTGCGCGTAGCACCCTCAGGGATTGCTGTTTGTATTGTGAAGGGGTTTTATGTTTAAATCTGAAATTCCTATTCCTCTGGGAGGTGCGTACTTTTTCACTAGCCGCAGGGCAACTATTTAGAGCAGCACCTGCTGCCGCGCAGCTTTGAGCTCCGGGCCCTCTCCTCTGTCACACCGAAGGAGGGGGGATGGTGAAGGTGGATTCGTAACTGAGCAAGAGCCAAGAACGTGGCATCAAATAACATGGAGGAATGTGACAAAAATCGGTGACCGAAGAAAGCATTGCAGTCAATCTTTAATCAGAAAAAAGACACAATAACAATACAGGATTACAATTGGTCCAAAGGGAGAAATAGCCAGCGTTTAGATAATGAATAAGGGACACTGAGAGTTATTTAACAGACGAAGGAGAAGCTCAGGTCAATAATTAGATATTTGCCTGCTTGCTTGCGTTTTTCGCTTTCTCTTCTGAATTGTCTCCTCTCTTTATCTTTGAGCAAAAGTAGTTTCATAAAGTGAAAATTCGCAGTAATTTTGGTGCATCAGTAATGTTTGTGCTGGAGGGGCCCAGACTCAGCGGCCTCACCCTGTGCTCCAATGGGAACGCAGCACCTGAATTAGGTGCTGACAGATCGGAGAGAGTGTCTCTGACTAAAATTTACACTGGGTGTGGATTCTAGCGAGGCGAAAAATGCTCATTTCATAATATACTGTAGGAATGTCTTTCCCTTGCATCGTATTCACGGTTTAGTCTAAAATGCGTCTCTTTGGTCCTTTGAAGTGCTTTTTCAGCCAGACCCTGACTCAGCATGAGGTGGTTACACAGCATTAAGAAGCACTGTTGCTTACACACTGCCACCCATTCCAAAATTACTGTTTGTTCACCCATTTTTGTACCTATATTTTACTAGAAGGTCATTTTACCAGTGGTTTGCAGTAATGTATACCTTTTTGTACTTTTTAGTCTGGTAGTGTCTCATAATTGGGTTCCAAGTTGAGAAGGATGCAAGAACTAAAATGTTAACTATCCAAGGAACCCTTGAGAGTCTACAAGCGTCTGATGGTTTGGTTTGAACTTCAGAACGAACAGGAAAAACTAACTGTATCTAATTATGCAGTAAAAGAAATGTACATCTTGATGTGCAGGTGTTGACTTTTTAGGAGCCCACTTTTTTTTTTCTTTCCTATTGACTTATTATCCCAACGTTAAACACTATTCAAATTTTTTATTTTGTTTATATTGTCATTCATCAGCACACAAGTATAATGAAAATGAAAATGTTATTCATGCTGGCTGAACAGTGCAGGTTTGCCAAGTTGGGATAGAAGTAAATATGTGGATAATTTAAAACAAGACAATATAGAAAATATATACAATTTTGTGAAAACCTGCACTGGACCGGGTGAGTCGAACAATATGGAGTTAAATTCAGGACAATATTTTTTTGTACAGCGCTTTTAACAACACATTGGGACAAAGTTAAAACTTGGATACAAGCCAAAGTGGCAGTGGCACTGGCAAAGATCTCTAAGAATCTTGGTTGTGTTGGCTGTTTATCAACTGGTTACTTACTGGTGGCCCAAATGGCTAAATCTTCCCAGTTCTGGTAGCTGGTTCTTCCCAATAAGGCTAGGATGACTAGTTAATGGGTGGGTTGGGTCATGTCCTTCATGACACTCTTGGCCCTCTTCGGACACCTTTTGGTGAAAATGTCCTGTGAAGTGAGAAGTGATCAGTGATGGTGATACACTGAGCAACTTTGCTTTCCCTGGCAGTTGAAGAACCCACTATCTTCAGTGTTTCAGCTGCTGGATGATGCAGCATGTCAGGACTCTCCCTACTGTGCATTTGTTGAAGGAGGAGCTGAACTCCTGCCAGGCCTATGCAGCCTCCTAAAAATGCTGAGGTGTTGATTGACCTTTTTAGTAATGCAGGATATGCTCTGAGACAAGGAAGGGTGCTCCCAGGAATTTGACGCTGCTCACCAATTCCACACTGGTGACTGTGTCGATGTTTTCAGGACGTCAACCATTGTTTCGAGGAGCCATGTTCATCTGGCAGTCATATCTTCTCCCAGTAAGCTGTGTAATTCTGTGTCACTCGTTTTAGTCATAAAAACCCACCACTGTGAAATCATCTGCATACGCAACTGTAATTTTGCTTAAGTGTCTGGCCAAGCGTCATTTTTCCTGTGTACAGTGGTGGGTAGAGTGTACAGTCCTTGTGTCGATTACTGTGAGGTGGGACGAAACAAGTCGAGACCTATTAATCAGGAAGTACAACATTGTGGTTAGAGGGATATATTCAGAACAAGGTGTAGTCAATTAGTCGATAAGCACAATGAACTACAATCCACCTACAGAAGCCAGACATGGGTGTACTTGTTTTGCAGAGGTGTAAAGGCTTACATGCCACCTGGTTTTCACTGTATGCTTAATGAATCCATTACGGTATATGTGCCATGATCAACCTTCTCATTATAGATATAGACAGGCGTAGATCAGTGGTTAAAGTTCAAACTCCACCACCATCAACTTGCCCCTGTTAGGCCCTTAAGCCTCAACTGCTTGTTTCATATGTATAATGAGATAAAAATCTCAGTCACGATGGATGAGGGCGTCTGCCAAATGCTGGCATGTAAATTTAGATAAAAAGTGCCACTGGAAGTAAATCTTTCAAGCCAGAAATAGTAGAGGACATCAGAACAGGGATAATAATGGCTGACTCAATCCATGTAGGTACTTTGACATGTGCAAATAAAGTGTTGGATCTATTTGTGTGGAAGTCTTTGAGCTGATTTACACCTTCTCTCAGGATCTCACCTGAGCAATCATGGTGGTTTGACCTCTTACAGAGTTCTCTATATGCACGATCCTACAGCAGATTTTAGCTGTTCACCTACAGGATGAGGATGCGTAGCTGTTGTGGCGTGCCTTAAAGTGAGCAGGAAAGTTATTGCAGGGATTAAGGACTGAATCATTAATGGTTCCAAGGTGGCTGGTGACTATCCTCCCGTTGTCCGTGATTCTTTTGAAGCCTACCGCATACAGTACTGTGCAAGAGTCTGGTGACAACCGTCATTTATTTGTTTTTTCTTTTATTCTTCTATACTTTTAATCTTGAGGAACAGTTCTCCAGGCAGCCTGAATTACTTTATGCCTTTCCTTTGTTGGCAAATTTTTGGCCCTCATTTTCAGTGCAGTCCCTGTACCTGGCCAATTTCAGAGGAATGTGTTTTGTTTGTTAAGCCATACAGCGACCTATGAATCATACAAGCATAAAAAAACATTAACTTAAGTCATGAGAAACAGGTGCAGATGATGACAGATGATCAGCACTGTGTACAGGACAGTATACTGGTGATGCTGAATGCTGAGTGGTGGGAATAGATGAGAGGCGAAACGAGGTTGCTGCTGAGGTTGTCACATAAACAAGCAATTTGTTAAATGCATAATTATTAATTTTGCAGCCTGTTGCAGTAAAATGTTTGTTCCTATTTCTTGAATTCAATTTACATCATTCAATTAAATTTGGTGGGGGGGTTGCTTAGGACTTTTAAAAATCCTCTATGTCAAAGATTCCTGTTAGCAAGTTGTCCCTGGATCTTCTATGTATGGGTGCCTTAAGCTCTTTTGTTCTCTGAGATAAGGTCTAACTGTTTGTAGACTCACTGTTCGTAGACTTAAAAGCTACGTCTCAGACCTTAAGCAGCCAATTCTGTTTCTCCGTCTACTCCCTGTGTCTTTTTTTGGTCTCCATCTTGAAAGTAATTATTCTCATTTTCAGTTCAACAGCAGCTGTTTTTGCATGTTACTATGGTAAAGAATTCTAGAGAAAAGCTGAGCATATGAGACCTAGGAGGCTCTGCATAGGTATTTCAACCAAAAAAAAAAGTTCTTTTGTTGTTGTTGTTTTCCTCTCTCAACAGAGGGGTGAGGTGGCTGTCAGCTCCTTGTACAGGTGTCTTTCCGTACACCAAGCACCTGACACACGATACCGCACTAATCCAGCAGCTCTAAGCCCAAACAGCCCCAAAGAGCCACATTCGGTTAAGTGCATCTTTTGTCTAAAAAAAAAAGCTGGTGTTTGCTCTACTTCCTCTCTTAGCTCAGAGCTGATGATTATTGCCCCATAAACCTCATGTAATTCAGAGACAAATGTTTTGTCTAGTGCATGTTGACATTCTCTACGGACTATATCATCACTGCATCAATAGGTGTACCATCTAATAAGTGCAACAATGGATATCATTGGCAAAAATTCACTATGTAAACATGTGATTGGTTAACAAGGATGGAACGGATCAGATTATGCAAAATATTAAGAGAATTTAGAACAGCACATTCAGCCCATTTTGCTGAATGAAAAATTATTTCCTTGTTGTTTGGAAAGTTTTATTTTTTTCTTTCAAACCCTAACCCTACCAGTTTCTTGCAACCCTACGACCACGCCTAGCCAAACACATGGCAATAAATTGATTTAGTTTACAACTTTTTTTTTATTTACTTTTGTTCACTATTATCACCAGATCTCAGAATCAGTAGGCTAGCGGTATTTCAAAGACACACACAGCACCCTATTCAGCACAATCACCAGTGTTGTTTTAACCTAATTAGAAGTTTGTTTAGCTAACCTAATTGCCCTCATCAAAAGACTGTGAATAAGAGCTACTGCCATCCCTGGATGCTGGCTGGAGTAGTGCTGTCTCTTTGGTTTGTGCTTGGACCAGGTGACCTAAGGCTAAATGCCCCCCTAATAGCAAGACAGGGTGTGGGCCACTGATTGGAGACGGTAGTAGTTACAGATAGTGGAAGGGGGATGACCGTGGTGACAGCTCTTTAAGGCCTCATGGCCTAAAGGCATTCGTTTTCTCCCTTTTTGACCTGAGTTAATAGTATTCCGACCCCAAAGCTGCACTTAGTCTAACATTACAGAGACATTAAAGCCAATTTAATGATTTTGTACACCAAGCAATATTTAGCTGTAACATTATTATACAGAGTCTTTTTATTTAAAAAAGGAAAAATAATAGAGATGTTGGGGAATCACAGAAAGGCACAAGATATACATATATATAGATATAGATATAAATTATGATTTATAAATATGAATTATGATTTAAAACAAATATATAACGAATTCCATTGTTCAGTTGTTCAATGCAAAAACATGGCAGCCTGTAAAGCTTTTATTTCCGTCTGCCTTTTGTGCATTGCGGCGGAAAACTTCAAATGGACCCAACATTTATTTCAATTTAGAGTTGCATTAATTTTTGATTGAGATCTATAAAATTCTTCTCCAGCACAGCCGAAAGATTTTCAATAACTTTCAAAGTTAATGTCAGGACTCTTTGGTGCCCAGTTCAGGTGTGCAAATGATTCCTCATGCTCCCAGAACCTCTCTTTCACAGTTTGATTCCTGGGATATGCCCATGCTTCAAGGAAGAAAACCTCCACAGATGGAATAACCTGGTCATTCAGTCCATGCAGGTAGTCAGCTGGCGTCATATTATTGCCACATAACGTTGCTAAGCCTAGACCTGATCAACTGAATTAAGCAAAACTAGATCATAACACAGGCTCCAGATGCTTGTACAGAGGGCACTATGCATGATAGGTGCATCAAATCATGTGCTTCCCTTCATAACCTGCCCACCCATCGGGTCAATCTCATCAGGCCACATGACATGGCGTTTCTCCGATTGGTGGTTTTATTATGGTTATATAGTTGTTTAATCCCATTCTTGTAAATTCTCATCAGATTGTAGAATGAGAAAATGTCGAAAACATCGCTGTGATTTCTACTATCAGTGTTTTACTATGAGTGTTCAACTCATTTCCGGTAATTTCATCTCCTTAGTTCTTTCCGTTGCTTGATGCAGACCAATAATTTGATCCTTCGGAAACAGAGGAACATCTTTTCTATGACCGCTGGAAACGTATTCCGACATTGTCGTTTTAGAAACTCGAAGCTACTCACTGCATTAGTTAGGGTTAAATAATTTACTCTCAGTTGAGGCATATTAATCACTGCAGCAATTATCCAATTAAAGGCTCTTAAGTATTTGTTTGTTTAAATCCAAACAGTGGTTTTGTTGGCCAGGCAATGCAAGTATATATGTAGTGAAAAATATGCAAAAATAATGCGAAAGCAATTCAGAATTACAAAAACATATTTCAATGTGCAATAGTGTCTAATATTGCACTTTCCAAAATAAAACAATTTCTTTCCTCAAATGATATTTCTTAATAATACATTATTAGGTTGTAGTAAGAAGCAGGAATATTCTGATTAACATTCTGGACAACAATTTATTTAAAAATAATGATAAAAAAAATTATATTATAAAAATAATTAAAGAATTAATGATATTATAAAAATAGGTTAAAGGTTAAATCTAAAGCTAGAAAAAAAAACACATTTTTTAAAACCCAAATCAATGTGAGAACATAAAAATCTGCGGTTTTTCAAACTTCACAGTAACAGACAGGACTGAGTGGATCTCTCTCTCTCTCTCTGTCTCTCTGTCTCCCTGTCTCGTTATCTTTCCTTCTCTCTCATTTTTCTCTTGGATTTATTCACCGCAGTCCTTTTGGCATGTTAATTTGGTTACAAAAGAGAGAGTCAGTTCCCCTGGCCCGAACCAACATTTATGTGTTCAAAACACATCTACACCAGTCATCTTTGATAGATACAAGCAGTCTACAGCCAGTCCTTTGTGACACTAATAGAAGCGGTGCTAGGGGCATGTTGGGGGGTGGGAGGGCACCCATTCATATGCAGATAACGGCTGAAAATGCTTGAGGTGCTCCTCTATGTTCTAAGCCCAGCTTACGATTCTAAAAAGATAGTGTCCTTAAGACATACATGTCTGTGTTCTCGTGGTTCTCTGTGTAAATGCAGATGTATTTATTAGCCTACGCCTTGCATATTATTTTTTTCATGGTTCACTGGGTTTATACCAATTCAAGACTTTCTATATTATCCATACATGCTTAAATCCATGATGTTGTAAGTACTTTAATTAAGTATAAGTGATTTTGGATAAATTTGACTAGGGAACGAACTATTTTATGTGTACATTGTTAAATCTCAGGATTATCTATCCAAATAGTTTTATTGAATATTACTCAGAATTGGCGCGAAGCAAGACACTCTTTTAAAAAATAAAAAGCCCTGCAGAAAGGTCTAGTATATTTTGAAGAGCATTGCAGAATTGCTCTTAAGGGTTGGCTGGAAGACAGGTAGCACCTTCCCAAAAAAAGGGTGTGGACAGGTAGCTCCTCAGGCCCTCCCCTCTGGTGTCCCAGGTATATATGGCAATCCCATAGAATTCCTATAGAGATTTTAAGCCTGTCCCATTCCCACTTGTAGTCCTCATCACCACTATTTTAGGGGGATAAAGAATAAGGGTAAGAAAGAATCCTGGAGCCTGTGGAGCAAACAGCAGCTGCATTGCTCAATCTCAGCGCCAATATGTTGTACCTGGAGACCAACAACCCAGCATCATATAATGAGGTAAGGCCCCCTACCAGTCCACGTCTATGGACAGAGGTCGCAAGTGCTCGCTCTAGGTTCTTACGCAGGATCCCATGGAGCGGATGGAAAAATTCGACCCTTAACCGTCTTAACTATAAACACTGATTTTATTAGTTAATCATTTGAAACGGGTGCACGGGTACATGGGCATAGTTTTGGTACCAGGTGGGAAAAAAATGGTCAGATTATGTGAAATATGTTATACCTGTATTTTTTATTTGAATTTTTTGATGATGATTGCTTTGGTGTTTGCGAAATGTTTGGTGATGAGGTTGTCGTTTATCAAACAGTCGTCTGTTGTTCCTTATTTGTGTTACGTCTCTTGAAGGGAAACACAAATATGTTTGTTTAACTGTTGTTATGTCTGCTGGCTTGTAGCTCTCGCGTTTGAGTTGAGGCATTCTGCAAATAATGCACGTTTGCTTAAGACTGCTGGACGTATTTGCATAGGACAATTGTGCTACAGTTTGGCGAAGCTGAAGCACAGACAGCCAGTGTAGGCATCTTAAACATACGGATCAGAGCGATCGCTGAAACAAGTAGAAAAACAAGAGGAAAAAAACAAGTGTGCGGTTTTGGGTCAAGGGTGTTTTTTAGACAAGAAACTTTATCAGCATGTATTTTTGCAATTATTATGTTAGTGCGTGCACACTTCTAGTTCTTAGTCACTTTAATTGAACTTCAGTAACAAACGTTTATAGGACCAAATTTCCAGACAAATCTAATAAAGTGATTTCCATGTGTTCATGTCACAAATTGAAAAAAAAAATCACTATAATAATGTCAATAATGACTTTTATTTTAATTACAATAAAAAAAATAACAATTATTTTGAAAGCTGCATTAAATTGATAATTATCACATATATTAAAGTTGCTTTTGAATATTTTTTTTCTGACAGTCAAATTGCAGCTTTGGTTTGGTTTGGTTTAGAGATTAAAAAAAAGAATTGAACTCAACACTTAGTTTATTAACTATTTATTTATATATGATTTATTATTATAGTTATTCAGATCATATATTTTTTTTAGATATATTCAAAATAATCACAACTGAAATCAGCGCTCCTATTGACAAGGATTGTTTTTGTTTTTTACTTTCATTTCCTCTTATTCATTTGGCACAGGCTGTGTATTTCCATAGATATTTACCCAGGTGAGCATTTGGCTTTCAGGTTTTTAAATCACAGCGACGCATTCTACATCTAAAATTATGCCATCGCTTTTTTTCTCAAAAAAGGAGACGTGATTTGGATTTGGATTTGACTCTCTTTTGAAGCACCCCCCCCCCCCCCCCCCCCTCGCTGTTTAAGACGGTGTGTGGATATGTGTGTTTGTTCTCCAAAATCCCCTCCATTCTTTATTGGCAGGTGGTAGTTGAGGCTGCCGACTTCAGAGTCACCAATCTTTGGCACAAAGCTATTGTCAACACAACACCGTTAGCCCAGTGTCTGACCTGAGTGCTGTTAAAAACAGCAGTCCAATCCTCCCAGCTAGCTATGGGTTTTTTAAAAGCCGAGCTCAGGTAACCAATCCACAGTTCACACAGCTTTGATTAATGCTCTTAGATGCTCTTTCCCTCTCATCTCCCCTCTCCCTCTGTAATGATGGTAGGGCTCCAGAGTCACCCGTGTGAAAGGTTGTAAGAGGAGACATAGAGGCTGATGGTGGTTAGAAGAATTGTTTTTTTTTCTTCTTTTTTTTTTTTTTTTTACTCAGACTCTGCCTATGAGTTCGTTTTTCCAGATGTATACCAAGGGCCAAAATATATTTCATCTTTTATCAGTATATTAGCCAGGTTATGAGCAGATTCAGATTTCGAATAGAGTAGTCACTGATCTTTGAGTAATGTTCATGTCTCTTATCAGGTGGACGCTGGGGTGGAGGTGGGCTGGGGGGGGGGTATCCGGTTAAAGCCCCCCCAGTTTATGTAATGCTTGACAGCGTCTCCTCAAAGAATGTGTCCATGGTGTCCCAGAGAAGGGGTGTCGAGCGTGAACAGCTTAATTGTTTTAACAGTGTTTTGATACAGATACAGATCGCCTGCTCTGCCTAGCCCAGTGGGCATGAAGCTAGGGAAGACACCCTACTTAACCCCCCCAACTCCTCCACCCCTCCTCAATTTAGTGGTTAATGGACTCTCCCCCTGTAGGTCACTCAAGAATGTCTTGGATTGTCAGCACCTACACACTGCCCAGGTCACAGCAACACTCATCAGAATAGCTACTATTTTACCCCCCAGGACAGGTCACCCCCCCCCCCCCCTTACCTGTGTCTCTTCACTAGAGCTTAGAATGTCTCAAAGATCTGGACACCAAGGAACCATATCTATCACCTTATCCAAATCTGGACCTAGCCAGAGGTGAATGTGATTTATTGCTTGTGGTTATCAGGAATTTTGACCTTTACTAGTTAACTTTTGTTGATAGTTATCAAGACAGAAACATTGAAAACAGAGGATTGATAATCAGATTAGATTTCTTTTTTAAATGCTCACGTGCTTAAGTATAAAATATGGTAAAAATCTATCAAATCTGCAAAATTTGTTGGAATTTAGTGTTAAGTTGCGTGATATAAAAATATCATGAGAGATGCCATAAAGTGATATGTTCAGCTATTTATTCACTTTTTTATTTTTGCCTGATTGATACGAGTTAAATGCATGTTTTTTTTTCTAGATTTCACGTAATATATGACATGAATTATACCTATATACCTATATATCAGGCCAAATCCACCCATCTGTTAATAATTATGCATAGAGCTTTATAGTTTTCAAATATCATGCACTAATATCATGAAAACAGATATGACATTCTCCATTGATGTTCTTATGACTATTACACAAAACTTATTTAACTAGCTGAAAATCTCAGAGTGGAGTTAATGTCAATGTTTGATACCATTCTCTGTGGTAAATGAGGCATGACACAGATTTTTTTTTGTTGTCTTAGAACATGAGCCAAAACCCACTATTTGAGATTTTTATCAGTCAAAGCGTTTCAGTAATTAATTCCTCCCAGAAGTTACGACAAACCAAAGCTTATGCAATGGGCCTGAAATCGATCGTGACCTTTTAGCACAGGGTCTGTTTGCATTTCAAAAATCCTCGCAATGTGCTATCGCATTAGTGGGATTCCAACGGTGGCATCGAGAAGCTAGCATTCCCGAAGGTCAGTTATTTTTCCCTTTTGCTCCGTCGGCTCACCATTGGATCGATGTGCCTACCCCAGCATCTGTCCGCAGTGAAAGAAATGTGGCCTGTGCACCAGCATTATTAAAGGCTGCCAGACCCTTCGCTGGTGTCTGATTTACAGCTCCTCTGCTTAGCGTCCTGATATCCCAGGGGCCTGCGCTCTGAGGAGGCTATAAACAGAGTGGTATTTTTAAGAGCAGTTAAAGTAGTTGTTAGATGACTGTTGTATTATGGGGATACCTGATTAAAGAGAAGATGGAAGGCAGCATAATCTCTCGCACTCTGTCGCACAGCCTTCGTCTAATGACAGCTGCTCAAGCAGTTTTAACGCATTGTTGTGTGGGTTTTGATCTTCTCAGTGTTGTAATAATCACAGCATCTTATGTATGTTCTCTACAAGAACATTAAATCACACTAATGGTATATACATTTTGTTTCAAGTGTGTCCATTAGGGCTTTTTTTTTTTTAAACAACTCTATTGCGTGGCGTCTTGTTTTGGCTTCAGGCACCTGTATTCTTACGCCACATCCTGGAGAGCATAAAGTCAAAGTGACTCAATGTGTATGGGAAATATCCGCCCCCACTCGATGCTTGTGCTGGTTCTCCCATTGTTACTGTACATCTTATTCCATAGAACCTTTCGTAATATGTGTCTGCATCAGAATTCATAGCCTGAAATAAATAAAGGTATGGCACTGTTTATACCTGTGCCACTTGGTTATGCATTTCCAACATTTCATTAAGTCCTTCCCAATCCACACCAGACTGAAGTGGTTGCCATCAATTCTTTCTAAAATCTAAAGTCTAATCCAGGTATGACCGTCTCCCACAGCTGAATGGTGGGATCTTTCTCATTTACAAATACAGCATGTCTAGCTAGGCTCCTCCGTCTCTAGACGACTCTTTTGTATTGTAAGTGCTCCTTTGTGGAAGCGCGTCTGTCTGAGAGCTGTGGTGCTGTGGAGGCTTGGGGCAGTGAGTTTGCGTGTGTTCTACTATTGCGCCATTTCTTCCTCCTGAGCTGGTGTATTGTTTTCACAGACAGCTTTAAAACATGGGTCTCATTGGTTTGCAGGGCTGAAAAGTCTCATTGCACACACATACACTGACCCCTATCTGCACAGGTGGAATGCGTCACTCCCCTGAGGTGCAGGTATGCTGAGGTCAGAGGAGCAGCCCAGGTGTTCTCAGTGAGTGTATGTGTGTGAGTTGTTCTGGACAAAAGAAACAAAAGTAAACTAAGATTGTGATTATAGTGTATGATTGTTGTTTTTTGGTAACATTTATTATATTTGAATAAAAATGAACAAAATATCATCTGGACCACTAGCAGCATCTGGTATGTCAGTGTGTGTGTGGTGTGTGTGTGAGAGAGATATTGCTTGGACAGCTGAGTCTGTCCTGAAATAAACGCATGCTCTAGTAGAGATTAATGACAGCTTGAATAGCCACCCAACTATGCTTCTTCAGAAAGGAATGTGGTATGTATAAAGGGAAAGGGATTGACTAGGCCACCAGAGGACTCGGGCAGGAAAAGGCTTGGCGATGTTCCAGGACATTTTCCTTCTTCTCAGTTGACAGCCATTTTAATTCCTCAGCTCAAACAATGCAGATGGAGCAGCGGAGCGTTCATCCACTGGTTTCCCCTTGCATTAATCCCTTCCATATTACCAACAATGCAATTATTCCCCATTCAGATCCTCAATTAGTCTCCATTCACATCCTCAGACCTCAGACCTCATTTAGGGATGATACGGCGTCGTACGAGTCCTAGATTGGGACACTGTTTGGTTTATTATTCACACTGCTTTTACAATCGTTTAGGTGTTGAGTAATCAGATGTCTTCAGCAGTTGTTGTTGTTGTCTTTGGACTAGTATGAAGGATTTAGAGTAGTTGTGTGCCTGCTGTTGCAGGAATGATTTAAACGCGGATTGGGTAGTCATTCACTTTTTTATGCATATGGACATTTTAAGTAGTGAGACCATAGAAAGCAGTTCTCAGGTTGGTGGAATTCTCTGTCGTACCCGCAATGTCCCCATGCTGCACACATTCTCTGGACCGATCTCTGCACATCTAGGAAAGAAGTTGCATAATGTTCTGAATCTGATCTGTGAGAAAATGTACTCTTTGTATTTTTAGTTGTTTTTTTTTTTTTTTTTTTTTTTTTTTATCAACGAAGTACACAATGGAGACAAAGCTATGCTTTTATTATCTGAGAGTTTAAAAAAAAATCACTTTTAATTTTTGGCATGTTTAAACGTTCTTTCTCTATTGCTTGTAGTCACAGTATACCACACTGGGGCCCTTCAATGGCATGGATCAAAATGGCGGCTCGACTTCCACCAGCCCCTACAACAACGAGCATGCTCAGAACAACGTGACGGCACCGTCACCCTACGCCCAGCCTAGTTCAACCTTCGAGGCGCTGTCTCCATCACCTGCCATCCCCTCCAACACAGACTACGCTGGCCCTCACACCTTTGACGTGTCCTTCCAGCAGTCCAGCACAGCCAAGTCAGCCACCTGGACGGTAAGATGCATGAACCCAAATCAAGATTTTTTTTTTCCCTCCCCTCATGAATGAAATAGTAAACTTGTGGCAGAGTTACTACACGCTATAGTATACAGGATACTATACAGGGTACGTATATACTATAGCATTGATTCAATCAGAGATAGGCCCTGTAATACAATCGGTATTTTTCCATGGCAAAGTCTTATAAACAGCTACAATTAAGAAGACGACAAAGATCCGTGCTGAAGAAATTACAACATGGTGCCCTCAAGGCATTACCACTCCCAAGGACTCATAAAGAAAAAAAGCCCTTGAGGTTGAACTAGCCAGCTGTTACTGAGAGGTGTGTTCTCCCACATTAAATCTTAATGCTGACTAAAAATCTTGTTGTTTCTCACAGGGCTTTGCAGCACAAATCTGTGAGAATGACTCAAATTTTGCCTATAATCAGTTACATATTCATTTTTAAAGGACGGTGTATGGATTCTGAGGTAAAGACCTCGCAAACATTAGGTTTTGCCGATGGTCTTAATTTTAACCTTTAAGTTGAACTCATATGAGATGCAACACTACAAGAATTATTGAGGTGTACGCAACAAACATAATGTACATACATAAACTCTGACATAGCTATGATTGAAATTCTCAATTTTTTTTATTCTATTATATAATTGTAAGTTCTTCTAACTGAGAGAAAACCAGAATTTTTTGTCTAGCATAATTCAAAGATTGACTTAGTGAGTCTTTAATACAGGGGTGCGTAATTTTTTTTTCATGTTTCTTGCATTGTTCATTGCAAATCGATATCACAAAATGGTAAATTGTTTGCAACTTTTTTTTCTTTTTTTTTTGTGATTTAGAACTTAACAAGCATCCAAATTCCTTTTCAATTCTAATTAAAGTCACGCTTTTAAGGTTTCTGATTAAATCACCCTCAAATTTGTCAAATTTAAGTAGCCTTATTGAATGGATGAATGAAAAGGATATAATATGTGACATATAGTTATATACTTATTTTGCAATATATAACTATGAAATTTCCACTACAGCCCTTACATACATTTGACTCTGACTACATGTAAATGTTCCATAACATTCTTTAATAATCATTAATGCAAAAAAAATAATTTCGAGGATGACACATCGATGTGTTTCATAAATTATTTCTATATTTGATGAAATACACGATGCTCATGGCTGCCACCTGCTGGTTGGTTACGTAGCAAGTGGTGCAAGTGGCAGCATGGCAGCGGTAATATGAATCAGTGAATATTACAGTAGCTATTTAGGTGTCAGTGTCATGTTTGTTTGCCTGAGATTTGTGTGACTTTAAACTGACAACCCACAAAACCAGCTAGTCAAGTTCTAGCGGTTCACAGGGGCTGTCCCATGTAGACAGTGAAAACATTGGGTGTCACTATGCAAAGTACCGCCAACCAAGTGGGACCACAAGGCGGTCATCTTTAGGGACAGCGCACCCCAGCGGACAGCCGTACAGTAAACTCCATCGTCACCAGTAGGTGGCGATATAAAATCGATGAAAATTTGGAGTTAAGCTTTTATATTTGCTATGAGGTTATCTAAAGAATAAGGCTAGCGTGAAAAAGACTGGTTTGTTTTGGCCAGCGACTCTAACTTACTTCAGGTCTAGAATTTCCAGCCGTTTAATCATAGGGGTTAATTTGGAAAACAAGTTTTTGATTCTATGGGAATTGATTTCAAGCATCATGAATGATGTGCCATTTGGCACAGGATAGGCTGGAAAAACCTGTGTTTCCGTTACACTGATGATAAAAGCTAATGCCTTATGGCTCTAAGTAAACAAGTGGAGGGAAGGAACTTTTCTCAGACAGTCCCTTCATGCTCATTGGCTGCAGAGCTCTGTGGGATAGTGACATATACCTGATTCCCACAACAGCCCATGTCATCCTCGCTCATGTGGCATACTCCACCAAAAAACAGCAGCTACCTGACATCAGTGTTCAGTGGAAGGCATCTGGGTGTGAGAAAAAAAACACGCTCCATTGTCTTGTTGGAGGCTCATCCTTTCTCACAGCACCCCGGTAACCTGTTTAGTGCGCAGTCATAATGACTGACGAATGAGCAGTGACGATTGTTGCACGCTGACTTGCGAAGTGTAGTCTATATAATCAAGGACAAAACTTTAGCCTTGACAAAATGCAAGACATTGGCTTTTTAAGAAATGATGAAAGATGGTTATATCAGTCATGCAAGTTCAATCATTTTTACAAAATGACATTTTTACATTCACTATCTAATACTGTATATCGTCTTTTGGGGCTTCAACCTTTCGAAATAAGAAAGCTCAGATTTCTAGATAAATCCTGCTTCTTGCAGACACACCTTTATTCCAGATACGTCTTCCTTAGTAAGGCTTCGGTGACACACAAAAACACACTCATGCATTTCCTGGTATTGAATCCAACCTACCTCACTTACAGGAATGCTTTTGCAATCCTGTTTTTGTGCACCATCTTTTGTAAGATGACTCCACTGATTAGTCTGACTTTCTGAGCGGGGCCTAAAGAGAAACAATTGTTTCTAGGTGTTGATGTATCATTTGTTTGATTTGCGCATAGATCCTTTCATTAGAAATCCACTGTCAACTTATCAGCAGCACATTTGCGTGAAGGACTTTCAGCTTTGTTTGCATTTTAGCGCATCCGCCATGAACGCTAGCATGCCGTGAGCCCATCAGACCCCTCTGCAGGCATCCTGGGTAGTCTCAGCAAAACAAGAGGGGATTAGGGGAATGGATTTATAATACTTGTGTAAATACTCCGTGCCTCCTTTTTGAACCCTATCGTGCTCAAGGGCCAATCACTGCACCCTGCTCCGTGAATTAAGTCCTCTGACTTCATGCCGTACTGCGCCGGAGGAAAAGGCAGAAGGAGGGGCGAGGATGGAGGGAGGGAGGGGGTGGGTGGTGGTGGTGGTGGTGGTGGTGGTGGAGGAGTGGAAAAGCTCTCAAAGAAGCGAGTGTTCCAGCGAAAGGTGACAAGATGCAGCTTGTCCGGGAACATCTGCAGGCCCGTCCCATGCCTCGTGAGATGGAGCCAAGGCTTGTTTGTGTCAAGAAGCCTGTTAGAACTCGTCCGTCTCCACAGCATGAAGCCCTAAAACCTACTAAAAAAAAAAAAGAAAGAAAGAAAAGGAGGGAGTGCTTGTTTTTTTTTTTTTCACGTCAGATGAGCTCTGGTTGAAAAGTTTTTTTGTTTTTTTTTTTATGAAGGAAATCTTTCCATGTGCATTTTGTACCAGAAGGGAATTCTGTACACAGTGAGAGATTTTTGTTTTTGTTGTTGTCTGCACATTTAAAAAGAAGAAAGCAACAATGACCGGATCAAGTTTATGAAAAGCTGTCGAAAATGGATGTCGGCAGCCATGTTTGTTTCAGATCGCGTAGTCATGATCTAAATCTCAGTCTCCTCTAGCTGTTGACTCGCATCGAATTTCTGGGGGGAGAAGAAGGTTTTAGTTAGGTTTTAGAAGCTGACCCAAAAACCCAGCCTTTTTGGGGATGTATATGAATGAATGAGCACGCAGATGCAGAAGAGAAGCTCCAGGAAAGACATGAAAAAAAGAAAAAAAAAAACGAGTGGAAAGAATTTGGCAGTGCTCACGGCGACCTTTCACTCAAAACTGGGGAAATCCAGCATAATTAGACGAAGCTGTCACACATTTCTCAGGGAAAGATCGCATTTCCAAAGCGTATCATTTAATAAACGGCCATTAAGTAGTGACACAGCGGCTTCTGTTTGCGTCCGTACAAAATGTATAAACGTGAACGTGGTCATTCGAGCCGAATACACAGCTGACCCGCTTTACATTTCTATATCAAGCGATAAAATTTCCTGCGGTTAGTTTTAAGTACGTCCGGTATGGCACCATTTTTTTATGAAAAGTGAAAGGCGGGCTGATTCAGTCTGTTTTTACTAAAAGTGTAAACACTAACGCTCACACCCAAGTGTACCTAGGTGCTACCATTCCGACTGTGACTGATGTAATGTTTTCGATGTGCTCACACTTGGGCGTCCCGCACCAGAGGGAGTGTGTCATGCTATTATCGCTCATATAGTACACGCTTCATCATTCGGCTAACTGTCCAGCCTGTCTGTCTTCATTGTTTAGCACCATGTGCGATTCTCTTACGCGTTTTTTTTTTTTTTTTTCATTCATTTATACTGTATGTCTCATCCTGTGGAAAACACTGCCACAATCAAACAAATGACTGGCTTCCGCATATTTCTTCCATATTCTTAATTTACAAGCATGTTTTTTTTTTTTTTACCATTACTGCAAGCAGGTGTTTTCCCCTTTCTTTCTTTCTTTCTTTCTTTCCTTCCTTCTGTGTGTGTGTGTGTGTGTGTATGTGGGAAGGGGGGACTATATCAGCTCTGCATTTTTGTCCAATGAAACCGGTTTTGCGAGCGGCCCGGGGCGTGATGGTACATGTTTGCTATGAGGGGGGACAAGACTGAAGGCGCCAGGGCTTTGGGCCTCGCCGCCCCATCCTGCCTGAACCCGCAGCTCTTCTTCACTTCAACACCACCACTGCAGCTGCAGACCTGCCCCGACACGCCGGGGGTTTGAGTGTGTGTTCAGGACTGTTTCTGCATATGTACGTGCAGATCTCTTCAGTGTCTTTTTAAACCTCGCGCTTAATGATCACTGCGTCGATGTGCTTCAGGTGAAAAGGATAATTGTTAAGGCCCGGCTAGATAGGTTTTCTTTTTTAATCCTTCAAGTTGTAATTTCCATTGATGTACTAATAAATAAAAGAGAGACTCCGGGTAACGTCATTAAACTGTCGGATCAGAAACACCAGGTGTTTGCTGACGGCTTTGAATGAAATGCCACACACCGAGCTTCACGTGCTGTCCTCTCGTTGTGTCAGACCAGCAGTTCAGCCGAGTCCGCTATTGAGCTCTGCCTATTGTGGGCCATGTCATTTGAACAAATCCTGCGTTCCCCCCCTCCCCGCCCCCCGTTCAAAGAGTTATTCTTACATCTTTTGTATGCGCTACATTCCCAAGCTGTGTAATTCACATTGTGACCAATGAATGGGAGATAATTGCACGTTAGCACCAAAATGCCCCTCCCTGTGAAAAAGCCACCGACTCCCATCAATCAGATCACTGTACAGCTCCACCCTGTTTGTGTGTGTCGTGCGTGTGTGTGTGTGTGTGTGTGTGTGTTTTCTCCTCTCTCTGGCCGTGAGCAAACACAGCAGCCACCACACATATCTTAATGTTTGAAATGTGTTGCTTCAGGGCTGGGATTGGTGCACACGTGTGTGAGTGTGTGTCTAAGTGTGTGTGTGTCAGGGGGTTATAAGTGCATAGAAATTGGTGGTTCTATGTGGGGAGAAAGTCACCTTATTTCTTTACACTTCAGAGCTTCTTCGCTATGGCGAAATGACAAATTCAAGATTTTTTTAAAATGAGAAATATATATATATATATATATCTTGATAATGTCTTTGGAATTGTTTTCTCTCGTTGTTGTTCTGATAGATATTGTTACATATCTTTTTTTATATATATATAAATACAGTTCTGTATTTTCGCTCTTGTGTATTATTGTGAATAGCTGGAAAATTACAGCTATCCGTCTGTCTTTTTTAATAGCACACCTCTCTGAAACCTTAAGCACCTCCATGTTTTCACTGGCGAAAGCCTAATTTGTAGGTCAGAGCAGGTCTGGTTAGATCTTGACTCTGGATTGCTGTAGTATTTAGTTACAAATCTGACGGAGGGAATCGGGGGCAGCTAATGTCGGTGATGTCTATGCATAAACCCCATGACGATGCCTCGTCCCTGTTTGGTCATTTAGATATAAAAGATTGTTATGTCTTACGGGTAGAGTAATCTTGTTAATCTAGTCTTTCACCCTGGTGTGGACTGACACACCTTTCGCAACTTTGTTTTTCCATTTTTTTTTTCTTTCCTTTCAGTCTTTCAAGGACGTTAATTACAAGCCCAAGGGAAATGGCAGGGATTTTTACAAGTGTGTGTGTGTGTGTGTGCGTGTGTGTGTTCATGTTCTTGCCAAGCTTGTGTAATACTCAAAGAGATAATAGGCAGGTGTTGGGATGGGCTCCTCTCACTAGAACACCTCAAATCAAAAGTTAATAGAAAAGGAATTTAATGTCTCATTGTTCCTCCAATCAGCCCAGGGGCAATGTTCTCTTTTTTTTATCCCTCCTTCCTTCCACAGCTTTAGAAATGAATTTAAGAGAAACGCTTTCATTTCAGTTTTTTTTTTTTTTTTTTCCATGAGCCTGAGCATTACAGGGTTAGAAGAGTCGTGGAGAACGACACAGCTTTTCACAGCTAATGAGCTGGAGCTGGCTGTAATGAGAATTTATTGTGTGCACTGTCAATTCTATGATCCACTCTTACTGACTTCCATTTTGCACTTTTCTACAGTTTGATTTGGTGTTTGGTGCAGTTTTAGGGATTTAATAGATTTTCCCTAGAAGGGAGCAAAGTAACACTTAGATCAGACTCACACGTGTTGTTATTCTTGCGCAATCGAATTGTTTTCCGTAAAAGTCATTGGATTTCTTCACATGAACCATTTCTGTTTCAAATCCCTCCTGACCCCTGGGCTGCATATATACATATAATCAGTGTTGGAAAATATAAAACCTACAATAACCCAAGTGCAGTCTGATCATTTCATCGTTTCAGTAATGCAGACATTACTTGTCTAATCTCGGGTTTCTTCTCTGCTGAACTTCTGTACGAATCCTTGACTTCACTTTCTGCATTTCCAATACGCCCCAATCATTTCTTTTTCCCTGACTCATTGCTACAGCATTGATCAGGATGTTTCTCAACCTGTGTGAATGTGTGTGTGGGAGAGCTTTTAGGTGATGCAGTGTGTGGGATGAGTAAACCCAAGTCTCTTGGAGGTAATGGTAGTCTATGAGTCAGTACTATTGTGCGATGGAAGAATCATATTTGTGGTTGGTGATGTGCCACTTTGTAAAGTAGCATCATTCTGTTCATCATCTATTGAGAAATGCTTTATATCGGTTAGGGTACCATTTCGTGATGCCTGCTACTGTATGTGGTGTACATGGATGCAGTTGAATGTTTGTAGTTTGCAGCCAGAATTCCAGGCTTTAGATTTAAGCCCCTTGCCCAGAGGCAAAAGTAGCCAGATGCTGCTCCTCATTTGAGGGTTTATGGCTGTCGTTGAGATAAACGGCCGTCATGCTGCAGGTGTTTCACTTTACTGAGCCCGTGGCCACATCCTCTCCGCTTTTGAAAGTTTTATAGCCTTGGTTTTGGTAAAAGAGATTCAAAAGCCAGACTTTTGACAGTTCTGCTTTGTGTTCTGTCCTTTCCAGTACTCCACAGACCTCAAGAAGCTGTACTGCCAGATCGCTAAAACGTGTCCGATTCAGATCAAAGTTCTGACCAGCCCACCCCAAGGAGCAGTCATCCGGGCAATGCCTGTCTACAAAAAAGCCGAGCATGTGACCGAGGTGGTCAAGCGATGCCCCAACCACGAGCTCAGCCGAGAATTCAACGACGGTATGTGTTTAAACTGATAGGAGTTTAAAACATGCTCATGACTTCAAATGTAATACAAAAAAGTCTGATTATTCCTCAACTTGTTCTTCAGGCCAGATTGCACCACCCAGTCACCTGATCAGAGTGGAGGGTAACAGCCACGCCCAGTATGTGGAAGACTCCATTACTGGGCGCCAGAGTGTTCTGGTGCCATATGAACCCCCGCAGGTGAATCTTATGCACACACACACACACACACCTGTTTGTCCTTTTACTCCACACCTTGATTTCAGGCTTCCTGAAAAGTTTACAGCCATTTTCTTAGTTTCCAGGTGTCCTTGAGATTTAAATGCGGGACCAAACTCTGACCCCATAATCTCATTACAACATCAACACTTATGGTAATTCAGATTAAACAAGGTGCAATCAAAATTCATACTTTCGTCCAACAGGTGGGGACTGAGTTCACAACCATCCTGTACAATTTCATGTGCAACTCCAGCTGCGTGGGTGGAATGAACAGACGTCCCATCCTCATCATCGTCACGCTGGAAACCAGAGAGTAAGTCCCTGAGGCTCATACGGTCACACCGAGATGTAGGACCATCGAGTATCCAGATTAAGGGACTGAAAGTCTCCATGTGTCTTCCTCCACAGTGGTCAGGTTTTGGGTCGCAGGTGTTTCGAGGCTCGTATCTGCGCGTGTCCAGGACGCGACCGCAAAGCAGACGAGGACAGCATCCGCAAGCAGCACGTCAGTGACGGCACAAAAAGTTCTGAGGGTACGAAACGCCGTAAGTAGGGCTGGGGGCTGGTGATGGGGCTTTGCATGAGTGCATGCACACTTACACAGACATGCACACACTCTGTCTGTACGGAGCTTTGCATGGACCTACATGTGGCTATGCGGAATGTATCTTACACTGAAAACTACTGCTGCATTTTGTCTGGTCTGTACTGGTCTTTGTGGGTGTTTTATTTTATTTGGTGCTTACTAACAGATTACAACATTAAAACATGCCAGGTTATGGGTCAGAGATACAAACAAAAACAATATATTATTCTGAAAAAAATGGGCAACAGATGTTAATTTGTACATCAATCAATGTACAAAATTAATTTGAATGATTGTTTTGCACTGCAATGTATGAAAGACAACAAAAGAGTGAGTGGAATTATATCAGATATTATAATCTCAATAATAATAATAATAATAACAATAATAATAATTGGTCAAAGGGACAGCATTCAAATGCAAAAAAAAAAAAAAACATGTATCATCTTTGACCTTGAAAATCAATCAAACATGCACACACGCATGCACACACACACACACACACACACACTGCATGGTGCTTGTTTGTGACAGTGTAACCACAAAAGCAATTAAAAAATGTAAAAACTTTGACATATAACTTTGTCAAATATATACTGCACATGGTGGGATGAAATTGTAAAGCATTTATTTTATGTAGTGGAATTTTTTTTAATCATTTGCAAAGATTATCTATATTTGGAGTCAGATGATAGATATGCATGATTTTTTTTTTTGGGCTTATTATACACTGCTCATTGTCTCAGATCTCAGCTTTAGCTCTGCTGCGTAACTTTAATGTCCGTCTCTCTTTCTCTCCTGCAGCTTTCCGCCCGACTCACAGTATTCAGATATCCTCCATTAAGAAGAGAAGATCTACCGATGAGGAAGTTTTTTGTTTGCCTGTGAGTATCAACATTTTTGCTGAACTCAGCAGTTTTCCCATGCACAAGTTGAAAGAGTGAAGAACACAACCGCATCAATGCCGACCGCCCTCTTCATCTCTGTCCGACAGATTAAAGGCCGTGAAATCTATGAGATTTTGGTGAAAATTAAAGAGTCTCTGGAGCTCATGCAGTATCTCCCTCAGCACACCATAGAGTCGTACAGGCAGCAGCAGCAGAGCCTTCT
Organism: Clarias fuscus; assembly: GCA_030347435.1. Taxonomy (NCBI): domain Eukaryota; kingdom Metazoa; phylum Chordata; class Actinopteri; order Siluriformes; family Clariidae; genus Clarias; species Clarias fuscus. The sequence goes on along the minus strand of CM059206.1, from coordinate 12,563,788 downwards.
GCAGAAACAGTGAGTACCTCACACACAGGGAGATTAGCACATGCCCGCAGAAACCAGGGCTCAGTCCTACTCTCAGAAAAAGTTTTAAAAAGAGAGTACATTGGTGCTCTGTTTGTGAGTTTAGAGACAGAATCTAGTACACACATGCAGGCCACACACACACACAAAGTACCAACAAGGTTCACCCTGATGCTTGTTTGGTGTGTTTAGCACGTTTTCTTTCTTTCTTTCTTTCTTTTTTTTTAACATCTGCACGGAGTTGATCTTTTCCCTCAGTTGACTTGGTTGTGTTGGTTGTGACGTGTATTTAAACAGGCATGCAGTTGTTTTATGCATTTTGAGCTTGTTGTTTTTTTTGGAAGCTTGGACCTTGGAGTGGAAAAGCGACGGCGTGATGACTGCATGAGGTTTGCACTGTGATGGCATTGCATGAGTTGGCTTCACGATGGTTTTTATTCGAGCTTTTTACGTCTGAATCAGGCTAACTCACGTGGTGTACCTTGTTCACGTGGTACTAAAGTTCAGCGGCATTATTGAATACGAGCATTAATTACAGCACAGGCAGGTACTTCAGTATTGTCGGCCGTGTTTAAGGAACTGGCTAGTCCTAGAGATACAGCTCCGGAGATATAGTGAGAAATAAACAAAAGTGAGGGAGACGGCTGAAAATTATAGCTGTGCATAACGCACTTCGACGCCCTGTGATAATTACTGCTTTTGTTTGCTTCTCTCATTAAGAAACTGACAGATGATGTAGCGTCTGTACACTCCCCGTGCAGCTTTGTTTTTTTTGCCTGTCATTTCATCCCGCCTCTGTGTGAAGTGAGAACCGGTGCCATTATTTGGGGCCATTTAGGGACAGCTGAAAGAAAGAAAAAAAAAATTAAAGCCTGTTCTATGACTTTTCTCAAGCCCTCTGTTGTAAAGACAATGAGTAGGTGAAGGGAGCTGTTATTTTCCTAACAGAGCACAAAGTGTCACACAGCGTCCTGGACAAGCTAACATTGGCCTCTACCCAAAGACTGCTATCTCTATCGCACCGAGACCCACACTTTGCTGCTAATAGCACTCAGCTAGGGTTTTTTTTTTCTTTCTTTCCCCTGAGTGCTTTGATGGATTTTGACAGATTTATATTGGCTCAGTTCTCTTTCTACATGCTTTCACACTTTCCTCACTGTTTATCTTGCCTTCCATCTGTTCTATATGTACGTCTAACCTTTGTTTTTTTCCATCCCAAATAAAATGATAAAACTTCCTGCTATCTGACTCAGTGGATCCACTTATTTGTCTTTCTGCTTTCTGCTATTTAGGAAGCGCTGTGTCATGGCTGTGCAGTAGCGCCACACAGTGGGCATCTTCATTGTTTCTCTTGCAGACTATATTATAATATATAGATATAGATATAGATAATATAATATTTGAACATTTCCATTTTTCATTATCATCATTATTATTTTTATTTTATATATTATTTATTATTATGCATTATATATTATATTATCTCCAAGAGCAAGTTAACACCAGGCTGGTTATACCAATGGCAAGCAAGAGCACACCGTAGATTAAAGCAATCAAACATCAGACTGAACGTTGGCTGTAGAAAAAGAAATTTTCTATACAGTGCACATAATAGCCAAACCAATGTTTTACAGCACCCGCGTTATTCGAAATGAGAATGGGTACCCTATTGACCTCTCAAGGTTTCTTCCTATTGCCATCGCAGGGAGTTTTTCTTCGCCACCGTCGCCCTCGGCTTGCTCATCAGGGACAGTCTGGTTATTTTTGATTTTCTCACATGACCATTGTTGTTAAAACTGCTATACAAATAAACGCGATTAAATATAAATACCATTCCTTTCATTAGAAAACTATCAGAGCTATTTGTTACAATGAAACTATAAAACAAGTGAAATGTTGACATGAATGCAGCTCATGCACGCAATTATAAACACAAAGCTAGCGTAAAGACATTTTAGAAGTTGAACTGAAGCGATGGGCTCAGACTTGCCCCATTATCTCCGGCAGTCTCCTTCTTTTGTTCTTTACCTGTCATCATTGCTCTGATCATGACATCATTCACAGTCTGACAATCTCTGAGTCAAATCCGCTTCTCTTCTGGGAATTCCTAAATACGTAGCAGGAAGAAAGAGAGAGAGACACGTAGGAAGCTTAATTACGCATGCATGTTATATATTATTATCTAACACATTTCTATGGAATAAAATCACTGTCAAAAATAATCGTGCGTAAAAAAAAATTTAAAAAAAAGATTTGTGTGTAATTCTGTGTTTTGTCCGAGTTGGATTCCAAAATCTACGGCCACGACAGCTTACAGATACGATATTTAGTGTGTTTGTTAGAGTACACCTCTGAAATACACAACTCTGACCGTTTACAGACACCAAATTTGTTTTTACAACTCCTCTGTTACACGGACGAATTGCGAAATTACGCCCATGAATGTAGTGTGTTAAACCGCTGTCAAAAATACGTCATCAAGGCCACGTGCACAGGCGTCAATGTCCGAAGGAGGAGGAATCGATACGGCGCGTGCGCCCTGCCGCCGTTTTAAACTCCTAAAATCTTACCTGCTATAGTTAAAACATCTCTGTAATTTTACTTCTCTTAAACATGTAAGAATCTGTGAAAAAAATGAAAACTTACCTGAGACGATAAGAGAGCGCTCGGATGCTAATATGCCATTTTGGCGCCGGTGGTTTAAAACGGTGGCCGAATCTATTCCTCTTCCCTCGGATATTAATGCCTGTGCATGTGGCCTTGATGACGTATTTTTGACAGTTTTGTGTCTGTAAGCGGTCAGAGTTGTGGCCGTAGATTTTGGAATCCAACTCGGACAAAACACAGAATTACACACACATCTTTTTTTTTTTTTTTACGCACGATTATTTTTGACAGTGATTTTATTCCATACATTTTGGATTGTTTGTTCTTGGTATTCAGCTAGTTACATGGCCAGCTTTTTTAATATCGATAAGATCTCAACTATAATATTATACTGCTCAAAAAAAGAATAATAATATATAAATATATGAAGGACGTTCGAGTCAACCAGGGACTTGAAGGTGCTGCCTTCAACTTTTGAACAGTTTATATTTTCAATTCTATTTCCAATTTAGAAGCCAATCTTAAATAACTTTAAGAAATTAAAGTATTCTAACATCATTTTAGGTATTTTGAGATATTTTTTGATTAAGGGCTGATTAACTCCTGACGGCATCAAAATTCTTTGATGGTGCGGCTTTTAAGCATTATAGAAGGTGTCAGAACAAAAAAAAGATTAAATATCTATGATCCATCACTTCTCACTGAGACTGCTTTATATCTCACAAACCAGCCTTCATTTCCCTTTTTCTCTCTATCGCTGTTATATTTCTCTGTTTTGTTGTCCCTCCTTTCCCCTTTCTCTGTGTGTGTGTGTGTGTGTACAGTCTGCTTCGGGCCCGTCTGCGCTCTGAGCTGCTGGAGCCTTTAGGTGAGCAGAAGAGACGTTTCAGTGCTTCCTAAAAGCAGGAGACACATTCCTCCTCCACTTCCTCTTCTACATCTCCTCCTCCTCCTCCTCCTCCACCATCTTCAGATCTTTCATCACATCCCTGTTCTTCTTTGTTCCCCCACTGCCTCTTCATGCGTTTCCATGTGGCTCCTCTAGAGACCGTAAAGTCATGTTGGATTTTGGTTTCTACCCCCCAGAAGAAGATGTCACATGTTGCTCAAGCGGTTGCTTAAAGACGTTTGGCTGGGACTGCATGCTTTTCTTGTTCAGTGTAGGGATGGCTCTCGTGCATTTGTTTTTGTCCAACTGATCAGACTGTGTGTGTGTGTTTATATAATAGTGATCACACCGCACTCGTACTCGAGTGAGCATTTAATTGAAATGAAAGGCCTCATATTTTTATGTTCAATCAATTTTTATTTTTAATTCTTGTGACCTTTTTCATTATATTAAGTGTTTTTGTTGTAGTTGTTGTTTTGAAAGGGTCCTTATTAACTGAGCTGGCTGTTCCCTCAGCACTAGTTTGACATATCTGCTGATATTGCACAAAAATGACATTGCACAGAAATAAAAACAGCCACTCAGCCGATCACCTCAGCATCATCTCTCTCTCTCTCTCTCTCTCTCTCTCTCTCTCTCTACTTTATCTTTCATAATCCTGACTTTCTGAACCAGGAACCAAGCACATGTTAATGTTTTTCTTTTTTCTATGGAACTCATGACGTTCTTGATATTGTTTCAGGCTTGTTTTTGCATCAGTCTTTCTTTTATTATTAGAGCTGGGCTCCTTTCCATTGTCTGTGGGATTCTGGAGCATGGACTTTACTGAGAACTTTACAAATGCTGGTCATGTTTTATAAAGTACACTGCAGGGCAGTTGTTTCACTAGAGTCTATGGACATTTTTTTTCTTAAGAGAAATGGGTTTGTGTCTCAGATTCAGAGAAAATGAGAAAGAAATGCTATAAAGTTCCCAAGTGTGTGGGCGGGGCGGGGCGGGGTTGATGGATGTATAATTAATGCCTCTTGCACTTTTTGTCTGTTGTTGTTTAATAAATGTCCTTTGCTTTTGACTTTCTGTTCCATTCCTTCTTTAAACAGATTCTTTCTTTCCTTTATCAGTCATTTGTCCCTCTGACAAGATATCATAGAGTTTAAAGTTGACCTATTATCCTATTATGGAAAAAAAAAAAAAAAAGTGTGTGATTCTAAAAATCATTGTTGTGTAAAAAAAAAAAAAAAATATTAGTACTGACTGGGGCTAAAAACAATTTGCAATTGATTTTGATAGATTTTCTCTAATATGATGTTATATAAGAAGAATATTCAGTCCTCTGATTTGTGGGGCAGGGCTCAGCAGTAGCTCTTTTACTTTGACACTAAAATTGTATTTTGTAAAAAGCGGCATTCAGCTTTGCTTTTTTTTAAACACACACACTTGGGGAAGGTTCTGAGACTTATGTAAAAGTGTTACAGAAATAGTCAAATATGGGACCTTTAAAAAAAATGTGTACAATATAAGCACAGTAGAATGTAAACCTTAAACAAATGGTCAGCATCTGAAGCAGATCATTAAAGGCATATATTCTGTTTTTTTTTTTGTTTTTGTTTTTTGTTATATACATTGATCTCAATTCATATTTTCGCGCAATCCGATATACAAATATGAATAATGCGGGTACATCTGAAATGTCTCCATTTGGATTTTTTTTAAAAAAGATTAGGCATTAGACCATTAGGCATAGCTTATGCTGGAGACATTTTTTCCACTAATTGGACATAAACCTGAAGTGTGTGTAAACTATTGTACAGTATATACAGTAATAGGTCATGACATACTGATACGAATGCTCTAAAAATAAATATATTTATTCAATTCATAATGTTTCTTATGCTCTGAATGTCTTTACTGTGACGACTTTTTTTTTACGTTCAGTTATAATTTAACAGCCCTCTATATACAGTAATAACCTGTCAGCCATCTTTATCAGCTTTGCACATTTGCATCACACCCAGAGATATTATGATCTCTTGAATATGTCGTGAATTTCAGCATCACACTCTTTGTTTTGTTAAATAAATAGAATTAGGATGGAATGAAATTATAACTCAAGCTAATTCAATTATAACAACATGCATTTAGGTACATGTGTATGAATATGAGAATATAAGAATTGATGTATCGATATATAATAGTGCACCACAACATGTTACAGATGGCACATTATGTATAGCTAATAGTCCTGAGTCACCGAACAGCACCCGTGTTGAATATGATGAGACTTGTGCTCCACTCAGAATGACAGGCCATGTGCTCCTCCTCCTCTTCCTCCTCTCTGCTCCAGGAGCCCGCTGCCTCCTCAGTCGCCATTCGGCTCCACTTCTCCTCCACACAGCAAGGTGAACAAACTGCCCTCGGTCAGCCAGCTAATCAACCCACAACAACGCAACACGCTCACTCCATCCAGCATGGCCGGAGGACTCACAGACAGTAAGGACTTCACAGCAACAGACATAACTGACATCATTTCTATAGTTCAGATCTTTGCTAACCTAGAAGGCACAATGATGTACTGTACGTATAGAGATTTAGAGCAGGACTATATTTACTGCAAATGGTTTATTTCTTAACTACAGTTTAATGCAAAGCTTGCTTTTTTTTTTTTTTAAACACATTTACTTTTGGTTTATAATGTTCTAAGAATGAGTAAACATCAGAATCATGATGGATAGGTCTCCCTGCTCCTGTCCGCCCCGGGGTCTGAACTTGTCTCTACACGACAGCTTCAGAGCACCACTCTGTGTCTTAGTGTCTCTCTGACAAGCCAGTTTCCTTTCACAAGTAAACTGGATCTTTGTGGGATAAAGATCTCCCTAATCCCTGGGGCTCCCAGCTCCTGCCAGCGTGTGTCATAATATAGGAAACCGGGCTCAGTCGGCCACTATTACCTAACCTGCACATCTGTCGCCAGTGGCTACAGGCCTCGTTCAGATGGAACACACATTTCTTCATATATCCTTGACACTCACACCCTTCAGTGTCATATTAAAAGCGTCTAACAGGCTCTTCCTCTGCGCTTTTTTTTCTTCTTCTTCTTTCGCTAGTGACCCCCATGATGAGCGCCCACATTCCCATGAATACGGAAATGAGTTCGCTGAGTCCCACTAACGCCCTGCAGCCGCAGTTATCCATGGTCCCCTCCTCTCACTGCACACCCCCGCCACCGTACCCTGTGGACAGCAGCATCTCCAGGTACATGTTTATTCAGTTTCACTAAAAGTGTAGTCCTGTTTCCACATCCAGTCCAGATGCGCCAATGTTTTTTTTTTTTTTGGCGAAAGTTTTTAACACTGCATTAATATTAGAGGCCTTGTACGCACATGGATTTGTGTAATACAGTAATAACCTGCACTATGATCTCTTTTCTTAGAGATTGTATAATGAGGCTAGTAGTAGATCATAGAGACCTAGAGTTAAACCAACCAAATAATGTTTTCTATATTGAATATTGACTCACATGCTGTGAAAATGCCATCAAATACTGTTTGCCCTACTATATTCATGCTCCTAAAACTTTTTAATTATATTATGTAGAATAAAAAAATGTTTACAATAGGGGAGGCGGCACGGTGGTGTAGTGGTTAGCACCGTCCCGTGCACCTCCAGGGTCCGGGTTCGATTCCCGTCTCTGTGTGCATGTTCTCCCCGTGCTTGGTGGGTTTCCTCCGGGTACTCCGGTTTCCTCCCACAGTCCAAAGACATGTAGGTTAGGCTAATTGTGTGAATGTGTGTGTGTGTGTGTCCTGCGATGGATTGGCACCCTGTCTCCTGGGATAGGCTCCAGGCCCCCCGTGACCCTGAATACAGAATTAAGCGGTAGAGATGATGAGTGAGTGAGTTCTAGTGGTTTAAAACAAGTCTTGCAAGTTTATGGACTGGATTGGAAAAACAGGTTTAAAAGTGTCCTCATGGTTTATATTCTGTAACCACAATATACAGCACGTCCTCACGTCATTTTCATTTGTAACGCCACCATTTCAGTTTCCTCTTACGATTGGGCTGCTCTTCCTGTCTGGACTACTTCACAGCCCAGGGTCTTACCAGCATCTATCAGATTGAGAACTTCAACCTGGAGGTGAGACTCTGCTTGTTATCTTGTGCTTTTGTTCTATAAACTAGTCCAGACTGTAGAACGTCTTTATTTTATTTCTGGAAAGGAAATAATTGATAATTGGTCTTTTATTCCATGGTTCAGTATAATAAACTCACAAAGAAGGCCTACAATCAGTTCTTCCTAAAGGAACCTTTTTCATGAAGGGAAACTATCTAATGTAGGGTTTAATGATGAAAGACTGGAGTTGTTACCTGAGAGACAAGATGATATTAAAACTTTATTGGTGTAGCCTTTTTTCTAATCATGTAGTTTTTCCTTATATCCGTTTGTAAAATCTACAACCCAAGTCTGTGAGCTCAGTTTATGTCTAAAATGAATCCTCCATTCGGTCAATATGTTGATTATAAATATAATACATATACAAGACTTTAAACTGGCTGAACTGAGTTTTTCATGGGATATAGATATGCGTGTCAGTTTGAAAGAACCAGACTACACTGCAGAAGGGACCAGTATTAAAGTTCAGAACTGAAGTTAGCGCAAGTGACAATTACAATAGAACTTAATACACGTAATTGTGAAATCTAGATTAAAAGTATATGTGCATATATACAGTACAGTGTAACAGTCTTAACATCAAGGAGTTGCTTCCAAAGAGCCAGACTTTAGTGTATTTTTAATGTAGCCTTGAGGAATATTTTTCAGTCCAGACCCAGTTTCAGAGGATTGTTTTTTGTTTGTTTGTCTTTGTTAAGCCGTGGTTCCCTAGAAATCATTTAAGCATAAAAACCCGAACTTAAGGCATGAAACAGGTGATCAGGACGGTGATTAGTATACTAGTTATGCTGAATGCTTGGGAAATGAGGTGTGGGTTTGCACAGCATCGTATATCCATCCACCCCGTCCATGATCTCTCTATTTTTAATAGGAACCTCTGTACACCTGCTGAATTAAAGCTCTGATGTGAATTTTTCCCTGAAGCTCTCGGCCTGCCTGTCCAGCTTTGATTTGATGCATTTGTTACTCAGATATTCAGGTGTACAGGTGTTCTTATTAAAAAATGTGGCTGTGCAAATGCAGTGCAAGCGTATTTCTGTTTGCTTATGAGTCACTGCATCCGCAGGACCTGTCCAGGTTGAAGATCCCTACAGAGTTCCAGCATGTGATCTGGAAGGGGATTATGGAGCACCGGCAGAGCATGGAGTTCTCCCCCCCTGCACACATCCTGCGCTCATCCAGCGGAGCCTCCTCGGTGAGTGTGGGCTCCACGGAGGCACGCGGTGAGCGCGTGATCGACGCCGTGCGCTTCACCCTGCGCCAGACCATCTCTTTCCCACCGCGGGACGACTGGACCGACTTTTCCTTTGATCTGGACTCGCGTCGCAACAAGCAGCAGCGCATCAAAGAGGAGGGAGAGTGAGCTGCTTGTTGCGCGCACACATACACACACTCACGTACACACAGAGGCTTTCGTACATACACACTGTAACTACTGCATGCCGCACACACAAGACTTGTACAGCTTTTACAAAGTGTTTGATTTCACTTAAGAGCATGCCAATTAAATGCACTTAACGGCTAGTGTTTTTTGGGTGTATTTCGGTCTGCTTGTCATTTCAAGCCCCTAGTTTGATGCAGGCTACTGTAGCTTTAGGGTAAGCGGTGCTTTGCCGTGTTTGGTTTATCATTTTAAATTTCTTGAGACACAGCACTTAAGAAATGCTGAAGTGTTGGTACTATTTTGAGCTGTTGGCATTCATTCTCTACAGAGAAGAATTGATATTTGGGGGCTTTTTTTTTTTGTACCCGGTGTCTTTTTGGATTGTAAAGAACCTTTACTCCAATAGGATTCATAGTATTATGTTTGTTATTCTGTTTGCTGTAACACTTTGTTTCAGCCTGGTGATACTTTTTTTTTTTATTATAACATTTGTCTGTTTTTTTTGTTTTGTTTGTCAAACAAAAACTACTTGATATAATATTGGCATATCTGTTTTAATACTTGGATGAATTCAAACAGGTCACTCACACATGACCTTTCCAGTATTTTAATGACTACTATTCACTGTACAGATTTTTTTGTTTTGTTTTTTGATACCTATAAATTTTGTAAATATTCAAGGTGCTTATTTTGATACAGTATAAACCAAAAAAATAAAATCATTACACTATTGGATAGATTTTTTTTTTTTTTTTTTTTTTTTATCACAGACTTAAAAATGGTGATCAGAATAATATCTGAATCTTTTACAAACGACAGTAAACAATTTGTTTGGGCTACTTGTAAATTTATTAAAATGAATGCTTTTACAAAGAACGATAATGATGTTTCACAAAAAGTGTGTACAAGCGGGAAAGCGGAGATCTGTTTGTAAAGCAAATGATTAATGAAGTTGCCAGCAAAGGGAACTCTTTCTTCACCTGTCCTATAATTCAGTTCATAAACGGAACCATGTGTTTGCACTCAAAATGCGGATTAGGGGTCATGATCACGTTGGCCTGCTCTATCGTTGGGTTATCATCATTCCGATTGCATCTAAATATGACTTAAATACTTCAATACTTTTGCAAAACATCATCGTTAGTGAGGTTGCTCTTATTAGTGGCATCGGCGTCCTCACAGTCTGGTCATAAATACATTTTTCCAAAGCCAACCATTAGGTACAGTTTTACAGTATATACAAATATCACTTATCCACAGACCACCTTGCTTTTCACTTCAGCTACAGGGCTGCAAGCACAGACCATAAGGAGTGAATTAATTTTATGATTTAATTATATTTACGAGATCAGTTATTTGAGTGACTAAAAAAAGTGCATGTGTTGCATGTCGCATGACGACAACTCCACCACGTTCCTCAAGGGGTTCAATTATAAATACGGCAATCGATTCATCGGTCGTAACTCGCAGGCATAAATACTGCTCGGATAAATATGCACAGAACTCATTGAAAGTGTACTGCAGTGACTAAATAAACGACTGAATGATGAGAATATCCATAAATTATACAAGACGAATGAAACACTGAGCGTTTCCAGGCCTGAGTCCTTTATCTCACCACAGGCTTTGCCTTTGAGTCCCTCGCATAAAAACAGTGGATTAGCGACAGGATTAAGGCTTGACAGACATCCAGACTGAGGTGACAAGTCCAACCTTACACCTAAAGGGTTAGAGTTGCTTGACGGGAACAAGAAGAAAATGTCAAAGGCTGAACAGGACGAGGGCTTGTGTTGAAACCTTGGGCGTCTTCCTATCGATGTAATCAGCAGTACTGAATGTCAGTACTGTCCCAGGAGACTGCTGAGAGAGAGAGAGAGAGAGAAACAGACAGAGGGAAAGAGATGGGATGAAAGAGGGGAAAAGACTATTTTCCTTTCCTTCTGCACGGATGTGCGGACTTGTGTTAGTCGTGGCAGTCTCGCTGCATTCAGCCAGACCTCGTCTGAGCCAAACCTCAGAACATCAGCGACTCTACGAGCTTTCCAGAGCATCCAGAACCTTCATGATTTGCTGCTTGATGGCTTTAGTGGCGTCACCAGCATTCGGGATCAAATACCTGCAGATCAAAAGGGCACAAAATGTGTTAAATAATTAAAAATTATCTTTTTAGCATGTAATGTACATCCTGAGTTAAAAAAACAAGGGGAAAAAAAAAGGATGTGCACGAGTCACCATATAGCATTTTTAGACTGCTGACAAAAATGCAGTCAAAACATCCAAAGCCACACAATGATTGTGCCCCAGCACACTGTAAACTTTGTTCTATCTGACCTGGGCATCTCTCTCTCACCCTGCTGTTCTTATCTAAGTATCTCGCTCTCGGTGGAGGGTCTGTGACTCGGACGACAAGTAAATGATTTTGCTCTTAAATGTAGTGTAACGTGATGTGTTCTGCTCAGACAAAGAACATCAAATCTACCGACTACATTCTCCTTCTAAAATAATGTGATTAAAAATATAAAAAGCATAGTGTTCTATATAACCAAAAAATAACACCATTGTTTAAAAAAAAAAAAAAAAGAAAAAAAAAAGGGAGGTGGCTAAAGCTCAATTTTTATACATGTGCACCAATCAAGTACAAGACTTAGAGTGAGGTCAAATTTGTACACTCCTTATTAATTCGTATTAAAATACTGTGCAAAATTCTATAACCAAATTAATTTCTCCATATTTTGCCTCCAAAGAGAGAGAGAGGGACCTATGAATCATTCAAGCATAAACAATATCTAACTTCAGATATGAACCAGTAAAAAATGATCAGATGATGGGAGTCAAAGATTAGTATACTGGTGATGCTGATCGCATAGAACAGATGAAGAGGAAATGAGGGTGCTGTTAAATTGCATTTGTAGGCACTTTGCAGCCTGTCACAGTAAAATATTTGTTTTTATTTCTGTACCTTCACCCTACATAATTTATTTTAATTAAATATGAAGAAATGACAAGTGCCTCGGACGTTGCACTTTTTTCTTCTCTCTGACTAGCGACACCACAGTTTCTGTTGCTTACTGGTTTACAAGACCAACGCTTTGACAGATTAACCTTGACCTAGATAAAAGCCACAAACAAATACGTCCTGTGTCCTTTCTCCTTCAATAATATTTTTTTAAACATCAAAGGAATTTTGAGGGTGTTCCCCATATCACAGTGGCAAGAGCAGAATCACACATGCTACAGCTAAATCATAGATGTGTACCTGTCTGCAACATTTATAGGGACTTTATAAGGAAGAAAGGATACTTTATTGTTAGCTTTGCTCCCCACTGGAAAAGTCCACACCCCTGCTACAGACCTGAGTTCAGGAAAAAGTTCAGTGCTGAAATACAGCAACATTATCATGCCATACCATGCTACACACTGTTTTATTCATTTGTTTGTTTTAGCACTTTTTCAGTTTCTGGATTTTGGAATATGAATCCCATCACTCTGCACCTGAATGTCACAGTCACATGTACATCAATTTTCTACTCCAGAACAACTTCTATAATTATTCTGATACATCATTCATTCATATCAGAATAATTATATAAGTGATATAAATGAATATTTAACATGATCCGATTGGTGTAAATACCTTTCTACAGCCATAATCTCCACCCCTGCGGAATTGTTGCTGCCAAACTTGAACGTGATCAGCTCTGGATGCTTCTTTTTTGAGGTGATCTTCACCACCGAGCTTAATGCCTGTCTCGACTGGATGTAGGCGAATCCTTTCCGTGAGGCGATCTCCCTCAGACAGTACATGTGTGTCGCTGTGATCAGCAGGTGGCTGAGGAAGACCGAACAATTAAGCTTACAACTAGTATGGATACTGAGAGGTGAATATATGGTGGTGTGTAAAATTCATCAGGAATCTCACTCCCCTACAGTACAAACTCCAAAACCATGTTTCTATTTTATCAATTATTAAAAGTATATATACTGTACAGTTCTGCTATTACAGAAGCAGAAATGATGCCAAACAGTAGCGATAACATCACTGACTCGTTATCTGGTAACTAAATCAGTGGAAAAAAACTGCACGTCTTCCTTGTTATCTGGATTCCTTTTTTTTTTTTTTTTTAAATGAGACAAAGGAGAGGTTTTCTTTTCAGAATTGTGGCATACAATATTTATTCATTCGTTTACCTTTAGTAAGTGCATTAACATTGTAGATCCTAGGAATGGGAATCGCCAAGGACCAGCCGATGCAATATCACAATACTTTTTTTTTTGTTACAATAATAAAACAAACTTAGCAAACTTGATGCCGAAATATGCTGTGCTATCTGCCAATGTGTGAAAACTTTAGAGCACGCTACCTGCAGGGTTATAGTGGAGGTGAACATTTTGCCACCTCAAACGTAACAATATAAATGAAAAGTTAATTTTAAAAAATACCACTGTGGTGGAAACTGGAAATCATGGACATATGAAGAACATGTGGAATTCCACTACAATGATTAAATAAACAAGCTACAGTTACTCACATGCCGCCACCATATATAAAATGTATATAAAATAAATACATATTAATATGTATAAAATGATATAAGATCATCCCTGCACTGGCTACCATATATACCCTAAATAGTTTAGCTCCCACGTATCTAGTTACAATTCGCCATGCTCCTTAAGATCGCAAGATTGGATTTCTGGTAGTTCCCAGAATATCAAAATCTATGAAAGTGGGTAGACCATTTTCATATTTAGCTGCTAAGCTTTGGAGTAGCCTTCCTGACAGTGTTCGGGCCTCACACACAGTCTTCCATTTTAAAAGCAGACTCAAGACACATCTCTTTAGCCTGGCATACATATAATTCATCCCATAACCTCATACTCCAGTACATCTAAATGCACAATCTCATCTAGTGCTACGCTAGCTATGCTAATTCTTTTCCACATGTTCTTTCTTTTTATACCCATCCTGAGACATCTGGAGATTGTGAGAAGGTTCCTCTCAAGGATTCTTTCAATTGTCATCTCAGTGAGGTTTTCCTTGCCAGCACCGCCATTGCATTTGGCTTGCTTATCAAGGACAATCTGATCATTATGATTTACACATTTTTGTCACTCATACACTGTAAAGGTGCAATGACCAAATGACCATTGTTAAAAGCACTATATAAATAAAATTGAATTGAACTACCCAGCAGTGGTACTACTGCTACTCTAGCAGTGCTGAACATATAGAGCTTAAGTCTCACCTGGGGAACATGTGTCCAGTTTCTTTCACCTCATTACATGGGAACTGGTGCTTCACATCTGGCTTGTTAATCCATGTCTGTATATTCACTATCTCCTTGCGGTCATCATCTGATATTGAGGAGCTGTCAATCTCATCTGAAGACACAGACAGAAAACTTAGGTCGAAGAGAGCAGGAGGATGACCTCTAATATATTTTCATGCATTTCTTCTAAATGCTCACCCGTGTCATATTCCTCCTCATCGCCAATGCTGAAGACAGGCTTCACACCCCTGTAGGGTTTACCCACACGGTCACTGCTGCTCACGTGCCTGGTGGAGGGAAACCAAAAACTGTATGAGATATTACATCCGAATGCACACACAAACACACATACACACGTGGACAAAACTGTTGGTACCCTTCGGTCAATGAAAGAAAAACTCCCAATGGTCACAGAAATGACTTTAATCTGACAAAAGTAATAATTTAAAAAAATTCTATAAATGTTAACCAATGAAAGTCAGACATTGCTTTTCAACCATGCTTCAACAGAATTATTTTAAAAAATAAACTCATGGAACAGGCCTGGACAAAAATGATGGTACCCCTAGAAAATACTGAAAGTAATGTGACCAAAGGGACATGTTAATTCAAGGTGTGTCCACTAATTAGCATCACAGGTGTCTACAATCTTGTAATCAGTCAGTGGGCCTATATATAGGGCTCCAGGTAGTCACTGTGTTGTTTGGTGACATGGTATGTACCACACTCAACATGGACCAGAGGAAGCGAAGGAAAGAGTTGTCTCAGGAGATTCGAAAGACAATTATAGACAAGCATGTTAAAGGTAAAGGCTATAAGACCATTTCCAAGCAGCTAGATGTTCCTGTGACTACAGTTGCACATATTATTCAGAAATTTAAGATCCTTGGGACTGTAGCCAACCTCCCTGGACGTGGCCGCAGGAGGAAAATTTATGACAAATCAAACAGACGGATAATCCGAATGGTAACAAAAGAGCCCAGAAAGACTTCTAAAGAGATCCAAGGTGAACTTCATGCTTAAGGAACATCAGTGCCAGATCGCACCATCCGTGGTTGTTTGAGCCAAAATGGAGTACATGGGAGACGACCAAGGAGGACACCATTGTTGAAAACAAATCATAAAAAAGCAGGACTGGAATATGCCAAACTACATGTTGACAAGCCACAAAGCTTCTGGGAGAATGTCCTATGGACAGATGAGACAAAAATGGAACTTTTTGCCAAGGCACATCAGCTCTATGTTCACAGACGGAAAAATGAAGCATATCAAGAAAAGAACACTGTCCCTACTGTGAAACATGGAGGAGGCTCTGTTATGTTCTGGGGCTGCTTTGCTGCATCTGGCACAGGATGTCTTGAATCTGTGCAGGGTACAATGAAATCTCAAGACTATCAAGGAATTCTAGAGAGAAATGTGCTGGCCAGTGTCAGAAAGCTGGGTCTCAGTCGCAGGTCATGGGTCTTGCAACAGGACAATGACCCAAAACACACAGCTAAAAACACCCAGGAATGGCTAAGAGGAAAACATTGGACTATTCTAAAGTGGCCTTCTATGAGCCCTGACCTCAATCCCATTGAGCATCTTTGGAAGGAGCTGAAACATGCTGTCTGGAAAAGGCACCCTTCAAACCGGAAACAACTGGAGCAGCTTGCTCATGAGGAGTGGGCCAAAATACCTGCAGAGAGGTGCAGAAGTCTCATTGACAGTTACAGGAATCGTTTGATTGCAGTGATTGCCTCAAAAGGTTGTGCAACAAACTATTAAGTTAGGGGTACCATCATTTTTGTCCAGGCCTGTTCCATGAGTTCAATTCCGTTGAAGCATGGTTGAAAAGCAATGTCTGACTTTCATTGGTTAACATTCATAGAATTCTTATTTATTATTACTTTTGTCAGATTAAAGTTATTTCTGTGACCATTGTGAGTTTTTCTTTCATTGACCGAAGGGTACCAACAATTTTGTCCACGTGTGTACCTCAGAGATACAAATAAAAAGCATATTGACAAAAAAATTCAGCAGTTGTGCATGTTTCCAAATGGCGGCAACAGCAGCACAAAAAAAAAAAAAAACAGATCTAGTATTACAAAAGATAAGTAATAGGAAGTAAGGATTAGTTGGAAGAGGTTAAAATGGAAGCGGTGATATCAAGATGATAACCAAAGCATGCAGGAGAGAAACACGGCAGAACGCGTCTGCTTTAACAGATAACGGTAAAAGATGATCGCTCGTTTCCAAGAAGGTTAAAACACATGAACACCCACTGCTCTGGTAATCATCCAGTCAGTAACACGGTCAGCAATGAAGGACATCTGAAAACACTCAACGGCACAAGCTTGCATTAAAATCACACACACAAAGATGTTTGTTAGTATTAGCACAGCCACGGTGACCCACATGATGACGCTTCACCCGGAGTCCTGTTAAACAGAAATGTGTGCAAGCTCACGCGCTTGAAGCATCGAAGTTGACTGTTAAGTAAAGTTGTTCAGCTTACCTCAACCAGAACACTTGGTGCCTGATCTTTTGCACTTTAGCCAATCTGTTCCTAACCCTGGTCCTGGAGTGCCATGCACATTTCGTGTTTTCTTTGCTCTCTGCATACCTGACTTCCCTAATCAGGTAATTAACAGCTTTTACTTAATATAAGTAGTTGTTGTAGATCACGAAAAAACACTATAATATGAAACACTGGGGTCCTCCAGGACCAGGTTTGGGAAGCACTGATCTACAGTAACTCAGCATTAGTAATGTTGCACAGCTGTAATTTAAGACACAGTATTGTTGCATACTGCGATTTATAATCTGTAAATGTAAATAACAGCTTGCCGTGTGGTTAAGCAATTTAACACAATGAAACCATCTATTTTTTTGGATAACCGAATCATTCTTCCACATAATATGAGGAAGATTATTATATTTGATAACCATAACTGCTGCTGCTACACTTCCCTTGTATCATATTTCCAGATTTTTTATTTTTCTCTTTATTTAAATGTCTGCCCATTGAACTTATTTTTATTGATTTTTCTTTTGTACTTTTTTGTGTTTCTTTTTTTTAAAATAAAGATTGAATTAATTATTATTTCTTCATATTTTGCTTTCAAAGATTGAGACTTTCTTGTATTTTAACAGAGCCTTGTGGAATAGCTCTCCAGGCTTCCTGAAGTACTTTTTTGGCTTTCATTTTAAAAACGGTTTGGTTCTCATTTTCAGTCCAGTCCCTGACCAGTTTTAGAGGAATGTTTTTGTTTGTTAACAATATGAATCATTCAAAGATAAAAAAATAAAATAAAATCTAATTTGAACCAATCGAGCATGAACCAGTGAGAAACGGGAGGATGATTGTCACAGTTCATCAATCTTCATTGATGAAGTAAATTTGTGTGACAGTCTGAGGAAAGCCACTGGATGATGATGTGGTCAAAATATAAAAGATAAAACAAATCTCTTAGAAACCATTAGCATTTGGGTTTCAGTCTGCAACCAGGGCAAGGCGACAGTTTAACAACAATGGTCATTCTACCTAATATATAGGTACATATTAGGTATATATTAGATATAAAGTATAAGAAGAACTAAAACTGCTTAGGATTACATAACGTTGCTGCATATTTAAGTGCATATTGAAATAGACTTGTGAAAGGCTACCCCAGGTCACCACGCATTTGGAGAAATTGTGCAAATGTGATTTTTCAGCAAAATCTACACCAAAACAAAGAAAATCTCTCTACAGTAGAGGAGGGAAATGTAAGAAATATTGGGAAGAGCCCCCTTTAGGTAGATGTACAAGAAAACAACATAAGTAATCAGCACTACACAGTCTAGGAGGAATAAAGTCAATGACCCTGAGACAGACCTGCAGCAGAAACTGGTAAAAAAGACTCTACTGCTAGATAAGACGTTTACTGTAAGGTATGAACATGAGTGTTAGTCTGCTACAGTGCATGCGCAAGTGAGCAAGGCTTGAACTTTGCCCCTTTGCCCGTCACCAGTGAGTCGGGCAGGGCAGAGCCACCCTGTCGGGGAATGCCGAGGGCACTGAGGGCACTCATGCTGGCAGACAGACAGGAACAGGCTCTTACCGATCAGGTATCCCCTTCTCTGGCCAGGGCAGAGTGAAAGATAGTCTAGTGTGGAATAACAGAGGCATGGGTGAAGAGGATGTGACTTTACATGAGTCTTGCAGCAAATTAAGCATCGACCACATACAGATGATTACCGTCCATGTACGGCCATTAACTGAAATCAGTTTATTACCCTGTTTGCTTGCCAGAAAGCAAGAATAACAGTAGATAAAATAATTTAAATTATTACATAAATGAAAGGATGAAAAACATTTTAAACATATGATGAAAGGGAACGAAAACATGGCATTTTTAAACATACCAGCAACAAGCGTTTTTAAACAAATAACTTGTAAGCCCACAGATTAGTTCTACATTCACCAGATGCTTGAGCAATCTTTGCTCAATCATCCTGACACTTCTGTTGTATCACATTGTTTTCTTCAAGTCTCTGGAGGAGAGGTTTTCACTCTTATACACGGAAACCTGGTGTGGCTACAGGCTTTTATTACGGCCAATTATAAGGTGCACTTGATAGTTGATTAGAGACCAAGATGGCGCGATTAAACAAGTGGCTCAGGGTGTGTTTGCTTTGCTGGAATAAAAACCTGCAGCCTTTGTAGAATTTATTCTTATCCAGGTTTCCATTCACATGGCGGCGCAGTGGCTTAGTAGTTAGCACTGTAGCTTTACACCTCCAGGATTCGTGCATGTGCATGGAGTTTGCATGTTCTCCCCGTACTTGGTGGGTTTCCTCCGTGTACTCCAGTTCTCTTCCACAGTTCAAAAGCATGCAGATTAGGCTAACTGATGTTTCCAAATTGCCTGCAGTGTGTGAATAAACATGTGAGTGTGTGTGTGTGTGTGTGTGTGTGTGTGTATATATATATATATATATATATATATTTGTGTGTGATGGATTGGCACCCTGCCCAGGGTGTAAACCACCTCGTGCCCTTAGTCCCCTGGGATAGGCTTCTGGCCCCCCGCGACCCTGTATACAGGATAAAGCGGTATAGATGATGAATGACTGCGTGAGTGATGTATATGTATTTTTGCGTTGTTAGTCTAGTTGCAGAATAAATTCACATTCATTCTTTCTTTCTCTCAGGCCAAAATGCAGGAACACCCTAGATGGCATGTCAACCAATCACAGGCCAAATGTGCACTCGCGCACTACAATTTGGGAACGGGAATCAGACTGTGGGAGGGGAACATGCACACAACTCCAAGCACACCCAACCTCAAGAGGTGCAAGACAACTGTTTTTAAAAAGAACTGAGCCCTAAACCCCTCATGAATTAACATTTCATTTTTTGATTCATTCTTTTTTTTTATGTAGATTGATTGTTTTTGTTTGTTTGTTTTTGTTATTAAACATGAAAATAGTTTAGAATGAACTTTAAGGCACTGGCGTATCAGGTCTTACCTGTCCACTGGAGTCGAAGTGTTTTCAATGAAGCTGATCACCTTCTCTTTCACATTAACCGACTTGGATTTGAGAGCAAAGGTCATTTTGTTGACGAGGGATTTGACGCCTTTGCCATCCCCTGTGCTATTCAGCTCCCCCTGTTTGAAAGACAGACATTTTTAACCTTTCAACAGTAAATTACACTGCAATAACTGGTGCAAGGAAAAAAAAAGCAAAGAATCTGCCATAACTCTAAGATCCAGAAGATGGCAGTAAAGCACCTATTTTGTGATTTCTCCCATTAGAAGATTGATGGAAAGACTTTGGGGCATCTATGGCCATCAAATCCCTCAAGAAGAAGACCTCACAGCCTCCAGACTGTGCCCATGAGAACAAAACTAAAAAGGTTTTGCAGTGAAACAAATCTCTCTCTCTCACACGCACGAGCCCGCATGCATACGCACACGC
The DNA here is from genome assembly GCA_030347435.1 of Clarias fuscus. Classification (NCBI taxonomy): domain Eukaryota; kingdom Metazoa; phylum Chordata; class Actinopteri; order Siluriformes; family Clariidae; genus Clarias; species Clarias fuscus. Next base: position 12,543,503 of record CM059206.1, on the reverse strand, counting down.
GCTACACTTACATCTGCTGAGCTGAGGCTGCTGTGAGATCCTGAAGTGCTGACTATCCAATGCACATACACATTGTCTGGCCCTTCCACATTGATGTCTGCCAGGTGCTGCTGCAGTGCTGAACACACAAAAACACAAGCAGAAAGCCCTCATCAGTCCTCAACCACTGTATTTAAACACTGCAACTAAAAAGTGATAAGGAGATGCTAGGAGAAGATCACAAACTTCAAAGGGACAGGATTTCTTTCTGTTTGTGTCAGTGACAGATGTCTGCATAGAAATGAAATGAAGTGATCATTATGGTTATCATGACACGTTGCATCTACTTACCCATAAATCCACCTTTTGCGATGCTGACATACTCCTTGTTTTTCTACCAAATAAAAACAAACAAAAAACATTTATTGATTAATTTCCGATTATTTTTTAACATGGCACAAGCTAAACAGATCATAAACACAACAGATCATCATCATCACTGCTAAAAAGGCAGGAAAAAGAATGAGACTCTTGGACAGCTTCTAGGTTCGGATTATGGAGGCCATAAATTCTTGAAGATTTCTATAAAATTGTCTATAGTTCATTTAATTATAAAAGATTACAACCTAACTTGTTTTAAGAAATAAAATGTAATCGTATTAGAATAGTACAACAACAATTCAGGACATGCAGGTACAGGAAAATAATTATCTTTGGAGTATTATGAAAAGCATCACTAAACAGCATTTTTCTTCTAGCGTAAAGCTGATCCGATACTGGAGGAACCCTTTTAATGACGGACCTGCAGGAAGTGAGCGAGCACCATGTTCATGTACATGTCCTCTTCCTCGCGTCCACTGCCCATGAAGCACAGATGTTCACCGCTGGCCACCGAGCCCGACTCCAGAGACTGCTTTTGCGTCTCCAGCAGAGACTTTACAGACAGTGCAAACTCGGATGGATTGTGCAACATCTGAGGGAAGCAGGAAAACAATGGAACAAATTGGGCAAAAGTATAAAACTTTGCCTTTTATTTATTTTCTTTTATTTAATGTATGCGTGTTAAGGAATCTCATTAACAAATATTACAGCGCCAACCCGTATAAAGAAGCAGAAGAAGAAGCAGGGAAAAAAGCACAGGAACAAAGCAAAATGGTAGGGAAAAAAAGAAAGGATTATTTGAAAACAAAGAAGGAGAATGAATAAAGAAGAAAAGAAGACTGTAGGAAAGATGAGTAAGTGTAGAAAAGGCAGAAGGAGGACAACAGGAAATATAAAGGAAGGAAAAAATAGCAGGAGGAAAAGATGAGGAAGGAGGGACAAAAGAAAAATACAAAAGCCGAGAGAAGGGAACTGGAGAAGAATGAGACAAACAATGAAAAGGTAAAAAGGATGAGGAGAAAGAAGAATCAGAAAAGGTAGGGAAGTGGGAAAGAAGGAAGAAAAAGGTGGACAAGAACAAGGAAAACTCATCTATAAGTGTAACAAATGCGTTACCAGATCAGAGTCCAGGTGAAAGGCGGTGGACAAATGTCCAGCATTGTACTGCTCTGCTGGCCGACAGTCCACTACAAAGAAACGCACTCCCTCCTGAAACCACACACATGTACACTTAGAGACCGAGACTGATAAGTGTTAGAGATCTGAGGTTTACTGCAACATGGCTCACTCAAATTGGGTGGTTTTCTTTATAATGGAAAGAGCAGACTGTCTGAAACTGAACTACTCACAGACTGGAGCTGATTAGCCTGCAGGATCTCGGGTACGGACACTGGGAGACACAGAGCCTGACTCAGGTCCATGTCCTCCTCCTTCAGAGCCACCAGACTGCTGCCAAACAGGTTCTGGTTTTCCTACACCAACACACATATGGATAATACACATTTAGCATCTTACTTTCCCTATATATTGCACCTAGGTAGATACTTGTGTAAAAAGCTTTTCAAGTATCTTTTTTTATTATTATTCTGAATTTGATATACAATAAAAGTGATATTGAAAATAAATTTTCTTTTTAAAATATCTAAAATAAAAAAAATACCAAGATGCATATTACATTTGATTAAACTGCAGTTTACACATTGTTATTCAGTTGAATTGCATATACACACTTTGGACTTTGACCTATACATTCATAGCTCCCATCATTACGCTGATAATTCTGCTAAAGATGAAAACTCACCTTTCGGAGAGAGAGGGGCGTCTTGCTTTGGTAATATTGTGCAAGTGAAAACAGATCCTCAATGTCCTCAGCCTCCAACAAGGTAGGTGACTGTTCCAGTGTTTCTAAGCATACACACATGCACATGTTTATAGAAATGTTTATGAACACGATATTGTAGTTAAAAAAAAAAAAAAAAGGTTCTACGATAGAAAACATGTATTTGTCCGTTCTGAACTTACATGTATTTTCATTAAAAGGACAGAAAAGGTAACTTGTTACTCCTATATTTACCATAACTGACTGCTGTGATAATTAAAATATGAGTTCTATTGTTAGAGCTGGTGTATAGTACCATGGACCACTTGACTGCAGAGCACCTCATTTCATGACCTAAAAATGTCCATTTATAATTTGTGAGATCTTGTCTGAACGTTTCTTTATGAAGGGCAGGATGTTCGTTTTGAAACAATGCACATGATCCATGAGGTACATGTACATCTGTGTTGACGGAGCATTGCCACGATTGCAGCATGCAACACCATTAGTGATGGGCAAGCCATGTCTCTCAGGCGAAGAAAACACTGCCAGCTATTCATTACGGTCCTCTGACACCGCAAGGACACAGCCGAGGACTGTAAGCAAACAGAGCCGGCTGGGAAGGAGGGGGCAAGATCATATAGTGCATTGTCACAGTAGAAAAAGTTGAGAGCAGAAGAGGAGGACAAGTTAATTTACCATGTTACTGAAGGTGCTAGGGGCTGTTACTGGACAAATGCAAGTACGGTGGCAACAGCACATTTAAATAAAGACTCTGACAGGTATTAATAAAATTGCCTCTCTATACTCAAGGCCCATTTTAGCAGGGAGTGACTGGTCATCATGGGAGAAGACTGAAGACTGAACTGTAATGTGAGAGCACAGCAACAATGCCTTAAATTTAAAGCCATGCTGCATACACATCTTATGAACTATGTTTGTTTGATACAGTGTATGACATACTTCCAAGTGTACGCTGTCTAGGCAATAGAAAGACACACTTGAGACTTAAGCAAAAAGCAGTTTAAAAAAAAAATATGGACGTCATAACGTCATGGGTCTGTTTAGTGTTTAATGATGAAAATGTAACATCATCAATCTGTCACGGTCTGACTCACTCACTGGAAATGCCAATTAGACTAATCTGCATGTTTTTCAGCTGTGGGAGGAATCCGGAGTACCCGAAGGAACTCAAACCAGCGACCTGAAAACACTAAAAGGTTTCAGTTCACACTGCAACAAAAAGTTTTGATCTTAAGTTAAGTCATCACTAAGAGATGATATTCCGCTAACCAACTGGTTTTAAGATAGGTGATCTGTATCAAGCGAGGCTCCTAATAAGTTGTTGTAAAAATCCTCACTCACTTTTAAGCATTGAGACAAATACAGTGCAGACCAAAAGTTCTCATTCAAAGAGTTTTCTTTATTGTGTTCTTTAGCCCAAACAAGTCTCTTCTGCTTGTTGCCTGTCCTTAGCAGTGGTTTCCTAGCAGATATTCTACCATGAAGGCCTGATTCACACAGTCTCCTCTTAACAGTTGTTCTAGAGATGTGTCTGCTGCTAGAACTCTGTGTGGCATTGACCTGCTCTCTGATCTGAGCTGCTGTTAACCTGCGATTTCTGAGGCCGGTGACTCGGATGAACTTATCCTCCGCAGCAGAGGTGACTCTTGGTCTTCCTTTCCTGGGGTGGTCCGCATGTGAGCCAGTTTCTTTGTAGCGCTTGATGGTTTTTGTGACTGCACTTGGGGACACTTTCAAAGTTTTCCCAATGTTTCAGACTGACTGACCTTCATTTCTTAAAGTAATGATGGCCACTCGTTTTTCTTTACTTAGCTGCTTTTTTCTTGCCATAATACAAATTCAACCTCTTTGAATGAGAAGGTGTGTCCAAACTTTTGGTCTGTACTGTATGTGGGGGGAAAAAAAACAGTCCGAAAAGAAAGAACGACATTACAAGTAATCATTCTGTTTATGGTCATAAGGTGAATACGATTAGACAATCAACTCACTTATGAGCTCCTCTTTACTGTCTCCTTCTTGGGAAAGAATCATGTCTCTAGATAAGAAAGCAAAAACAAGACATATAACCACACAAACATTATAATGAATTTAAATAACGGTCTTAATAAAAGTCTTAAGAACTGCATATTGAAGACACACGTACTTGGCGTTGACGAGAATGACGAGCATGAGGAAGAAGATGAGGAAGGGGTCGGCCTGCTGGAAGTAGATGTGCCACAAGGCCTGAGTGACCTCAGGAGGACAGTGGCTAGAGAACAGACTGCCCAACTGTAGAGACACAGGAACAACGTACACTTCGGGTCAGGGGAAACTGAATACTACAGTACATACAGCACAGAGCTAAATTAAATGATGTTCTAGTGAAGCTGCAAATCAGTCTAATCCAGAATATCCACTGAGAGCACAGTTAACATACTGACCCAGTTAATGGCGTACGAGTCTGGTGTCATCTTTTTGGTGTCAAGGAATGAACAGAGTTCAGGCTCATGGTACTGCAGCAGCAGTCTGTACAGGTGGAATGGTCGCCCCTTCGACACACAGTCCCTACAGAGAGAGAAAGGCACTAAACTGAGGAAATGGAAACCTGAAAACAGTTTAATTTTAAAGCAGATTTGTGCCACATACCTGGGGATGTACTTATTCATGATGGCATAGAAGCAGTTGTAGAGGTCGCTGCGGGCCAACTGGAGACCCAGCAGGGGTTTGAGCAGGCTCGGCCAGGAGAGTTCAGATGTGAACGTCACATTTCGTGACTTACAGTAAAAAGTGATCACCGCCTCCACGTCCCCCACTAGGTCCCGGCCCTCTTCTGCAGGAAGCCCCAGCTCATCTAAACACACAATTAAACATTTATAGTCATTATCTCCAGGCAAGTTAATACAAGGATTAATCACCACAAAGAAAATTAGGTTAACAGTGAAAAATAAAACTAATCATCAAATAAAAAAATACTACAATCGCTAAATTAGTCAATAAAAAGCAGCAATAGTATATTTCGATGTCATTGAGGGCCTGGACTTAAATCTTGGGACTTGCTATATCTGGAATAGTTTTCTGGGTCAACTAACAAATACAGGTGGATTTGCATTTTATCAATGCAATGCTGCATTGAAAGAGGATTTACATACTCTCTTCGTTCATATATTTACAGTGCCCTCCATAATTATTGGCACCCCTGGTTAAGATGTGTTAAAAGCCTTAAACTAAATTCAGTTTTTATTGCAGAAGCATATTGTCACACTGAAAATTGTAGAAAAATATAACGTGAATATAAAGTGAATTTTAAGGGGAAATAAAAATCCCTGACTAACAATTATTTTTCATAAAATAACCTGTTCCACAATTATTGGCACTCCTAACAATTCCTAGAAAATAAATGTAATTGAAGTATTTCTGTCATTTCTACAAAGTTGATCAGAGTATTAGGAACATTTAATTAGTAATTTATCACTTCCTGCTTCCCTGGGGTGATAAATATGATGTGATACAGAGGCAATTTCTCTTATCCACTCTTCAACATGGGAAAGACAAAGGAACACACCATTCAAGTAAGGCAGATGTGTGTCGACCTTCACAAGTCAGGCAAAGGGTACCAGAAAATAGCCACCCGCCTGCACCTGCCCATATCTACTGTGAGAGGAATCATTAAGAAGTTTTAAAAAAATGGAACAGTAGTAAACAAGTCTGGACGAGGACGCAAGTTTATTTTGCCTCCACGCACAGTGAGGAGGATGGTGAGAGAAATATAAAATTCTCCAAAGCTCACTGTTAAAGAACTGCAACAAATGATAGCATATTGAGGTCACAAAGTCTCCAAAACAACCTTCAGACGCTATCTACATGCCAACAATCATAAACGCAAACATTTGGAGTTTGCTAAGCGGTACTGGGGCTTCAACTGGGACCATGTTCTTTGGTCAGATGAGACCAAGATAGAGCTTTTTGGCAACAAACACTCTAAGTGGAACACAAAAGATGAGTATGCAGAAAAGCACCTCATGCCCACTGTGAAGTATGGGGGAGGATCGGTGATGCTGTGGGGCTGTTTCTCTTCCAGAGGCCCTGGGAACCTTGTTAGGGTGCATGGCATCATGAATGCTTTGAAATACCAGGACATTTTAAAGCTGGTGGCCTCTGCCCGAAAGCTGAAGATGGGTCGTCACAGGGTCTTTCAGCAAGATAATGACCCAAAACATGTGGCCAAATATACACAGAAATGGTTCACCACACACAGAATCAAGCTCCTCCCATGGCCATCTCAGTCCCCAGACCTCAACCCCATTGAAAACCTGTGGAGTGAGCTGAAGAGGAGAGGAGTCAGGTCACTGGATGATTTAGAGACATTGTGCAAAGAGGAATGGTCAAAGATCCCTCTTTCTGTGTTCTCTAATCTTGTGAAACATTATAGGAGAAGATTAGGTGCTGTTTTGTTGGCAAAATAGGGTTGTACAAAGTATTAAACATCAGGGGTGCTAATAATTGTGGCACCCATAATTTGATGTAAAATAATTATTTCTTAATGTGGCATTTTTTTTTCCACTGAATAAAGCTAAAGAACACATTTTAACCAGGGGTGCCAATAATTATGGAGGGCACTGTATCATCATTCTGAGGTGATGTAACTTACAAATCGAAAACGTTAAAATAGTTAAATACTAAAGTTGGAAGTTGGTAACCATTCCACAGTACAATGAATATCTTGTACTTTTTTCGTGGAAAATTTCTCTCTCCACCATTCACTATTACTACAATACTGCATTAAATATATGTACATCAATTTCCCTTAAATCAAAGTACCATCATCAGATAATCAGCTAGGATAACATCTATTAGAGAATATACTAACATTACAAACATGAGACAGCTGTCGAAGCAGAAGTACATGGTCACTGTAGGCTAACTAATATTTACCACTTACACTTACTCACAATCTTGTGACAGATTGTGCAGCTCACGCTCTTTATTAGAGATGAGGAGGGGGGGGGAAACTATTTGGTTATGAATCATGATGCTTTTGTATCAATTCATGCATTACTACACTGACTGCAAAATATATATTTTTAATTTCTATATGTTTGCATTTGAAGTGATAAAATGTTGCAGTTCCTCCATAATCCTACAGGTGGTGCGCGCTGAACAATTCGCATAGTACAAGTTTTTGTAATGTCTGTATATTGTAAATGTATCTGGATATTTATAAAATCATGATACTAACAGAATATACAATTCAAACCAAGTCAGCAGATACTGTAGGTATTTAATAATATCAGGATAATATAACGTGGTCCGGGTGATTCCCATCACTACTCTTCAAGTGAAGGTTTTCCTTCTTTGTTATTTTATTTTTATATTTTTTTTTTTCTAAAACAGAAGTATGCCCACATATTGTAGAATTTCTTTGTATTTCCTTCAAGGAAAATCATATAACAGGTCCATTTGAGTTCCACCATCTGGCTTTGTACACAACTGTGTCATGAGCATGTGCAGTTATCTACACTATATGCACACGCCTTTCTTGGACTTAGTTTTTTTCTGCTACGCAGCCGTTATGCAGAAAAAACATGCAACATGGAGTGTTTGGAATTTAACAATTAAAATCAGTTGCCACTTTTCATAATCTATCAAAATACAGAGTAAAGTAACTAATCGAGTATAATCGGTGATCATTCCATCAACAGTTAGTCACTTAAGACACGTCTGCAATTTTGCAACCTGTTATAAAAATAACAAATCTGAAGGAAGGCACATTAATGTTCACATATTAAAAAGGATTTTAAGATGAAACAAATATAAATAAATCTACCAAATCGTTCTAATCTACATTCTAGGTAGGTATGGAGCCAGTTACAATACAGAGGTACAAATAGTCTAAATCTGATTAAGTCATTGCTAGGTAAGTGCAAATTCCTTCCAGTCAACGCCAAGCTTTGATAGATGTTGGATTAATAAATACCACATTAACATGCAAGTGTGCGCTATTTGGCAATCTGTTCTTCAAAACAGGTGCAAACCAACACTCGTCATTGAAACGCCACTTGAACTCTGGAAGCATGGAGGAACTTTCCTCAATAATAAATACATAGATTCAATAAGCAAATTAATAAAACCTTTAACTCGACAAATTATACACCCTAGCTGATGCAGTGAGTAGCTTCTTATTTCTTATACAGCCACATCAGAAGACATGATCACGGCTATTCACCAATGAGCTGCTGGCTTCGGTTATGTACGAGCATCTGTTCTGGTAAATCCAAAGCCCCGTCCCATGAGGATAAACTGTCTCCTTTACCCGCCACATTTAGAGCAATCTGAAAGACAGGGAAAGAAAATCGTACATCATCAGTCATCGAGGCAAAAGAGGATGGACAGAATACAAGTGAAAGGAGGAGAGAAAGAGAAAGACTGATGATGGGCTTTGATACCGAGCTGTGCTTAAAAGCGCCTCTACACCAGAGGAGACCAAAAAAAGCTGCTGATCACAGTACATCACCACTCTGTCCACAGTGACCAGCTCAGGTTTCAGTAATGAGGGCTGGATCGATAGGGCAGCTCTCAGTGTCCTTCAGGGAGGAGCTGGAGCTGCGGTAAAGATCTCTCTCACACAGAGAGTTAGCACACAGTTCACCTGCTCAGGTCCATATAAACCCACTCACAAAAGTACACCCCTCTACTTTCAGGAAACATTTTAGTATATCTTCTTAAAGGACAATCCTATAGAAATGAAACTTGGATATATTTTAGAGTAGTCACTGTGCAGCCTGTATAACAGTAGAGCTTTACTGTCCTCTCAAACTCAAATACAGCCGAAATAGCTGGCAACAAAAGTGAGTACACACTAGGTGATAACTGCTGTACATCTTTAACCATGCAAAGTCATGTGTCCTTTATGTGTAATATCTGTGAAAACTGGGACTAGCTACATTATTAGTTTGCACACAAGACTCACCATCCAAAGCTTGGCTCTCTGATGAGGCAGCAGGTTTTGGACCTGAATGAGACCGTTCTTCTCAGCATCCTGATTCCCACTCACAGAGTCCAGAGCCTCAGCTATGTCCTCGTCCCTACAAGACACACAATGAGCAACAGTCTCACACACGTTTATAATAAATTCATTATAGGAAAAATATTGGGGCAACAGAACTGGTGGTATAATCTAAAAGATTCCACAAATCACATCAATTTACAAATATTACACAGCTGAATAACCAGGAATAAGGAAATCTTTATACTAACGTTGCTTAACTTAGTTTAAAATACTTTTTTTTCCTATTATTTAGCTCAGACGTAAGATTTTTAATGCACTTCATCACTAAAGCACTTTTATAATAGGCTCTCTTTTTTATAACAATTACAGACAGAATTGTTATAGAAAACCTAATAGTAAATTGTTTAAAAGTTTTTTTTTTCCCTCTTCTTCTTTTTGGTAAAAAAAAAAAATAATTCCATTGAGAATTAAATGAAGGACTGAGACCTAAAACGCTGTTTCTCATTAAGGCAGATAGGCTAAAGATCAATCAGTTTCACTTTAAGTCAATCTGCGGTTCACATGAATGCTAAACTGTGGGGAGAGATCGATACAAATCAACTTCATTCCATTGCATCATGGAATATAAATGAATAAAAACAAAAAATTTTATTTTATTCAAAAAATAATACTCAAATTCTCTCTCACATGTATACAAGTTGTAGTTTAGCTCACTCAGACTCTCTCTAATACACAGTGCCCATCAGGGTTGCCGAAATTATACTGACAAAATCCCACCTAGGCAGTGCCGAAAGTCCTATATAAATAAATACCAAATACCAGGCCAAATAATTTCAGTCGTACTGTTACTGAATTCTGTATGTACATACTTTGTTTTCATCATCATCATCATCATATTATTATTAATATTATTACTCCTCGTATTGCACTTTAACAGTTGAGAATTAAACAAAAACTAAAATATATATTTTTTTTACATTTAAGATTTTATCTAAACATTGGACATCTTAAATGCGGTGTTTATTTAAGACTATGGGCAATAGTCCCTTGCTTTAGGTGTTCTTTAAGTATTACTAATAATAAAGGGAAAATAAAACTAGATTAGTTACATTTTTCCCCTCTGATCTGAAAAAAAAAAAGTACCTGAACCACAGCCTTGTAATACGTGCTGATCTACGAGTATTCTGATCTGTTGCACATCTAATCGTGATATATCCTGTTTACATATCGCGATATGGCATTTCTGCCGTACCACCCACCCCAACCCACATAATGGTCGTAAACAGACATTTCTGTTATAAACGGATTGAAATCTAATGCACCAAAGTCAGTTTCAGAAACCCAACAATATTAAAAAGGAGCCAGTTGCCTTCCTTTAGCTAAGCTTGTCATCCATTTAATCAACTGGAAAATAAAGTGAAAAATATTAGCACAAACATGTTTTGGAAGCATTAACAGACCTCAGAAAGCGCCTACAAGGAGCATTTTAGCATTACTATTACAGCATATAGCTAATTTTCAAATCTAACAAATGCAAAAACAAATCCTATACATTAATATACACCCGAGGGAAAAACATGTCAGAGAACCCTAATGAAGAAACTCTCTCACATTAGATAGAACAAGAAGCGCACAAATGCTGGTAATGACTCACTAAGCCATTAGTATCACACTCAGACGTTCCCACACACAGACCACAGATCCTCTGATACCGGACCCTCTGCTTAAGCCACAAGTTTCAGGATCCTAAAGGTTACATTATGACTGGTACGTCTGAATGCTGTGACAATTTATTTTAAGTCATGTCAAGCTTCAGTGAATGCTGAAAATTTGGGGGTGCTCTGATCATGGTGGACCGATCAGCGATGCCCGATCACAGGGGTTATTAGGACCTGCCAAGTAAAATGTTCTATTTACTGTGGAGTATTATTTATTTATTTATTTCCAACTATTCTAAACAAATACGATCACGACCTGAGACATCATAGTATCATAAATTTTAAAGTTTTATTTATTGGAAGGCAACAAAGAGAAATAAATCCAATAAAGAGAGATGTTTATTGGATAGATTTCCAATCTCTTATTATTTCATGTAGATTTCATAAAAAAACAGAAAACTACAGAATTGGGCGATACTTGACCGCTTGCTAAAGAGCAAAAATTTGCCATTAATTAACTAGCAACAGGGCTCTCACACACAAAAATGCTTATATAAAATGCAACTGTCCTACAATACTATTTATCTTACCTCAAATCAGAACCTCATTACCACAGTATTGGATTGTTTCATGTTGCCGCTCGTTTGCACAGTTGCTTGTGAACTTTATGTTGTCTTTTGGTATAGTACTTACTGTAGCTGGTTAGTTTTTGTTAATTTATGTCGTTAATCTATGTTGTTTGTGTGTAGCATCCTAGTCCAGGAGGGACGCTGTTTCGTTTCGCTGTGTACTGAACTGTATATGGCTGAAATGACAAACGCCAACTTGACTTGACATTACACATGGAACAAGGTTGCATCGTTGAAAAACAAATTGTAACTCTGCACTGAACGTTTTTAAATAATACACCAGTCACTTTGTATTTGGCCACACAATCATGGATACAGTGAGCGCAGGCATTCCTTTATAAATATCAGAATTTTAGCATTTTTAAGACACAGTCTATTCCTCTTAAACAGATTTTAGCACACTGAAGCTAAAATGCCAAGAGTCACATATGCATGAGCCTCTAAGCAAGCTGACAGAACTGCTGACTGTTTTGTCATGCCGTCACAGACAAGAAGAAAGCAGGAGCTATGGACAGGCATGACGATTCTCTTTACAGGATAAAGTGACTGAGACGGAGGTTAGTGGTATTAAATTGCACCTGAACAGCTTGGAGTCTTACTCAAGCTAAAAGGTCAACCCGAACACAGTCAGCATGAAACAATTTGTGTTCAACCTAAGTTTTCAATCAAAAGGTGTGATACGATAAATATGGGTTACTTTGTTCTGCGCTGACCTAAAACATCTAATGTGGAAATGTGAATGCAGTTACTCATCAGAACAGCCTCAGGAGGATAGGCTTAAAATGGCGAAGAGCTGTGTGGGAGGGACTCCGGCATCTCGCGAAAAGCAAATATGAGGAAAGTCAGACAGGATGAGCGTGTACACTATGTGTACGCATGAGCTGCGAATGTCTACATTGCACAAGGACACAAAGGTCTAGTGTTGAGCAGCAATAGAAGGATGAGTTCGATTCAGTAAGCGATGCAGGACCGTGTCTGGATCATGTTATTCACATGCAGGTACGAGGATAATAAATCACACGAACATGCCATTCGTCAGCACTGAAGAAAAAAAAAAGAAAAAAAAAGAGACAAAAAAAAAATTTGGCTACATCAGAAGGATTCTAGCATTAAGCTCAGTGTAGAATCTGCAAAAAACAAAGACAAACTGTAATTATTATTCTGTAACAGATCAAATAATTACAAAAAAACACTGAAAGGAAACATTGAAAACCTAAGACAATAATTAATTAGGATCTCAGCGAAAACAAGAACGCATGCATGCATGAGGTCACTCATTGGTCACTTAGTCATTAATCCCATCCTCTTACACTTCTCCCACAACCCACAAAGCATCTAATGAATCTAATAAATTTTCTCACCACAAACTTTGTGATCTTGCATCATTATTCATGAAAGGCCAAAACGTATCATTATTAAAAAGGAATTTTCCTGGCATTGGCATCACAATATACAAATATTACACCTGGCAGTGTACATGTTTGGCTTAGTTGCAATTACGAAGCATGTCCCTTGAATAGTGCTATTGATTTTAAAAATTAGTAAAAGATGTCAAAAAATTGTGGTCACAATGTAGATTAGATATGATATAGTAGGAAATACTTCAGGGTTTTTTTTTTGTTGTTTTTTTTCGCCCAAGTCCTGCACCTATTTTTTTTTTCATCATACCTGTGAACTCTGGCTTTGATTGAATATGTTCTCTACAAAAGTTAGTTTCGATCGAGCAGTCTGATTGGATGACAGGCCTTCTACGAGAGGTGATAAAACACATTTAAAATCCAGTTACAGAAACACTTCCAGCAAGAAAACACATCTGATAACATAACATTTTAAATGTAATTTTAACTTTTTAATAATTGCTTCCAAGTCATTCAGAATCACATCTGAACTCTCTCTGTTCTTTCATTTACAGCTACAAAGCTAATTAGCTCCTAACACAAGGCTGAATCCTAAAATCGCTCTCCAGACCCTGATCAAGGGCAATACAATTGTAATGGCACATACTGGACTTACATATACAGTAGTAGCTAACACATACAGATCAGTGCAGGCTACAATAGAGAACAGCTGCAGGAGACTGGCTGTAGGAGTTTAACTAGATAAACTGTTATGTACAAATCTCTGACAGGCTCTGCGCTATAGATGACTGATCAATCATCTGGTTTTCAGCTTAATCAGTCATGACTGGTATCCTCAGACATAACCAATTATGTGCCAATCGCACCATTTTTCCAAGTGGCACAAAAGAAAAGTACAAATAAATTGCCCGACTTCAAAGTTCAAGTTCAAGCTACGGCCATCCATAGCCAGGAATTCTTAGAGGAGTAGCGCACTTGCACCGTCACACATTTCTTCTTATTAAAACCTCAAGAAAGACAAACTGGGATAAAAAGTGATTCAAGATCATAGATAAAAGCACTGGTTTGAAAAATAAATCAGATGGAAAGGCTATGTTGCAGGTTTAAACCAAAACCCACACAGACAGGGTTTGGTTTGCAAAGGATTTTTTCATCTGCCAGACAGTCGCTGAGCTAAACAAAACTCCCAGAACAAAGCGCCGCCTTCCCACACACCTTCTGGCTCTTTGTCGCACACAAACATACAGAATCTGTCCGTCTGTTGTGAAAACAATGCCCATCACTCACGGTCCGCAAACTGGTTCCACCATCACAGCTTGGCTGAAAGATGGCAAAATAGATGCTGTCACAGGCTTCCTGAAAACCCAGACGGAGTTACACACCAATCAGTGCTGATGGAGTGACAGTGGAAATTCAGCTTATTTAGATCCAAAGCTATAGCACAACAGAACCGTCCAGAAAAAGATGCGGTGGCAGATGCATTTCCTCTCGTGTCCGAAGAGCATAGTTGTGAGGACACGCTCAGTGACTGCCCAGTGATCTGGTGAGCGTGGATGCGCTGTGAATCCAGATGGGACGGAGCATGCACATGAACTACTACTGAATGGTTTGAAATAAGCCATGCCATTCATGTTAAGAAAATATGGGGGTAAAAAAAAAAAACGTTCATCTTGTCTCGAGCACTGAGAGCTGCTTTCAGCTAAATAATTTACATAAATCCATAAATCAATGGTTTCCATTCAGAAAACCAGAGTGGCTGAACTTTAGTCTTCATCCCCATATATTGATGGCTCTGGTACTTTTTTCTCCCCAAGTACTTGGACACTCAATATTCCATACTTTAGCACTTCATACATGGTGATCTAGAATAACACCTGGCACACTTTTTTTCTTTAAACCTGAGATTTTCACCTTCGAGTGGCACAGTGGTAAAGTGCTCGACCTATTATCTGGAGATCGTAAGTTCGATTCCCGGGTGATGCTGTAACCTCTCGCAGCCGAAGGCCTAGAGAGAGCTGATTGGCCGAGCTCTCTCAAAGGGGAGGAATGAGATGTACTTAGTGCTCCCACATTAATCACGGCTCTACAGCCAATCAGGGGCGTCTGTGAGCTCACGCAAGTGGAAGGGGCGGATAGCGCTGTCCTTCGAGTGTTTACGCCGCCCCCAACGGTTCATGAGCAAGCAATTCGAAAAGATGCGGTCGGCTGGCATCACATGGTTCTGAGGAAGCATGTCATAGTCTTCGGCCCTCCCGGCTGAGCGGTAGTAGTAGCCTTAATGTGGGAGCCTCCTAGTGACGGGGAAGACTTGGACACGACTAAATTAGGGAGAAAACCTGAGATTTTCTCAACGTTACATCACTTTAGCCGTATTTTTATAAATGTTACTAATATTACACCATCTGGGCTGGAAAAAAATGTCTTGAGATAGCACACTTAACGGTACATGTTTGCACTTTTACTTGGTTTCATTTAAGTGACTTAAAGTTCATGGTTAGATTTAAAGGTCCCATATTTTACTTTCTTTAAGAAGTTAACACAACAGGTTTCAGAAGTGTGTCTGCTAATGCTAAAAAAAAAAAAATAAATAAAAAACAGATGACATTTTTTTCATACCTCAGACTTCTCTAGTCCTCCAAATGTAAATGAGCAACTGGAGAGTCACAGAGAACTACAAAGTTAGGCATCAAGTTGGGTTTGGGAATCTTCTTGCACGTGATCACATTGGGGGGGATCTAACTGGCTTGCCGTTCCATTACAAAAATAGTAAAAACACAAAAAGCAGTGAACTTTATCACAAGTTAATTCTTCATATTAGATTAGATTTAAGGTACACCCTTCGTACCTATATAATAATAATACAAAAAATTCGTGGAAGGATTTCAGACACCATCATCCCTGTACGAGAGTCCTCCTCAAACTGCTTCTACAAAGTGGAAAGCGCACAACTGTACAGGATGTCTTTGTTTGCCGTAGCATGTCAATGTGACTTCACTGGAAACAAGAGGCTCAAACCGATTCCATCACAACAATGTTCCTATACACAACCCGAGCCCCATTCAAACGCTGACTGTGCACTAGTCCTCATCTCTAATGCTCTTATGGCCGAATGGACACAAATCCCCAGAGCCACGCTCCAAAATGCAGTGGAAAGTCCTCTCCAGAAGAATGGAGGATATTTCAAGAGCAAAAGGAGACTAAAAGTGGAATAGTTAAAAGTCAGGTGTTCACAAACTACCATAATGGACTGTAGACAACGGTGGCTGAGCAGCTTAATCCATTGAATCGTGTCACATTAAACAGCCAGATGCACCAAAGACAATGAAAAAAATTACAGTACTACCCATCATTTCTCTTCTATAAAAATCTAAGAGCAAAAAAATTTGTTTGTAACGATCATCACAGGTTTTATGATTGGAGCAGCATTTCTTAGGTACAATTACACTGTCAGGATGAAATGATGTACTGATGGGGAATTCTGTTGGCAAAGCTTTTAGAAAGCAATCTAACAGAGAGAGAGAGAGCGAGTGTTATTAACTATTATACTGACCAAACTGTGTACAAAAAGGGAGGAGAAACTCCTACTGAAAACAGTAAATCTCCACATCTACTGTACATTCACATTACAAGCCACATTGCTCGATTCCGATTAATTGGTCAAATCGGATTTGCACGTCATGACGGTTAACATTCATAATTACAAGTGGCTTTTATCTGACTCTAAGGCGTACACAATTGTCCTTTGAAACGACACCCATACGCACCCATCGATACCTCAGCTAAAACACAGCAGGAGCAGCTGGGATGAGATTTAAGCAAAAAAATATGCTTAGGGTTTCATTCTGGAGGATGCCAAGCAGTCCAAAAGAAGGAAGAAAACCCGCCGACTTGCTTTTCTTGTTTCCGCACTGCTATGAAATCCCAGCGCTGCCGAAGCGCCCGCCACATGCACCGCATCCAACCTCACGGTTCTCATTCAGATCCTATGAACGCGTGTATCAGATATGTATCTGATCCAGGATCACTGATGAAAATGACTTGGGTCCGATCTGAAAAGGATCAGATTTGTGCGTTCAGACCTGTGTCAAATTAGGGGGGAAAAAATCAGAATTGTGTCACTTCTGGCTGGTAATGTATACGTAGCCCATCAGTAACTCAGGATGAAGATTAAACTGTAAAGTTGTCATGTCTGTACATTGAAGACATTTGTGACTAAATAAATTGGGAGACATAAGATGAGTAATAGAACACATCAAGATGGTTTATGGAATTTTGGTCCATCTGTTTGTGCAAAAAAAATTTTTAATGGGGGTTTCACAGGTGTATTTGGCTGAGCTTGAGGTAACATTAGGGTTTGTTTTATCACAATCGGCCCACAGGAAGAGATGATGTACTACTTTAAATTTTAAGTGGAAAACACCCTTATATCAGTAAAAAAAAAAAAAATTTAAATCATCATTAGTTCATCTCAAAATTAAACAGATGGAGCTGTATATTTTTTAAATACCCGCTTACAAGTGTGCAATTGAAATCTACTTAATCTTAATAAACCCAATCTCACATCCTCATTCCGTGCACTTCACTATAACACAAAAATATTAGTTTATTCCCAAATTTAACAGATGGCGTTGTACTATTTTATTTTATTTTTTAAATGCACTTATGAGTGCGCAATTAAATTCCACACGGACGAAGGTGCGGGCACATCTAGTTTTCAAATAAATATAGATGGAGAGATGTGATTTACGTGCTTTGCTCCGTTTTACCATCATGAAAATACCAACTGCACATCTGCGCATCAGACCCACATGTGCTTTGAACATCTTGTTCCAGATTTAGTCACTTCACTGATAAAATAACCCCCACTCCTTTGGGAAGATTTTGCAGCATGGCTGCAGGGATTTCCACTCATTCAACCGCATTATTGAGCAATATTGAGGTCAGGCACTGATTTTAGAATTCACCTTAAAATGTACTTGGGCTCTATGACTGCCACTCCAGTTCTCCCACTCGAACCATTTCAGAACTTGTCTTCATGGAGCTTACTTTGTGTATTAAACCTGCTGGAACATGTTTGCCTGCATTAGTTTTAATGAGTCTACAGCATACAAATACATCTTATAAAGTTGTCTGCTTCCAAGTTTGTAACAGCAGTTTGAAGAAAGCAGGTGTGATGGTGTTCACAAACTTTTTCACATACAGTCGATAAAATGCAAATGAGTGCAGGTCTAAGCAGGCATGTTTTCAGCCTTATTTTAACAACAATAAATAATGTAACATAGTAATCTCTAATAAAACACTTTTTTTATTGAGCACCTTTTTCCCCCCACACATGGGTACGAACATCATTGGAGTGCGAGATGTGAAACAGTGGCTCACTGCATGGAAAGGGTAGGAGACAAAAAAAAAAATTAACAGAATTTGTCCTCATTTCCAGTCAGACTGTATGGCAGGGGTCATCAGTTAATCTGATCCCACTGGATCCTACATCAGCTTGGTGATCTCAGAAGATATCTGAACCCCACATTCATACGACACACCAAGCAACGACTCGCTCTGGTCACTCCATGCTAAACAAGATGCAGAACACACTGCATAGATGCACACACTCCACTGTATAGCCTATAGTGTTGTGTCTTTGTGCTAAATTCTGAGCTTGCATCCACAAATCCATGGCCTGGGGTAGGGGTGTGCATCTGAGACCAAACAAAGTAGCATGAAGCTCAAAAGAAGAAGCGATTTTGGAACATCTGACGGTTTTAATTTTACCCAACTTTAAAACTCTTAAAAACATTAATCTCACAAACCAGCACTGAGGCATGATGTACTCAATGATAATCCATCGTAATAAAAAATTGTTTGTTTTTTTTTATTTTTCCCCGATTTTCTCCCTAATTTAGGCGTGTCCAATTCCTCCCCGTCATTAAGGCTACTACTACCACTCAGCCGGGAGGGCTGAAGACTATCACGTGTTTCCTCCGAACCACGTGACGCCAGCCGACCGCATCTTTTCGAACTGCTCGCTCGCGCACTATTGGGGGCGGAGTAACACACTCGGAGGACAGCGCTATCCGCTCCCTCCATCGCGCGAGCTCACAGACGCCCCTGATTGGCTGTAGAGCCGTGATTAATGTGGGAGCACTAAGTACCTCTCATCCCTCCCCTCTGAGAGAGCTCGGCCAATCAGCTCTCTCTAGACCTCCGGCTGCGAGAGGTTACAGCACCACCCGGGATTCGAACTAGCGATCTCCGGATGATAGGGCGAGCGCTTTAACCACTGCGCCACTCGGAGGCAATAAAAATTTAAAGATAAGAGAAGCTGAAAAACAGTACAATATCAAAGAATCTGTAGATTGCATTCTATAGACTTTAAGTCTGACAAACATGTCACTTGACAACATTCCAACCATTAACCTAACCTAAAGCACAATTTATCACCAACAGCGAAACATCTAGCTTTAATAAAGAGATGGGACCATCAGAGGACGTAGGAAGACTTTTCTTCAACATAAACCGTTCACACAGAAAGCCAGTGAGCTGAATTGCGTTAGAAAATCATTGCAATGTGCGATAGTACTATTGTCCGGATAATTCAGCTGCTCTGTCTATTGTTGACTGAAAACCTCGTAAAAGAACATCCAGCTACAATTAGAAAATAATCTCCGAGTCGTCCTGAGTGGAGTCTGTGTACATCGGGAAACTCCAGGGCTTGTATTCAGCAGAACAGGAAAAGGAAACAATGAGTCTATGTGCTGAGGTGCAGAGATCAGCACTTCCTTGAGTTCAGCGCAGCTCTCAGCTACACATCACTTATCATTGCTACCCGCTATTATTACAGTAAATAATAATATATATTTAATTACTCACTGTTGTTAGCAAACCAAGAAAGATATCAATTAAGAGTGTTATTATTTAACAACTGCGCGTGTATTCCAGGTGTGGTTCACCCATGACCTCAAGCAGAGTATAATCATAATCCTTGTCTAACAGCGTTCCTAGCATAGCACACTTTATTTTTTTACGTCAACAAAAATTGTTCATATTCTCTTAATACAACTAGCTGACATGCACAGTTACACGACATGATGGCTTTGTGCTACAGTTTCCTCAACGAAAGCGCCACAGACGCAGTCGGTAGATTTTTCCGGAGTAAAGGTCAATAATAAGCAGGACATTTATTTTCTTGCAGGTAACTAATAAAAACTTAGTGTGGACCGAATGTTGAAAGACCTGAACATCACACTAATAAATTCAAATAATAGCACAATATGAATAAAAATGCATCATATAAAACACATCAGTTGGAACAGTCTGATCCTTGAGACTTGTATTCTAGTAACCAAGCACCATAATGCAGAAGGCGGAATTCATCAGGAAAGATGGGACACCTAACTTAAGCTTAGCATTGGAGAAGTGAATACTTTTTCTTATCATCATCCTTCTTGTATTTCCAGCAGATGAAATGCTTCAAAGCCAGAAGAACCATTTCGCACATTTAAAAAAAATGCTTTGAGCACATCTTATCGGATCAGCCGCCCAAATAAACAGCCAAGTTTGAATCTATTCCAGGAAAATGTAGCTATAGCTATTCTTTCCTTATTTTTGTTGCCAAGTTATGCAAAACAGCATGGGAGTACAGACAGCGATGTATAGAAATAAGAAAGGCTACATACAGTACAGACCAAAAGTTTGGACACACCTTCTCATTCAAAGAGTTTTTATTTATTGTGTTCTTTAGCCCAAACAAGTCTCTTCTGCTTGTTGCCTGTCCTTAGCAGTGGTTTCCTAGCAGATATTCTACCATGAAGGCCTGATTCACACAGTCTCCTCTTAACAGTTGTTCTAGAGATGTGTCTGCTGCTAGAACTCTGTGTGGCATTGACCTGCTCTCTGATCTGAGCTGCTGTTAACCTGCGATTTCTGAGGCTGGTGACTCGGATGAACTTATCCTCCGCAGCAGAGGTGACTCTTGGTCTTCCTTTCCTGGGGCGGTCCGCATGTGAGCCAGTTTCTTTGTAGCGCTTGATGGTTTTTGTGACTGCACTTGGGGACACTTTCAAAGTTTTCCCAATTTTTCAGACTGACTGACCTTCATTTCTTAAAGTAATGATGGCCACTCGTTTTGTTCTTCGGCATAATACAAATTCAACCTCTTTGAATGAGAAGGTGTGTCCAAACTTTTGGTCTGTACTGTACATGATCTGTGCCATGTCAGTCAACGACACACATCCTCATGAAATAAGGATTATTTTAAAAAGTGCCACATCTGATTCGATCCTGACCCAGTGTATCTGGCAAGTATAAACAATAACAGTTTTACAACTTTTTACCACCTCTGCACTGGAAGGCGGTGTTTTTAAACAATCTCCTGGATGAATTTTCAAATTAATAAACTCCATGTTTATGATGTTAGTATATAAGCAGTATCAGTTTAATCGAGAGACTGATAGCAACTAACCCGAGTATGCACAGAAGTGTGTTTATTAAGCAAGCGCAGTGTTGACCTACGAGTCATTTGTAGACCCCTTTGAGTACACGCGCCAGTGCTCATGGCGTGCTTTAACGCACTATTATTTCTCTATGCACTCATAATACCACTTGACAACGCTCAACAATACCTTAGTGTGCGCACATTTCACAAAGGAAACCAAAAGTAAGATTAGTTCATGCAGATGTATGCAAAGCACCTTTAAAAAAAATTTATTACGTGATCACCATTTTTAAAAACTGCTGCTCTATGTGAAAGTGTGTGGTGTCATCTTACATCGCTTATTTGGAAAATGTTACCGTGATTCTTACTTTCTTTTCAACTCTGATTTAGCCACATCACTTCCTCAAATATTATAATGAGCCCTAGTCACATCAGAAATGTCTGTGAATTAAAACATTTTTTAAAAATCCTGTTTATTCACTCTATCTATTCTATCATTTGGAGGGAGTTATGTTATATCCTTTTTTTTCTCGCAAACAAATATTTTAATGATCGTTTTTATAATTTAGACACGCAGCCAGTTATTGTGATTTCTTTAGAATAAACTGTAAGGCAATGAAACAACCAATTAATCCAGAGGACTGTAAAGATAACACACAAGACCTTTGACTGCTTGCGTTTCTCACTGTACAATCACATCCTGCCTCGATCGCACTTCAAGCATTAAACACAGACACACCAGAGGCGATGTTACGCACGAGCATCCCCCCCAATCCTTTCATATGTAATCACTATCAAAAATTGTATCACAACATAATGTTACATGGAGGGTGTGTCATCTTTTTTAAGTAAATTATACATTTTTTATAAATATGCATAAATCATCATTTCAACATCTTTATATATGAACTATGACAAAGGGCATTGATGGCTCAGTGAAAGGTTTCTTGCCTGCCATGCAGAAGGCCTGGGTTAAATTCTCACCCAATGCACAAACCACAGCCAAAATACAAACCAAACCGTATTTTATCCGGCGTTGCTGGTCCCAACTCCAAATAAAAATACGAGGGTTATATATATATATATATATATAGTCTTATATATACATATATACACACAAAAATGAAATATGACATATATTTTTTTTTAAATGACCTAAAATTAATTTTATTATAAACATGGTGCACATGAAAATGTAATAAACACATCCTGTTTAGAAACATATTCATTAGTTTAGTTCAGAGAGAGCAGATTAAAATAAACGTGTCAATAAAAAGCAAAATTGCAAGGACTGTCAAGCGGCTAAGGCTAATTATAACAGGAATAAAATATTTGATCATATTAAAAGATGTAGACGGCATGGTGGCATAGTGGTTAGCCATGGTCGAGGGTTCGACTCCCACTTGGGGTCTGTGTGGGTGGAGTCTGCATGTTCTCCCCGTGCTTGGCAGGTTATCCCTGTTTCTCCGGTTTCCTCCCACAGTTGAAAAACATGCAGATTAGGCTAATTGGCATCCCCCAATCGCCTGTAGTGTATGAATGCGAGTTAGTGGAGACACCCTGTGATGGATTGGCACCCTGTATAGGGCACGAAGCCAGGGTACACTCTATGTCTCCAGAGACCCCCGTGACCCTGTGTACGGGATAAAGCGGTATAGACGATGAGCGAGTGATGAATAAAGATGTACAATTACGCTGTAATATATATTTTTATAGTGATTGTGTGTTTGAGGGGGATTTCCAGTATATAACAGTGGCAGATTTAGCCTATGTTTATTAAAACACACCTCTAAATGCAATCCCTCATCATTACAGCCATTTCATTCCATTATACGAGTTAATGCTACACCAAGACTAGTTACACCATTAGATAAAGCAGATGAACCAGCATTACTTTAAACAGCAACGTTAGCAGAAGGCACACTAGTTTTACAGAGATCTAAAGCAAACAATAAATCCAGTTCCTTCAGTCTGCTTGTTCCCCCTGACACTAAACCTGACCACTGTTAAACAGCGACGCGACATAATAAAGCTGTTCATTATAAAATGTTTACTGAAGCCTCCTAAGAATACAACGGCTCTATTTCAAACCACTCCGTATTCCAGGTATAAGTGCACTACTCACAGTGTAACACACGCTCAGGGTTTTTACACTACACAGTGCCCTACATGTTTATTACACAGACATTTGGGATTTAAGCGCAAGCTCCTCGAAAAGAAAAAAAAAACCCAGGCTAAGGAGACTAGCCAAACACCGCTGCTTTTCTTCCACACGTTTAGTAGACCGTAATGTTTTCACTCGTTTTAAGACAAATAAAGTATCATGACATATATTTCCAGCAGTATCATTTCACTTCGAGGTCCCTTTCTTTGATTAAAATGGACAAACCATCGCTCTCTTACCAGCTGCTTTGAAGCACTTCCTCTACAGCGTCCGCCATTGCTGTGGTGACGTACACGTCACTCCGAGCCGTAAAGTAGCACATCGGTGTCGTAACGAGCTCAGTCAGAGAGAGACTGGAGTGTTAGTATACTTGTGGCTTATTGTCTGTCAACAGCAGCAAAAAAATATTTAAATAATGCCAAGAAAATATGTAATGATAACACTTTTCACACATAACCTTGACCTATAAATGTTTATATAAATTTATTTTGTAATGTATCTTCAACCTTAAACTCATTGACCCACTCATTCATCCTCTATACCGCTTTATCCTGTGTTCAGGGTCATGGGGGCCTGGAGCCTTAAGAAACTTGGACAGGGTGCCAAACACACACATACACATACTCACACACACACACACACACATACTCACATGCAAACACCAAGTACACAGACCTCAAGGTGGGACTCGAACCTGGGGGGGGTGTGGCGACAGTTCTAACCACTAAGACACCGTGCCGCCCTAACCTTAAACTTTAACCTTTTACCTCAACTGTAGTCTTAATTATGAATGAATGTATACCATGTGTACATACATTGTACTTAAGTAATTTGTAAAGTATAAACAAAATAAGACTGTTTTTCATCTTCTATACCGCTTATCCTGTTCAGGGTCGCGGGGGGCCTGGAGTCTATCCCAGGAGACATTGGGCACGCAGCAAGGTGCACCCTGGACAGGGTGCCAAATTATCATTGACACACACAGGACAATTTGGAAATGCCAGTTAGTCTTATCTGCATGTCTTTGGACTGTGGGAAGAAACATGCCGATCACAAACTGGGAATCGAACCTCTAAATGTTTTAGAAGCCAGTTATCAGATGTGCATGCAAAGTTGTCTGAGGTAAATCCAGACCAGATGCTTCACCTCAATTGCTAAGCCAATGTTGTTTGTCAAAAATGCCACTCTCTGGAAACTTTATGTATTGTGCATAATTCAGACTATACATGTAGCAGGCAAGATATCCATCTCAGAGAACCATGCACACGTACGCTTACAAAGCATGTTTATTTTTTATTTTTTTATAAAACTATATTTATACTGGTTAAGGCATCCCTTTGCTTTCAAAACAACCTCTGTCAACCTTTCATTCCTCAAATGTGTTCTGTTGGATTCAGATCTTGTGCCTGGGAAGGCCACTTAGGAAAATTGAACTTTTTTTTAACAAAAACACCACAAAGTGATGCATATGGTAAGTCTATGGATTGAAGCTGTCGGTGCCAAATTCTGACTTCACAAGCTATGTACCTCAACAAAAATCTACATTTATTAGACCAGGCTACAGTTTTCCCCTCAACTATATATGTTTTTAAAAACAGGTTCCCCGGTGCAACCTAAGCTTTCTGTTCTTGGCTGAAGGAAGGATAACACAACATTGTCTTCTGCCTCAATGTTCAACAAGCTCTGCATCCTGAGATGTTCTTTTATGCTTACCACAATTATTCAGCGTGGTTATCGGAGTTGCTATAGCCTTTCTTTCAGCTTGAGCCAGTCTCAAGTAATTTCTCTTATTCAGCTCTGTCTGCAGAACCGCCACACCCTGGATGTTTTTAATCTCTTTATTCTCAATCAACTCTATAACCAGGGTGTCAAACTGGATCCTGAAAGGCCCGGTGTTGGTAGAAAGCTTTTATTCTAACCAAGTGGAAGCCACGTCTGATTCCACCTGTTTAATTAGTCATTCTTGGCTTTCAATAGATTATCAGGTGTGGCTTCTGGCTTGCAACTTGCTGGCAAATGTTTCAGGTATGAGCTGCAGTGCTTGCATCCTCAATGGATGCTGGAGTCTAGCCAGCATCCTACATTTTCTCAATATAGTTATCTGACATGACAGCTTTGTGCTGCAATTTATTTTGTTCAGCTTCCTCAGAAAAAGCACATTTTTCTAGCATCACGCACCACAGATGCAGCAGGTAGATTTTGTATGGCAGTGGTCAATACTAAGCAGGCACATTTTCTTTTGTGGTTGTTGAACCTATGCATCCTGGCAGCTACAAATAAAAATATAGTTGCAAGCAACGATGACGGGCCCAAGCACCCTGTGCCATCGCCATCCCGGGCACACCGCACAACCTGTGTTATTCGAGTGTATTAAGACCTCGAAAAAGCCATCGCCACTCGGTTGCACCGCACAACCTGCACACATCACACACTATACAGGGCTAATGTGTGTGTGTGTGCATTAATGTAAACATTTGTAATATGGGTGTATGTATGTGTGAGCGCGTTAGTGTGTGTGAGAGTGAGGGAGAGAGGTGTGTGACGAGTAAATGTGCTTGTGTTTTGTGCTTGTTTGTGTGTATGGTGTGTGTCTGTGTGTATTAACATTAGTGATGTGTGTGTGTGTGTGTATGTGTGTACAATAGGCCGCAGGTGCTGGAAGAAAAGCATCACATATGATGTTCCTGAATGTGATGTCACAGAAAGTGTCACTGAATATAATGTCACTCAATATAATGCCACACAGAAAGTTATTAATCGGCGTACGTTTAAGACATCATCACGGCTGACCCGTTTGAGATATCAAAAATCCCTCTGCAATTTTGCATCCTCAATGTTTTTAGATCTCTTTGGCCCACTTTGGTGGTGATTGTATAATTTCCCTAGGAGGAGTATATCAAAATCCATTGGGTGCGCTTTTGCGACCGACCCAAAATAATCAGCCTCCTGTTGCGTTTAGCCCAGGACATGCAGCGCGAAAGTTGTTCGGCTCGATGAGCTCTAAATGTTTACCGAGTTTTGTGTGCCTACGTGAAAGTGTGTATGAGCTAGGCAGCAAAATCTCGTGTGGGGGCCACGAGACTATCAGGATTCCTGATGGCAGCAGATTCCAACCTGTCTGCCCAGTTTCATGAGTTTTTGAGCATGTTAAGACCGCCGAAAAGTCCAAAAGGGTGGAAAAAAAAAATCCTTAGGAAAGCAAGAGGGTCCTCCGCACCTTATAGTGCTTGGGCCCTAAAAACATAATACAGACCGAAATATTCCACTAATAATGGGATTAGAGCAAAATAGGAATAAGAATTTATCACATGAACACATCAGACTGATCTGATCGATATGAAGATTTAATCACAATGAGAAAGGTGGTGTAAACCCTTTAAACAGTTCAATAGGCAAATATTAGACATATTAATACTTGATCCAATAATTTCTCACTTGTTGCTTATGCTCGGTTGGAATTATGTAATATCAGCAATTATGGAAAGCCAGTCTGTAATGCAGGCTGATTACACCACAGTCAAAATCACTAAGATCACATTATTTCCCAATTCTGATGTTTGATTTTAACATTACCCAATGCACCTGGCTTATGTCTGTATGTTTTCATGCATTGCACTGCTGCCACACAGTTGGCTGATTGAATAATTGCATGAAAGTTTTCTTAATAAAAAAAAAGTCCTCAGTGGGTGTACAATCATGCACTAACTCACGCCTAGGAACGATTCAGCTCAGACATTCCCTCCTATTGGCATGCTTTCAATCAACGTGGAAACCTACATGGACACTCGATGGACAAGAATACAAACGAGGTAACAGCTAAACCTGTAATGTTACAGTAACAAATACTACTACTATTATCATCTACAGTAAATTATACAAACATCTTTAATTAGAAACACAATCCACAATTTCAATATTTCTTTATTGTTTTTGTTACATTAGGATTACACGTCACTAACATTACCACTTCTAAAATGTTTCCAACTGATAAACGTCACCTCAAGGAGCACAGCTTGTGTACAGCAATACATTTTTTCATTCAAGGCTTCACGTGTTGGGAGCAGCACCTTGATGTAATTTAAAGCAGGTACAGTTAAACCCGAAGTCACTTAAATGATTTGCACACATGCGGCAGTCTGGAATATTCCCCCCCCCCCCCCAACTTTTGGCAGTGTGATGCCAGTGTCCAGCAAGCAAACTCAACAGCACAAACAAAGCAGTAAAAACCTTCATGCAGAGGTACCATTCATGTTCCCTCTTGTGATTGAAAAACCAGTTAGATATTTTCCAACTTCCACAAAAATATCATCTACAGAACAGAAATTCCACATCCAGTATAGAGCACAAACCCCCAAACACACACCTTGAGAAATATTTTAATATGCACAGCAGAGAGATGGGGTTTTCTTTGGCAGAATGTGGAAAATCAGGCCCCTGATATTTAACATCCTAATCATGTTCACGTCAATAAATTCACAGCAATGACCCCAGACCACTCGAATTGCTTTAAAATGAGCAATTTTAGAAATTAAAACTAGTACTGAATGCTTGTATCTCTGTTACACCTTAACCTTACACATCACAAGCAAAATGCAAAAAAGATGTTACTTATATATCAAACTATTTGTATGCTTCTTAAACACAAAATTTTACAGGTCTAAGGAAAGTGAAAGCCCTTCAAATACTGCTACATGTAATTTAAGAACCACGTTTCTCATCTATCTTGAGAAAGGTTGAAGAGTTCAGGAATCTGCACATCCAAGGGGATTTTCATGAATAAATCAATACACGGAACCACCAGACACGGATTATTTTCTCTGCATAGTGAAAAACTATTCCAGTTGACCAGAGAGCAAGAGTTTATTTTGCAATAAAAAAAAACTAATAAAAAAAAAACTGGATGAACTGCTGCAACAAGCAGCAAAGTGGGGAATGTACATAATTTTCTGACACAGTTACAGCTCCATAAATTTCTAGATTTTAGTGTACAGGTTAAGTAAGAGACTTTTCAAATAATTGTATTGGTTTAGTGGATATATAGCAATTTGATTTATTTGATTAATTTTTTTTCCTCCTTTTAAAATGAAACAACCATCACATCTACTGACACAAGCATATCTTTCATTACACTCATTTCAAAAAAGCAACTAACTGGACGGCATTATTACTGCAAGAGAGCCTTCTTAATATTTATTTATAGAGAAATTACACTCATGCTGTACAGAATATAAAAAGAAAAAAGGCAATCCCCTAGTTTTAAAAAAAAAGAAATCAGGATGTATATGGGACAAAAAATGTTGTATAGCTTTATGATATATAAACACAGCATGTCTTTAACAGTGGTGACAAACTAAGTGAGAGACTTGATATACATGGCTTAGACAACCTAACTGAAACACTGCATTCTGAACTTAATAAATGCAATGTTAATAAAACATTGACGCATCGAGTCCTATAATGGGACAATAGCCAAACTATCTTGAACGATGAAACAATTGCTCATACCAACAAGCAAAAAGCTCAGAAAACACATACATTTTCCAACAGTGTGCATACAGTTATGAATCCAAAAAATGTTAGTGACTAAATAATAAAAAATACAAAGCATTAAACCTCTCAGGGGAATTTGTTTGAAATTACCAACACCATTTTTGACATAACGTGATGTTTTAAAGTTTCAAATTAGAAAGGGTACATAAGTAACACGAAGTCCAGTGCTTTGTGCATGCTTTATAAAAGGTGGTATTACTTTTCACCATAAATGCCAGGTAGCTGAGAGCTTTTTCTTTACTTTTACCCCCCTCAACTCACTACGTACTACTCCCTTTGATTCCTCTACCCTAATCACAATGGGGTAGACATGATAGCCTGACTCCAGAGCTCTCTCTTTTGTGATAATGGATTAACTCCCTAGACAAAAAATGAAATAACTCAAATGTTCTTGGAAATGACATGTGTACTCAGGCTCAGCAGTAGACGTGGTGATTGGTGACGGAGGGTTACAATGTTGGGGGCTTAAGCCCATACTTCCTGGCCACCTCGGTCTGTGCGTAAGCAGCGTCACAGAGCGAGTACAGATGAGCCATTTCCATCTCAGACTTAGCAAGGTTAATGGCCTTGTTGAACATATCTATAGCTTTGTCCAGGTTGCCTCTGTGAAAAAAAGAATGTTAAATTTCAAAATGTGGACAAGTTCAAGGTGTAAATGCGTACTCTCTGACAGAAAGTAGATCAAACTAGGACTGGAATACTTTAGATCTTTAAGCACAGACCTTTGCACTTCAATGGTTCCCATCGTTTCATAGGCAAAGTCACATTTGTTGTCAATCTCAATGGCTTTGCTAATTAGATCCAAGCCCATGTCCACATCCTGCTTCCACTGGAGCTGCAGCAGCCTGTTTACACACAGAAAGAGAATTTCAGTGTTATTTATAAGAAAACTGCACCTGTAGTACAAGATTACCACAGACAAGAACAGGCATATTTGCTTATTAATATGCTGTATATAGTACAAAAAAAAAAACTCTGCTCAGTCAAAACTCAAAGGTATTTGCTTCTACAGATTTAAATCTGTATGATTCATTCTCTCAAAGAGGAGCTCCTTTTTTTGTGGACAAAACTATATAAAAACTTTATTAAGACATTGTCTTATGTCTGTCTCATCACTGTAAATGTAATTTTGAATTTGTGAATCTGTGTACAGCAGATGTTTCCTGATGTAATTCAATAACTGCCCTTGCTGAACGTTTCCACTGCACTGCTTTCGCGCTGACTGATGAAACTGATGACAGCACGGAAAAGCTATTTAGTCCAGCTAGTAATTATTAAAATTCAACACTCACTTTAATGACCATGCTAGAATGACTGCAGATTGGAGGAAAAAAAAGGCAACATTCTCCATTTTGTTGAAGACAAGAAGACAAGCGACCTAAAGATTTCCCTTCACTGCAGTGCAAATGTATACCATTATATCTTCACGATCAATAAATGAGATATTAATGTCAATGAAGGGCACACGTTTTTCAAATGCAGTGCAAAAGGATTAGGCTCGAAAACACTGGAATTTCCCTTTAAAAACTAAACGAATTAATTGCTCGCGCATGAACCAGGCAAGCAGTAATTAAGTCACATAGCTGAACACTAACCCTTTATGCACATAGGTTGTGGCATTATCAGGCTCCAGTTCGATACATTTGTCATACATTTCATCTGCCTTCCCAAACTGCTGCTGGTCAGTCAGCGCCTACCCGAAAGAGAAAAAATAAATAAATAAAATCAATTAAATACACAGTGATGTGTCAGTGCGCTATAGTGCTGTATAGATCAGTAAAGTACTGTACATACCTGAGCGTAAAGAGCATAGCCTTCTGCACACTTTGGAAACCTTCTGATGACATCCTCGAAGCCGTCCATGGCTGTCTGCACTTGAGACGGACTGTTTCCGGTGTACGCCTGTCTATACTGAAGCGCAGAGACAAAATAAATAAATAAATAAATAATAAAACATTTACAATTACAAAAGAGCATTGCATAATGTCTGAGCCATAAATGCTTGCTAGAATGCAGAAAGAACAGATAGTACTTCATACTTCTAGGCAATATATTTGGTGTAAATGTCTTAAAAAGAGCACACTGTCTCTGAGCAGACAGTTTTATCAGTCAATGGGCTGAGACTTTTCATGAGCGCCCTCTACTGCTTACTCACCAGCGCAAAGCATTTCTGTGCCTGTGCGAGTGCAGAGTCAGGCCTGAGCAAAATACATTCGTCAAAGTCAGCCACTGCCTCCTCAACCTGGTCCAGCAGGATCTTCAGCTGAGAGATGACAGGGGAGTTAATAGTCATTCCATTCAAAGTGTTGAAGCAGTGCTCACTAGGTTAACACAACAAACAAGGGTAAGGACGGGCATATTTCTATTTTTATTCTAACATATAACTGGGTTTATTTATTAAGTCTTATTGTGTCGAAATTGCAATCCTGTCAAAATGAAAGCATGTTAAAGTAACCGTTAAACCATCCAAGAAAATCTTCATATAAAGAACAATTAAAAGCTGTTTATAAGAGTCAAGGGACAATATTAGCCAATGTACCAGTTCAAGAATGCACTGGTACAGTACAGTCATGCAAAAGTATAAAAATGTTCTCAAAAAGAAAGAAATATATATATAAATCATCAGCTAGTTAAGAAAGGTAAAGTTTATAATATGTATAAGTTGTATACTTGTCCCCTGTGGTGATAGACATCTGCATTCCTCAGATCTATTTCAGCTGCCATGTTGAAGTCTTGGGTGGAGAGCTGCGGCTGCTGCTGCTGCATGTACATGCTGCCACGTTTTATCAGAGCATTTGCTCGCAACTGCAATAAAATAAATAAATAAATAAATAAGGCACAGATCAACACCTTTCAAATGCGCTTCAATCTAAGCACCGCTTAGTGCCCGTGGAAATCCAAATGCTGCACATCTACCTTGACATTGGCATCCTGCATGTTGATGACTCGGTCCAGGTCGGGCTGGGCTGCAGTGGCGTTGCCGATGAGCAGGTAGAACGTGGCTCTGAGTAGCAGAGCTTCAGCAGTGTGTCTGCCCTTAGATTCAATCTCCTTAGTGCACTCACTAATGATCTTATCATAATTCTCTTCTTCCATGTACTGCTTGGCCTTCAGATAACCTGAGCTGCATGAACAAATGATATTCAACAATGCTTTTAAAACACACACACACACAAAAAAAATCTGAAATGTTGTGTTGCTATCAACTTGGATTTTCCCCAATTCCTGTTTTGATCCACTTATCCAAGACTGCGTGTGGTGCTGATATGACCATTACCTATGACGTTCCAAGTAATTTGACAACAGAAGCTCACAAAGTCACCATGGCGCAAGTATAAGCCTATAATCAGGTCTCGGCCAATAATTTGAGAGTGTACTGAAAATGGAAAACTGAGATTGCTGCCACTCTGGGTATTGTCATAATAGTAAGGAATTTTAAAAGGTTTTCAATTAATTAAGAATGATTAAGTATGCATAACTCCTATATCAATTATTAACATCAAGGGACACACTGACCTGAAGTGCTGGAGCAGTATTAGTTTAAATTTGCTATTTTAACCATGTAATTAAAAAAAATTTTTTTTTTTTAAACGTATGTTTTATACTTTGAAGGAATTTTTTTTTTCAGTAAACTGTTTCACATAACTTGGCATTAAAACTAAACTATGCATTAGGACTCCACAATTAATTGAAAAAGTTGTTTCACACACCTTTCAAATCTCTTTTCAAAATGACGCCGATTCATTTGCATGTATTTCCCTGCATTGAGATCACGCCGCATTCATTTACTTGACAACCATCCTAGATGCTATAGTATGCTATATACACACCTCGGAGGCAAAATCTTACTATTTCTTTTTAATACTACAAATGGTACACTCTAATTTAAACAGTTTCATCATGTGTGGTAGAAGTGAATTATTATTATTTTTTTAATGCAGTTATGACAGAGGACATAACAGTGATGCATGCTTGATAAAAAAGTTAAATTTAAAGTTAAAAGATAAACTCTTGTATTAGAACTTATTTTTATAGTTAAAAAGTGAGAACTAATATAAGGAAAGAGTAGCATTTAATTACTCATGGTCAATTTAGTTGAGAAGCTGTTCTTTTTTGACAAAAAAAAAAAAGACAAAACATGGGATATTGAATTAGGATATTTAGAAACTCATAATCTCAATATAAACTGAATCAGCACCTAGGTAGTATTATGATATCATATCGGGTGGTGACTGGTGATTACTATCCCAACGCTCATTGGTCACTCACACAGCATTAAACAAAAACATTACCAATGCATCAATCAGGCCAGAGATTAGACAAATTTCAGAGATTTTGACTGTCATACACCAAGTCACTTCTCCCATATCGCTTCCTCATTTATGGCATTCCGCTGTCACTTAAGTGGGTGAGGGAATGTCTGTGCATGTGCATATGTCTGTCTGTCTCATATACACGTGTGTGTCATCAGTGAAAGGCATGCACGGTTCTAATGGGGATATAATTTACTTTATTAGTTATTTAAATTTGATGTACTGATTCTAGCTGTTACACTATTGTATTGAGCAGTACAACGTTTGATAAATTCTGTACTGTAAAGTATGCATTTCATTTATTCATCTTCTACACTGTTTTATCCTGTGAATAGGGTTGCGGGGCTGGAGCCTATCCAAGAAGATTTGGGGCATGAGGTGGGGTACACTCTGGACAGGGTGCCAATCCATCGCAGGGCTCACAAACATGGAGACAGGGAGAGACGGGCACGGAGACAGGGAGAGACGGGCACAGATAGACTTCACTGTTATCAAAAGTTTTACTTCTCAATACAATAGTGCAACAGCTAGAATCAGCACATCTGGTCTAAATAACTAATACAATAAGTTATATCCCAACTAGAATTGTCTGAGCAGAGAATGTCTGTCTCTGTTCAGACACACGCATACATTTGAGTCCGACATTTACCTTATGCTGATAAAAATTATTATTATATAAAATATATTTTGTACAATATTTTATATTGACACACACAGACACAATACGGATAATTTGGAAACATCAATTAGCCTAATCTGCAATCTTTGGACTGTGGGAAATCGAACCCTCGACCCTGGATGTGCAAAGCCACTGTGGCTAATTACTACATCACGTTATGTATTTTGTTTCAAAGTAAAAAAATATAAATAATAATAACCTCCATGACAGTTACATTAATAATAATAATAAAGATGATCTCAACTGATAATAAGGATGATCTAAGATTCTGTAGTTGGCTGAGTGTCCAAAAAGCATAGGTGCTTTAATTAGTTATATTTTCCTATTTTTGTTACCATTCTATTTATGTTTAACAGCTTTTAAGTTATTTACTTTATGGACTCTAAAATAAGGGTAAGGGAGAAATAATTAATTCATAATTGTTACAAGAGAGTTCTGTGTAGACAGTACTTTCTTTCTTTTTTTTCTTTTTTTTTTTACTTGAGTGCTGTAAATGTTTTAGTTGAAAAAACAAGAATCATGTAAGAGAATCATGATCTCAATTCCCATGCAGTGGTTATGCCCGCTCTCAGGTCTCCTGGGATCTAGACCTCAACTTCTTAGCAAGCTATGATATGAAAGAATTTCCCTGTATTGAAGTTTTATAATGTGATGATAAAAAAAGATTTTATTCTACAGCAGCCCTTCATTTTTAAATAATGCAGAGAGTTGACTCCTTCACTATAAACTAGAGATACGCACCCAAGAATGATGTACACTGAACATATAATAATAATAACCACATTTAAAAACAAAACCCTGAACTTAAACACTGACCTCTCTGTGACCTCAGCAGCTTCGCCCTCCTTATCCTTGTCCTCGTCTTTCTTCTCTCCCTTCTGAAGGGGTTGCGATATGATGTCATCGGTGAAGGAGCTGAAGTACGACTTGATAAACTGAGGTGATGGCATTAAAGGTTCCCGGTTCTGTATACAAAGATTCAGTTATACAGTGAGTTATAGACTGTATATAAAGAACAGATCACAAATAAATGTATTGTTAAAATGGTGTGACAAAACAAGACGCAGATGTTCTGACACTACTATAAAAATAAAATGTAATGCCATTTATTAGTCCTGACTGCTGTTTTAACTGAAATAGCATAGTTTAATTCGTTCTAACAATCTAAAAGACAAAGTGTATGGCTGAAATCTAGAAGTTGACCCCTCCGCAAACTGAGTGTAACTTTGTCACCTTGTATTTTTCCTTGGCTTTCTCTTTTCCCAGCTGTTTCAGCACTTTGTCTGCCAGTAGCATGCTTTGTTGGTTCTGGAAGGCTTCAAGTATACATACAGCAGTCACATCTGGAAGAACACAATTAAAGGTTACAGGTGCATGAAATGTGTCCTTGTTTTAAGTATTATGTGCTAGAACAGAGCTCCTCAACCACCAGGCTGGTAATGGGCCAGGAATGATTTGATACCAGGCCGCAAAAATAAAGTTGTCTAAATCTTATTTCCATTTTATTGACTATAGGAGTCTGCAGAGTAATCAATTTTTTTTTTAATGAATCAGATTATCTCTCAATCGATTCCGTCTGTACCTCTTTCCCACGATTGTCTCTGTATCAGTTTTGTTCACTCGATCATCAGGAGATCGCTAGTTCAATTCCCGTGTGATGCTGTGACCACCTGAAACGAGGGGCCTGGAAAGCGCTGATTGGCCAAGCTCCCTGAGGGGAGGGGGAGTGCACACTCACATCAATCACAGCTCTAAAGCGGGTCATGGACGTCTGTAAACTTACGCAAGCGGAAGAAGCAGACAACGCTGTCCAACCCAAGCGTGTTATGCCGCTCCAACGGTGTGTGAGTGAGCAGTTCAAAAAGATGTGGTTGGCGGGCATCAGGTGGTTCGAAGGAAACACATGACAGGTAGTAGGAGCTTTGATGGCGGAGTGCACTAATGACGGGTAGGAATTGGACACGACTAAATTAGGGAGAAAATTGGGGGGGGAAATCCCTCAGAAAATAATAATTTTTAAACATCTGGGGAACAAGAAACCTGCAAAAACTAAAATATAGTTGCAAGCAAGAATGAGCGGGCCCAAGCACCTTACGTAATCGCCTCCCAGGTGCACCACACAACCTATTTGACCTTTGAGCGTGTTAAGACATCGCCACCCGGGTTCACCGCACAACTTGCACACTTCACACAATAACAGTGCCCAAATCAGAGCATATTTGTCATCTTAACTATGTGTGTGTGTGCGCACATGTGTGTTAACATTTGTGATGTGAGTGTTAAAAATTTGTGATGCGAGTGTGTGTGTGTGTGTGTGTGTGTGTGATGTACGAGTGTGTTGATGCATGCGTGTGTGAGTGAGTGTTAACATTTGTGATGCGCACATGTATAGAACAGGCAGGACATGCTGGAAAAAACATTGCACTATGATGTCACTGAACGCGTCACTCAATATAATGTTAATCACTTTTCAGCATAGGTTTAAGGCATTGTCACGGCTGACCCGTTTGAGATATCAAAAATCCCCCTACAATTTCTCATCCAGAATGTCCTTAGATCACATCGGTCGACTCTCAGGCATCCTAATGACAGCAGATTCCAAACTGCCTGCCAATTATCACAAGTTTTTGAGAGCATGTTAAGACCCCAAAAAGGCCAAAAAAATCCTTAGGAAAACAAGGATTTGCACATCCTCTATTGCTTGGGCCCTAATTACAGAGCAGCCTGGACAGGAGTACACTTCGGGTGTGATTTGTCTCCCATGACTCCTAGAGGGGAACGACTTGTTGCATGTAAACATGCTCAGGGATCACACTGATTCTGCGTTATGGCATGTTGTATTTATTATCCACTTCATTACGAATGTGTGATAGCCGATCCGTAGAAAACTGTCTTACACAAAACTAGTCTGTAGGCCGAAAAGGTTGGAGACCACTGCTTTAGAACATTCACATTGGTTTCCTCATTGTTCCACTTGGAAAACATTCGCAAAAATATTGACTCCCACCTTCCAGACACTCCTTTTTGTTGTCTAGTTTTTCTAAAGCCCTGGCGCGCCTAAAGAGAGCTTTGATGTAGCGCGGGTTCATCTCGACGGCCTGAGAACAGTCCTCCACCACTTCGGTCCATTTCCCCTGCAGTCACAGTAAAAGAGTCAATCAGTTCTGTAGAATATACCTAGGAGACACTTTTATCTTTTGATAACTGTAATTATACATGCATCTGGAACAAACCTGCTGCTCGTATGCTGCAGCTCTGTTCTGGTAGAAGGTGGACAGGTCACTCTTCTGTTCTTTCGGGCACAAGCTGATGGCCTCGGTGTAGCAAGTGATGGCCTGTTCATACTTGCCAGCCTTGAAAAACTTATTCCCCCTGTTCTTAGCACCCTGCGCCTTATCCAGAGGGCTCTACACCAAGAGAACAAAACACAGGCATTCCATGTTCATTAACAATAAGAATTTTTTTTTATAATAACATAGCTTTATATTAAAAGGGCAAATGCATTCTGTTTCAAATCATTACACAGTATAGACACAATAAACTAGTTTGAGTACTCTTTGTATCTCCATCAGTTGGTATGATCTAAACCTTATTTAATATTGTCCACAACGACTAACTAACTGCGAGTGTCAGAAATGGCGACCGACAGTTAGTGTGATTAACAGGGGTCAAAGTCGTTTTGAATTCAAACCGGCACTATGCAGCCAAAAAGTTGAGAAGAACAAACCATGGAGCTGGTGCACAGTGCTGAGAAACTTTACTATATTTACTAAATTCCACTTTAGAATATCAGATAACTTCTGGGTTATAGAGCAATGGAGTAAAATAAAGTAAAATGGAAAGCTAGTGTGCTAGGGTGTACAATCCCTTG
Source organism: Clarias fuscus (assembly GCA_030347435.1). Taxonomy (NCBI): domain Eukaryota; kingdom Metazoa; phylum Chordata; class Actinopteri; order Siluriformes; family Clariidae; genus Clarias; species Clarias fuscus. Next base: position 12,505,662 of record CM059206.1, on the reverse strand, counting down.
TTCCCTACATCAAGTAGTACCCTTGATGTGGGATTAGAGAAGAATTTGGGATTTAATCTTATGTTAGAAACTAGTTCGCTTTGAAACTCGCATTAGCAGTAAACAGAACAGAGATAATTACTCAGGAAAGAAAGTGTTATTTAAATTGAAATAACGTCATCAGATGTGTTTTCTTGCTGAAAGTGTGGTCCCTAACGATCTACTTTCACCAATGCCGACAGCGGACAGTGTAATTAACGAATGTTAGAACACACGTGACACGGAGTGATTATATACAGTATGTATAGTTAACTCTCCCAGTGGTGTTGTGCTCTATATCAGCACTTGTGGAACGCCTCTGGTCCAGTCAAATTACGCGATCAAAACGATAAATGTTGCACAATTGTATTTACCACCACTGGGACATGCTGCCGCTAACTTTTCAATTCTAGGCGTTAAAAAGCTGATCAAATAGATATTCACTTTGTAAAAGTATTATTTCGAGATGCTGGTATAGTAACATTTTTATAACTCTAGTACCACCGCACTTTTTCAGTTCCGCTGTACCATGCAGCATCAATATGTGGTGCCACATGTGTAATTAAATTTGTACTAGTGAACTGCTTCGGGTGAGTAAAGCTAAACCTGCTCATCACGTGAGCCGTCCTCCCATGGCATACTCATGTTTCAGTAAAATCCCATTTAGACTAAGGCAAGGCTGCGCTAATGCCAGAGGCTACTGAATCACATAGGAAATGCTCTGGACCGGAGACAAATTTGAGTTGAGCAGAACAACAACATGCAACAGTATAAAAAACAAGACTTTACCAAATACACATTAATATTAACCAACTTGCACTGTTCTCTAATACTGTTACATCATAAGAGCTTTACAAAGACAGCTATTAAACAGATCTGGTGTGGTAGATTAGCATGAGAAACAAATTTAAAAACAAAACAGACATCCATAATTTGAAACTCATCGACTCATACTTTGCATGTGAGGCAATGACAGAACATAACTGTTTAGTTGAAGTAATGTTTTTCTTTTTTGTCAAGGGCATAAAAAAAAGATAATGTGCTAGGTTGTTTTTCTTATTCTCTATTAATGCACATAACTAGTAGGGCTAGTGGTGTAACAGGTTTTTATACCTATATATTTTGAGTAGTAGAGATATAGAATGAGACAATAACGTTCATATTCATATACAGTTGATCCTTGAATTGCGAGTAACTTGGTCTGTGAGCATTTTGCAAGACGAGTAACTTTTTAAATAAATTTTAACTTGATAGACGAGCGAGGTCTTGAAATAGGAGTAGTACGCATGCGCTTTGTCTGGTGAGTGCCCCGTGATCACAACGGAGACTCTTCTTCTTGCGCTGTGGGATTGTGGGTAATCGTCTCCCATGCTAGGTCTCCCACTTGTATAGTCATCATCATGTACTGTTTATTATAACATTGCGACCACGTGTGTGTGCGTGAAGCATTTTTTCAATTTTGTGTCCAAGAGTAGTAACTGTTCTTTGGTAACTGTACTGTAACAACAGAGCCTGTGAAAAAAAAAAAGAAAAAAAAAAAGCCTGTAGCAGTGCCGGAGATGACTGGATTTAACAACAATCGAATGTTACCTTGCTGCGAAATCCTCAAAGGAAGCAAAAGTAAGTGTAATTAGAGAGGTTCCTTATTAAAGATTCCAGTATTCCAGTCCAAGGTTAAACCGCATGTGCGAGTGTTTACCAAATTCAATGTGGCCCACCTCAACTCTCCCTGCCCCGACTCTTCTCTGCATAACCCCGCCCCCACACATATATCAATACAAAAGTGGAAATGTAAATAAAACAGAAATATCAATTATCAATATCTGCAGTATATCAAAACTAATATCAAAAACTGCAGTGCAAAGAGAGTGTTACACTTTGCGCAGTGAATCCTTTTACAGTCAAAAAGTAAAAGAAAGTGTGTTCGTGACGCTCTCGACATGATTATTAATTTCTCTCTGATGCTCCGGGAGCTTCACCTTCTACCTCATCGGAAAACTGAACTACTTCATTAGAGCAAGGATATTGATCATTGATATTTCTGCTCCATTTACATTTCCGCTTTTGTATTGAACTCTATTTTAATCAATCTTTTAGTCTTGCTTGAACAACTAAAGAAGCAGACGAGTCTCAGAGACTAGTATATTTTAATTTTATTTATTTCACATATATTGTACTATCTATCTGTTGCAGCAAGCTTTAGTGAATACAGGAATTATATACGGTGCATCAATAACCTGTCTAAAAATACTGGGAAAATATATACAGGGTGGGCCATTTATATGGATACACCTTAATAAAATGGGAATGGTTGGTGATATTAACGTCCTGTTTGTGACACATTAGTATATCTGAGCACATCATTGTTTTTCTTGTGAAATTCCCAATAAGTTTGATGTGTCACATGACCCTCTTCCTATTGAAAAAACAAAAGTTGGATCCAAGATGGCCGACTTCTAAATGGCCACCATGGTCACCACCCATCTTGAAAAGTTTGCCCCCTCACATATATTAATGTGCCACAAACAGGACGTTAATATCAACAACCATTCCCATTTTATTAAGGTGTATCCATATAAATGGCCCACCTTGTATATTAGTCCATATCCCCCTAGTAAACGAGCTCATCACATCAGCAAGGATGGTTTAGGTTCCTATGCAAAAACAAAACATGGCACTGGAGCTTTTACTTGCCTGGTAGGGTAGCTAATGGATTCCTTCATTTGGTTAATTGTGCCATTGGATTTCATTTGAAGTCTAAGTCTAACTATTTTCCTAGTCAATGCTGGACTGTCTTAGCTACTACCATCTTTACAATGCTCCAAAAGCATGAGGCAAGCAAACACAGAGCAATGCACATTATGCAGGACAGCTCAGAACTTATTTGCTTTTAATAACCCTTGGACCGCTGAGTGACTCAAGATTAAAAATTTACCTGAAGAGCACTAAAACCCTGTTGGACTGGAGCACTTTCTCTGTGCTTGACATTACAGAGTTGCCGTGCACTTCAACCTACAAGTGTAACACGTTGATTATGTTTGTAATCGCATTTCTTTATCACTCCTGTCTGTGTAACCGCACATGCCACAAATCTGCCAGGTTAAAAACACTCATTTATAGCATGGTTATATTGTTCTTGTTAATAAACAGACCAAGGCAATTCTATGAAAATGTTAATCTCATCTAGTACAAGGACACACAGTGGGATTTATGGGAAGGCCCCCTGGTGCTTGTTTACACACAACGTTTCAAATGTGGAACTTGTTTTACCTTGTAGTACGATATTCATAATAACAGTAAAAAGAATAGAAGAGCGGAAGCTAAGACATTACTTCCGCTTATGTATATGTGTTACAGCTTTGCATCAGTAATGTTAGAAGTAGCTGATTAGTTGCAGAATAACAGAACTCAGTTAAATTTCTAGTTGAAAGTAAAAACTCTTTATTTCTCTATATAATCCCCTGATACACTAATGCATTTATCCCAGCGTTTCACTAGTGTTTGGATTCCATTAAGGTAGAAATCTTTCTGTGTACGCCGGAGCCATGCTGCTGTATTGCCTGCTTCATGTCTGAAACACTGGCCTCCCAAGAACATGAATGTTCACGGGAGGTCAGGACTGTATGGAGGTTATATGTTGTTCTGCAAAAACAAAACGTCTTTGGTGATCAAACGAGGCTGTTTATTTATTTTTTTCCCCTCAGCGCGTCCCATTTGCTAAATGCTCACAAGAACGCCTGCAGTAGACTCTGAGCCACCTGGGCCCCGTGTCGTCATTCTCAGATGTACAGCCTTCTTCAAAAAGTTTGCAGCATTCAAATATTTTACTGCAGCTAAGTCTTCTGTAAACGGCAATCAGTTTCCTTCATTCATGAGAAATTTAATCACAAGTCCCAGTTTGCCTTGAACTTCCCTCATAGACGAGCTGAAATGTTCCCATTGTAAAATTTTACAATCAGATTTTTTTTCTTTTCTCTTTATTCCATTCTACAATCATTAATTACACTGACTGTCGATCACATTATGTGTGAAAGTATATCTATACATTCCTCCATCTTGAGGAGGGAGAGCAGCAACCTATCAAAACAAATATTTAAAACCAGTCACAGATGCATTTTAGTAATCTAGTACCGTTAGCTCATTTTAAACAACACTTTGTCTACTTAATAATTTTATCTAAATTGTTCCAAATTGCCTCAGCCTTTTATTAACAAGCTACCTTGCTTCCAACACCACAAAAATCCTTGTGTAACTCCTAATCAAAAACACTACTTCGTGTGTTGAACAAGTGATTGTACACCCGACATAGTGCACAACCTTTCCTTTTAACACGATTTGGGATTTAATCTTCAATTATTCCAAAGCAGAATAAGTGGAAATATAAAGAGAAATTTATGAGATTTGCAGAACCGTACAATACCTCCTTACCTTTTTAACTACATAGTACCAGTAAGAATTACTTTCATCCCTGTTAATTATACTGAATGACACCAGAGAAAGAAAAAAAAAGAAATCATAATCTGTTGATCATAAATGGTGTTTATAAATGGTATAAAAGCAATAGAAGAGCAACTCAAGTTCGTGCTGTTGTGCTGGTTATCATCACAGGTGTGATGCGGTTGTACGTACGAGGGCACCGTCCTCCCTCTTGTGTGATATTGCTTAATTAGAACTTTTTCCTAAATATAAACTGATTGCAGGTTTGAAATAAAGCTGTTATAAGAGAACTGAGGAAATGACAGACCAGGCTGGAGTGTATGAACTCATGAGGTGCAGCTCGTTCAACTTTAAACTCATATGATTTGTTTTTAAGTAAATCGCTGAATTCTAAACCCTGACCTTTGGATGTAAAAATTGACTGGATGCCAAATGTATTCGTTTAAAACCATTGTACAGGAGTGAGGTGTCTACTTTGGAGTTCAGTGTGAAATTAAATTAATAGGGAATAAAAGAGCACTTAAAATAATCTGGACATGCATAGAATATGAATATGACTTATGGCTCAGTGAGGAAAACATTAATAACCAGTCTTCTCTTTCACTATCCACCTCTACAACTACATAAAAACTGGACAGTTCAGAAAAGAATACCCTTTAAAAAAATAAAAACTAAACCTACAGCACAAACCCGAGCCTGGCTCCTCACCTCAAACACTGCAGAATGTCACTTTCACTTTTAGCTAAGCTAGCCAGCTAACCTGATTATTAAACGTGCCCTTTGTGAACTAGCGTCGGTGTTCACAGCGAAATAATGCGCTGAATGGCAAATTTAATGCTGTTATAAAACAGAACTAGGACGAAATAACACCGAAGTAAGCGAGAAATGAAACAGCTAGCCCGAGTAGCACGCCTGGGGGTTGGGCTAGCCTGACAGCGTGCCTCTGGATGTGTCTCAAATCACATTACTTTTCCCTAGTCACGCGCACTACGCTCTGTGGAGATACTACAGCCAATGTAGCGCACTATGTATAAAAATGGAGGCTATTCGGGATGCGACTAGCCATGACTGTCGCGTTAGCCATGACATGATCGGAGTGGACTTGTCAGTCAGGACTTTCTAGAGCACTCACAGTACTAGTTTATATCTATTCTGCAGACATGGGTTAGTTACCATGTTGTCCTGCTCGCTGCCTTCGGGAGTTTTCCTCTCCTCATTGCGCTCACTTGGCTGCTCCTTGCCGCGGTTCCGACCCCGGCTCCTGCTCCACAGGTACGCGGCTCCGACACCGAGCACGATGGGAGTCCCGACCAAAAGCGCCAGCTGCCACCGGGGCAGTCCGGACCCGGTTTCAGGTTCGATGGGCTTTGAAGCGGCCATCGGTCCCACCATGCAACACACACACACTCACACACACCGACTTTAGGAGGCAACGGAAATCGCCGAGAGGTCAGAGAAGGAACGAAGGCATTGTGGGATACTGGAGGACTCTCAGCACCCAGGGAGAAACGCAACTTCCGGAAACGTTTTCTTTTCCTTCGGTTGATTAAACCAGCTTACAGACGCATTACCGCCACCTACTGGTTCGTGTGAAGGCGTCTAGGAAAGAAAAACATTTTTAATTGGCTCCTTATTTTATTAAAATTCCCATATAATTACTATACCCCCCCACCCCCTCACACAGGATTGGTTTCCTTCTCATAATGCTAATATTAATTCCCGTCTTTTCTCCTCACAAGCACCCATAATAATTTCCGGAAAGAAAGAAACAAACAACAAGAAGAAGATTTGTATTTATTTAGTAATATTTATTTGTAGTTAGCTTTTTATGTCATGAATAAACAACATTACATGTTATTTCACAACAGCATGTCAAAAATAATGGTCCAATAATACATGTTGAACAAACTCTACATACATAGACGCTGCATATATAATAAGAAGAACACGAAGAAATATTATAATTTTTTTATTATTATTGTTTAATATTCTATATCTAGTTTGTTTTTAATGTAATTAATACACCTATTTCTAATACAACAGTCCAAACATCTTATACGATATTTCACAATAGCATGTCAAAAATAAGTGATATTCTATTCTATAAATATCTTCAACACATCTTCTCTTCTATACCACTTTATCCTGTATTCAGGGTCACAGGGGGCCTGGAGCCTATCCCAGGAGGCTTAGGGCACGAGGCAGGGTACATCCTGGACAGGGTGCCAATCCATCGCAGGGCACACACACATGCTACAGGCAATTTGGGACCACCAATTAGCCTAATCTGCAGGTCTTTGGGGGAAACCCACCAAGCACAGGGAGAACATGCAAACTCTATGCACACAGAGACGGGAATCAAGCCTGGCCGGGAATCAAACCCGGACCCTGGAGGTGCAAGGCGACAGTGCTAATCACTACACCACACAACTGAGTTTTATTTGTAACAAACTGCTAGCGGATATTGTGTTGAAAAAAGAGAATTAACTGATGAAGAATTTGTAAATGATCATGGAACGACATGTTGTATTTATTTTATGGGACACCGCCAGATGGCGCCACTGTTCCGTATCAGTTCGCCTGGGCTTTACTCAACATCTTGCGTCTAATGTTGTAATGATTTCGCTGTTCCAACTCTGTGCATAGCAATATTTCATCTCAGAGCATCAATATATTAACTTACTCAATTTTTCACCTACAGTAACAAGGTAATCCTGGTCATGAGTTTATTGTAGAGGTAGAGAGTGATCTAGTGAAGTTCTGTATAAAAAGTCCTAGTAAAATGTAAAATAAAATAAGTTGACATATATACAGTATATATTTTTCTAAAAATGACATTGACGTTTTTAAAGATTGTGTTATCTCTGTATGATTTGTGCAGATTAAATGGCGGATAACAACACAGAGACTGTGTGGAAGACAACTGTTATTGTCAGCTCTTCCCTGCAGGTGCACAGAGCCGACTCACTCATCATTAGCTGGATGCTAACTAACTAACTATTCCCGGAGTTTGTCTCCTTCACCCAGCTGTTTCCTTCTTTAAAGATTATATTTAAGACAAATGTTTTATCTAACTTTAATTCACTGTGTTGTCTTGACAGAATAATGAGATTTCCGTGCTGCTTTCAGCACAGCAGCACCTAGTTCGCTACTCAGACAGTATTGATGCCGGTACACTGGTCTTTCCTCTCTCAGGTAAAATTAAAGCCAAGGTGGAGAGCAGCAGCTGTGTCTCTCTGCTCCACAGTCAGACACACACCATATGGACAAACCTGCAATGACATTGTATCCAAAAACATACACTTCAATATATAGTCGGTCCCCCTTTTGCAGCTACTGTATATCAGCTTCCACTCTGCTTGGAAGGCTATCCACAAGATGTTGGAGTGTTTCTGTGGGAATTCGTCCACATTCGTCCACATTCATTCTGTAGAGCATTTATGAGGTCAGACACTCATATTGGATGAGAAGGCCTGGCTTGCAATCTCCGTTATACTTCATCCCAAAGGAGGTCAGGGCTTTGTGTGGGCCAGACAAGTCCTTCCATACCAATCTCATCAAACCAAGTCTTTATAGTCCTTGCTTTGTGCACTGGGGCACAGTCACAAAGTTGGAAGCATAGCATTAGCAAGATGTCTTGGTATGCTGAAGCATTAAGATTGCCCTTCACTGGGGGGAAGGGGCCTGCTTGAAACACCTAAATTCACTCATTACCAGGTTTAGCCAAAGACTTTTGTCCATATATTGTATCTCCCTGCTCCAACACACTCATCCCCAAAGGGCTTGTTAAGACATTTCATAGCAAGGAGATACCCTAAACTAATAGTTCCCTAAATGATGTTCAGGAAGGTAGACTAGTGATGAAAAATTACAGTCAATCATCATCAGAGTTCAGTATACGTACAGTACTTTGCAAAAGTCTTGAGACACCCCTCATTTCTTCATATTAAATTACATTTAATGATATGCAGTACCAGATATAGGACACAAATTTGGGTTTATTATCTACATTCTAGAACAATACTGGATTATTTTTCAAAACTATAAAATAATACATATGGCAATAGGGCATTAAGTAACAACAACAGTCATTTGTTATTTCAAGACACAAAGGTCAGTTGTTCTTGTCAAGTGCATTTGCAAGCACCATACTGAAACTGACGCTCATGAAGACCATCCCAGGAAAGTACCTCTGCTGCAGCGAAGTGGTTCACTTAGATCAGGGGATGGCAACTCGTGGCTCCGGAGCCAGAGGCTCTTTCATCGCATACATTCATTTTATTTTAGTTAGTTATTTTTATTATGTAACTCTAAATTTGAAGATTATGGTGATCTTGTAACATTAAAATAAAACGTGTTTTTGTTTTTTTTTCTTTTGTCGGTCACAACCACCGACGGCGACACCCGCCGGCACGTGATATATTGAGCTATTCAAGACCAGGTTTTATTCAGGTTGACAGCTGACTGCACACTTCAGTACACGTGATAAAAGGATGACGGCACGTAGAACCAGATGGCTTTTTTTTTGTTTGCTGCAGGTGTATAATTTAAGTTCAGCTTATTATTTCAGAAATGCGAGTAGGATTCAAATAGACATAGAGTATTACATAGAGTATTTTATTTGAAAGATACCTTTGACCCAGCGTTTCAGTTCAAAATGTTCTTCTGCATGCAGAAATAAAATTTAGTTTTCTCTGAAGCAGTTCATTGATTTCATAAATGCAACACACTATAGTTTTTTATACATTGCATAATGGTAAAAAAAAAAAAAAAAAGATTTATACAGTGTTATCTTCATTTTAGATGTCAAAAGAGTTTTGTGGCTCCCGGTGTTTTCTTTTCTGGGAAATAGGTCTAAATGGTTCTTTGAATGTTTAAGGTTGCTGACCCCCCTCATTTCTTTGTTTATTTAAGAACCCCAACAGCAACCTCATTTCCCCTCTCGTCTGTTCCAACCACTCAGCATTTACATCATCAGTATACTAATCACCAGCCTCATCATCTGTCATCACCTGTACATGTTTCTCGATGGTTCATGCATTAACTTAGATGCTTTGTCATGTTTGAAGTTTTTATAGGACACTGCGTGGCTTAAAAAACAAAAAGCATTGCTCTGAAACGGAACTGAAAATGAGAGCCAAAAAAGTATTTCAGGAATCTGGAGAACTATTCCTCAAGACTACATTAAGAATGTAATATAAATACATCTAAAATACGAATAAATAAATGGTGACTCAAGACTTCTGCATACTAATGTATATTACTGGGTTCTCATACAAAGAAATGCAACAAGTTAACAGTTTTATGATGGAGCAAGTAAGGTTTTGTTATTAATACATTATTAATACTTTATTAATACAGCTTTAAAAGGCTGACCAGGTTGTGACTCAATTGATTAAATGATTTAGTCTTTTGTTTATTTATTTCATTTTTATTTCAAGATTTCTAGTTATTTTTCACATGCACAGTCCACACTCAGACATGAGCAACAATGTAGATGCTTTGAAAAATCAGAAATGTCTTTGGAGTTTCCATTTCTAGACATGCTTAAAAGTGAGTGTTTTAAAATCTGAAAGTAATAGTATACATTTAATAATATAATTTTAGTTTTTAATTTACCCCCTTGCATGTTTGTGTATATATTACTCATGACCTGAAAGAGTGTGCTCCAAGCTTAATTTACATTTACAGCATTTGGCTGATGTCCTTATCCAGAGCGACTTACATTAGGGATTTGAAGTCTCCACTAACCTCAATCCTTTTAAAGAATTCATCTTCGCTCTCAGCCTTTTCATACTCAAGTCTTCAGTAACAAAAGTTTGCTTAAAATAAATGCAACTTCTTTGTGAAAATTGCAGAAGACAAAAAGTTTTAAGGCTCAAATATTTAGGCAGAATAGTACTCTTCACATAAGAATGTATACATTGATCTTTAATCACTAGCTCATTCTGGTCATGCCAGGTCTCACTAGGTCTCACTGGGTATGAGGTGGGAATACACCATTTGTGGGACAACAGGCCATATCAGGACACAATGTGCACACACATTCATTGAGTAATTTCACCTACACCTGTGTGTTTTTGGAGAGAGGATCATGTGGAAACCCATGCAGATGTTGGGAGAACATGTGAAACTCCACAGACTTGAGCTCAGGCTTGAAACAGGACTACGTTTTACTAAAGGCCACGAATTGAGAAATTCTAACTTATAAGATTAACAAATGTAAGTCAAGTATTCTTACTGAACATTTTCTGCTAATCACTGTGCTGAATCATCTCTACTAAACCTGCTTTTTCGGGCAGATGTTTATCTTATTCGTCTGTAATACATGTGCAATCACCACAAAAGAGGTTCCCCAATAGTTTCACATTCTTAGTAAAGTAACACATTTCTTATCATTGGTATCCAGACATAAAGATGATTTGTTGTTTTTTGTTTTGTTTTTTTTATTTTAAACTTTTTGAGAAATTAAAAGTCCTCAAAGTGTGGTCTGGGAACCTTAGGAGTCTGTGAAGCATAGCCAGGGGGGCTGCGATTTTATTTATTTATTTATTTATTTTTGTTTTAATAGTTGAAATCACAACCTATCATTAGGTTACTGTATTTGAATCTAGGAACAATTTTCATAAAATGTTTGCAGTGATATGACAGTTTAGTAATTAAAATAAATTTTGCACAATTATAAAAATAAAAATAAGAAATTGTGCATGTTTAACTGATGGACCAAATATTTAAATGGATTTAAAAAACATTATATTTGTACATTGAATCTGTGCTGAGAGGTCTGTGGATATATTTTTTTAAATTAAAGAACTTCCTAGTTGCACAAGTTTTAATAATTCCTGAATATTGCCTGATTTCATGTACAGGTGTGGCATTGTTGCTGATCACCCTTGATGAGTTTCCTGAAAAGACTGACTGTGAAGATGAATTTTTTCAAAGGATTGAAAAGTTCATCCAAGTCCACAGAAATAGCTTTCTTTTGCTCCAGACACCAGCATGTGGCACAAGAGAACAGGAGATTGTGTCCGTAGTGCAGCACAGGTGCATATTATGCCCTCAGTCCTGAAAAAAACTGTCATACACTTCTGAGTATTATATAACATAATGAAATGAATCATTAGTCATACTGAGCACACATATCTTCGATGTGTTCTGATTTCTCTGTAAGATTCTTTGGCAGTAATCTCAAAGTCTTACCAGTCATTAGTAACATGGATGCTGTGACAGGAATGCTGACCATCGCTAAAGTAAGTAACATCACCCTGGCTCGCACTTACTTACATCTTTTATGACTTTATTAAAATATAAATTTTATATAATTAAGTAGTATGATATTTTTATATTATGCTTATTATAAAATTATACAACAGTTAACTGGTCCGGCATACTGCTTTATGATCAATGTTTATTTTTATTTTTTATTTATTTTTTTAAATTTTTATTAAAGCCTAATATAAAGCATAAATTGTCAGGATAGAAATATGTTGCCTGAAATCAGACATGCAAAATATTACAGACATCAACAACAGGTTTAAATAGAAGAAATTCTGTGTTTCTGAATGGTCAGAGCCTAAACCCGGTCTGATGATGTAGTAAATATTACTGGTTAATAGAAAAAAATCCCAGCAATATAGGTATATATTACCAGTAAAATCACTGCTGTTGAGAGGCCAGACAGCACCTGGATGTGGTTCACTTCTGGCAAAGATGTAGCTCTGTTGGCCCACTTGTGGCAATGGTAAATAATAATAATAATAATCATAATAATCATAACAATAATCAAAACAATGATAAAAAAAATCATAATGCACAACAACAACAACAACAACAATAATAATAATAATAATAACAATAATAATAATAATAATAATTGGAAAAAAAATTCTAGACAGGTTTAAAAACATGCTTGCTTTGAATTGTTTAAAAGTTTTCCCCCACAAAAGTTCAGCTGCCCAGGTATTAATGTGTTTCATAAATGTGCTTAATAAAGTGATGTTTAAAAATATTTTTTTTCAAAAATGTAGATCTTATAAATATGCAGTAATTGATCAGGTATGGCAATTAGGAGTGGATCACTCATGGGCCATCCTTCCATGCAGTATGTGCCTGAGATGAACATGGTAGAGGTGGAACAGAACTGGGCCTTGGTAATTTTCTTGTGAATTTATCTGGGAGTTCATTTGAGAACAAGTGGACTTTTATAAACATGCTTAACACTGGGGATTTTTTTATGTACTGTAGGCAGTTAAAAGCTCTATTGTGCAAGTCTGATGATAGTAAATATTTGGCAAACGTTCTTACAATAAAACCTTGAATTGTGAGTGACTTAGTCTGCAAGTGTTTCACAAGACGAGCATAATTTTTTAATAAATTCAAACTATCAAGCAGGGTTTTGCACTTCGGTTTACCACACTACGAGCGATACGTACATGGATTGTCCGCCAAGCAACACATGATCATAACTGACCCAGTTGCGAGTGTGCATCACTTCTATAGTCAACATCCGTGCGCACGTGTACTGCTTACTAGAAAGCATTTGTTTTAGTTTGTGTCCAACTGTAATGACTGTTCTTTAGTAACTGTACAGCAAATACAGCAATCTTACTGCGTGAAGAAAAACTTTTAAAAGGCTGTAGCAGTGCGGGAAATCAATCTGTTTAAGGACAATGCAACGTCACATTTCCGCGAAATCCTCAAAAGGAGGCAAAAGCAAGTGTCGTTAGAGAGGTTTCTTGTCAAAGTCACACAAAAAGAAAAGATTCAGGCGAGAGCAGATCCTGTGTGTGTGTTTGTGTGTGTGTGTGTGTGTGTGTGTGTGTGTGTGTATGAAAGTCATCCAACACAATAACCCCCCTCTTTCTTCTCTCCTCTCTCCTCTCTTTCACACCACCCACAAGTGTTTTCAAAGGTAACGTGCAGGTTAATTTGTTTTATTTTTACTTTAGATTTTGTATTCATTATTTTTATATGAATATTTTTGGGTTGTGGAACAAATCATTAGTTTACATTAGTTCTTGTGGGGAAATTCTCTTTGATATATGAGTACCAGTACATTTTTTTGTTTTAACAAATTATACTCGCAATCCAAGGTTTAACTGTACTTCTCTAACATTTAATACACACTTTCATTTCTCCAGCCCTGTAAATAATGAATCTGTGTGTTCAATACCAACATTAAACAGACAGCAATTTTTGTGTTAATTGATTATGCAAATTGAAGTTTTTAGGATGACATTTTATGTGTATTTAATGCAGGACTTTACTGTAAAAAATGAATATAAAATTCCTGTCTCTTTAAGACCCTAAGTCACGATCATGTTGCGGTGTTTGCTGGAGGCAAAACAACAGAAACTTGGAGGCATCAGCTACCAAAATGAGTGATGGTGCTAACTTGAAGTCATTTTGCATACTTGATTTTATTTTTTCCAGCAAATTTTTTTTAAACAAAATTTAGTTAAAAAGATAAGATGAAAGAACCAGACAGAGGCGATCAACAAAAACGCTTTATAACAATATGCACACTTCATATTAGGTCAAAGCATTGTGTGTTGTGTCCATGGATATGTGTTTAAAGTTTGCGTCACGCCACCTAACATTAATCCAAAATTAGAGAACTAGGAGGAATAACATTAAGCGCCTGGATGATGATGCATATTATCGTATCTGTTGAGTAATGAGAAGAGCATCAGTATTTATTGTGCAAACTTTACTGTGTAAGCTCAGGTTACCACCTCAATTATCTAGATAACGAACTCTAATAACTACAGTAGCCAAACAAGCAAGATTTGGCTAAAGAGAAACTGAGAGTATGTAATTAATTAGAAGCCTGTAGCTGTGTTTTGAATGAACATGTATGAGACTATTTAATAGATGAGCTGTGGCTTCACAGACTTATCAGCTTGTGGTATAAAAGAGTTTAGTCTTGATACCTAATTCAGTCACATCCTCCACCTACTGAGAGAGTGTGTAGGAGTCGCTAAATCTCTTAATGTCAACTTTGTCTAGCACCAGAGAGTGAGTGATCGTACGTAATCAGATAAACCTGTATTTTCTTCAGCTAATCTTAAAATCATTAATTAAATTAAAGCATTGATTAATAAACATGTAATAAAATGTTTCCTGCCTCCAGCTAACACCAAAAGGAGTCTACTGTATAAGTGTATTTGTCAAGTGAACATGCTGGTTTTATTATAAGGTTATTCGAACTCACAGTGCAGTTCTACATTGCAGGCCACCAGTAAGCCACAAGTGGACAGTGTGCGGGAGCGGATGCATTCAGCTAGAGCTCACATCGTTCAACAAAACCTTGAAACTTTGTTGAAGAAAACAGACATTTTTAAGGCTATTTAATTTATTTGGCCATGCAGCCACACTTCTACATGAGCATATTAATAACTGCAGACTATATTACCTCCAGTCTGTTCTATTCTGCAAATACTTTCATTTAACAGTGCATGCACAATATTCTGTAATACTGTATGTTTAATTCATATTTGTTTTCCTTGGTGCAAGTAAACAGCTTATTGTTGGCAAATCCTGATTAGAGTCGTCTTCTTTTTCCAGCAAGGTGAAATAAATTTTAGGTTAACAAGTTAAGCACAGACAGTACATCAGACCGATCACACTTGATGTGTGTGTGTCACGTTATACTCTCTCCTCTATGATTTCTTCTATTCGGATGACGAGACTCTCCATCAGATCATATGTAACCAGTCCACACTGTAGTACCTATTAATTACAAATATGTTAATATTAATATTTACATTCACTGTATTAATGCAAACTCATTTTAACTCACTATGCAAAGATTACTACAGTAGGAATAGAATGAGAGAGATTATTGACCTTCTCCTGTGCCTCAGAGGGGATCTCACCCAGTGGTTTGTTCTTCAAAATCATGTGTTGAACTGGTTTCTTTCCTAAAACTTCTTTCAGTTCTAAAGGGTGAAAAATGTTAGGGGACAAACTTTTTTTTACTCTATATTAAAGTAGAACAGCATACTTTTCAAATAGCAGTGCCACCAAAAATGCAAACCAATAACCACCGGGAAATTTAGCAACAGTTAAAACGATAATCATATTTTAGATTTAGGTTAAATGTAAAAATGTCTTACCCTTCACTTTAACTTTTCTGTCCTCATGAAGTCTCTTAAGTTCGGACCCATAGTATGATTTTGACATGCTGAGACACACACGCAGTATCTTTATGTAGCTCTTAGCAATGTTACAAAGGTCTACCCAAATACCTGTCTGGAAAGTAATACACCCATTGTAACACACATTGGTCATCACAGTCCTAGAGCTTAGTTTTAAGTTTTACAAAAGGTATGTTTGGGGATATTTGTAAATTACAGACTTACAGATTTGTTTCTTTCTCTAATGAGCAGATATCTTAGAAGATTTAGAGACACCATGACCCTATGATATAGGAAAAATGGAATTAAACATGTACTGTACACTCATCAGTCACTTTAATAAGAACTCCTGCTCTTTTATGCAGTTATCCAACCAGCCAGATATGTGGCAGCAGTGCACCGCATAAAACCACGGAGATAGTTTTGGCCAAAAGTTTTGAGAATGACACAAATATTAGTTTTCACAAAGTTTGCTGCTAAACTGCTTTTAGATCTTTGTTTCAGTTGTTTCTGTGATGTACTGAAATATAATTACAAGCACTTCATATGTTTCAAAGGCTTTTATCGACAATTACATGACATTTATGCAAATAGTCAGTATTTGCAGTGTTGGCCCTTCTTTTTCAGGACCTCTGCAATTCAACTGGGCTGCTCTCAATCAACTTCTGGGCCAAATCCTGACTGATAGCAACCTATTCTTTCATAATCACTTCTTGGAGTTTGTCAGAATTAGTGGGTTTTTGTTTGTCCACCTGCCTCTTGAGGATTGACCACAAGTTCTCACAAGTCCACAAGTTCTCACCCCAGAGACCCAAGTTCTCTGGGGAGATCTGGGGAGTTTCAACGTTTTGGTCCCCGAGCCACTTAGTTATCAATCTGTCCTTGATGTTTTTTTTGGAGAGAAGTGGCTTCTTTGCTGCCCTTCTTGACACCAGACCATCTTCCAAAAGTCTTGGCCTCACTGTGCGTACAGATGCGCTCACACCTGCCTGCTGCCATTCTTGAGCAAGCTCTGCACTGGTGGCACTCTGATCCCACAGCTGAATCCTCTTTAGGAGACGATCCTGGCGCTTGCTGGACTTTCTTGGACGCCCTGAAGCCTTCTTAACAAGAATTGAACCTCTTTCCTTGAAGTTCTTGATGATCCTATAAATTGTTGATTTAGGTGCAATCGTAGTAGCCACAATATCCTTGCCTGTGAAGCCATTTTTATGCAACGCAATGATGGCTGCACGCGTTTCTTTGCAGGTCACCATGGTTAACAATGAAAGAACAATGATTTCAAGCATCACCCTCCTTTTAACATGTCAAGTCTGCCATTCTAACCCAATTAGGCCTGATCTCCAGCCTTCAACTCGTCAACATTCTCACCTGAGTTAACAAGACGATTACTGAAATGATCTCACCAGGTCCTTTAATGACAGCAATGAAATGCAGTGGAAAGTTTTTTTTCGGGATTAAGTCAATTTTCATGGCAAAGAAGGACTATGCAATTCATCTGATCACTCTTCATAACATTCTGGAGTATATGCAAACTGCTATTATAAAAACTTAAGCAGCAACTTTTCCAATTTCCAATATTTATGTAATTCTCAAAACTTTTGGCCACGGCTGTAAAGGTTAAGGGCTTCCGTTAATGTTCGCATTAAACATCAGAATAAAATATAATATGATCGCTGTGAGTTTAACGGTGGCATGGTTGTTGGTGCCATGTGGGCTGGTTTTAGTGTTTCATAAACTGCTGCTCTCCTTGGATTTTTACCCTCTACATTCTCTAGAGTTTATATAGAATGGCGTGGGGAAGAAAAAAGACATCCTGTGAGTGAGGAGTGTATAAGCTGAAAGAGCTTGTTAATTAGTCAAAAATCGGAGGACAATGACTGATCTGAGCTGACAGGAAGTCTATAGTAAGCACTCTTTCCAACTATGGTAAACAGAAAAGCATCAACAATGAACGCACAAACTCTAAGGTGGATGAGCTAGAGGAACACTTAAGATTTCAATCATTTCAGCCAAAAAACAACAATATGAGTCTGTCATGGGCTGAGACTCACCCTAACTGTTGGTTTCTTTGCTTGTTTGCCAGATTTCAGAAAGAACATATTTGAAATCACATGTTGCACCCGCATCGGCCAAAGGTTAAAGTACTTAATCAAAGACAAACTATTTAGAGCACTGCATGTCAATCACTCACGCTGGTCTTATTTAGGAATGACACAGGATCTGCCCTACAGTGTCCACCTGCCTGCCATATGCTCTGTGCTGCAGGATCATGGTTATTTTCCTAGAATCATCAATAAATAATTGTCAGGGGTAAATGATATCATGTGAATAAAACATCTCTCATGGTAGAGGCAGGTGGCATGCATGGATTATGCCTTCCAATTTAGGTCTATGGTTTTACAGATTAGCATATCGACTCTGATACTTCACATTGCAGTACTTATTACTCAATAATTCTAACTATAGCTTGACTTATTTTCATTCTGTGCCTGTTAGGGAAAAGTGAAAGAAAGTGGTTAATTACAAAATGCTATTTGTTATTAGATATTGTTCCATTAATACACTGCTTCTGAACATAGTTTTAAAAGAAATTTGTAATAATTCCTGTGAATTTATTGGTAATAAAGACAAGAAATTTTAGGGTTAGGGGCAGGGTGAGCATTCATATACTTCATCTGTATTATCTCACTCATTGTCTATACCGCTTTATCCTGTATACAAGGTCGCAGCGGCCTGGAGCCTATCACAGTAGACTTGAGGTACGAGGCACGAGGTGAGGTACACCCTGGATGGGGAGCCAATTCATCACAGGGCACACATAATACATAAAAATTGGGGAACGTCAGGGAATAAAAACTCCATTGATGTGATAACCTATTCATTCAGTACATTTAAGTCATCAGCTGAGTTCATTTTATTGTCACATAACATTACCGAGTTTAGACCTGGCCAACGAAAACAACTCCAGATCTTAACACTTATACAGTACAGTGGCCCCTATGCACGAGGGGTGCATCACTTCATGTGCTTCCCTTCTCACCCTGATATACCAAGGGTCACATGACTTTTTCCATTAATCCAAAGTTTAATCTTTATGTCTCCTAGCTAACTGAAGTCTTTTATCTGGTTCGTCTCACTACAGAGTGGTTTTCTTACGGGCACACACCCGTTTAGTCAGATTTTTTTTAAAGTGCTCATCGCAATGTTTGTGTACTGTATGGAAATGCTCTTACTTTCACTATTAAACATAGTTCTGGTTTTTACTGTAGATTTTTTTTTTACCTTGTACCTTCACCAAGTGTTTAATTCATCTCCATTCATGATTTTTTCTGACCACAAACCAAGTTGACAGTTCAGCACTGTCATTCGATTATAATTTAATAATGTTTTTAATGCCCAATCATTTCAGGCCTTCTAAAATGGTGATTTTCTTTTTTTTTTCTTCAGATCATTTGGACTGATGTGTTTTTTTTAAAACTGAAATAAATAATACAATTTAAAATCATAACATTAATTATTATGTATAATAATTATAATAATAACTGATGAGAAATTTTATAGAATTGTAAAAAACACAGACAAGTGCTGGTTAAAAAATACATTACTATGTATAAAGTGATTTATAAATAATTGAATAAGTTAATAAGGTGGTTGTTCTGATTCCATGGTGTGATGGTTACAACTCTTCACTCAAGTTTGAACACTCTTAACTGTGGAAGGCCAAGGTTTGTGTTGCACATCCCAACACACCATATTATATGTTTATAACACAAATAAATCTTATGTGAAAATCCATAGGTTATGTCCAATATTTAAAAAAAAAAAAAGATTAAATTGTTATTTAGAATGATTGAAAAAGCATTTAGGACACAAGCCTTTAACTTTCCCACCTGTCCATCCCATGCAGTAAGTCCATCTCTGGGTCTTGATGTAAACTCAGCGTGTCCCTCAGGAGTACTATCAGTAATGTCCCCTTAAACCAGCTGTCCATCTGTTCTGACTACAGATACAGTAGAATACAGATGATGGTAGAGCAGTAAATGTAGCCCAAATCATGCAATGTATCCAAAATTGTTTCGTTTTTGTTTTAAAAAAAAATCCTTTCTTATTTGCATATTAACATGCTTAGTTGCAGCACTTGCATCTGACAAATGTTAGAAATGCAAAAGTTTATCTGATAACCAAGATACAAATATATCAGTAAAGTGAATAAATAAATGATTTCAGGGAATTCGTTTTTTTTGCTTGTTAAAGACCGTTATGAAATCTTTGTATTCGAGAAAGCTCCATTGTTTCTTATTACTTTATATTACTGTACTTACAAAAACGTATTCGGTTTTTCGATTTTTTTATTTAATTAATTCAGATTTTGACTCATCAGAAATGACCTGAATCTGACCTTGCTTGAGTGCTCCACTTGATTTTTGATGTTTGTGAGAATGACACTTTCCACCCCTGCATGCTGACTGGTTTTCATTGTGCATCTGGGAGTGTAGGAGTGTAGTATTATTATTCGGCTTACTTTGCTTCAGCATATAGTTTTAAACACTACAGTATGTGAGCTATATGTGTGGAGATAGTTGCATTATAGAAATACCTGAAGAATTTATGCTTTGCTTCCCCACTGAGTTTCTCTATAAAAAGCCGAAACACCACAAGAGCTTTTGATCTCTGAAAAGGTATAAATCAGGAATTAATACAACTGTGCATTTCTCAGCCATGCTCAATGAAACACATAGTAAAAAATGACATAGCGATCACACTATACTTACCAAGTGCTGGATAGGACACTCAGTCATGATTTGAATAAGGTTCTGTATCATAAAAAGCAAAAACAGCTACATACTGTAAATAGTATATAAAAAGCTTACTTATGACTTTTATTTAATAGTCAAAGTGTTTTACAATATCTCATTGTCACTGTTGGGTTTAGAAACAGGCCACTAACTGAAAATATTCAGCCCAACTATTACAGTCTTACTGAAAAAGGTCTATAGTGAGGTTTTACAATATGTTAAGACAATTTAAAAGTATGATTCATGTTGATATGGTGAAGCCTTCTTTAAAGTGAGGTTTACTAACATTTATAGAAAAACTGAGTTTTAGTTTCTTGTTAACATGATACCACGTACTGTTGTTATTATTGTTGATTTTTTTTTTCAACACAATGTTAATTATAAGACATGTCAATCATCATTAGGTTTACTTTATCATTAGTTGAGTCAACGTTTGAATAATTAATTGAAAAGTTGACTAGTTTCTTTGGTATAAGCGAGACACACTCTCTTATTGTTATTGGAAAATGTTTTATTGGTGGTGATGGTCCTCTGCTACACTACTGAATATTGCCAAAAGTATTCACTTACCCATCCAAATGATTAAATTCAGGTGTTCCAATCACTTTCATGGTTAAACTCAATCACCTATGCATGCAGAACACTTCAACAAACATTGGTGAAAGAATGGGTGAAAGAATTCACAGGAGCTCAGTGAATTCCAGTCTGGTCCTGATGCCACAGCTGCAATAAGTCCAGTCATGAAATTTCCACACTATTAAATATTTCACACTCAACTGTTACTGGTATTATAACAAATTAAATCCATTGGGACTGACAGCAACTCATCCAAGAAGTGGTAGGCCACATAAAAATCACAGAGCGCGGCCGATCCTGAAACGCATACTGTTGTGCACAGAGGTTGGCAACTTTCTGCAGATTTAATAGTTATAAAACTTCATGTGGCCTTTAGATTTGCTCAGAACCAGTGCGTAGAGAGCTCCATGGAATGGGTTCTCATGGCCAAGCAGCTTAAATCACCAAGCCTTACATCACCAAGTGCAATGCCAAGCATCGGATGCAGTGGTGTAAAGCACGTCACCACGGAGACAGGTTCTCTGGAGTGATGAGTCAAGTTTCTCTGTCAGGCAATCCGATGGAGGAGTCTGGGTTTGGTGGTTGCCAGGGGAACGGTACTTGTCTGACTGCTTTATGCCAAATGTAACGTTTGGATGAATGGGGGGTTATGATGCGAGGTTGTTTTTCAGGAGTTAGCCTCAGCTCTTTAGTTCCAGTGAAAGGAACTCTTAATGCCTCAGCATTCCAAGACATTTTGGACAATTTCATGCTCCCAACATTGTGGGAAAAGTTTGGGAATGACCTCTTCCTGTTTCAACATGACTGCACACCAGTGCACAAAGCAAGGTCCATAAAAACATGGATGAGTGAGTTTGGTGTGGAAGAACAACATGAGTGTCTGTCCTCACAACGACGAACGGTCAAAAATTCCCTTAAACAAACTTCGAAACTTGAAAGCCTTCCCAGATGAGTTGAAGCTGTTATAACTGCAAAGAGGGCGGGGCCAAAATCATATTAAACCCTATGGATGTTTTTCAAGTTCATATACAGGAGAGTGAATACTTTTGCCAATATAGTGTATGTTTTAATTATTAGAACTAGTAATGCGGGTTTAAACACCTACCAAACAACTTTCACAGTTAACACTCAGTTTTTAAAACCCCAAAAGCACTATGTTGCCTGATATACATGTATTGCTAAACAATAAATAAATGCTATGTACTGTAGTCTGCACCGTATACGTAGAAAGTTCATCTGTAGTTCCTCACAAATCAGTGTAACACAGTAACATTTGAGGAGTGTTTTAATATATTGTGTACTATAAGGCTGTGCAGTGATTGTCTTACTTGTGTGACTGTATGAAAAATCTTCTGCTCTAGCAACTCTACTGGAAGACTGTTGTCTGAAACTCTCTCCAGGATTTTAACATACAAATCCTAACGAGTCAGAAAGATTCGTGAAAAGAGTCAGAAAAAGTGAGATGCATTATAAGCTCATTTATCAGCTCATTATCATCATCGCTGATCACACAGGATGTTAAGATGACAATTTAGTATAATCTGCACTGCTTCATTATGACCTCATCTTACCAAACCTTTCAAGATCCATGCTTCATGTTTTCTGCAAGAGAAAATCATAATCAGATTATTTAGTATAACATAAGACAAGCCTTAGTTACACAGGTTGGGGGAAAAAAGACTTTTGACCAAATTACCTGCTCAACAGAATGCTGATGTATTCCATGTTGCATTGCAGAACAAACACTGTGCTGATAGTGAAAAATTAAATGTGAGTTTACAAATGAGTTACAAAAGGTGGTAAACAGTCATGAAAAGAAATGTGGTTAAGTGCACTGAAATGTACTTAAGCGCATTGTAAAAAAAATCAACAATAGAAGTCAAAGCTACAGAATGTAAAAACATTTCCATGCAAATAATGTGAGAAGTAACAGGATTGGGATCAAACATCTGTACAACCATAAGAAAACCACTTCTTAAATTCTTAAATTTCAAGGGAGCATAAAGATTGGACTTGAAAACCAATGGAAAAAGCACATGTTGTCTGATAAGTTCAGACTTACCCTATCACCTAGAGTGATTTGTGCGTCAGAGTAAGAAGGGAAGCGCATTAAGTCATGCATAGTGCCCACTGTACAAGTCTCTGGAGGCAGTGTTATAATCTTGGATTGCTTCAGCTCCAGTCAAGTCTAGGCTCAGCAGTGTTACTGTATATGGTGATAAAATGATGTCAGTTGATGATCTAAATGTACTGAATAACCATGGTACCAGATCAGTGAATTTGTTTTCTTAACTGATGGCACAGGCACATTCCAGCACTCCAATTGTGAAAGAGTGCTTCTAGGAGCATAAGGAATCGTTTTCACACATAAACTGGCCACCACAGGCAGTGTGCTTGGACTGTACAGTAAACGTAACATGTAGATGCATTATAATATTCTATATAGTTATAAGCTAT
This sequence comes from Clarias fuscus, assembly GCA_030347435.1. Lineage (NCBI taxonomy): Eukaryota > Metazoa > Chordata > Actinopteri > Siluriformes > Clariidae > Clarias > Clarias fuscus. Next base: position 12,482,237 of record CM059206.1, on the reverse strand, counting down.
TTTAAAACTCAGAAGGCCAACTTGTGTCCTATAGCAACAAGTTGTGAAGAAATCTTAACGTTAATGCATCCTACCTGAAGACAGCTGGGAACAAGTCAATTTCAATAAGCTGAACAAATAGCAAGTAGGCCAGGGAAGCTCTTGATTCGTCTTCTCGCACAACCTTCTCATCTCCTTTCCTTCTCAAGGGGCAGTAGAACAGGAGTTTGGGCAGAGGCTCATTGATAGCTGATAAAGTACTCTACAATTAGAGGCATGAATGAGAAAAGTAGAAAACCCTTTGCTTTTTTTCTCTGGAAACATTTTGTTTATCTCACCATAATCTCTGTGGCAAAGATCCATAGGTGGGAGTTTTGTGAAGTGTGAGTCTCCCTATCAAGCTGAGCTTCAAGGAGAGGTTCCCTCAGACTCTCCATGCAGCTACAATCAAAAACGAATATAAAGTGACACTGCAGAAAACTAGTAGCGTGTTTCATTTGAAGAGGGTGGATATGAGCAGGCTTTTTTTTTTTGTTGTTTATTTCTTCTGAATATTCTAATTATAAAGTCGTGAAAACCTACAATTTCAGAAGCACAGTCTTCAGTCTTGCACGATATGTGTCTGTCACCGGACTCTTTGAATCTTGACGTTTGACTTCCTGCACAAATGGCTGCACAAAGGTCAGCAAAGCAGCGCAGCAGCAACCGAGACCGTGCTCGTCTTCCTCTTCCTGTTTGCGCGTGTATGGTACCGGCAGCTTCGAGATCTGCTTGTGCAGAGCATCTAGGGCCAGGCTCAACATGACAGGCTTTGAATCATCAAGCATCATCAGCACTGTGTGAGGGGGTTAATATCAGACATACCAGGGCTGTTATTACGTCTGGAGACTGCAGGGGGAGGCACATTCTATCATTTCCTGTGTACGTGTTTTCGAAATGGTAAAGTTCATGCTCTTTTGTCTAGTCATTGTAAGACGGTTATCACTGAAACGTTTTCTGTTAATAGTTCAAAGATCGTGATGTTATTTCGGGATTGGGAAACCTGCCCGCAATAGTGTTTGTCAAAGATATCATGCTTGAAACTGCTGGAACTGTGAAGTAGCTGCAACAAGTGCTTGAATACCTGGTTGAATATGTTGCATGAGCAGAGTGATGGTGTCTGCAATCGCATCAGGATCGGTTTCCTCAACTTGCCTGAGCAAGACGTTCAGAACGTCGTCCGGACTGCAGCTCTATAGAGGACAAACCTTGTTTCAAATCACAAATCAAACGACATTATAAATCAGTCACTTCTGATTACTGTATATATGCATTACTTACCTGTATGAGGTGTGTGATTACAGCCTGACAATGCACAGAATCCCTCTCTTTCCTCACCACCTCCTTAATCAGGGGCCCCAAGAGACCACTACCCATTGACTTTACTATGTCCTGAATACAAAGTGGCAACTGATCAATCTTTTTCAGTCATTTTATGTACACAGAATCTTTTTCGTGATTAATCTAGCACTATCTCTTTGATCTGGCTTTAATTCAAATGTGAAACTAATTAACGCATGAACATCTGCACTTATTCTAATACATTATTGTTTCGATAGTAACAGCTAACTCACAGAGACATGTATAGCAAAGGCATAATCTAAAGTAGTGAAAAACATTTTATTGGACAAAGAAAAATATCTAATCATTAATAGGTTGATACTTTAACTTTCGTGTAAGGAGTCTCCAGTGTCAGATTTGACAGTCAGTAGGTTTTTCACCGCAGAATAACCTTCAGGACAAAGAAGTTCACACTTCCTGGTTTCAGGGTAACAAGACAAGCGTTTTTGTCTCATTGAATCATGACAGACATCGAAAGAGAATAAAAGAGGCTTTTGAGGGAACAAGAACTGTTTATAGTTGTTATGACATACAGGTAAGTAATAGTAGGAATGAACTTGCCTCATGAGGATGCACAGTTACTGGAAATGAATCAACTTTGGGGTGGTAACAGCAAATCTGCTTCATGTCTGACTGCACTGCACCAACCTTCCTTATTAAAGCAGAAATCCCCGAAGTGAAAAATATACATATTTTTTTACTGAACTCACAACAACCCTGGGTTAAGTGGTTTAATGCACCTTGTGCAGAGATTTTCGCTTTCTGTAGCAGACATTTCAAATTTCACTTCCCCTTGTACATGCTTGATAGAAGCCATGTTTCCTGTTCACTGTTATACCTAAACATCTGACACTGATTTTATTTTCAAATCTACACAGAGAGTGGTCTACTGAATGGACTTTTAAGTTCTGGTTTAAAACACACTTGCTCTTGAGACTCTGAGGGAAATGAAAAGTACAGCAAAAGGGAATGGGTGAAGCAAGGGCACTTAATGGAGCACTTCGTCTAAGGGCTACCAGTGGAGCGAGAAATCTGACTGATTTTCCACCAAACTACATTTTATTTTTTTTACACCCAAGGGGTAAAGAGGCCAGCCAGTTAGGAATTACAGCAAAGTGATGGTTTTGTAGAAACAACTACTTCCTGGGGTTCACCGTCCTCAGTGGGACAGAATGATGGCCAAGTTGAGACAGTGAAGTAGTAACTGCTAGTGTCTTGGGAATCTGAAATTGGAAAGCTGCTCTATATATAAAAAAAAAATCCTGATATGTGCCGTGCATGGGGTCATTTCTAAAGTCTCTTGATTTTAACAGACAAAATGCATTATTCACAGACATGTGAAAATGTACTATACATGGGAGATTGATACAAATCTTTTTAAGCAAGACTTTTGCATAATCATGTCAACATTGCAATTAACAGAAACTTCCATATTCACCTGATTTTTCTCACCGCTGATAAAATCAAGCAGTTGTGCACTGTCACCCTGAACAATGCACAACTGACCAACGTTCAGAAAAAGTTCATGATCTTCTGGTTTCAAATCTTTTCCCTGGGTCGTCCTCTGAAACAGAAGTTTGTTTTGTTTTCTTATTCTTCACATTCTTCTTCTTCAAAGCTCTGATTAAAAAGATGTACGATAAAATAATGCACATCCAGTTACATTCTTTGGCATTTCTGGGTATTTTCAACAGAACACACTGTTCTTAGTAGTCTTGTCACGCCCTAACACTATTATTCTATACTATAACTCTAATGTAAATGTATATATAATAATTCTAGTGATAGACATGTTTTTACAGTACCATAGGAAATTGGTAATTAATAGTGAAGTATGTAATAATCAACTGTAATTATACTGTATGAAATATTGTGCTTAGTAACTAGCATGACTTAGTGACAGTTGTGACAAGTAAACTGTAAGCGATGGATAATTACAAGAATTTTCAAATAAAAAATAAACAAATAAATATAGTTGCAAGCAACGATGACGGGCCCAAGCACCCTGTGCCATCGCCACCCCGGGCGCACCGCACAACCTGTGTTATTCGAGTGTGTTAAGACCTCGAAAAAGCCATCGCCACTCGGTTGCACCGCACAACCTGCACACATCACACACTATACAGGGCTATAGTGTGTGTGTGTGTGTGTGTGTGTGTGTGGTGTGTGTGTGTGCATCGTGAGAGAGGTGTGTTCGTGTGTGTGTGTGAGAGAGAGGTTTGTGTGCGTTATGAGAGGTGTGTGTGTGTGTGTTTGTGCGCGTGAGTGTAAACGTTTGTAATATGGATGTATGTATGTGTGCATGTGTGTGATGTGAGTGTGTTTGTGTGCATGCATGCATCCATGTGTGTGTGTGTGTGTGTGTGTGTGTGTGTGTGTGTGTGTGTGTGTGTGCGCGTAAGTGTGTGAGTGTTAGTGTGTGTGAGAGTGAGGGAGAGAGGGAGGGAGAGAGAGAGGTGTGTGATGTGTGGATGTGTCAGTCTGTGTGTGACGAGTTAATTTTCTTGTGTTTGTGCTTGTTTGTGTGTATGTTGTGTGAGTCTGTGTGTATTAACATTAGTGATGTGTGTGTGTGTGTGTGTGTGTGTGTGTGTGTGTGTGTGTGTGTGTGTGTGTGTGTGTGTGTGTGTGTGTGTGTGTGTGTGTGAGATGTGTTTGTGTGTGTGAGATGTGTTTGTGTGTGAGAGTGTTAACATTTGTGATGTGTATGTGTGTACAATAGGCCACAGATGCTGGAAGAAAAGCATCACACTATGATGTTCCTGAATGTAATGTCACTGACGGTGTCACTGAATATAATGTCACTCAATATAATGCCACACAGAAAGTTATTAATCATTTTTTGGCATACGTTTAAGACATTATCACAGCTGACCCGTTTGAGATATCAAAAATCCCTTCACAATTTTGCATCCTCAATGTCTTTAGATCAAATTGTCCCGGTTTGGTGGCGATTGTATAAATTCCCTAGGAGGAGTATATCAAAATCCATCGGGTGCGTTTTTGCAAACGACCTCAAATAACCGGCCTCCTGTTGAGTTTAGCCCAGGATATGCAGTGCGAAAGTTGTTCGGCTCAATGAGCTCTAAATGTGTACCGAGTTTCGTGTGCCTACGTGAAATTGTGTATGACAGGCAGCAAAATCTTGTATGGGGGACCCTGGGGGCCCCGGGCCACGAGACTCTCAGGCATCCCGATGGCAGCAGATTCCAACCTGTCTGCCACTTTTCATGAGTTTTTGAGCATGTTAAGACCCCCAAAAAGTCCAAAAGGGTGGAAAATAATAATCCTTAGGAAAACAAGAGGGTCCTGCGCACCTTATAGTGCTTGGGCCCTAAATAAAAACATATTAGGTTAAAAGAAAGTGATTAGGATTCTACTCAAGAATTTATGAAGCTGTTAATTATACCTCAACATGACATGTTTTCTGAACTTTTTTTATGGTCCATAGATGAACTGAACCTCTGTGTGATATCACCATGGTTGATGTGGCTTTCATAGTACAGTACTTGGTGCCATAGCCATAAGGCAATAATTACCCATAAAAGACAAAAGAGTAGCTACAGGTTTAATAAAGACTTAGGTTTGGGTTGTCGCCTCACACCTCCAGGGTTGGAGGTTCTAATCTGCCCGCTGGTATGTGTCCGTGGAGTTTGCATGTTCTGGTGGGTTTCCTACAGTGATTCCGGTTACCTCCCAGTGTGCATTGACTAGCAGTGTACATTGATTTGTGTTTCCAAATTGCCCATAGTGTGTGGTTGTGGGTTCTTGTGCCCTGAGACAGGTGGCCACCCCATCCAGGGTTAATAGGCTCCAGGCCTCCCGCGACTCTACACAGGATAAGTGGTATAGACAATGGATATATTGTATGGATGGACTACACCCTTCTTTTTACAATCGCATTTCTAAAACATTTGACATGCGCAATCATGACAAAGCCATACTTCCCCTGTATTGCAAAGGACTTACATGTACATGAGACAACATCGACAACAAATCCTCCCGACTCCTGGAGAGAAAAAATGTATATGGGCAAAAGCATTCACTCACCTGTCCTTAACATGCATATGAACTTGAGTATCATCCAATTCTTAATCCACATGATTTAATCAAAATGATGATGGACCACACTTTGCAGTTATAACAGCTTTAACTCTTCTAGGAAGACTTTCCACAAGGTTTGCTCATTTTTTTCTTTGTGGACCTTGCTTTGTGCACTGGCTTGCGGTCATGTCAGAACAGGAAGGGGCCATTCCTAAACTGTTTCCACATAGTTGGGAGCATGAAATTGTCCAAAATGACTTGGTATGCATTAAGAGTTCCTTTCACTGGAACTAAGGGGCCGAACCACTCCAAATTACAACCCTCCACCAAACTCTACACTTGGCAAAATGCAGTCAGACAAGTACAGTTCTTCTAGCAACCGCCGAAGCCAGACTCGTCCATCGGATTGCCAGACAGAGAAGCGTGATCCGTCACTCCAGGGAACACATCTCCATTGCTCTAGAGTCCAGTGGCAGCATTCTTTACACCAATGCTTTGCATTGCACTTGGTGAAGTAAGGATTTCATGCAGCTGCTCGGCTATGGAAACCCATTTCATGAAACTCTCTTGAGCTAATCTGAAGGCCACATGAAGTTTGGAGATCTGTAGCTATTGGACACACTCGCCGGATGAGAGCTTCCCACTACTTTGGAGGGGCTGATCCAACTCGCCCTCCAAATAGACCAACGACTGCTCTCTCGTCTGAGGCCAGCTCCCCGGACCCTGCTGCCTGCCACTTCATCACCATCTCCGACCACGCCACGACCCTCCACGTTCCTCGCCTACAATCCAGTCCCTGAAGCACGCCCCTTTTCCATGGTTGACACCGGAGCCGGGGAACCCATGCAATTAGGATGGGCCTCCTTGCCCGCTGCAGAGAGAGAACGACGTTTCAGAGGAGGGCTCTGTGCATATTGTGGGTCAGCGTTGCATCACAGAGCTATCTGCCCTCTTCGCCCGGGAAGACGCTCAGGCCCGGTGAGTAAGGAGGGCGAATCACCGGGTTCCCTCCACCTCTCTGCCACCACTACCAACATTTCCCGTCTCACGGTGCAAGTACACCTCCAGTTTGGCCACAAACGGGTCAGAAGTACGGCGTTCATCGACTCCGGTGCCGCTGGCAACTTCATTGACTCTTCTTATGCCAAAGAACTGGGAATGGAACTCGAGGCGTTATCCCAGCCCGTTCGGATTACATCTGTCGATGGTCGGCCCCTTTCATCCAGCCCTATCATCACCCAGACCCAACCAATCACGTTAATCATCGACCAGCACCAAGGGCACCCTTGGCTACTGCAACACGACCCGCTCATCTCATGGACACAAAACCGGATCCTTCAATGGGGCCCGACCTGCACCGAACTTTGCCTACGGGCCTCGGCTGGGACATGCTCTAGGGAGTCCGAGGCCCCCGAAGTTGACATCAACGCCATCCCCGTCGCCTACCGAGACCTGGCTGAAGTGTTCTGCAAGAGACGGGCCACTCACCTTCCTCCTCATCGCCCCTACGACCTGGCGATTGACCTTCAGCCGGGTTCTGTTCCTCCCCGCAGCCACCTCTACTCGCTCTCTGCCACAGAGATGCAGGTCATGGAGAAGTATGTCACCGACGCCCTCCGCAACTCCGTTCTTCTTTGTTAAGAAAAAAGGTAACGACCTACGCCCATGTGTCGACTATCGGGGGCTCAACATTATCACCATCAAAAATTGTCACCCATTGCCTCTTACCAACTCTGCCCTGGACGCCCTCTCTGGCACCACCATTTTCACAAAGTTGGACCTACGGAGCGCCTACAACTTGGTGCGCATCAGAGAGGGCGATGAGTGGAAGACGGCTTTCATCACCCCAACAGGACACTATGAAAGCCTGGTAATACCTTTCGGACTCTGTAACGCCCCCGTCGCCTTCCAGCAGGTTTTTTAAACGACGTCCTCTGAGATATGTTAGGCCGGTGGGTTTTTGTCTACTTAGACGACATTTTCATATACTCCCGTACTGTTGATGAACATGTCCAACATGTCAGGGCAGTCCTCAAGAGATTGCTCGCCCATCAACTGTATTGTAAGTTGGAGAAGTGCGCCTTTCACAAGCGCTCCACCACGTTCCTGGGTTTTGTCATCTCGCCCCAGGGTGTGGCCATGGACCCACAGAAACTGGAAGTTGTGCGTCATTGGCCCCTACCCAAGACCCTCAAGCAACTTCAACGGTTTCTCGGGTTTGCGAACTTCTACCGTCGCTTTATCCGGGGCTACAGTACAGTTGCAACACCTTTAACCGCCCTGACACGACCATCATCTCACTCCTTCATCCTCAACTCTACCGCCATCTCCGCCATTCAGGAACTGTGTCATCACTTCACCACCGCACCATGTGGGCGCCGGAGCCGTTCTCTCCCAACGAGGTCCAGACCAGAAGCTACATCCTTGTAGTTTCTTCTCCAGGAAATTTAACCCCACTCAGCAGCGATACGGGGTAGGGGACCGCGAGCTGCTGGCCATAAAGTGGGCCCTGGAGGAATGGCGACACTGGCTCCAGGGCACCAGAGAGCCATTCATCATCTGGACCGACCATCAAAACCTAATCACCATCCGGAATCTAAGACAGCTCAACCCAAGACAGGCGCGGTGGGCTCTTTTCTTTGAGCACAGGCGGACCCCGCGCCTGTCCTCCCACCATCCAAGATAATTGCACCTCTCCTCTGGCATTTGGAGACAAGGGTTCGCCAGGCACAGGCTGCGGAGATGGAACCGGCAGGAGTGCCGCCTGGACGACTCTATGTGCCTCGTGACATCAGAATGGAGGTCCTGCAATGGGGCCACTCATCCCCCCTCTCCGGACACCCCGGCACCAAACGCACCCTCCAATTCGTCCGGCGTGCCTTCTGGTGGCCGTCCATGGCAAAGGACACCGAGGAATTCGTCCAGGCATGCCCAGTGTGTGCCAGGGCTAAAGACACCAACCAGCCAACACCGGGGGAACTTCAACCACTCCCGGTTCCCCGTCGGCCCTGGACACACATTGCCGTTGACTTCATCACGGGCCTGCCGGTCTCCGAAGGGAAGGATACCATCATGACCATCGTCGACCGATTCTCCAAAGCCGTGCACTCGCCGGACTCCCGTCAGCTAAAACCACAGCCAAGCTGATATTAGAGCATGTAGTCCGCTTGCATGGGTTCCCAAAGGACATCGTCTCGGACAGTTCACTGCTCGATTCTGGAAGGCCTTCTGCTGTCTGATCAACTCCGCCTGTAGTCTCTCATCAGGATACCACCCTCAGACTAATGGTCAGACGGAACGGGCCAACCAACAACTGGAGCGCTATCTGAGATGCTTCGCCGCCGATCGTCAGCGCTCCTGGGCCCGCTACCTCATCTGGGCTGAACTCTCCCACAATCTCCATGTTTCGACCGCCACAGAGTTGCGTCCATTTGAGGTATGCCACGGTTTCCAACCTTCGATGTTCAACCACCAAGAACCGGAGGTTGATGTGCCGTCGGCCCAACGGTTGGTCCATAGGTGTCGGCGGTTGTGGGACCAAGCAAGAGCAGCCATCCATCGTGCCAACACTCGCTACACCACTCAACATCGCCGTCGACACCCTCCGGGACGGTTGTACAATGTAGGTGACGAGGTCTGGCTATCAACAAAGAATCTGCATCTTCACACAGAATCCCGTAAACTTTCACCCAGGTTCATCGGCCCTTACCGTGTCACCCTCCGGATCAACCCTGTCACCTACCGGCTCCAGCTGCCTGCGGCGCTCCGAACCCACCCGGTATTCCACACCTCTCAGCTCAAACCCTTTATCACTTCACCTATGGTTCCACCCACCCACCCAACTCCTCCTCCCCGGATCATCGAGGGCGGTCCCGCCTATACTGTACTGCGGATCCTCGACTCGCGGCCTCGGGGCAGGGGTATGCAGTACCTGGTCGACTGGGAAGGCTATGGCCCCGAGGAACGGTCTTGGATCCCGGCCCGGTTCATTCTCGACCCCGAGCTTATATGGGACTACCATCGTCAGGGTATCCTCCACCCCAGGACCATCAGGAGCCGGTCCTGGACGGGGGGTACTATCATGCACACTCAACGCGACCGGCACTAGGACCCGGAAGTAGTACGGTCGCGATTCAGGAAGTATAAAAGGAAACAAGATGGCGCCGCACATCACTCAGTCATTGAGTGCCTTCTCCGACGCTATCTCTCCAATTTCGTGAGTACTCACCATTTTGTGCCATTTTTCTGATTGAGTGTGTGTTGTTAGAACGCGGGTTTAATTGTGTAGACTCTTGCTCTCTGTGTGAGAGAGTTCTAAAAATAAATCGCGTGGTTATCCTGCCTGCTCGCGCTGCTTCTGCGTTTGGGTTTATCCTCCACGCTACACGGGCAAACTGCTAGTCTTCTGATTCGCCTCCAGGTTGTCCTGTGACATGTATAATGCTTTTTGATACAGTATGTACCAGAAATGATTTATTACTCAAAATAAATTCATCAAAACTGCCTCCCAATTCATTACCCACTAATTACCGGTTACTTTTCACACTGTACAATAATAAATCAGTCCTTATTCTAACACCATTTAATTCAAACTGATCTCTATAAAAATGCCAATGAAGACATATTCCTTTTCATTCATGTGATTTGCTGCTCACTCACCCATCTCTGAATGACATCATCTAGTTGATTTGCTGCCATTGTTGAGTGTGTCTGTCCTGCCGCAGCCTGCCCTCCCACAAACCGGCCTCAATCAGCTCCGGATTAGTTGCTATCCCTCTCTGCTCTTTGATCACAGAGATTTTTTTAGAATGATACATACACAAAAGCGTCTAGAAGCCATGAAGTTGAGACTGACGTGTATGAAAGGACAACAGCATGGAGAGCTCACTGTGTAAAGCTCTTATCAAGCACAGTGTGTGCTAATAGGATTACACCGGCGCAATCTGACATGCACACAAGCAGGACACCTCGAAAGCTCTCTCTCGAGAAGACGCACTCAACTATTGCCTAAATATTCTTCTTAATCATTTGACGTTTAGGTCCACGATTTTATGTCTTTTTTTATTATCCATTTCTGGATTATGATTTCCTTTTTTTGACTGGTCAGTGTTCAATACCTGGAAGCACTACAGTTGGTACAGAACACACTGACTCACAGCAGTTGTCTCAGACACTGGTTATTTAAACATGTCATGCCATGCAAATATTGAAAAGACATCCGTGATTGCTTGGGCTGTGAGTCGTTTTTTTTTTTTTTTTTGCACAAAGCCTTAATCCAACATTTCTCCAATGTATGAAACGTGATCCAGGCCCTGTGTTTGACTTCCTGTTCAGTGTATGGATAGAAGACCCTGATTTTAGCTCAATGGATGAGGACAAGGTTTGAGCACTAGGATTTAAGCCGCAGCTGGTTGGATGGTTTGCTCTGTCTATTGCTGTGTGATGAAAAGCCGAACAACAAAAGGCGTAGTGCAAACAGAGCGTATGGAAGAGCACGCCTGTCGCGTGTCTGCCTCAGATTTGCTCCCGCTTAATTGGAGACTGCTGATTCAGTGTTTTGACAGCAGACCGTGATGTTTATTGGGGGTAAGGAAAGAAGTGTGTCTCTGCTAGACGACGCTGACAGACCTACAGGCCTGGTGATGTCAGATGTTTGACATTTCTCTTGTTGTTTCCTCATTGTTTATTTGAGACGCGGCGGAAATGCATTTGAAAAGCATGTACAGACTTTACTCTGCAGATTCACCGAACCTGGACCTACTGTATATTAAGCCTGGATTTGTGCAAGTGGTGTGTGTGTGAGAGAGAGAGCGAGAGAGTACACTGATTAAAAAGGGATCACTGATACATTCCCTATGTTCTGTCTAGTAAATACTCTTGTGTGTACTCTATATGTGCGTATATTTTGAAACACTTCAAAATCCAACTTTCCAATCCAACTGCTCATTGTTCAATACGTGCTTTACTTAAAGCATGTGTTAAGTAGCAGAGCTGCATCAGGTCAGCGCTATCGCATAACCATGTATTTTTTAATAGGCACCAGCAACATGACAACACCTTCGTAACCTGATTACCTGACACGCACACTGACCTTTGAGGCTCAACGCTCTGACAGCACTCTGGAATCTGTACGCTATTCAGCACATATATATATATATTTCTATCATAGCTATTTTTGATTTCATCAAAATCATGGAATCAAGAAATCTATTCTACAATTCAATTTGAAATCATGGTGTTAGGCAAAATCTTTTCTATCTTTCATCTCTTTCACGACCTTCAAGCTAATTGTAAGCGCTGTGGTCTTTGTCTGGAATTGAAGTCGTCTGCCAGAAATAATCCCCAGTGCCCAGTTGGCCAGTTTTTACTACAATATAAGCATTATAAATCATTCTGAGGATTCATGTTAAATAAAGTATGAGACTGTTTTCACTTTGATGCGAACAGGAAAATACTGTTGAAATGTGTTATACACTCCATAGAAAAAAATCTTCCCATCCTACAAAATGATTTTTTTTTTAATCTAGCCAGACGAATGTATAATTTGTAAAAATAAGATTTTTTTTTCAAGAACACAGAGTTCTAGCAGCAGACACATCTCTAGAACAACTGTTAAGAGGAGACTGTGTGAATCAGGCCTTCATGGTAGAATATCTGCTAGGGTTTCCCAGCAGATATTCTACCATGAAGGACAGGCAACAAGCAGAAGAGACTTGTTTGGGCTAAAGAAGACAATAAAGAACACAATAAAGAAAACTCTTTGAATGAGAAGGTGTGTCCAAACTTTTGGTCTGTACTGTATGAGTTTGCTAGATTTTAGGAATTTATTATCATTTTTAACTATAAAATGATCTGACAAAAGACATTTTTGCTTAAATTTGGGTAGAAATAAGATTAAGAATCTTATATTTGGGTTGTTGTAAACTTATTTTAAGAAATTATAAATAAGGTTGGCTTGATCCACACACTCACTCACTCACTCATCATCTATACCGCTTAATCCTGTATTCAGGGTCACGGGGGGCCTGGAGCCTATCCCAGGAGACTTAGGGTACATGGCAGGGTACACCCTGGACAGGGTGCCAATCCATCGCAGGGCACAGACACACACACACACACACACACACACACATACACTCACTCATTCACACACTACGGGCAATTTGGAAACGCCAATTAGCCTAACCTACATGGACTGTGGGAGGAAACCGGAGTACCCGGAGGAAACCCACCAAGCACGGGGAGAACATGCAAACTCCATGCACACAGAGACGGGAATCGAACCCGGACCCTGGCGGTGGCTTGATCCAAGACTATTTAAGTCACTAAGATTTCTTTTTTTTGCAGTGCAGCCAAAAAAGAGAGAATGCAGCTAATCAGACACCACAATTAATCACATTTGTTTAATTGCTTGATTACTTTTGTCTGCAAACAGAAGTTGGGTTTGGTTCCTGTTTAGTTGGAATGAAAACCTGCAGCCCTTTGCAGCTGCAATTCCATTGATATTGCTTTTTTTTTTTTTGACACAGGCAAGGGTCAATCATTATCAATTTATTTTTAGGTCTGAACTGATTGTGAATCTCTGCTTTATAGGATAAGAAGAAATGTCAGATGGATCTTATTTTCTTGTTTTCGATGCCTGTACAATTTGTTCAGTATGAGTGCGAGTTTGTCCCCAACAAAATGTAGACTAAATCTTGATAAAGTCTTGCACTATTACACAGTTCTACAAAGCTGGGTGTTCCCACACATTATTCACGAGCTACTATAAAATATTCTAAAAACCACAATAAAAGATAAGAAAAGTATGAAGTTACAAAAATGAGTATGTCTGAAATGTTGCACACATTTGCCACACAGGAAGACATGAAGGTGAATGCATGGTGAAATCGCACGTTATTTCACGTAAATGCATGTGGTGTCATGATTCTTGTGAGAAAATCACAACTGAAAGATGAAACCGCCTACTCTGCATGTGAAAGTAAATTGTACAAAATAACAACAAATGCAAGACACCTGAATAAAGTGTTTTTTTGTTGACACTGTTTGCTTTATCATCAGCAACCTCTGTTTAGTATCTCGTGTCCTCATTGAATTGTGCATTAACTGAATTTTAGAAATAATCCTACAATAACAGGATGTGCCGAATCAAAAAAAAAAAAAAAAAAAAAACTTTGGACACACCTTCTAATTCAATGCTTTCTTATTTAGTGATTTATTTTTAACATTCTAAAATAATACACGAACCTTCAAAACTACAAGATAACACATATGGCATTAGGTAGTTAACTAACAACAACAGTCAGTGTGTGTGTTTTTCCGTCCAGTTCCACTGTATTGAGGAGTCGAATGGCTTGTGGGAAGAAACTAATACACAGTCTGGATGTGAGTTTGGTACCATGCTTTGGTACTTTTTTCCAGGTGAGGAGGGTGAGTTCAAATTCAAATACACTTTGTTTATCCCCAGGGTGCAACTTAAGGCACACAGAGTAGTACAGAAAAGACAATAAATCACAAACATTTGTACATCATGACGTTTAGATGGAATAGGAAGGGCCAACATCAGTGCAAATAAAACTTTTGTAATGATAATAAATGGAATGTGTGTGAGGGTTGTGCATGATCAGTCACAATGCCGGGGGCTTTGTGGATGCAGCGTGTGGTGTAGATGTCCATGATAAGTAGCAGACACATCTCAGTAACAACTGTTAAACTGTTAATCAGTGCATATTTTTGATGACTTCATTATTGTTTTATTTTGTAGAAAGGAATAAAAATCAGGAGTTAGAAGGTGTGTCCAAATGTTTTTTACGTTAAACGTTTGGACACGGTTACTAATTTAATGGCCTTTCCGTTTTTAAAGGGTTAAATAGTGACAGTGGAATCCATATTATTTAATGAAAGCAAGTTTGCATTTCATGATTACAACTAGGACTATTCATCTAACAAAATATCAGTAACAAATGAAATTCTTCTTAGATTTTTTCGTTTTAAGCTTGCCATTTTTTAAATTCAAATATCATATTAGGCACGGTGGTGTAGTGGTTACCACTGTCGCCTTGCACCTCCAGGGTTCGGGTTTGATTCCCGTCTCTGTGTGCATGGAATTTGCATGTTCTCCCCGCGCTGGGTGGGTTCCTCCGGTTCCTCCGGTTTCCTCCCACAGTCCAAAGACATGTAGGTTGACATTCCCAAATCGGCCAGAGTGTGTGTATGTGTGTGTGCCCTGTGATGCATTGGCACTCTGTCCTGGGTGTACCCGCCTTGTACCCAAAGTCTCCTAGGATAGGCCCCCCCGTGACCCTGAATACAGGATTAAGTGGTATAGATGATGATGATGATGATGATGATGATGATGATGTCATATTATCAATATCATCATATTGATGTTTTTAATGTTTTTTTTAAAAAATGTCTGAATTCCAAGACGCTTGTTGGTTATATCATATCACATTTCAAGATTCAAGATTCAAGATTCCAAGAACTTTATTAATCTCAGAGGGAAATTGCTTATTCCTGGTTACAGTTGCTCACTCTTGCTATCAAGTAGAAAGGAAAAGTAAAAGAAAAAAAAATTTATATAAAATATAAAGAGTCCTCAAACAGTAAGTACCATATTGCACACTAAGTTAATACAAGAGCATTTGTAAACATTGCACAGTAAACTAGTATATGTATGTAATATTGTATTATTATATGTAATATTGTATTACATATTTTATTGAGATGTAATATTGCAATTGTCATATTATTAATACAGGTAAGTATTATTGTCCTATTGTGCTACTGTCACTGTCAGTGAATACCCGCATAGTGTCTAGGTTACAGAGAAGAGTTGTATAATTTTATTGCCGTTGGGAGGAAAAGATCTCCTGTGACGCTCTGTGGAACACTTGATGGTAATCAGTCTCTGGCTGAAATTGCTCCTCTGGTCAGCGACAGATATAGGAGTCACAGGGGTCTTGCTTCTCCTAAAGTCTACCACCATCACCTTCGTTTTCCTGATGTTGAGTTGTAGATGATTTGTTTTCACACCAGAAAACAAAGTCGTCCACTACAGACAGGTACTCAGAGGTGTCACCATCCTTTATACATGCAACAACCACAGAATCGTCCGAGAACTTCTGTAGATGGCATGACTCTGAGTTATATCTAAAGTCGGATGTATAGAGGGTGAAAAGAGACGGAGACAGTACAGTCCCCTGGGGAGCTCCGGTGTTGCAGATCACAGGCTCAGGCACACAGTTCTGTAGTCGGACATACTGGGGACGACAAGTCAGATAGTCCATAATCCAGGAAACCAAGCAGGTGTCAGTGTTTACGTTCATACGTTTCTCCCCCAGTACCGCCGGTTGAATGGTGTTGAAGGCACTGGAGAAGTCTAAGAACGTCATTCTTACGGTGGTCCCAGGCTTGTTGACGTGACAATTTGGCAACAATTCAGTCCAAACGTTCTACCCAAGATTGTTTCAAGGTTAAACGCAAGTTCTAAAGGCAATGGGGAAAAAAAGGAAGTATAAGGGTTTTTTGTTCTATTCAAGGAAGATCTCGCACATTTAGAGGCCTGAACTACACATGGGGAATTTTAATAATCCAAACACCGCAACTGTCCTCATATCACATCAATCACATTTTTTTCTAACACTGCCCATAGCATGATGTCAGTCACCTCTGTTTTTCCTTAAGGATGTATTGCACATTAACTTGAAGGCCTCTGTGCTCTTGTGTATGTGACACATCTTGTGTCACATCTTTTTTCCTTAGGGGGAGGGAAAAAAGCAACCAATCCATACTTCCACAAGAGCACAAGAACTACAACTGAAGCCTGCGTGGCCTTTAGTAAATCGGCATTTTGATGGCGGTTACTAGTGTTGACTTGTTCCCAATCGATACAGTACAGAGCAGGAAGCTTCAAGTGCAGTCTGCTATCTGTGTGTGTGTGTGTGTGTTGCGTGTGAGATCAATATCCAGGCACTTGGTTCCCCCCAGCAATGGAGCCCCATCTCTCTGGGCAACTCCCCACGGCAGTAGAGGTTAGAGGGTGGGATGTTACAAGTGAAAAGCCTGTCAAAATGATTTTGTCATTCCATTCATTCTGTGGTATTTGGAAATGCAGACATTCTACATCGAGGGGTTCCTGTGTCTTTTCATGAGGAAGCTTTTAGGGTTGTTTTCCCTCCCTCCATCCCTTCGGCCTCCCCTTTTATCCATCTGAGTGCATGCACTAGAGTTATATCTAACAATACCGTACGTCTCAGGTCAGTCAGCGCCCATTTTGTTCACTGCTTATCTGTTTAATTGAAACAATACTGATGTGATGTTTTTAAGCGCTTGTGCAAAAAATATATTTTACTACTGTGTCCATTTGAGATCATTTGTAGACTGATATTTTGTCGTATATGTCACATACACCTCTATACCGTCACATCTGTGCATTTACTGTACAGTACAATGGCATAGAAGAGTCTCAGACTGAACCGGGCGGTGTGCCGCTTAGAAGAACTCTGATACGACACCATAGAGCACGGATCAGGTTCTTCTTGACATCATAAATGTTTCAGAGGAAGCAGAAGTGGAGTCTCTGCTCCACCGGGGAACCCCGACAGACAGGATATGTGTCCTGTGTTCATGTCTTAAAGAGATAAGGCGATTATTACATTAATACTTATGATGTTTAAGTATTAAACGCTGCTGTTTAATCGAAGTCTGTTTTCTGATACAAGATGTTTTGCTTATTGAACAGTATTGTTCTGTTCATAGCTCGCTGCCCATCAGAGGCTTGAATAACGACAACAGTACAACAGAATCCCAGCTGTTCATCTAGCTGCATCGCTCAGTAACGCGACTCTTGTGTTGCAGGCTAGGGTCTGAGTGAGCGGGTGCGAAAATGTGGAAGTGTGTTTGTTAAATTGAGTTGTTTTCTTTTTCTGCAAAGCAGGTGTCTGGTTATGAGAGACGCAGACACTTGGAGAATGAAGGCGTTTAGCAGAAGTGCTTGTTAGCTCACACGACACATGGCCTTCCCCAGTTCCCTGAACAGACATTAGTACAGGCTTGAGCAAGCCTACATCCGAGCATCAAATCATTCATTAAATCATAACATCAAAAGCAACTTTACTTGGGCATGAATTATTTATTATATATATAAAAAATCTTTTGTCAATTTTTTAATCCTGTCTGTATCTCTCTCTCTCTCTCTCTCTCTCTTTGATATCACCATATGCTTGGCTTGGCTTTACTTGGCCTGTAATGGATCTTATGAATTTTTCAGAGAGATTCATAGCTCCCATCATCCCTGGTTAAGTCGATTACTGTATCACTGTATAACAGCCTCCTTTTTTCACTATCTGAAAATCACATGTTATTTACAGATTGAAACTGACTAAAACAGAGGAGCACTGCTTTAATGCTGAGCTGCTAAAGCTGTTTCTGTGTTCAACCTCAAGAATTATACTACCTAATGCATCTGAAACACTCAACTACACCGGGCTTCAGCGTCTCCATAGATACTCCACTCATACTCCTCCATGGATTTATATGACAGTTTTGAAGAGGCAAGAGGGTTGGTGTTACAGGAATAAATGTGATTTAGCGTTTATAGCTTTTACTAACAGCTCCTGAACTCCCTGGCCCATTTCGTCATGTAGAGTCTGTGGCAAGTGCTTTAGTTTTCTGCTCTTAGACAATATTTTATGTGTGATATCAAATTTAAATATACTGTAGAAGTAAGTAGAATAAGTAAGTAAAATAATTATATGTTAATTTATTGTTTAAATCAGACAGAATAATTTTGGGGAAGTTATCAGTTATACAGGGGTCGTTCAAGTCAAACAAAGACTTTTGTTAATGCAGAATAACAAAACAATCTTTATTTCTCTATATAAGCCCCTGCTACACTATTGCACCCATCCCAGAACTCTACTAATGCTTGGAGACCATAAAGGTAGAAAGTTTTCTCAGTATGCCAGAGCCATGATCAGACTGCCTGTCTCATGTCTGCAATACTGGCCTCCCAGGAACTCCTTAAATGGCCCAAACATGTGGAAATGGCTTGGACTGTACGGGGGATGTGGCCATAACTCCCAGTCGAGTTCCTGTAATGTGCGAGTGCTGAAAGTATTCTGTAAATGTCAATCTGTTTTACATCTTCATTCACAAGAAATTTCATCACATGTCCAGGTTTGACCAGGTTTGAATGCCCCTTGTATTTATTCCATGAGCATCCAAAAAAATAACTAAATATGCATGTTTTATGGGCAAAAGTATGTGGACTCGTGACCAGGGATTTAGGTATTCTGCATGATTATAATAATCAAATTATTTACACTAGCTCACTAATAGTGTGCTTTCATGATCGGGTTTACAGGTAGCTTTATTCCCTTAAATCCTATCTAATTTGGATTAATTTACAGTGCAACCTTGGATTACCAAAATAATTCACTCCAGAAGCGGGAACATCAAAGCACTTGTAAACCAAATCGTATTTTCCCATAAGAAATAATGGAAATCCTTATTATTTTATTTTATTGTTTTATTATTTAATTTTATTTTATAAGCATTATAATAATTATTATAATAATAATTATTATAAGCATTTCACTGCATATCGTACTGTGTATGACTGTGTATGTGACAAATAAAATTTGAATTTATTTGATCCACAGCAAAAAAAAACTAATACAAAACATAAAGTAAAAATAAAACATATTAACCTGCACTTTACCTTTACAAAAAAGTAAAAAATAAATCCCAACAGATAAGTCTTTCCGTTTGTGCCTGTGTGTGTTTGTGTGTGTGAAGCTAAAGTAAGCGGAGAGGAGGAATGAGACCTTCCCCTCTCATCTTTGCTCGTCTTGCGTTCTGGCGTTCTTGCGTACTCGCAAAACGAGATCTGGAGGACATCCTAATCAAATTACATGTCCACATACATTTAGATACTATCAATCATGATGAATTTGATATTAATTATAATTATATAAACATGTTTTTTACAGGGGGCCTCTCACCTCCAGGGTTGAGAGTTTGAGTCATTTTCTTCGGGTCTGTGCGTGCATGTTCTACTTGTGCTTAGTGGGTTTCCTCCAGGTACTCCGGTTTCCTCCCACAGTCCAAAGATAATTAGATAAAGACAACTGCCCGTAATGTATGAGCGTGTGTGCACTTGTGCCCAGGGAGTATCCCGCCTAGTCCTCCGAGTCGCCGGGATGGGATAGGCTCCAGGCCTCCAGTGAGCTTGTACAGGAGAGAGAAAGTGAATGAGTGTTATAAAATACTTATAATGCTGAGGATTATCCACAATAACCACCTGATTTTAATTCCCCTGTATTGTAAAAAATAAATGATTTTGCTCAGTACTGTACAGTGCATACAGTAGACGCACGCCATATGTTCCAAACATTGCTTATCAGTCTATACATGTTATCCAGTGCAGAGAATCATTCTCTCAAACCCTTCACTGCTAACCACATTAGACTTTTTTTCTTTCTCCCACTCGTTCTTCTTCTCTTTCCAAATATCATGAATAATTTGTGGCTGAGCTGCACTGCATGATGACAGCTGTGCAATAGTCTTGCGGGCTGTTTTTCAGATCAAGTAAATAATGAATAAAGCTCTACAACAAAAGCATGAATCTCACTTCTATTTACCTGCTGATGAACGGCAGAGGAGGATGAACAGAGCTACCTAGATTCAAAATGATATGTTAGCTCATGCAAATATATCATCTAAATACAAATATTAAAGGGTAAATTTGAGGATTATTTAGAAACTAGAATACTGGCCACTGTCTCCCTGCTGGCTAATGTCTCAGATACAATTAATCAAAGTCTCTAGAGTCCTGTGGAGCCTTTTTATGTCCATTCAGCTGAAAATATACTGTCTATTGTCATTATCTGTAGCCTCATTTATTTATTTATTTATTTATTTATTTATTTATTTGGCAGTTGTTTGTTGATGTTAAAGAAGTCAACAAGAAATCCAGATTCTACATTTTCAGTAGCCAGTATTAATAAAAAACCACAAATGGAAAACATCTTACTGAAAACTATAATATTCTTCTGTCACACACATCTACAGTATCAATCTCATACGATTAAGGTTTTTTTCTTTTGTGCACCAGTATACTCGGCCTGTAACCCTCCACCCCCATTAAATAAACCCTGTTATCTTTATCCTCTCACAGATTTGACTCTCACGCTCATCATCAACCAAATGTTGGTCGCTCCAGGCCTTACACTGGTATAACACACAGCTCTATTGTTTAGATTCACAGGTAATATATGTATTTTCATTTGGAGTCTGTTGATTGAGCACAGTATTGTTTGCTTCGTGCAAAGGTTTTACTGCTTTCTTAAAGTCTCAAAAAAAAAAAAAGCTATTTAAAAGAAACCTTTAAATTTTTCATGTGCTGGTGATATAAATTATAGATTAATGTTAAGCATACAGTAGAAAACAGGAAGTTCTGGTTCATGTCATATAAGGGTGATAGAATTACAAGCCATTGTTTATAGTGTTTATAGTCTCACTAAACTCTGTGTGTGTGTGGGGGGGGGGGGGCGGTCTGTATGTGTGTGTGTGTGAATGACTTGTTCTGATTACTATGTCAACTTATCGATTTGGCACTTTTTCTATTTATATTTGATATGCCTGGAGGCACTGTCTTAAAACCATCACCAGACTAAAAGGTCCTTTTGAGTGAAACAGGACTGAAGCTGTTAGTGTGCCTAATGAGCCGTGTCAGAACTTACACACAGGACCAGAGACACTTCTCAACACTGCTGTTTGGCTAGATCAGGGTTTCCTGACATTCTTGTAAAAGGGATCTTAGTTGTATTTTTTAGACGTCATTTCTTTTCTAAAGGAGATGCACTTTATGACCAAAGGTTTGTCATACCGAATTCAATATGATGTTCCATGAACTCACTCTCTCTCACTCTCTATACCGCTTATCGTGTACATTGTCGCTGAGGCTGTGGAACCTATCCCAGGGACACAAGCACACACAATCACACACACTATGGGCAATTGGGAACCGCCAATTAGCCTAATCTGGATGTCTTTGACCTGTAGGAGGAAACCAGAGCACCTTGAGAAGGTGCAAACACTGCGCACACAGACCCAAAAACCGGACTAGAACCTTCCACCCTGAACCCTTGAAAGCCTTTTTTTAAAATACTAGTTTTGCGAGGTTTCATTCAAGGAACAAAAAACAACAATTACAGATTTTCCACTAAACTATTCTATAAAACTTGGGTTATGGGCTCAGCTTCAAAATAATCATTTTTTAAATTAATAGAAAGATTTAAATGCCATTTATAATAATGATTTAAAATATATATATATATATATATTTTCCACAAATATAGCTATAAGAATAAAATACATTTTAGAAGCAGGTTGATAAAATATGACCTCATCTACTTCTGTGAGATTTAATCAGATCCTGTCCTTGTGATTGATCTGAGGACGGATTTGCTGTGCAACCTGAATAAATGGTGTCTTTACTTTCGATGACACGGTGGGATTCTTAGGTGTTTTAGGTGTAAACAAAGAGGCTTAATTACTGTCATCCCATAACAAAGCAGTCGAGAGCCTCCAGTAGACATCTGTTGCTTCCCTTCAAAGCAGTCATTCATGCTGAGCTGATCCAGTGCACTATGTGTCTCACAGGCCTGAAGAGTGTTTTAAGGGATTGTGTAAAATAAGTTATATATGCTGTGTCCTAGAAAACTATTTAGTTCTGTATTTTAAGGGGATGTTTTTAAGAAATAAAGACCCCCACAGTCTGTCTGAATCCAAATATGCTCCTCGTTGGTGTGATTGTATGTTTTCTTTTTTCCTTTCTTTTCTTTTCCAATGACATATTTCAACATGAAGCCACACAATAACTGTTTAAGGAGAAATTGACACATCATGCTGTACATGACCTACATGTATTCTCATCCATGAGATGTGTCACATCCCAACCCGCGCTACAGACGGTCACGTGATGCTAAGTGGGCGCGTTATTGCAGAAACTGAGACTTTGTTTTTTCGTTCACATGCAGAACTTTAAAAGAGTTAAACCACTCCAACCACAGACAGGTGTGATTTTGAGGACTAAGAGAGTTTAATGTTTTTAATTTCTTATATCATCATGGAGAAACCAGAACAGGACAAAATGCATGAATCAAACCTTAGGTGTCAAAAATTAGTTGTAGGCTTCTAATATACAGTATAAAATTAAGTTCATGTAACAAAAGTATATGCGCCAAATTGCATTTTGCTTTCTGTATACCAATACTACTACTACTACTACTACTACTACTACTACTACTAATAATAATAATAATAATAATAATAAGTGTCCAGTGTTCCTAAAATAGGCCCACTCACCTGTATTATTATTATTATTATTATTATTATTATTATTATTATTATTATTATCTTACCTTGACAGACTACCTCTCTGTATAAATGTATATATGAATAGGACTTTTGTGTATTTGCTGCATCCTATTTTATAAGTACTATATCCTTATCGTCTCCTTTTTAAATACTATAAATAGTGCCTTTGTGTATTCGCTGCATCTTATTTATTGTATCTTCTTTTTAAAAATACTTTAAATTGTACGTTTGCGTATTTGCCGGATCTTATTTTATAATATTCCATATTTTTTTTATGGTTTTGTCCCACCCCTAAGTATTTGTGTATTTCAGTCCGTGCTTTTTTTTTGTGTCTGAGGTGCTGCAGTTCTGTATTAATATCAGAACTGATATAATAATAATAATAATAATAAATAATAATAATAATAATAATAATAATAATAATAATAATAATAATAATAATAATAATAATATTTATTATTATTATTATTATTGTTGTTGTTATTATTATCGGTGGGGGTGGGGGTAAAGATAAGCTCATAACTATACAGTGTGAAATGTGATGTGAATTTCACAATGTGAATTTTAGTTTATTTAGTTGCGCAAAATACGCAAAGCAATATTTGCAGCTGAAAAGGATTACAAAACAAATCACGAATTCTAGCGCAAAGATTTCGTTGTTTAAAATTAATTAAACTTTTTATCGGCTTTTTTAAAAATTATTATTAGAATGCGGTGATGCTGACACGCCCCACACACAGCTTTAATAGTCAGGAGTTAAACGGATTTGTGTACAAAAAGGTGTTTAAAGAAGATAATTAAAAAAAATATAGGCATAACTTCATTGCAAATAATAAATTTAATTCAGCCAAACAATAACTGCAATTTAAAATAAATAATGTTTATATTATTTTTTTTTTCAACAACAAAAAAAAAAAGAGAAAGAAAGAAAAGGAAAGGAAAAAAAATTATTTCGGATTTCAGTGAGACATTTAAATACGTGTATAACTGCGTGGAACTTTATAAATACTACTACTACTACTACTACTAATAATAATAATAATAATACAGAGAGCACAAACACATTTTGGGTAGGCGAGTTGAAAGAGTGAAAAATATTTATGAAGTCAACAAATCAGTCAAGGTTTATATAACACACAAACAATCTTGGTTGGGCTGAAATCTCGTGCTCATTGTAGTGCGTGTTTTGCCAGCACCGGCGAGCAGCATGACGTCACTGTGAGCGGCGCTGATTTCGCGCGGCTCAGCTGATGTTGCCTCTGATAGCTGTGTCCTTTCCCGCGGCCGTTACTGGCTACACCGCCTCCCGGATTGTTTTGGTGATAATATTTTGGGTTTCGAGAAACACCGCCCTTGTAGCGTGGGCTTTGGGTGAAGCACTCGTGACTCGCACGGTATCACGTCACAGCGAAAGCTCCAGTGATGAGCAACTAAACCGGGTTTATAAACGTATAAAGCAGGACACACGTGAAGGCTATAGCGCTTAACTCCGTGTGTTAGGTGTTAATTTAAGGTTGCAGCTGTTATTTCAATCCTGACTTGAGATTTTGCTGAGCATGTTGGTGCTGAATCTTGCCAGACCTGCTGGGTGACTTCTGACTCACAATCTAGGCTATACACAAAGCACAAACAGCATTTTGGAAACATTAAAATCATGGAAATCTTTTTAGCCTACTCTATAAACATTTGCTCGGGAATCCCCTGTCAGCGTATATGCTTCGGGCCTACGAAACAAAAACTCCCAAAGTAGACTTAACACCCACGCTCTCAGAAACACAGGTATCCTTTCTACCTTCATCTGCCACCTGGAAACATAAATATGGTACTTAAAAAAAAAAAAAAAAAAAGTAATCGTAAATACCACTTGGACCTTAAATCTCAGTTACAATAAAGGCTACTTAAAGCTTTAAGACTTATCCTTGACTGTGACCACCCCAGACACAAGGCCAAAATACAGTTCAGTACCTTCCTAGTAGGTAGTGTTCATACAGTAGGCTGTATGGACACAGGCCTGTGTAGGGTTAATAGGAACTCGGTCAAAATTGTTTTTCTTGGATCATAACTAAAGAGGTGGAATAACCTCATGCAAAAGTGATCCTATTAATTGCAGTCTCCAATAGTTTCCATTCATCGTGCCGTTAGGCCTCATTCAACCCTGGAGATTTTGCCATCATGTAAGCCAGCGTTAACAAATGCAACATACTGTCCAGAGATGTTGACTGAAAATTTCCTACAAGCTGAGTTGATTCATTCCTCATTTCAGTCCATGTTGCGTCTCCTTGTGTCTCCTCAGGTCCACTTTGCGCTGGAAGCCTTTTCCACACAAATCACAACCAAAAGGTTTAAACCCAGTATGCTTTCGGCTGTGCGTTATCAAATTTGAGCTCTGACTGAAAGCTTTGCCACAGACTTGACATTTGTGAGGCTTTTCTCCTGCAAAATAGAAAAACAAATAGATTTTCACTTTTGATTTAACGCCTCAAATCTATTCCTTTGGTATTACGTGACACTCTAAACACGGCGTATTTTTTGTACTTGTATTTTTATACAAGTTTCATATAATTATGTAATAGTTTAAACATAGGGACTAGAATCATATCTGTCAATAGTCCCTATTTTTAGACTGTAGCATAATCACATGAAACTTATATGAAAATGAATAACAGTCGTATATATTTAAATATATATTACATTGATTAGATTTATTAGATTGGGTATAAGGCACATGCAAGGCCACCATAAAAAAACAATCCCACTAGAATATAGCAGTTCTGTTTATAGGCTATTTACAAAACGGTACTGATATTATGGTTAACATTTTACAGATGTGTGTATATTCTGCCATGTACCCCACAACAATAGTGTGAGGTTGGCATAACAATTTTTTTAAAAACTGAAATTCTAACATTTGTACTATCCTATGAGGGAACTATGTTTAGGAAAACACAATATATAACATAGTATGTTTTCTAAACTGTGTCATTGTGGTTCGTGTGCATTAAACAAATTGATTTAAACATTAATCTTCTATGATAATTAACCCACCTGTGTGAATAAATGTGTG
This sequence comes from Clarias fuscus, assembly GCA_030347435.1. Lineage (NCBI taxonomy): Eukaryota > Metazoa > Chordata > Actinopteri > Siluriformes > Clariidae > Clarias > Clarias fuscus. The sequence continues at coordinate 12,456,385 of CM059206.1, read as the reverse complement.
TTTCTTCATGTCTGATTTCTGATGAAACCTCTTGCCACAGTACTGGCATGGATAAGGTCTTGTATCGGAATGGATGAGAAGGTGTGTGGACAGAGTAGATGATCTTTTGAAAGTTTTCCCACAAATTTTACAATCAAAACTCCTCTCCTGTGAAAACAAAATGACAGGTAATGTAAATAATAATAATAATAATAATAATAATAATAATAATAATATGATATAAGCACTGCTGTGGGTGGAAGAACAATTACCTGAGAATGAACAGATCTGTGCTGCTCCAAGCTGACTGCATGACCAAACGTTTTTCCACAAATGTCACAAGCAAAAGGTCTCGTTCCACTATGGGACCGCCGAACATGTACTTCTAGTCCATGTGGCGTGGAGAACACCTTTGGTGCAGAAAAAGACCACTTGATTAACACACACAGTATATCACCAGAGGCAACTGCAAGACATATACGCTAGTTTATGTCTTGCATAGAAAGATCAAAGAACTTCAGACACTACAAATTTGTTTAAAGCAAATATGGTTAGAGGCCTTCTACAGGTTGTGAAATAGTACACATAAGTTGTGTGCTGTTACCTTGCTGCATTTTATGCATTTGAAGGCTCCATTCAATATGAGACGATTGCATAGCCCGGCTGTGTCCGTCTTCATCTCAGGTCTGCGAATTTCCCTGTCTACGTACAGTCCAGGGGCAGTAGTGGGCCGCTCGAAAAGGCTTGTAGCTGACTCATAATTGCCATAAATACTTGTACTGGATCCTCTTTCACCAAAAAGAGAAGGTCCGATCACTCTTTCTCCATAATAGCTTAGGGACTGATGGTGGTGATTAAAGTTCTGGCGGACCAACTGTCTCATATCGGAACCTGAATAACTGTTGTTCCATGGTTCGAAAGGCACCGCAAATGGCTGGGTTTCATCAACACTGGGTGAAAATGACTTCTCAGAGTCTGTTGAAAAAAAAATAAGAAAAGGAGTCAGTATTTCTTCAATCCTTTTGTTGTAGAAGTTCCCTAAAGTCATGCATTATAGAAAGAGATTTGAGTGGATGCCTAAGTGGCAATGGAGTGAAAGATAAACACAAAACAGAGTATAAAATAATTAAATGGTGTAGTTATGAATGTGTGCTAGTATAATATAATTATAAAACTCTAAATTTAAAGGACACAATTTTAAACAGTAATACTATATATAATGATGATGATGATGATGATGATGATGATGATGATGATGATAATAAAAATGATTTTTCAGTTGCATTTGTTACTTGATGTGCAGCTATCACAAGCACCAAAATGTAAAAACAATTTCAAGCTTCAAATTTTGGAATATTTTTTCCCCTTTACACTCTCAGAAAAGGGTGTTAAAGTAGTCCTGATAACCAGTACGCTGTTTTTAACTTAAGCATCAGGTCTTTCTAGTAGGAGCACTTAATAAAGTATAGTAAAATTAGAATAAAATATTTATAGTAAATTATAAATGTGCATTAATACAAATAGGTAGTATGTCAATATGTGTACTGTATGTGAATCTGGGCCTATTCCAGAAACACTTGGCACTATTAATTATTATTATTATTATTATTATTAGTATTATTATTATTAAATTAACATTTATAATAATCATCATCATCATAATAACTCAAAAACATTCCCTATTTAGTGTGCTGTTCGATACCACAGAGATCAAAAGGTGAGAAATTAATTTCAATGCGATTAAAAGGAAAACACTTTCAACTTCACTTCCCTCTATAGCCTGTGGTGGTTTATAAACTGTATGTACGCACAAACCACTTTGGGTAAGTGTTACTATATTACCATAGACACAGACAGGCTTGTACCTGGTGATGCAGAGGGTGACGGAGGTCTCCAGCTGTCCTCGTAGTCTGACGAGCGATCACACACACTGCTGCTGCAGCTCAGCGGGGAGCGCGAGAGCACAGCGCCAGAGCCCGCGAGCCCCAACGCTTCCTCCGCCTCTGCGCTCCCAACATCCACACACACCTCATCTGCTTCTACACTCCTACTGTCTGCAGAGTAACAGAGAGAGAGAGAGAGAGAGAGAATAGGATTAAATAAAAACCCGACGTTTAACAAAAATAAGATCCTAATGGGAAAATCAGGATTCAGGTTCAGGTGGAGGGAATAAAAGTATTCGTGTAAAGGGGAAATTAACTCTTTTTTTGTTGTTGTTGCAAACAGTCTTTCAAATTTCAAACTCAAAAGTTTGGATTATATCTTATAAGGCAGAGCACAAAGATCCTTTAATTTAATTGATTTAAAGGAACGCACTCGAAGTGCAATTACATGTAGAGCGGTGGATGTACAGTATTAACACAAGTTCATCATGAGTGAGAGACACGCCAGTGTGTGTTTCCCCAGACATGATAATCGCATAGAGTCTTTGTGAATTTGTATTTTGTGAATACAGTTAAAATATTATCTATATATATATATATATATATATATATATATATATATATATATATATATATATATTGTTATTTTAATTTCCCCGGTAAAAATGATCATTTTGAGTCAGAAGCGTTATGCGTGTGTTCATACGTGTATAAAACAACACAAACTCTAACAACAACAACAACAACAACAACAATAATAATAATCATCATCATCATCTTCATTCAAAATTTAAAGGGAAAAAAAGGTTTCATTTAATTTAAATCTACAATTCCTCTCATCTATAAATCAAAGCTTAGAAAATAAACTGTATTAACATTGAAATAATTTATTATTAATGTGATCATATAATAAACATCACATAATACATTACATACATTATACAAAACGTACATCACACACATTTATAAATAGCCATACAGCCTAACTCGTTTTCGCAAATATGTAGATATGTATAGTTATTAAAGTTTGTCATTGTTATTTTTAAAATATGTATATATATATATATATTCTGAAAGAAAATACCTGCGCAGATGTGAGCTAAAATCGTCTCGACTTTGTTGGAGTTGTCCTCTAAACTCCGCGGCTGGTGGTAGCTGTGCGCCTTTTTACTTTTCACCAAGAAAGACCGAGGCATTTTTCTCTTTTCCCTTCACTCTCTCCTTTTTCTACCAACAAAAAAAAAAACAGCAAGTGGTAGTCAGTGCGTCTGAAAGTCCGACTGACAAAAACGTGAAGTCGCGAAGGGAATCAGCTCCCCTGTCAGCCTATAAGGAACCCTGAGAGAGAGAAACGCGCATGCGCAACTTCATCCACCCGTCTGCCAGGTGTTGCACGCGGACAGGTGCTTTAAATGAAAGCCAACCATAAGGGTTCCTGCGGGGTTTTTTTTTTTTTTTTTTTTTGAGGATGAGGGGGCAGGAAGGGTCTGATGCTGAATAAACGAACATGAGCACTCGGTCCCATAGGGAATAAGGAGCAGAGCAATCAGGATGAAATGATACACTGGTTTTATCAATGTGCTACTCGATCTGAAGCAGCCGCAAGAGGAGAGGAAATGCTGAGAGACGACGTTCAATGTCAGTTCAATGTCCCATATTTACAGCTTTAAGTTTAACCAAAATATCCATAAAAGTTTGGACTAATCTGTTCACAAATGCTGATCTGAGGTTTAGTTTCGTTTTTGAATGTAAAGACAGATTAACTTCAAATGCAATGTTGAAATGTTGCTGATATATATTTTCTCAGTGCATTCTCAAAAAAACAAAAAAAACAATTTAGAAATAATACTCGTCACTGTGACTTGGTGGCTCACTCACGTGTACACCTTTAGTTTAGCATTTAGAGAGCTGAGTATAGTATACAGTGCATACTGGATACTTCACTCAATATATTACATGCCTGAATATATTTCATCCAAATATACATAGGCTGAAAATGATTTAATGGCTAAAAGGTAGATTAAGAGATGCACATTCTATTAGTCACATACTATACTGTATTTTTTTTAAGTTGCTGGGAAAGTGTAATTGTTTATGTGTTTCTGAAGTAACACACACACACACACACACACACACACACACACAAAACACTTTTCTAATAGATACAAGACCTAGATCTAATAGGCTATAATTCGAAAGAATATATTAATATCATATACAAACTACAATTGTGTCCAAGCGTGATTTAACAAATGTGCATACGTGCAACAAAATCATATTCAATTGATTCTTATCGCGTATAGAATCAGGCTTTCTTTATTCGTCAGATTATTTTTTTTTAATGAAAAATACAACCCGTCAAAGCTTTGGGTTGCGGGTGCGCACACAGATGCACTTGCACTGCACTGCACCGCCCTCTCGAGTTTCACGCCTGCTTTTTCGCAAGCACGTGCAGGTGGAACAGAGGCGCCTTGTTCTCAGTGTGCAGAACAGGGGGACGCCGGTGATCTGCTGTCGCAAATATCCCCCCGCCAAACACACACACACACACGCGCGCGCGCGCTTTATCCCCCTACATCCTCATGTCTGAGGAGGAAGTAAGAGCAGAACCCTGCACAGAGCCAGCAAAGCAAGTAGCCAGTTGATGCTTTCTGATCTTTACCTTCACTGTGGATTCATTAAATAAATCTTTGCATCATGAGTTTTTAGATAGTCTTGTGGAAGAGGTGATGTGGGTGCAACCACTAATTTGTTGATGGGTTGCACTGTACGAAGACTGATAACTACGTCTGTATGAATAAGGTGGAGTCACATACTAACTTGAATTTACATTTTACACATTGATCTTATCTTGCAAAATGTGTTTTTAAAAATGTGAACATCCAAGGAAGCTTGCAATAGGCAAATACTGCCAGTGATGCAGACTGACACAGCTTGATGCATCCAGGCCTCGATTGCGTTTGCGCCGACAATTAACTAACCCTATCTCTGCGCGGGCCCCCGGCGTTATCAGCGCGCGACACGGACTAGAGTTAACTGCAGCCAAAATCTAAGAAATTTAATCTCCAACTCCAATCTTGGATCTTGCAGAGAGGTTTTCGATTGTGGATTTGGAGATGTCTAACCATCACGGTGCAGGAAATCAAAGCGCAATGTGCTCTCCGTTGATTAGACCCGCGTGTGCGCGTGCAACCGCAGGGCATCCGGACAGGATAATGAGCACAGTTCACTAATTCAGGGTTTGGTTTTTTTTTGTTTGTTTGTTTGTTTTGTTTTGTTTTTCTTTCTTTTTTATTTCTGAAACAAGAACAAAACATATGCTGATTTTTAAAGGAGAAAAAAAAAGATATATCATTCACGAGTTTATAATAACATTCTCGCAAACTTTTTTTTTTTTTTTTACTTTTTACTTTCCTTGTTTTTGTTTCATGCATTAGGATGCATGTGTGATTATTTCTCATATGAAGCAACATTCTCAGCAACATCAATTATCTGGATAAGAACCCAGATGTGAAAAACTGCAACCGACGTTGGTGTGACATAAATAAGAGCAAGAAAATAAATGAATATAGACATTGAATATGACATCTTGTCATGTGCTTAGACAAGAACATAATAGAATAGAATAGAATAGAATAGAATACGACTATATAACATAATATAATCTGAGAGTAACTAGCTTGTCCAACAACAACAACAACAACAATAATAATAACAATAATAATAATAATAATAATAATAATAATAATAATACAGATAACACAAACAGATTTGGGTAGATGAGTTGAAAAAGTGCAAAAGTCAACATATCAGTCAAGGTTGAAATATTTGCAAGGTTTATATATATATATATATATAGTTTTAAATATATCGTGCAGGTTTGAGTTTGTTACAGGTGAGTACGAACTCTGAATCGAGTCGTGATTTGCTGATCTCGAAGCTCTGATTGCACTGCAGATATCACCGCTTGCTTTCAGATACCCAGCCTGCTCCAGCCAATTCACAAACACACACCACACAGAGAGATACACACACACACACACACACACACACACGCGCGCGCGCGCGCACACACTGCTTGCTTACCTGCTGTGATCCAGTGTGTCTGTGATCCTGGGGCTTTGGCTGTGTGTGTGTGTGTAACGCTGGTGCTTTGAGTTTTACACCTCCGCCATGCCGGGCTCTGTTTCAGTCTGAGCTGTGACAGAAGCAGAACTTCCTGAAAACGTTATTTGTAACACGTCTCATTTAGGGCTCAGGGTTGCTCAGTCGTCATGACGACAGTCCTCCGTGCCTTTTGAGAATATGTTACCACTTTGACATTAAGAACACTTTACCGAATGACTTCGGCTCAGTCGTAGATTTGTGTTTTTATGACTTGATAGAGAACCTACTGTCGGATTTAAAGGTCAGTCACTACAGATATTAATACCACAGCACTTCTGAGTTCTCCATTCGTATTTGTTAGAAGATGTTGATTAATGTTCTATAAAAGTTGCTCTGAAAGTAGTACCGGCATGTGAATCAAATCACATGTTTATTTTGAATGTGCTCCTTTTAACAGATTATTAATAGCTTCTACAGTAATCATTTCAATTCACACGTCATCATTGCAGCAGCTCTGACAAGTTCTAGCGGCAAGGCAGATCACAGTTTCACGTGAACGTGCTCATTATTAGTGTTTCTATAGTAACAACTAATTCACAAGAGCTTGTATGAGTAGACGTGGCAAAAAAACAAAACAAAAAAAATCTAAACCTAATAATAAACCGATTGGAAATTTGTTCAACAAAAACGCTGCCTGTAAGGAGATGCTTACTTAACATGAACAGAAATAGTTTACAGCTGTTAAACTTTCTGAAAAATGAAAGTCTTCACAAATGAGGCTTTGCAGTTTTTCAGTAACGTGACAACCTTTTTTCCCGCATTTTTGTCTGATTACCTTCAAGAAAAGGTTTATAACTGCTTAAAAGCAAGTGATGATGGAAAATCTTGTCATATTAAATATTCTAGAATGAAGTCTACAAATGGTACAACTTTTAAAATCTTTTTTTTTTTTTAATACAGTACATAAATAAACAATGATTGGCATGTTGCTGTGATTTAAGATGAAGTGATGCACTTAAACTTAAAATCGTCACTGCTTTTTTATATTCAGTCCTGTTTTTGTTGCAGAATCATAAATTAAAGCAAAGAATTTTTCTTTTTTGTGTGTGTGTGTGGGGGGGGGGGGGCACTTATGAGCATTTGTTTCATTTTTAGACAGATGTGTTCCTTGAAGGTTTAAGTACTGTATCATAAGTATTTGAATAACACGGTTCGCCCAGTCGAAACATGACTCATTTCATAATCTTGATATTAGCAGCTGGTGATTCTCCTAAAGTGCTATTCCCAAGGTTGTGTGTTATTAGTGAAAGCCGTGAGCTACTCACTGACATTCCTAGACATCACAGGAGGAATAATACCATGATCACAAATTCCTCATTCTTAGAAAACTGTCTAGCACCATTTTTGGTTTCTTTTATTCATTTATTATTAGTAACTTTAGAATTATATTTTGTAATTCTACCCTTCTGATGTGGCAGCTTGAAAGCCATGGGCATTTTTACATACTGAAAATATTTCCGTCACAGAAACCACTTCTACAAATGATTTCGGAACTCATTTTCCAGTTTCATACAGGTGTACTGTAATGCGTTTGTGTATCTTTACTGTTTTAACACTCTGGATTAACTGTCAAGAAACTGTTGCAATTAGTAAAACTTGTCATAATACAGAAATAAAAGGCTTGCCAGAATTATTTGTTTATTGCATGACTAAAAAAAGAAACCACTAGTGTAAGTAGTGATGTGACAACTCAACACATGCAGGAGAAACAAGAAAACACTCGCAGAACTGTAATTTCTACGACTATATCAAAGCACAAAAAACCTTGTGTCAAAAAAAAAAAAAAAAAAAAAGAATGCTTGGAATTTCCTAAAGCAAAGTGCTATAAGAAGGCCGGTCAGGTTTAGAACATGGTGTGCATGGATGAACGTGTGCTCTAAAAAAAAAAAAAAAAGAGAGAGAGAGAAAGAGAGCGAGAACATTAGTGTTATGGCAGGAGATATGGAAAGTTGGTTTACTTCTTCACCAAGAATAGAGTAGCAGCAGAACAATTGCGAAGATAAACAGAAAACTTTGTCGAGCAGAGCAGCTATATGGTAACTGGGTGGCACGTCACTAGACAGGACACTGATCTATTTTGTCCTGGTTTTGCGAGAACTAAAAAGTTCCATATATACACACTTGAGAATTTCATTATACACTACTAATATTAAAAGGGGTCATGGCCTGAAATGAAGGGGCGTAACACAAACCACAACACAGTTCTTTAACTGACAATCGATCCGGTGTTAATTGCTGGCTATAGCAAAGATCCAAACAACCGTCAGTGTCCGTGTGCAGTACTTCTGGAGATCTCTGTATGTTCTGTGCAAACGTGCAACAAATGTGCTGAACATGAATGAGGTGACAAAAACAGAATTACTCCCATGATGACTTTAAAAGTCTCCTGTTTGGATTGCATCTGCCTTTTTTGAAACTGCTGTAAAATGAGGTACATGCTCTTTATAAACATGCTTAAAAATTACAATAAAAAAAACCCAACAATATCTTTCCAGGCAAAAGAACAATATCTTGTGATATTTGAGAGTATGAACCATGTTAGAAATCAAAAGCTGGATACAGTACAGTGAGAACATAGAAGTAAGCCGGGTGCTGCGTTCAACCGTCTCCCGAAAACAGTGATTATGTCCCTTTGAACTGAATGGTACACTGTACATTCAGGACATGAAACTCACTAAACACACATACTTTCAAGTCAAAATGAATATGCAAAACAACATGTACATATACATATATATATATATATACATACACAGATGTGAGATCTTTGATAATCAGATTTTTACATCAAGTCAAATGTCATTAGATTTACTGCATGCTATGGATAAAAAAAAAAAATCGAAAAAGAAAAACAGGTTGTTCTTGTTGGTTGATATGACACTAATCAGGTTTTATGTGCAGGTTTTATGTTATGTTCATGTGAACTATAGTGTTGCTAAACCTTTAATGTTGTTTCACTCAACGTGACGGACACCCACGAAAACAACGTGGGATTCTGATAAATCTTTAAAAAAAAAAAAAAAATTAAAAAAACTAAATAAAAATAAAAATTAGAAGAATGAAGATCTCATAATGCATAAAATACTATACCACACATGTGACTTCATCTCTAGTAGAGCAACATGTGGTGTAGAAGAGTCTGTGTAGTCTTTAAACTTTCAATATTCGATCTTGTGGCTTTAAAGAACACGACAAGCCATTTTCTTGCCAAAATGAAAAGACAAGTTCTTATATAAACATCTGGCTCATTTTGGCAAAAACAAAATGAACAAGCAGATGTGAATTAAAAAAAAAAATCCTAATTCTTAGTTTTTACAGATTTCAGAATTTCTTGTTGCACATGAAGCAGATGGCAGTTTCAGATCTGGATGCGACTATGAACTCTCAGGTGTGACTTTCCCGTTGCAGTCCGGTGTCTTAGTGTCGGTGGTCACACAGTGGTGCTCTTATGGCTGCTGTTGGAAGGCACCATGAGCCTCAGACTCTCTCCGTCCTCATCGGGCTCGCTGTCCGTGTCTCCCAGCTGGGGGTGGAGTGTGATGCGTCCGCCGCCTTGACGAGGCATCACGTTATGCGGTAGCTTTACGCCGTCTTCATCCGAGGACTGGTACGATTCGTCATCCCCTCCGTAGTGATTGACGATGTGGATTCTGTCAAAATTGGTGCGGCCGGGTAAGACCCTCTGCCCTTTTAAACACCGGATCTGTAAACAAACCATACACACACACACACACCCACACATCAGAACTCTCAAAGACAGTGGGCTACTGGAGAACAAAAACATCTTCCTCGTGCAAAGCCTGTATGAAAATACCAGGATGCGCTTTCCTCATGAGTGTGTTGAGATGGGAGGCATGTTGAGCATGCATGCAATCCAAAACACAATTTTCAACATAAAACTTGAGCTGAGCTTGGGCTAAGCAATGTGCTATGCATATAAACACTGTTTCATGAAGGAGGGGAGCGTTTACTTATTTGCCTGACACTTTAGCCTAAAGCAACACACAATTAAAACAGCAACTGAGAGATCAATGCTTTACCCAACAGTGGCAGCTTGTTGTTGCAAGGATTTAAACTCACAACCTTCTGGTCTTTGCTTTAATCTTCTGGTCTCTACCTGTACCACGTCCCCCTAGACCTTAAGGCCGCGTTACACTAAGCCTTGCTACATTGGCCAAAAATTCGGTGAACGCAGCAAGAACTTGTACTTGTGGGAGGAATGCAGTAGAAACCGGTGTAGTATTGTTGACCTTGATGTGGAGCTGTTATGCTTTTTGTCAACATGTTTATTAAAAAAAAAAATCTGGTGAGGACATGGTTGAAGCAAAACGAGACAAAACGGCGCGTTAACATCGTTAACCGGCTTTGACCAGTTAACGATGTAACTTTTAGTACGCTGTGGGAACTTCATGGTCCTCATCGCAGCAAATCTGGAACTGAAACCTGGTTCTCTGCATGATCAGTGTACCTGATGATGCAATTATTCATAGATATAAGGCAGATCATGCACATTAATGGAGATGTGTGACTGATGCTTATATGACAAGAGTCTCTCTAAGCTTGTGCTGTGTTTCATTTCTCTCCTGCAGGGAACAGTATAAGTACAACTAACCTGGTGTCCCCTCTGAGCAAGACACTTTCTGAAATACATATAGTACGAGATGTAGACTGATATTTAATTCAGGGTAATAGATTCCTCACCCTTTATTTACTCTCATATGCACTGAGAACAGATATTCTCAGTCACGTACATACTGTATATGAGGGCATGACACAGGCTCTGTTGTAAACTGACTGAAAAAGGACACAATGTATGTTCAGGCTTACATTATGTTCACTATATTAATCCTATTAATGAGAATTAGTGAAAAGTCAACCTGGTTAGAAAGCTATTGTTTGCAGTTGCTATAATGCAAGCCATATCAAAACTTACATGGTTTGAGGATAATCCACATCATAGCTACTGCACATCTACACTTCCTAATAAACGTCCTGTGAAGCTCTGGCCAAATTTTCACAAATATTTTAGGAGGAGTTAAGGAAAAGAGTGATGATGCCTGCCTATTCGACGGATCCATATGCTATACAATGACATAGCTAGTCCACATCTACAGTATGAAACATCGACTATACAAGACAGTTGTTCATGAGACTACATTCCTAAGTTATACGTGAATTGTAGAATATAGCAATCATACACTGCACTCCTCCTTACAGGGGAGAATAAGTTGAGCGAGGCCGCTAGTCAGAGCAGCATCGCGGCAAAACTACTTCTGAATACGCATTTGGCTGTAGGCTACCACAAATAATATTAGGTGCCACCTTGTGGCGTTATTTGGCATTACCGTGTAGCCACAATACTAATCGTCTTGAAGCTAGGGATTATTAGATAACAACAACAAAAACATGTATAAGACAGTTAAACAATTAGTGCACGTTTCTGCTTTATTAAAAAAGGCGCTGTGCAGGTTTGGACAAATTATGGACAATGGCTTATGAGGAGTTCCAATGAATGGTTCAGATGGCGTTGTGGATTGAGGAAAAGTGTGATGACAAGAAATGATGGCAGATGACGACACCAACACAAGAAGATGGATAGAAAAAAATAATAAAAGGCCTATTGAAAAATAATTGTCAAACACTCAAATATTTAGCTGGAACTCCTTTTACTTTGATTACAGCACATATTCGCCATGGTATCTTCAATATTTTCCAACGTCGCACTAATTTCTCTTCAAGATCTAGTGTTGATGTTGGGAGAGTCATCTGTGTTAAGTCTCCATTTCATCCCAAAGACTCTCAATGGGGTTAGGTTCTGCACTCTGTTGTTGTCAGTCCATATGCGAGTCTCTTTCACAATTTGAGCCTGAAGAATCCCGGCATTGTCATCTTGGAATACGCCCGTGCCATCAGGGAAGAAAAAAAATCCATTGATAGACGAAAAAAAAAAACCTAGTCATTTAGTATATTCAGCTCATCAGCTGAGCAAATTTTTGGGGCAGATAACATTACTGAATCTACTGTAGATCTGACTAACAGAAGCAACCCCAGATCACAACACAGCGCCCCACAGGCTTGTACGGTAGGTACTAGGCAGATGGGTGCACCACTTCATCTGCTTCTCTTCTTACAATGATGCGAGCATACTCTGCTTTTTTTTTCACTGATGAGTGGTTTTCTTAAGGCTACACAGCTGTTTAGTTCCAATCCCTTGAGTTTACCTCGAGTTGTGCATGCGAAACATTTAAGTGATCTCCGATCATAATCATTCCAAAATGCCAATTACATGAGAAACTACATTCCAACTTCATTTCTTTCTCCGAGATAATGGTTCTTCACTATCTTTCCAGTTTTTAATATCGTGTTGTGCTGGTCTTAACCTAATTTTATTAAGCAATATCCTTAGTTGTTTTCTTTGTCTGATTCAGGCCAATAGTTTCATCTTTCAAACAGTGTACCATCTTTGCCACAACCACAGGATATGTCTGCTGATATGGTTGTTTAAGAAATGAAAAGCTACTCACTAAATCAGTTAGGGTTAAGTAACCTGTAGCCGATTGAACCATATTAATCACTGCAGTATTTATCCAAGGTGGTGGCCTTTTTTTTTTTTTTTGGTGAAGCAGTATAACCGAACACAAACTTGAAAGCAAATACTGAAGTGCAGTTTCATAAGGAGATCAGCAGGTAAGATGTTTCAAGCCTGCTTTTCTAATGATACACAGTAAAGTAATCTAAAACTGCATTTATATTATAGACATAATTAATAGGTTTACATTTATTACCAATTCAAAATAAAAATTAACAACTACTAGATGCAAAGGATGTATGGGTGTGGGTAGATACCTAGAAATTTGACTCAACTTTAATCTGATATTTATCTTGTTTAAATTTTTTTTTTTAAGTTACAAAACCTGTTTGTATTTATTGGCGGAACATGTTTCCTCAGAAGTCAATGGGTTAACTAGCTGACTCAAATCAGTCACACTGATGTTTTTTTGCGTTGCCTTGAAGTCATGATTTTTCCTGCAGCAATGAATGAACAACCTTAAATTCTCAAGGGGGAGGCTTTCTATGCACAACAACTAATAACCCCTGACACAATTTCACATCACTGTGATCAGGAGCAGGTTTAGAGATTTGCTGTCAAATTGTTTCACGTAAAATGTCTTACCTTGGTAGGAAATGTATACGTCAAAAAAAAAAAGAAAGAAAAAAAAGAAAAGACAGACATACAGACAGGGGCTTTTTAATTATACATCATATGCTACCATTATACTTCAGTGCTACAACTTGCGCTACATCAGATTTTTCGTGCATGGAAAATGATGCATGTATATGTATGCAGCTCAACCTATAGATATACATAGCCTCTGTCTATTTCTGCTGTGAGAAGGAAGTCGCTTGATTCTCAAGTGCACAAAAGAAGACTGCAAAATGCAATAGCACGTCCTTTGCGTGTCTGCAGCTAATTGTAGCCAGGAAATTTTAAAAAGAATATAGATAAATAAAAAATGAGGAGAAAAAAACAGCACTAAAAATGCACAACGTAAATGCATGCATGTCTGGAAAACAAACAAACAAATCAATAAAATCATTAAAGTTAAAGCTTGAGTGATTAGGAAACCGACGGAAATGTGGGTTTGGATTTTCTGTGGGGTGTAATTCACAGATGCTTAAAATACACACACACACTTACCTGAAACACACTGCCTCACCAAGACAGACATGTGGGAAGAGAGGTATTCATGGGTATTTCAAAGCAACCGCAACACCTCATGTGTGACCTCACACAACTCATTAAACATCTTAATGTGTAATTACATTTTTCATAAAACACACTTTTCTTGCAGGTTATGAGAACTTCACTTTCAAGTGGATTGAAAGAAAGAGGAAATAAAGAAACAGAGAAAAAGAGAAACCCAGATAGAGACAGAGAGAGACACAGAGAGAGAGAGAGAAGATGAATAAGCCGGAAACCAGCAGCAGAGACACTCTGTGTTTGACAGCCTGGTTGTGTTAAGAGGTTATGTTGAGGGTGTATAGTTTCACTTATTGCAATACGGTTGATAGGAAACCTCTTGCTCTTTAGCAATTATGTGATTTAAAGCATAACCAGCAGAAACCTTTTTACACAGTTCATATCTTAGACATAACCCTTTTCTGGACTGAAGGAACATTTCAATATTTGCTTGCCAAAAACAGATTGACTAAAACGCAAAAGAACGATGTCTTATTTTTGCAGAGATCTCTACTGCAGACCTGATCACAGCACAGCCATTATAGTAGAACAACTCAAAAAAATCATTTCAACTCACAAAAATGTTTTTAACACCATTGATGCCTTTTTAGCTGTCAAGAAAATGAATGAGAAACGGAGTGTGTTCAAAATAACAGGTTGCATTCAGAGGCAGGAAGCCTATTGAGGTTCCTTTCTCTAGTAGAAATCCTTTACTGCCCCATGTATAAAGATAGTACACTCGGTGAAAAGAAGACAGAACCATCATCAGCCAATACATGCCGATAAACTTCTGTTGCTGTCTGTGATAGAAAGGTGTCAGAAGACACAGTGCATCGCCGTAGCAGTAGCCGCCGAGTGCCCATGCTGTCCACTGTCCATTACTGAAAGCGCCTACAGTACTGTGGGTTCCTGAGAATCAAAACTGGACCATGAAAGAAAGCGGTCTGGTCTGATGAACGACAAGTGTATGTAGGTCACGTATCGGTGTTAGAGATGGCACTAGGATGCCCTATAGGAAGAGGGAAAGCCAGCAGAGACTGTTTAATGCTCTGAACAATGCTCTTTCAAAGGTTTCCTTCTAATTCTAATTTCCTTCTGTTTTTTGTTTGGTGATTTATTTTCTACATTCTAGAACAATACTGGAAATTTTTAAAACTACAAACAAATGACACATATAGAATTGTGTCATTAAATAACAACAACAACAAACCTTCCTGACTTATTTTAACACAGGAAGGTCAGCTGTTCTGGAATAGTTCTTGCAAGAACAGTATTGTCAATTGGATTTGCAAAACCCATCAAGCACCATGATGAAACTGGCTCTCATGAAGATCTTCCCTGCAGCGGAGAAGCTACCAGATTCAATAATCACCAATTAACAAACAGCACCTCAGATTAGAGCTGTTATGAAGGCTTTACAGAGCATCAGTAGCAGTCAATATCAACTGTTCAAAGGAGATTCTTGCACATGTTGGATGCCTTCAGCAAACATCAGGAAAGACCATGGAATTAAAGGCGTGTACCATGGAATTAAAGGTGTATGAATATTCCATTCATCTAAACCACCTTAGGAATATTGAGCATAACCTAGCAAAAAAAAAAAAACTTTTTATCCTTCCTTTGGAGCTTGCAGTTCAATTTCAGTAAATCATCATTCATAAGAAGTTTTTACAGCTGTGTTTTTTCACTAGGTCAGTAGCACAACTGATGTTGTTCCTTAGTTTTATTCTTGGGCATGGTTAGCGATCACATTGATGTTTAACACCTTAGTATAGCGTGATCTCACTAGTTAAAGCAAGAGTCCAAAGCAGGATTTCCAACTCTCGTCCCTTTTTTTTTTTTTAAACTCAAGTGTGTCTTTCAGGACCAGGGTTGGAAGCCGCCGTCATAGAGCAAGTAACACAGGACAACTGCTTTGTGAGAAAGAAAAGCGTTTACATTATGTTTCAGAATAACATAATCTACAAGCCGATCTAATTCAAACCGTTGAGCTTTTATTACTGTGCTAATTACCATTAGCCACATTTAGTTTTCGTTCTGGCTGAATGGGAAGAAACCATAACCCATATCTCATTAGTTCTTTACTTTCACCACAGACATCATCAGCCGTGTTGCTCAGGCATGAAGCCACAAAGCATATCAATGCAGAGGCAGGAGTGGATATGAAGAGGAAACAAGAAGCTTTCTGGGCTAAGGCAACCTTTCTGCGCTTTGTTGATAGGGATTCGAAAGGAACTGTCTGAATGCTTTTGTATGCTGCAGTTTAACCACAAGCCACCAACCTTTTGTTTTTCAAGAAGAGGTAAAAAAAAATCTGGCTGTATCCTTAATGTAAATAAATGACGCAGTTTCTGTTTTCTGTTCTCCACTGTGCTCTCTGGCTTCAAAGATGGTTGTGCGCCTTCCAATTGTGTGTACTTGCCTGCATTTCTTGGAGGCCTTAAGAAGAATACAGGACGAGCCTTAATAAATGCTTTGCTCATTAAACCCATTACTGACAGAAATCCAGGAATCGAATGAGTCACACTTCTGGGGCCATGCCTGCACACAACACAGGTTTATAACCGAAATGCTTAAATTTTTAAAAAAATAAAAATAAAAACGCGGCGAGGTGAGAAACACAAACATACCTAGGGGTGAGAAAAAAAAGTGCATGCTTAGTGAATTCTTAGATGCATCTTATTTGTTGTTGTTGTTTTGTTTTTGGTTAAAACAACACTGTACCGATGCACAGATCTCTGTTAAAAAGGTGAAGTATAACGTAAGTAAAAATTTTTAATATATCGTTTAACATTTTTTTACCCAGAAATGTAGACCAGCTGGGTGGTAATAAATAAATAAATAAATAAATAATCTATAAATAAATAAATAAATAAAAACCATGCAGGCCATCATGTGTGCTATGAATACATTACATGCTAGCTAAGCTCGGTCATTTCAAGATAAAACAATCATACTGTGCATGTTTCCTCCCAGAGGTGGAGGGAAAAACAGATTTCTCATGGTTTGACAAGTGGCAAAGCAAATGAATCATTCTGACAGGACATGGTACAGAACCCTGCCCAACTACTGACACCCATTGTAAATATTTAGGACACAATGTTTAGGAGAAATCCAGTAGCTTGAAATCTCACTGTAATTTTTTTTTGGAAAAATCAAACATTTCTGGAATAAATGTATTCTGAAAAAAGTTTTTGTTTGTTGGAGCTGCCAAAAGTCTTTTGCCTGGAATACCTTATAAATACCCTGCTGGCAGGGAGCTGGTGTCTGATGGTGGTTGTGGAAACTAGGTAACCCAAAGATTTTACCTGTTCTACAGTGATCCTTAGGGATTTTAAAATAAACTTGGGTTCTCTTCCAAACAAGTTAGTAACACCTCCAGTCGATGGATACCTTTTTTTTTCTTTCCTTTTTTAATTATTATTATCGCCGTGACAGTAGAAACAAAAATTTTCATGCAATATCATGCTATAATTATAACAATATATTTTTTTCTAAACATTTCCTGACTTAAGGTGAAAGGATTTTCCCTTATTTGGTTTTGTTTCTCCTTTTTTGTTTCCAGTGTTGATGAATGAGTAACTTGGGTACAAATATGACAAGACACACAGGCCAAATCCGCTTAAATTAGAAAGTCATGGAAAGCAGTTTGAAGGTTCTTCCACACTCCAATCAACTCCAAAATGAACAAATGAAAAAGGTGCATTCAGTTGTGTTCATTATAATTTCCAGGGGGTGTCAATAATTGTGGAACATGTTTGAGTTAAAAATAATTATTTCTGAGAGTTCCGATTTCTCTGACCATATTTATTTCAATTTAAGGTTAAGTTTTTCCTCAGTCTGGGGTGAAGCTACTTCAGGAAAGTTTTCCGAACCCTTTACAAGAAGTGCCAATAATTATGGACAGCCCTGTAAGCTCCGTTACAAATTATTTAATGCTCTTGTTAAAACGTTGTAAAAATTGGTAACCGTAAAAACAATCATAAAAAAGTTAAAATTTGAATCCTGGCAATTCCAAACAGCCATGCTTAAGCGAGAAGAATAGCATACTTCCTTTCTCCTGTCTGTCACAATGGCACGTGTCAGTTGTGGGTGTTTCTGAACTTATGTGGGTGGAAGGGGGGCGATAACACTTTTCTTAGTGTGTTAAGCTGCCCTGTGATGTTTTTTGAGCAGTGTAAGTGTACTAGGAAGTGTACTAGGGCTTACATCAGGTGAGGATGCATATAGGGAGGACAAATGAACGTCCAAAACAATAAAATAAAACGCCCTCAAATAGAGGTTCTCGGAGGTGGGTCAGAGCGATTTGTTTTATTTTATTATTTTTGTTGCTGTTGTTGAATTGTGATTATTATCCGATCTGACTAGTCCCTTGAATTTAAGCGCTTTAATCCAATCTTCAGGAGAAGAAATTATTTTATACCCATGCAGAGCATAACCACGAGGAACATTTTAAAATAAAAAAAATAAAAAATTCAATCACTTGAAGCTCCAAAGGCTAGGCTCCTACTTGGATTAGCTAAGAAGGAATTATAAAAACCTTACATATACTAAAATGTAAGACGTGTAAATGACTCAAATCAGTTCGGAACGTTTTAAACTGAGAACAAGAACTGTAATAGTTCCAGAAGACGTTCTTGAGGCCAAAATGCAAATAAGTATACACAAACCCTAGAACCGAACAGTGGGGCGTGTGCGGGGCAATTTTAACTGCCAAAGTGCAGGAAACAGCATTTTGCAGGGCGTAGTTAACACTTCTAAACACCACTGCTTGAGGAGCTCTGAAATTTGTTCAAAGTGTTCGCAAAGCCCAGGAAAAAATAAAAAGCAAAACCACACAAGACGCTGGCAGATCAAAAACACACAAACAGTTAGTGAAAAAAAAAAAAAAGAGGTAGCAGTTTACCAAGCGTATTACCTTAGATATCACGGTGAGTTTAAGGCAAAAATGTTTATGCACGCTCCGTTAACAGTGCTAATTAAGTCTGTGCAACAATTACAAAATTTATGATAAAAAAACCTTCTGATACGTTCTCATATTTGTGTAGTGCTTGCTGAGCGCAACGTGCACCTCACCTCATGTCTGAGCTCTGCGATCTGGTCTTTGAGGTCTCTGATGTACTGGCTGGAGTCCGTGTTGTTCAGCTGCCCCTGTACTCGCCCTTCTTCCTTCTGAGAATGGGATTCAGAGAAAAACAGACATCGTTTCAGGCACAAAACAAGGAGCATCAGTTACAATACACTGTATAATATGCACTTTTACTGAAACGTGTTCATACTTTCATGCTGTCATCTGAAATTCTTAAAGAGCATCGTGCCTGATTTTTTAATTAGTTTAGCATAATAAATTACAGTGAAAAGTATTAAGATAAATGTGGGATTCAATGTTTAGATGACATTATCATTTCGTTAAATAATGACAATTAGATAAGAAATAGATAAGAAGAATCATTTTTTAATTTATGCAGTGAAATTGCTATACATTAATCAATATTTAGTCCAAAATTATTCAAAAGCTGCGAGATCCGCCTGGAATCGAAAAGACGTCTGCAGTACTCGTGTCACTCAGTCAAAACATGCCTGCTTGATTACTTACTAAAGATCATGTACAGAAGACAGATTTCTTGACTGCTATTACATTATTCACCACTGAACATTAGTTTTCTATTCTGTTTAGTCAGGAGATGACCCAGGCCATGGCTGCAGACACTGAATACCAATTAGTGAAATCAGATGTTTTGTATTATCTAAATACCTAAGATGGTTAAGGTGTTTGACATGTAAATGATGAAAATGAGAGAAATTATTTTTTTGCATATGCCAGTTAGGAAGCCGGGGTCAGAGGTCATGGTCAGGCACCCCTGGAGCAGATAGGGTTAAGGGCCTTGCCCAAGAGCTCATCATTGGCAACTTGGTTGTGCTGGTGCTCAATCCCCTGACCTTCTGATCAGAAACCCAGTAACCTACAGACTTAACTGTTTGAGCCACCACTGTATTAGGGATGATCCATTAAGAGACTAATGTGAGCTTAAGAAGCTCTTTTACCGCAAAAATACAGTGGAAAAAATGACCAAGTGTTAAATGGTCAGTTCTGTCATCTAACCAAAAATCATTCTTTGTAATAACCACAAAATGTGTTTTATTCACTATTGTTTTATCTTCACCAACACTTTCAATTAATTTCATGTAAGGAAAATTAAATTAATAAGCTTGAACGCTAAACTCTGTCCAAATTTAAGACGCTACAATTTGAGGCCTCAAACCTTTTTCATATCACAGCTTTCTAACCTTGTGACTGGTTTCCGGAGTTTCCATCATTTTATGATAAGATCCCCAGGTTTTACCATTATTTTCCATTTAAAAGTGAAAATCTGTGGTTAGTTCCCTTATGAGCTAGGTAGAAATGCAGAAGCAGGAAGAGTAAAGCTGCATCGTGCTGGCAGCATGCTGAACGTGTTTATTTAGCTCCTGATGCCTTGGGGAAACGCCTAGCTGCGGTGTTAAACTGCCACAGGTGCTGTTTACATTCCGCACATCTGCAAAACCTCGCAAACAAACTGGAAGGACAAACTGGAAGGAACTGCACGTTTCTGCCACACAAAACGAGAGAAAACGAGAGAGGGGGAATGGGTCAAAAGGGGAAGAGGAGAACAAAAGAGTTGAGGCAGGGGCATGAGCCCGAGCAAATCAACACACACACAAAAACAGTATGCATTAGACATGTTTTTTTGTTTTTTTTTTCAAGTCCTGCGGTCTGCACTGAGGCCCGAGTTTGCAGGCTTCTGATAGGCTGGAGATGATGAGGGATCTGAAGCGCCAGTGTTCCAGGAATCTGTGTTTTTCTTGAGGTTTGTCTCCCTCACCCCCAGGTGCCAATGATAAGGAAAAGGCAGTTAGCAGACTTCCTTACACTCAGCTGCGTAAAGTCAGCAGGTGGCAGGCTGTGGCCAGGGACGTCAAACGGCTCTAAATAATGGCTTCCTCGCTAAAGCACCCCCAAAAATACAACCCTTGAGGCTGTAAAACGTTAAAACCAAAAAAAAAAAAAAAAAACTGTAACAATCATGAGAGGTTCAGCCTGATACTTTAATAAAGTCATTGCGTTGTTGATGTGTTAACCAAAAGTCAATGTTCGGAAATAAAAGTGCCAGAAATGACTAGATTAGAGTTCTGTTTCTTTTATCATAAAGGATCCTCAGAAATATATATAACAATAAAAGTTTAACTCTACGAGGATGACTTTACTTGTGAGACATTATGTTTGTTTGTTTTTTTAACATTGTTAAAATCTCACTGCTGTGATTGCGCAAACCACGCATTACTGTTCACACTCAAGACACACTAACAAAAAGCTTGCTTCTTAAAATACGGTCAAGTGGCAAAGTGTCATTACATCACCGCTGGGGTCAGCAACCTGATAAGCTCCGTCCAACGTAACAGACCATTTTCACAATTTTTGTGTTACGAATCTGGAAGCCTAACTAGTGGTAGCATTTCAACGCTTAGGCTTACATATTGAAACAAAAGCAGCATCACCCATGAACGAAAAAAAACATTACAGAAAACAGCCATACTACAGCTTTCACTCATTTTCCATTCATATGTGAGAGCAAGAAATGGTTTTGTGAAATTCAGTTCAATTCTCACAGACACACACATGCAACTCAGTTTTTAAATTCTACATATTTTCCATCAGTCATTTTCACAATTCCTTTGCAGGGTAAGTTGACCAGAGAACAAGTGAACAGATCTCACACAATTTCATACAAGCCGGGAATATACTGAAGCATTACAATCACAATGACAAAGCTACAAAATTTAAAGTTAGAAAAACCCAATCACAACACTTTCTGACCGAATGCATTTAAGAACTCACGATTGCTGTGGTGTAAAATAGTTAATACTGACTGTATGTTGCTTATAACCAGCTTGATATATTTCCAGTTCTCCACAACGAACCTTTTTAAATGAAATTCACACCCACAATGTAACTGACCCATCTTACCAGACCAGAGTCACTAAGTATCTTCATGTAATGCTAGTGGTGCAGCGGTTAACCCTCAATTATGAGATTATAACCCGCATCCCCAGTAATGTGAGCTGTATCCTTTCATAATGAAAATCATTTCGGACATGCGTATAATAACGCACAATAACAGACCACAGTTATGAGAGTAAAAAATACATTTATTTTTCTCAGGAAACACTTTAATGGCCCAAACATGTGGAAATCACTTGGTCAGGACTATACAGAGGATATGGCAATAACTCCCAGTCGAGTACCTGTAATGTGCAAGTGGTGGTGGTGAATGATTGTGTGTACGGTTCCCAGAGACATACACTTCTCTCCTGCAAGTTGGTGATAAGTTATGCGCCGACTTTCAAGGATCAGCCGCTCCACTCGCTGAATGTTCATGGGAACGACTGCAGTGGGCCACCTTGCTCGGAATTTATCAACACACTGTCTTGCTGGTTTTACACTTCAGTCACAGTAAATTTAATCACAAGTCCCAGTTTGACTTGAACACCCCATGTATGTGTGAATGAGAATGAAGGTTCCATGTGTTTTCTTGCAGGACAGCGATCCACATTTCTGTGAAGAAGAACTTCAATAAAATTTATGAAGATCGCCCACGATAGCCGCCCTCCTATTTAGCTAAAAACAAACTGTTATAAGTTCTGAGACTGAAGCTGAAAGCATTGTCTTATTCCCACGCTGGCCATGGAAACTTATTGCCAGAATACAGTTTTATCGTAACATCTGACAGTGTTTTCTCATTAGCTATCTCAGTCTGCCTCATTATGACCCATCTATGAGTTTTGATTTCCATGGTTAGTCTGGCACAGTAACACACTTTTTTTTTCTTAAACAAGAATATTCTTAATATCCTAATATTCTTATTTATCGAATTCAAATTGCGAAGTTATATTTTGTAGTTGTGCAGAGTGAAAGAGAACAATCAGATATTCACTATAGAAAACCCCTGGTTATTTATCAGATAATGCATGCAAGATTTGGTCAGATGATAAATTCTCCAAAGCAGTGGTTCTCACAGTTGGGTGTGGTGAGTCATAGCGAAGAGTTCTGTGATTTTTTTTTGTCGTTGCCAGTGCTGTTAGTTACAGGACTGGCGATCTCATCTCACCAATAACATTGAGTTCTTACAGGTATAAGCCTGTTTGACTAGTTTGTTGAACTGAACAAGTTTAAACCTCATTAACTTAGAAAAAAAAAACTATTAATAAATGGCATATGCGGACTAACAATTTCTGTCAGTGAAAAGTTAAAAAAGGAATTAAAAGCTCCAATAAACAATCAGAATATTATAGTACTGTTTTACAGAACCATAAAGGAATAAATTGATAGGTCTATGACATTTAATTTAAATATGTACTGTAAATGGCCATAAATGTTTTTAAACCATTTCTCTATAAAGTCATTGTTGGCCATTTTAGGGGCAGAAGACGAGGATGAGGACGGTCTATTGAGGAAGATGATAACTGAGGCACTGTCTCAAAAATGAGTCAAGTTTATACAGAACACATAGAACACATCATTACTTTTAACGCTTTAACGTTAACATTAACAGATTTATGTCTCTCTCTTAATGACGCATTTGTGGCTCAGCTTGGTAAATCCCATTTTTTTATTTGCTTATTTCCTGTCTAGTGACGAATGTACAACACACCCCCCTATAGCGCCGCAATTTATATTGCACAAAGGCAAAGCCAGCTGTTTCGCAAAAATATTACTTCTGAGAAAGACTTTGATCTTGCTTTACCTGGCACCAGCCGTGGTAATTTCTGATAAGTTTATTTAGATATGGGGAAAACCCAGTGTGAAGTACTGTTGCTCTGAATCTCCTCTGCTGCTATAGAAACACGCAACACCTTTAAGGGCCATCCCAATAAGCTGCACACTGCGTACCTGTTTATTGCAAGGACGTGTGTATGCAACAGTGCTTCTTTTTCAACATTCAGAAAAGAGTAGCTTTATGCTGCGGTCCCGCTCTCTGGACTTCGAGCTGTCCTACCCAGAGTTCTTCTCTAGATTTAATCCACAATGTGCTGTTAAATCTCTGTCTTATGTTTAAACAAGTGCACGCAAAACAGCAAAGCACAAAGTCAGCTTTGATTCCAGCTCAGTGAGTATCTGAGCCTGATAGGAAGTGGTTTCGCATATGGTAATGAAGATAGCTAAGCTGTGGTCTCAGAACGGCCATGCAAAAGCAACAACT
This sequence comes from Clarias fuscus, assembly GCA_030347435.1. NCBI lineage: Eukaryota > Metazoa > Chordata > Actinopteri > Siluriformes > Clariidae > Clarias > Clarias fuscus. The sequence goes on along the minus strand of CM059206.1, from coordinate 12,432,377 downwards.
TTACCCTACAGCAACAGAGGTGCAAAAAAAAAGTGTTATTTTCAGGCAGCAGTGTGATGCGTATGCTAAAATGACACGCCAGCAGACGACACTGCTTTTTGTTGACGATGTCGAACACTGACTAAGAAAGGTTTTGTTCACGTGTTTTTAGATTTGCTTTTTTTTTCCTGTAAAGACATAGCTTCGGAATGAATAAAACTGAAATTAAACCAAACCAGCGTAAGCAGACGCCAGTTCACATACTAGGTTAAGAGTTTTCTAGAACACCTATAGAACTACCTGTCCCATGTTGAGTTGGTGTACTGGTGTCAGACAGACATGTCTGAAGCTAATCTTTCCAGAGTGAAACCTCTGAGGTGACTCATAAACTCTGCACAGACAAATTCGGTCTGTAGTATTTTCCAGTGGTGGTATATGTGGCCTAAATGTGGGTGAAATGGTAAAAGAATGAGCTGAATGAGTCTTGTGGCTTCAACCCTTAAAGAATATGTTGCCTTAGAAGAGGCACAAGACGCCTTTGTCACATATACAGCACAGTGAATTTTTTTTGTTGTTGTTTGTTTGCGTACTCAAGGTCGGAGTGCAGGTTTGGCTGCGTCTTTTTGACGGTGCCCCTGGACCAGACAGTGGTTAAGATCGTTGCTTTAGGGTTCAACAACAGCGGCAGCGCTGAGGCTTGAACCTTCAACCTTCTGATCTATAACTCAGAGTCTTAGGGTGCGCACCAATAAAGCAAACCTCACACTGAAATCACGGACTCTTAATAACCTTACATGTTTAATCACTTCTCAGCACCTCATGAATCTGTGTCATCAAACACTGGAGTAGTTTAACAGATAATATTACAGTGTAAAATAGTGACAGATGTCGTCTCACACTTGGATACTCTTTCTCTCTCTCTTTCACTTTTCTATTAAATCCAAAAGCTCTGCACCAGGCCTGTTAGTAAATTTACCAGATTGGGTAAACCAAAGGCTTATCCCCACAACTGTGAGTGCATAAAACTGTGGCTAACCAAAACCACAGAGCTACATCTCTGAAACAGTTCTGAAACAGGATGGCAGTCAGCTTTCAGAGCAAGCCTGCCTCGGAGCAACCATGCACACATCCAGTCCTTAAAACATTCTTATGAACGCTTGCAAAAAAAAAACTAATTTGCCTACTGTGATGTGGGGACACAAGAAAAAAAATAACCTCACGCTGTCACTCTTTCTCACCAGATTTTTTGACTAATAATGATACTACATCTTGCCAGATCATAATGGCAGAAGAGATTGAGTGTAAAAATGTGAAATTCTTGTGGTCCTTTGTTAAAAAAAAAAAAAAAAAAAAAACTAGCAAAAGCAATGTAAACAGATGCTCACATGGACTCTTTATAAATGGCTGGTAACTGCCATCTCTATTCCTTCTTTATCACTATTGTACTGTAACTACAGTATACCATAATCTCACTACAAAAATAAAACTAGATTCTGGGCACATCAGCAGTCTGTGATCAGTTAGTTGACATGGATAACATGCCACTGGTTGCTACCCTCCCAAACCAAAAGCCACATTTGTATAATATTGAGAATTTGTTCCAATGCTAACCGACATTACCATATTGCGATCAACATAACTGAGAAAAAAACAAACCATTGCACTGTGCAAGTTTCAGGATTTCAGTAGCACGTTTCTCACGGCCCGGGTCAAGGATCAGTTTGGAAATAACTTGCAGACATGCACTAATGAAAGCATTACCAACATCTAACTACTATAATCAGTAAGTGATGCTGTTTATTTTAATTTTTGGAGATGGTTCCTTTAAACAGCGATGTAGGGGACAGCTAAATATTTTTGGTTTGAGTTACACTACTCGCTTATTATCAAAATGATTTAATGATTTCGTCATGACTTCCTACTTTACACAATGCACGTGTTTATGTCTTCTTATTATATGCACGTTTCCCCCGTATCGTCAGCGGGTACAATTTCCCTGAAACCCAAAGCGTTGCGCCATTGACCGGTAAAGCGGCATGATTGTGGGTCTATTTGTAAGACCAAGCAGCAAAACAAGCGTGAACTTACAATACAAGTCAGAAAAATCCAAAGTTCTCAAAAATCAATGTAATAACATGTAATATACTGTACTAACTGTTGACAGAGGCATGGAGGATACTGTATTTAGCATTTACAAAAGATCACCGCATGTCCATTATGCACACGTGGAGAAGAGCACACGGAGAACAATTTAAAGAATTATTGTAATTGCAACTCTGAATGAGAAATATGAAAGCTATGCCACTGTACAAGATTACTATAGTTCAACTATAATTCTAGAATTTAAAAAAAAGAAAAAAAATGAAGGGATAACATTAATGCTCTTTACATCCTTATGCTGGTAAACAATTTTGCGAATGGTCTGTTACTCAATATTGCCACTTTTGTCACTTATCTGTTCAATTCTACAGCAGGCTACACCCATGGCTTCCTATAACCTAGCAAACAGAAGGCGCCTGCAAAACACTGAGAACTGTATTGACAGTTCGTGTAGAGATATGTGCACAGATTTCAATTTTTTTTCCAAACACACAAAGGGAAGTGAACGTAAAGAAATCACAGTAACATTTGTGTGCACTTCGAGAAAATAAGCTTACTAAAATGCAAAACAAACCATCTTTCACCCTAACACATGGTTTATTGTCTAAATTATAAAAAGTGAGGCCTGAGTACATGGTGGTGTACAAAACTAATCTGACTGAAGAGTTAATTAACTTTAGAATTTGTTATGTGCCAATGGTATTCGGCTTTCAGAGCCATGGCCTGGGTCATCGCCAGCCCTAAACCCAATAGAAAACTGTTGGGCAATGGTGAAGAAGGCATTATCAGTCAGGAAACTGTCTTCTGTACACAATCTTCAGGAAGCAATCAAGCAGACATGATGTACCAAGTGACCTACAGATATCTTTATGACTCACTTCATAATAAATACTGATTGTTCTGTTGTAATTCCACTGCATTAAAAAACAACAACTGATACGTATTATCTTGATTGTCATTGTTTAAAATAAAAAATGAGAAAATAAATTTTAGTGACCACTGTAATTACGCCGTGGCGCTGTTTAATTCTTGATTTTAACTCATCAGAACTGATGATTAATTTTCTATAACAGCAGCACTGACAATAGTAGAAAATCAGAAAATCAAATCACAGATTTAAATGTATATGCTTTTGTTTGCACATTTGCACATGCACTTTCTGTTGTCTTTTTTTTTGCATAGTTCTTAGATAGTTTTCTGCCTTAACAAGTTAGTGTTGTTAAATTATGTGTGTAGCACCTTGGTCCTGGAGGAACGTTGTTTTGTTTCACTGTGTACTGAACTGGATATGGTTGAAATGACAAAAACGGCCTACTTGACTTGATATTTATGAGCACCTAATATATTATTGTTTAAGCACTGTTACAGTAAAGGTATTTTTTAAATAAGTATATAAATTTAAACGTATATAAATTTGATACAATAAAATCTTATGCAATTCATTATAAGTATATACATTTTCTTTAATCTAAATGAGAGAATCTTTAGGATGGAGGACTTTGTACTCATTTACTCTGTAAAATCACGAACTTCATGACTAAGATTTTAAAATCAGGATTCTGATTTTGGGGGGAATGAATGATGAGGGAAGTGATCCCTAGAACTAAATTATCACATGGACAATGCGATTATTAAACAATAAAGGATTAAAATGTTGGTTGTGTTGTTTATTAATAAATGTACAATTTGTATCAGAACTCGTGTAGTATAAAAGGAACAAAACCTTTCTATATACTGTCAGGGAAAATAATCTTTCAACTCTGCTTGACGACAGATTGCAACACACCACAGCAGCAATTCGCTGATTACTTTCCTAATCAAAAGCACCATCGTGCTTTATTCTAATGAGAGAGGAGCCTCAATACTAGGTTTTTACCTGAATCTCCAACTCGGAGATCTGCTGCTGGAGTTCAGCCATGGCAGCCATGTTATCGGCCTCTCTTAATCTCACTGCCATCACCTCTTCTTTATTCTGATAGACACAGAGAGAAAGGGAGTGTGAGAGAGAAGGAGGGGGATTATCTATCTAGTACAGAAGCTGAAAACAGAACCCACTAGTTCCTCTTTACATGACTGGATTTGCTGATTGTGACCGTGGATAAGATCTCTAACACAAATGGTGAAATAGCATGACTTTTGCAAAATGTGCAGATACGCAGTCTGATGACTGGGTTCAAGTGTTACAGAAAAACATTTCAAGATTCAAGCCGTTAAGCTTTTTTTTTTTTTCTCTCGATATCACGCTACAAGATTTCCACAGTCTCCAAGATGGTGTGAGGGATCAAGCCTGAAGGGTGCCGTCCTTACCTTACACTCAATCTCTGCCTGCTTGCGTTTGGATTCCTGCAGCTCTGAGTGCAACAGTTTATTCTGTGAGCTCAAAATCTGCAAACGATCGTGCAAACTGCGGGTCTCTTGCTCAGCTCGCCGCAACTGGTTGCTATGGATTTGGTTCTGTAGGTAAACAAAAACAAAAAGTTTGACTTTAACGGGTCCCACTTGCTTTCCCATCCAGACTTAATTCACAAAGAGCTAAAAAAAAAAAGAAAAAAAAAAAGAGAGAACTGTAAAGAGCGAAGGTTTGAAGATGGTGCTTAGATGCAGGGCAACAGTTTAAATATTAACCTTGTGAACCATGACGGAGAAAGCTCTTAGGACACAGAGCAGTAACGAATGATGAGAAAGTCTGAGAACTGTCAACGCCATGAGATGGCAGCAATTTTGATTTGTGTTTTTTCTTAAGAGATTTCAACATGCAACCAAACGGTTGCTATTCATGTGTCATTTTGTTGTTTTTTCCCTTGTTCATGCTATGCATTAATTCTGATACTTAAAACCCTTCTTGAACTGATTCTCCCAGGATTACTTGAAAGAAATGTATCCATTTATGATGATTTAGAAAATGTGTTTCTAAAATAATTAATAAAATAAAATAAAAAGCATTCTGACTTCAACTCCCTCACCAGACAAAGTTATTTTAGTTTATCTACCCGGACTGAAAACCAGGTAACGTCACTGCCTAAACATAGAGAAAAAACTTGCCACCTTCTTCTGCAACAGGAAAAAGTGAATCACCAGATAGAGAGGCACGATAACGTGCAATTTACTAGATCACTGCATGTACACTGGCATATTTAAAAAACGGAATACAAAACTAGAATAGTAAAACTAGTACGAATGCAGAACTGACTACAAACCAGGATTCGTAAAGATGATTCCATTTAATATTAATAATCATAACATGTACCCAGTATTAGAAATATTATAATAATTCCTGAAAAAAAAAACATAACATTTATCTTCACATAAATATCAAGGTGACCTATGGTTATTACTAAAAAGAATGAAAACGAAACTCTCCAGCATACATGATTTAATTACTCATGTTAAAAAGAGTACTCCAGTGTTTTGTTTTGTTTTTTAAGCGTAATCTCTACTGTATTGCATCTGCAGCATACTAAAGATCAGATCAGTTATGACATCTGTACTTTAAGTAATTAAGGATTTACAATGGAAGTCTGAAAGTCCAAGTATAGGAGTCGAGGCTTCTCTTAGAGCAGCAATATGAAGCAAATCTGAAAAATGACATCCAGTATGGTGACAGATGTTTTAGGATGAGACAAACATACTGTAAGAGCAAGTCTCCTTAAGGCTGTTTCCAGAACTCAAGCAATACAACTAAAAAGTGGTTCCAGTTATTACTTTTATTAAGTAACTATTAAATTGTATTATAACTTATTGCATCTCTTGTTAACTTTCCTAGATGATATTCTGGTATCCACATAAGTTCAATCAGAACATAAATTGGGAATGCAAAACTAAAAATCCTAAAGTCACACCTCCAAAAGGACTAACTGCATAGATTTAGATATTAACTTAATTATTTTGCTAATGCCTTAGAATTATTGAAAATTTTCAATTAACAGATTTCAAATATTTATGTACATAAAACTCAAACCAAGAGCCCCAAGACTCCTGTTATGACCTTTATAAATCCATAATGCACCTCATTATAGACCATGTTTTTAATGATTTATAAATTTAAATTCTTTGCCTATAGTAAGTGAAATGGTGATACAGAGACAGGTGTTAATGACTAGATGGAAAGTCTTTTCCCAGAAAAACAGAAGTTTATGATTGACTTCTGTCGCCCTCTAGTGGCCATTTTATCCATTGCTGAAAAAATCTGACTTACACAATCATGTTTGCTGTACCCCTTATCACCCATAAAACTCAACTCAGATTGAGTTGAGAAACATGGGAATGAAATGCTACAATTATTCAGCTATTACTGTATATGAGGCAACATGTGAAGAGATATGTAATGAAATGGCCATCAGTTTGAATATCACTTAATCCGGTTAGCCTGCCTACTCCATCCTCTGCACTCATCCACTTTACACTCGAGAAACACTTCATGAAAGAGATTTAATATTCTCTCTTCACAAGTCACTAGAACACTGTGCTGCTGAGAACTGTTAACAGAATTTACGCTGTTATTATTTTTACTATTGTGCAGTAGTAATAAGACCTCTACGATGAGACAAATGACAACAAATTTTGTTGAGAGAAAGACACCTGTGTCTCCAGTTCCAGCAGTCTCTGCCTGGTCTCACGAAGCTCAGCCTGGACCTCTGCCTCTCGTAGTCTCACACTCATTAGCTCATCCTGAAGTTCATTTACAGAGTTCTTCCGTGGACTGTCCTTCCAGCGGCCAGCTGTACGTGCCAAGTGTCTCTGCAGAAGGAAACGCTCGGTCAAACAGGATTTCTCCAAATAACAGCCATCGAATCAATACCCACTAAGTTGTGTTTCTTTCTCAATCATCACCTACAGTACACTGCTTTATCCTGTATAAAGGGTTGTGGGGGACCGTAGCCTATCCCAGGAGACTTGCGGCACGAGGTAGGGATCACCCGATCCATCATTGGGCACAGACACACACACATGCTCATTTCACACACTATGGGAAATTTTGGTAACGCCAATTAGCATAATCTGCATGTTTTTGGACTGTGGGAGAAAAAGCTGAATTTATGCACATTTTTAATTTAAATTTAAGCTGGCTTGGCTGAGATTATTATTACACTGTTTGAGAAAAGCACAATAAATTAAACTATACATAACTGAAGCATGGTCCACATGTACTTCCGTATGTATGGAAACATGACTGTCTAGACTCAACTGAAAGTTGGTGTTTGTGTGTACACAAAAATTTGGGCAACTTTGTTAGCATACTTCCATTAAAGAAAGAAATGGTCATTGGAATACCTTAATGACAAAAGTACAGTAGAACCTCGGATTGCAAGTAATGCGGTTTCGCAAGACGAGCAAAGATTTTTAATAAATTTTGACTTGAAAAACGAGAAAGTCTTGGTTTACGAGTGCCGAGTATCATGTCTGCGCTTCTTGTTTTGACACCGAGCGTCACGTGATCACAACTGAGCCAATGATTTTTCTCTCTCTTGTGCTGCGGAATTGTGGGTAATCGTCTCCCCTACTGAGTCTTATGAATTACCCACAATTCCATTCTTATGAATATTCTTCTTATTTATTGTGTACTTGAAACTAGCCTGGACAAAATGAGTGGAGAGACCCTCAACCTAATATTCAAACTTTCGAAACAATTACTGAAATCGAGTGATTTCTGTGGCTCTCAAGACTTCTGCACCCGTCGACAGGTATTTTGGCCCACTCGTCATGACCAAACTGCTTCATCTGTGGTTTGAAGCGTGCCTTCTACAAATTGCGTATTTCAGGATTTAGGTCAGTGTTTTGTTCTTGCCCATTTTTGGGGTTTTTACAGTAGCTATCTGTTTGGGGCTCTATCCTGTTGGCGGTCTCATGACATGGGACAGAGAGCATGCATTCTCACACCAGGCAGTACAGTAGGTTTGGCTCCAAGATGAATTGATAGTCTTAAGATTTCATTTAAAATGAATGGTATAACCGAGCCTCCTTTATTTTTCACAGTAGGTACAGGGTCCTTTCCTTTGGAAAGGCGTAATTTTTTGCATCTGTGAACATACAGCTGATGTGACGTGCAAAAAGCTTCTGTTTCTCAAACAGTGACGGATGGTGCTTGAACATTTTTGGAAGTTGCCCTTGACTAAGAGCAATAATAAACCTACTTTCAGAAAATCCTCAGTTCACAGTCCAATTCAGTGGAAAAGAGCTCTGATATAAAATGGCATACGGGATTTAAAGACGCAAAGACAACATTTCATTGTAAGATTAATTTCCTTAGGAAATAATTAAGGTGTGTGGGGATAGGGGACAGATTTAATCAAGTGGATTGGTATGCTTCACATTGTATATCCATGTCACATGCGTATAAGATTTGCTTTGTCAGACTTGTGAACAAATTGGACTTACGAACATGCTCCTGGAACTGACCTTTGATAAGTTAAGGATTACCTGTAGTTTTTTTTTTTTTATTCTTCTGTTGAATCATAATTCTATACCATGTTTGATTTAAACAGTTAATGTTTTTTATATTATTATTTATTACTAATTTTATCAGTTTCCAAAGTTTCATTTCTTTAAGGAAAAGGTGACCAACAAATGCGTGTGTATACCTGCCAATGCTCCTCCAGATCTCGGACTTGCTGTCTCAGCTCTTTGAGGCCTGTCAGAGCCTCAGCCTCCCTTATCTTTACAGCGATCAGCTCCTCCTGAAGACGCACCACATTACTCTCATCTGGCAATGACGTGTTCCTCTGTAGCACACACGTATAGCTCAATTTAAAACACGGTTCTGAAAAAAATGCATGGATCTTCGACTTGGCAGTGAACAAGTTTTGTGGTCAGGGAAATGAACCCACCTTCTCGATGTCGAGGATTTTGTCCTGCATCTCTTTGAGGGCGCACTGAGATTCGGCCTCTTTGAGGCGAGCCTGGACCAGCTCCGTCTCCAACTGCAGGATGGACTCTTCTGTGTGGCGGGGACTCGGCTTCTACAGGCACAGAGATGTACAGCCCAAGGCTATGTAAGGGAGTTTTACTTCCAAAATAATGAATCTGCTCACAACTGCGTGATGTAACAATAACCATCTCAATCAAATCCATGGCTGCATTCAGCTGTGACAAAAAACAACGCTCATGGACTGATTAAGAACTGAGAGTCTAACTCCTTAAGCAGAAGAGATGAGTGCTTTACTCCTATTCCCAAGGCTCTAAAAACACAAAAACGGAACTTCAACAGCAGCATGTATGACTCAGTTATGTAAATAAATGATGTGATGATATTCTGCAAAAACATATAACAGTTAGTGAATCCCGACAGCTCACAACCGCAGTGTTATCTCTCACCTCATAAATTTTCATGAAGCTATTAGCTGAGTAGCTGAGCTGCTCAAATAATATCTCCTAATCACCACAACTGGCTGGCAATTCCTGATTCGGCTGCTAGGTAAGACTGCATGACTCAGGATTTTCTGAAGCTCTGAATGTTTTTCGCCATAGTATATCCTCTCTTTCTCTGAGCAGCCGGCTCAGACACATCCAGGAGGGGCGCTGTCTGTGCACTGTCCTTACCGCAGGCTGCTGCTGCAGTTGTTTGAGCTGCCTGATGGTGCTTTGGGCCTGCTCGAGCTGTGTGCCGGCCTCCTCGCTCTGCTGTTTCACAGTGGCCAGCTCCCGCTTGATCAGGTAATTCTCCTCTGCCTCCTGGGCTCGCGTCACCTGACCCTGACGCGACCGATCGGGGACAACAGACGGGGTGAAGCAAGTAGCTAGTTTTGGGGAAGTTATTAAGTTGTATGGTGGAAAAATTATTCTGGAGTATCAGCATGCTGTTAGCAACTTTTTTTGCAAAGGTGATTTTTTTTTTCTCAGTTTGATTTAACAAATTGGCCTTATATTTGTCAAGTAAGCTGGTTTTTTTCAGTCACCAAATTTGAATTTTTTCAATTGTCAAAGTATAAGTGCATATTATTTCATTAATTTCACTGAAATTTATTGCGAACATGCAAAGCCAAAAGAAATACAGAGGAGAGTGTATGAATAGGGATCTCCTCAAGTTATCATTCCTTTTACTTGGACTCCTGTTGGACTCGGATGACTAGGATGTTGGACAAACATTCAGTTCCCAACAGTTGTCCAAGTAAGTGGAATTAAAACTTAGTGGAATTTAAAAACACAAGGCAGAAAGGAGAGAAGAGTGGCAGAGGTGAGAGGAGTGTAGGTTATATACCTGGATCAATCTATCTGCCAAGGAAGCACTTTCCTACGAAGAGAAAATCCATAAAGAAACGCATAGAAAGAGAAAGACCAAAGGATATTACAACAAGTAAAACAAACAAAAAAAAAAAAAACAACATGGATGACTTTAGACAGGCAACTGTCATTTTTTTCCACCCCGTGTTAAAGGTTGGTTCTGATTAAAGAGTTTATTTTAATAAAACAAATATGTGGGCAATACTGGAGCCCATTTCATTTCGTTTCAGTTTGAGTAAGACAGGGTAGAAAAACAACAACAGCGTGGATATAGTGAGATGAGTGTGAAAGCATGATAGATGTGACAAAGAAAAACTGTGATCCTACGGCAACCTTGAGTGTGAGGCTGAAACCAGTGCAAGCAGAAAAGAAGCAGCAAGAAGCAGTGGATGTTAGATATGCACGGTGAGTGCCATGCACTTTTATGAACGCTTCACCTATCTGGGGGATTAAAATAAGTACTGGGAAATCCATTGTGTAGTTTCGGTCAGTACATGGATTGCATGTCATGCAGGAAATTCGAAGGACGGGAAGGAGAGTTTAGGCGATTCTTTTTGTTACTGTTGTTGTTGATGGTTACTCATAGACCGGCATTAACCGGCCCTTGCCATTTTCACCATGCATGGCAAAAGGGACAAGTCTCAAGCAGCCACTGACCCGGCATGCAACAGTGCGGGTGCATGCTCTATTCAAAAACTGTTTCGTAAACTAGTTTGTAGACAACTCGCCAGGGTTGTTGTGCAGACGTCCAAGTTAGTGATACACACGGATTAGTCTTACCTGTTTCACACAGCAAAGTTAGAACATCCCAAAAGGCCAATCTTTCACTGTTATTCACATTAGCTTGTCTGAACCGATAACGCTGGGTCAGTCAGTAGCTACGGTTATTCGCAAATACACAGCCAAGTTAGTATGTGTGAGCTCATGCGACGTCAGCATGACTCATGAGTCATCAGTGAGAGATGAGGTCATGTAGGAAGCGCTCATGAAGACGATCGTAATCATGACAAATGTGACCGACAGGCGTGAAACGGTTTGATGGGCAGAGCCTGGCTCGGCCACACTTCTGTTAAACTTGCAGCTGTCACTTACTTTCTCCAGAGTGTCTATCCTCTGCTTCAGCAGCCTGTTCTCTGTGCGAAGTCTCTGCAAAAAGAGAAAAACTTATAAGTCTAGAGACCAATACAAACAGAAGTAACCAAGCACCCAGAACCACTCAGATTCAATTTTTGGTATAAAGAAAGGGAGAAAAACTGACATTTTTTAGCCTAGGCTGTTTCTAAGAAACCAGATCACAACATTTCCGTGTAGGCTGAATTTATCATTTCCACCCTGGGGTCATTTATAAAAAAAATTTAAAAAATTAAAAAAAAGAATAAATTTCCATAACCACTTTCTAAATATTTTTATCAGTAGTTTCTAAATCTTCTTTTGTGATTACAACAAAACCCCATGAATGCCATTAGTTTTTTTTTTTTTTTTTTTTTTTTTTAAAGTCCACATACCGAGGGAACTACTTTTGACAAAGACGAAAGAAAGAAAAAAAAAGATATACCGGAACCTATAAAACACTATTACTTTTTTTATGAAACTTCTGCATTATTTGAGCTTGAACAGATCAGTGAAATAGCATACATATATACAGTATATGCTAATGTATAAAAAATTCATTAAAAAGTAAATGTTTTGGCATCTCCTATAACACTGCTATGATCTCACCTTTATCTCCACCTGTTCCTCCATTTCCTTGGTTTTTATAGTAGTGTACTCCTTCTCTAACCTACAGACAGATGATTTACACACTCTCAAAAACAATCCAATCACAGCTATCGCAGCTCAGGGAAATCATATTTGAAGAACACTCACTTTTTCATCTTCTTGGCATTGTACTTGACCTGATAGGCGGCCTGGATCACTTTGTCTGGTCCGCTGTCCAACTGATGAGGGATGACTCTCTGAAAGTACTAAGGGACAACAGAAATGTGACTTTATTTAATTTATTTTTTTAGGCTTTTACTACTGAATGTTCTATGAGAATGACTAAATATTTACATTCCATGACGAATACCTTCACAAATATAATTCAAAGATTCAAGTTTTAATCTTCCTTTTTTAAGTAACTACAGAGATGTTGCTCAAGACCCATGGAATAAAACATACAAGTAAATAATAAATAAAGATACCTAGATACCTCAGGTAAAACATAACTCAAAGGAAAAAGTAGAAGAGCTCTCCCCCTCTCTCTCCCTCCCTACAGACATGCTGTTTTCATTGCCAGATTCTGAATTCAAACACTTGCTACACAATTGAGCGTTTTATGGAGGGAAGGCAACTCATGCAATTATGTACAATATGGTAGTCTGCAACTGGTGATATTACCACTTCAAATGCTACACATCATTGTGGTTATGTAATAATGCATGCACAAATGTAGTAGTAAAGTAGAAAGTACAGATACTTGTTGTAGGATGTAAAAATGTATCCCTAATAAAACTACTTAAATAAAGTACAAATAACAAAGCACACATACTTAGTTATCTTGTACCTCTGGCTACTTGTGAGCAAATGTCTGTAACCAAGATCATGAAATGTAAAGCGTCTTTGCAAAAAAACTTGCTTTATACCATGAACCCATGTTGGTTTACTTTGAAGAGAGGATCATGGAGGGTTGTCTCTTCAAAACAGCAAAATAACATGCATTATCTGATTTCAAGTATTTGGGTTAATGAATCAGTCATGCAGAGTGTGTTTCTGACTAAAAGTACAAAATACTGTGGAGTCAGTAAAAACAATAATTTAGCTAGCACCAGTATTGCACTTTAATAGAAAGAAAATACCTTTGGTTATTCCAATTGCAAATTAATACGTCAAGGCGAATGTAAGCATGTCATAATTTTGCACAAGTAAAGTTTTTAAATCATTTTAAAAGCTTGCATTATGTTTTTGTGCAATTATTTGTTTGGCGTGACACGGCGCGCTTCCGGATGCAAGCCGCCAGTTATCACCGACGAAGAAGAAGCGCATATGTCACCCACAAAGCGGAAGGAGACGCAAACAGTTAGCTGTGTATTGATTTGGGGGAGCGTTCTGTTGCGGGCTGTAAAATGGAAGGGAGCGATAAAAATATATTAAAATTTATTTTAAAGTGTGACCTAGTTTTTTTGATACTTAAAGTCATTTGAAATACCTTTTTTTTTTTGTATCTTAGAAAATGTTTTAGGCGGCACGGTGGTGTAGTGGTTAGCACTGTCGCCTTGCACCGCCAGGGTCCGGGTTCGATCCCCGGCCAGGCTCGATTCCCGTCTCTGTGTGCATGGAGTTTGCATGTTCTCCCCGTGCTTGGTGGGTTTCCTCCGGGTACTCCGGTTTCCTCCCACAGTCCAAAGACATGTAGGTTAGGCTAATTGGCATTCCCAAATTGCCCGTAGTGTGTGAATGAGTGAGTGTATATGTGTGTGTCTGCGCCCTGCGCTGGATTGGCACCCTGTCCAGGGTGTACCCTGCCATGTGCCCTAAGTCTCCTGGGATAGGCTCCAGGCCCCCGTGACCCTGAATACAGGATTAAGCGGTATAGATGATGAGTGAGTGAGTGAGAAAATGGTTTAAAATAAGAATGTATGACACTGTAATGCACTTAATTCATCTCAGTCAACTTTAAGCTCTTCCTTGTATTGTGAATAATGACAATTTTATTTTTGATAAAATGCTGTATAATAAAAGTAGATTTTTCTAAAAAGAAAACCAATTAATATCTTTGTTTCCCTTATATATTTTACATGCTGTTTGCTGTTCAATTAAGCAAAAGTACATTTTATCTGATTACTCGATTAAATCGATTAAATTTTTGGTAGAATACTCGATTACTAAAATATTCGATAGTTACAGCCCTAGTTTTATTAGAACATTACAACCTCACTGCATGTTTGCATCACTGATGCCAACAACATTTAAACAAACCCTATGAAATCCTATTAATAGAAACGTGACCATATTATCTTTAAACAGTCTTTGAAGTGCAATCAATCCTGCATTTAAGGTTAGTTTCACTTTGATACTTGGCACATCTGTTAAGAAAACGATCACCAGTACAGAATTCTTTTTTCAAATCCCATTTTGAGTGCACTGTTTATCTCCTTGCACACCGAACCGGCACATCAACTTTTAACTTATTAAACAGAAGCCTAAAAACAAGGGGCATTCACATCAATATAGGACTTTTGATTGTGCATCATAAGATAACACAATTACGAGTGTAAAAACTGCCTTTATCGCTCTTTATAATCCCGTGCGACACTAATGTACATATACCAGTGTTTCACAACCTTAAGGTAGAAAGTGTCCTCAGTATGCTGGAGACATGATCGGTCTGTCTGGTTCATGTCTGAAACGCTTACGTTTCCAGTAGCTCCTTTAAAAGGCATAAAACAAAAAGGAAATGGGATGGAGCAAGGTCAGAACTGTGCGAGGGATGTGGCAAGAATTCCCAATAGGGTTCCTGTAAAGTGCAAAAGGTGATCATCAATGATTCCTACAGACAGATGCATATCTTCTGCAAGCTGGCAACTCAAGTTCTCCATTGATTTTCAAGAATCAGATGTTCCACTTGCTGAACGTTCACAGGAAAGGCCGCAGCTCACCTCAACCGGGATTGTCACTCACAGACGTACGGCCTCCTTTAAAACGTTTGCACCATTCAAATATTTTACGGCGGCTAAGAGTCTCATTATAGTACTGTGTTTGAAGTTCCTTCCTTCATTCACGAAAAACTTCATCACAGGTCCGGGTTTGATTCAAACACCCATCATATACAGTATACAATGAGAAAAATAAAATAAACCGAGCGCAACAAACCTGTAACATGCCCTCCATGTCCAACTGAATAAGCTCTGCTTGATTCATCTGAAGGATGGCCAGGCCGACGCGGAAAACTACCTCCAATCCCTACGGTCACAGGAGGACAGAAAAATCTTCAATGAGAGTCTGCAATAAACCCTTCCATCCAACAGGGGGCACACTTTATTAACATTTTAACATTTAGTTCCATGAGCTTAAAATATATAGCGGTGCACAACCAAAGACACAAGACAGCAAATGTGAAAGTAGGTAAGGAGGAATATTCATAATGCCTATTAAATTATTCATACTACATCCTCATCTACATAAAAACAGCCTGTATGATGTGTGTACAGGTTTACTCACCTCACACATAAATATATCGAAGATTCTTGTAGCAACAGGGAGAGGAAAAGAGGTGAGAAAGATGGTGAGAAACCAGGATGACGCGTACATGGAGGTGTGGAAACTCTGGGCCTGGAAATGAATGTGCAGCTCAGGCAGCTGCTCCTGATGGGAGGGAAAGAAAAGAAAAAAAGATTAGATCCGGTGCGAGAAGAGGACGCAGAGTGATCATCAGCGTTTCTCGCTCTCCCAGGGAAATGCTTGCATGTAACTGTAGCAACATTTTATTCTACTGAGGATGTGCTTCTGCAGAACAGCTGTATTTGTAGCAGCGTCAAAAATACTCTGTGAAAATATCAAAACCATGATATACCTACTGTATGCACCATTAGACAGAGCATGAGCTCACGTTCCTGTGTATTTTTTGCTTCCTAGTATTATAGTAACAGATGAACCTGTTTGTAATGGTTAAAATTAAAACAGGTTGCTTTTATAACTAAACACTGAAATGGTCTCGATTAGATTAGTATGTTTACTATTCACCTCATTATATGTATAATCGCATATATAATTTTGTTTATTGTGACACAAAGATAAAAACGTGATATCTATTGCTTATTTGATAGAGAGCACGTTTAAACCTCATTTCCCATGTCCTGCCACCGATTCGCAATCAGATTCAAGTCTGGGCTTAACTGAGCCACCTTAACACACGCAGTTTATTGATTTGAAAACACTGGATCACAGCTTTGGCAGTATGCTAAGACTCATTGTCCTGTTAGAAGGTCACACTCTGCACCAGTCTCAAGTCTCTGGCACACAGGAACACGTGTTCTTTTAAGATTGCCTTGTATTTGGCTCCATCCATCTTATTGACAACCTTGACCAGTTTCCCATTCCCACCTGATGAAACTCACTCGCATATAGGCTGCGGTGTCTGAACGGTTAAGGCTCTGTGTTACTGATGAGCACTGCCACGTTGGGCAGATCTGCTGCTCAAGGGCAGTGGTTTAGGCATTAGACTACTGATCAGAAGGTTCCAGATTTAAACCCCACCACCACAACCACCACCAAGTTGCCACTGGTGGGCCCTCGAACAAGGCCCTCACAACTGCTAAAAACTGAATAAGTTTTCTTGCTGTAATGTATGTGTGGCAAATAAAAAGGCATCTCTGTGATGCTACCAACATCATGCTTTGTAAAATTTCTAGACTATGATTGTTCAGCTTCTTATATTTGAGCTGTGGATCCCTTCAGCTTGTTTAGAGTTGGCCTTATGGTTCTCTGATTGTTGCTCTCTCTACACAATAGCGGCCTTTTGTCTGGCAGAGACATGGTTGTATTACTGTATATTACTTAATAATGCTTTAATGGTGGAAGAGGTCGAGGTAGTGAATACTTATTAACAACACTATAAATGAAACGTAAATGCCTGCTTTGGCTATGTGTTCTGTTTGGATTGACTACTGTATATTACTCATAAACTCTAGTTCTCTGTCTTCCATATACTATATTCTAGAGGAGACATATGGAGCTCCTGTGTAAACGTGGATTTAAAAATAAATAAATAAATAAATAAATAAAAAAGTTATGTCTCTCCCATGTTATGCATGGAGTGTGTAAAGAACTTAAGATGCTTTCACTACTTACCTGAATCATGTATTCAAACTGGTACATGCAGAGACCCAATTCTGCCATGCTGGGTTTGAACAGTTCCCTCAGACGGTAATCCTGCATGAGCTTTACAAACACACAGAATGCCTCCTCTTCTGGCATCTAAGAAAAACCAAAACATGTCTCTAGATTTTACAACATTTACATTGCTAAGTCGGTACGTTTGGATCAATTTAAAAAAAGATTAATATACAAGACATACCAGTTGAACTGGGTTCAGACTTTAGCCCATGACATGGTACATATACAGTATGTTGCATTAGTTCTTAGTTTATTATATTCAAGTTTTATTATTGTGGTCACCTGCATGAGCAGCAAGCCGACAATGAAGGCGCTGCCTTGACAGTATCCTACTTCCCTGTCCACCAGTGAGTAGGCCTGAAATAACAGGAAGTGAACCCAAATGAGAGGTCGAACCACAAAGCAATTTACTCTTACCAGATTTAAAAGAGATAGACTGTTCATAATTATTATATACTTATTATTATCATATATTTTTAAACGTTTCCAAGTCACAGACAAACATAATACGCAGTGGGTGTAAATGTACTGATTCACATTTAATTTATGAAAGTGGATGTAAAACTAATTATTTTATAAATAATTTACACAAGAATTTGGAAAAAAATTATTATGCTTGGGGAACAAAAATCTTCATGTCTTGAGAGTTCACGTGTTCCTATGTACAATGTACTATGATGACGGATTTAAGTGAAAATCTTTAGTCAAACTGGTAATCCATTATATACTGAAAGGAAGCAATCTAGGAAAATGATTACAAAGAAGTTTCAGCATTACAAAATGTGTTAATCTGAAAGGGTTATTTAGTTCAGTCTAGCATGACCTTAATACAAGACTACAAAATGAGAACCTGTGTTTTCCCCAGTATAGTCAAATCTACCCCTTCTATTTTTTTTTTTACAGCCCTGCTGTTTAAGTACCTCGCACTGTGTCAAGTTAAGAACTGAAAGCGTGTTTTTCCTGAATCAGCTGGAATAGAAGGGAAATTAGAGAGGAACTAGGCAAGACACTGTCAGCAGACAGCAGAGCGTCAGTCAACAAAACAAAAGATAAGATGATGACAATAGGAGTTGTGTGGTCTGTAAAAAAAAAAAAAAAAACTCATTCCTTAAGCTTGTTAAAATGCAAGACTTGCTATAAAAAAGCACTAATGCTAATCTATCAGTGACCATCGTGTCCATGGGTCCAGAATTTCCTGAACAATCTTGTTAGTGTTAAAAAGACAAGCTGGTTTCAAAAAGCACTAGGTCAGTCTGTAATACGATTATGTCTGAATGCATAGTACACATATACTTTTATAGCTTTTATTATAGGACCAGAATATGATATGCTCAGGTGTGGTTATGACAATAAACAAGTTCAGATTAAAATAATCTGGCAACCCTGGTGCTAATTTGTTGGTCTTTGCTGTATGACATGATTCCTGTGATAAAGTCAATGACTGTCTCCATGCTGATGTGATTGGTAGTGCAGTAACAACGGCAATACTTACAGTACACTCACTGGCCATTTCATGACGTACATCTTGCTAGTACTGGGTTGGACCCCCTTTTGTTTTCAAAACTGCTTTAATTCTTTGTAGCATAGATTCTCTGGAAGATTTTTTTTACTGTGTGACATTGCATGTTATCCTGTGATCCTGAAGGAATAGTCATGGTTGGCAACAATACTTGGGTAAGCTTTTGCATTTAAACAATGCTCAATTGGCACATTTTTGCCAAGAAAACATCTCCTACACCATTAAACCACCAGCAACCGACTGAAGTTGGCAGGACGGATCCATGCCTTCCTGTTGTTTACGCCAGATTCTGACCCTACCATCCGGATGTCGCAGCAGAAATCAAGACTCATCAGGCCAGGCAACCATTTTCCAATCTTATATTGTCCAATTTTGGTGAGCCCATGCGAATTATAGCCTCATTTTCGAGTTCTTAGCTGACAGGAGTGGCACTTGTGCCTCACGGTTCGACGTGTTGTGCATTCAGACATGCTCTTCAGCATAATGAGATGTTATTTGAGTTGCTATTATCTTGCTATCAGCTTCTCATTCTCATTCGCAATGCATTTCCCCCCCCAGAGAACCCACTGCGTGAAAATCCAAGTAGATCAGCAAATTCAGAAATACTCAGACTAGCCCATCTGGTACCAAAAAACCATTCGCCTTTCTTCCCCTTTCTGAGGCTCGGTTTGATCTTCAGCAGATCGTCTTGGCCATGCTGAAATGCAAAGAGTTGCTGTCATGGGATTGACTGATTAGATATATGCTCTGACAGGCAGTTCCTCTGGTGTACCTAATGAAGTGTCGTTTCAATGCTGCGCGAGACCGCTACACTTGGTAGGCACAGCAACCTTCTGGTATACTAAACAACGGTTGTGACCAGGAGTGCCAGCAAGAAACAGCTTAGAATAAAAGCAATTAAATTCTGAATTAGTGAACGGAGTTAAAACAGTATACTGTACCTTCATGACGTTAAAGAGCACCTCCTGGCCCAGGCTGTCTTTCTCCTTGAAGAACTCGTGTTCGGGGTATGTACGGGCGATGTCTCTGCGGATCAGCTTCTCGCAGGGTGACGTCATCTTCAGCAGTTCCGAGTACTGGTCCTTTATGGGCAGATTCTGGGCGCTACAGAGAAGCTGCCAGACTATCGCCCGGAAGTGATGCGGGATGCCCTTCCTGACCAATTCCTGGAGGTGGGAAGCAGAGACACCATTGACACCACGGACAACATGAGAAGTGAATAGCAAATGGTGGACAAAGTCGGTTAGATGGTTTTCCTCACTGTAGAACATTGCTCATACTTTTTTGTGTAAGGATCTTGGGTAAGTTTGATGATAGCTCATTAAGAACCTGTAATTATCATACCATGTGAACACTGTTTAATTAAACTATTTTACAATGTTTGTAAATACTGGCTGTTTTGACTGTCCAGTGATCACATCTGGTTTTGCTAATTTTAATAAATATATAACACACAACAAGCTTTTTTAAAAAACATTGGCGAGGTATTACCACTGAAACCATGGAAACCAGTAGCAAGCTCGAATCAGGTTACAAAAGTGATCCAGATGATGTAGGGCAATTTTTTTTTCCCCCATTAAATTTAATAATGCTCCCGGTATGAATGCAGGTTTGGCACTCTAATAATTATTGTAGCGCTTCTGCATCCTGCTGTTTGCCAAACACTGTCCCTCTTTCATGATAATGCAGTTTCATGCTTCTAAATATAGGCTTCTCTGAGATGCTCAGCAGTGGCCCGGAGTTTTCCTGCTGACATGACTTTATTAAACTAACAGAGGATACTGACTCAGACTGCGAAGATCTACATCAATCCAATGAAAGAATGCAACTCACACACACGCGCATCAAATAAGCACACAGGTGGACTCGTACATGATCACAAAAATACATCCATGCTCAGACATGCATGCAGAGACACAGAGGCGCAGACACAAACTCAGCAACTTTGCTCACCACGTTGGTTACGTCCTGATATTTCAAACACTCACAGTTTACCAAAAATGTTAGATGACTCAAAAAGCCAGCAAATAATAAGAAATCTTTCTTATTCACAGATTTCGGGAGAAATGAAAGCAACGATGAAACAGCCCTAAACTGTCCCGAAACCACGCTCAACACAGATCCAGTGCTCAGTCACCATCACTGGTTCTCTAAAGGATATCCTTGAATTACTGACCAAGAAATGGTTTGACTTGAGCCAGGAGAGCTATCTGAGCTCGGACGAGTCAATATTTATTGTTTGCAGCCGTACACCCACACACACAGACCAAGAATCTGATCTATGACCAAAGCATGTACTGTACTTTATGTCCCATATGGATCAATGTTAACCTGACACAGAGACGGATTGGTAAGGTGTAACACATGAACAAAACCTTATGGTGATTAATGAAGAGTGGTGTTATATAAGCCATGGTGTGTCCATTCTAAATCCTTTTGTCGGTGTGTTCTGGGACGAGGGGAGACAATTCACCCCATAGAGGATGCCAGTCCATCCCAGGGCAATTACTACTTTTAATGCATCTACTGTACTAAGTAGTTAACTAAAACTATATCGTACTTTATGAGAAACTGATCTGCCATGTTTACGTGTATTTATCTGCTACTAATTTCCAGAAAAGTAAACGAGATAAACGGCCACTAATTGATTCAGCAAGGTAACTAGATTTGCTCTCAAGTCGAACTGCTGACTAGTGCTGACAAAACAGTGCAGTTTTTGCTACACTTATTTTCTGCTACACATATTTATGCACGTGTGAATAATCTGTTGCTTTAGTAGCTTAGCTTTGCTATGACGGCCATGTTCGCGTGAGGTGTGTGTAGACCATCCTGCAAGCTCTTCATATATACTCATGTGTATATGAAATATTAAGCGGGGAGTATGTACATGCAAATACTTTATTTGGAAAGGCCACATGTGCGGAACCTAAATGAACAGGAAAAGTTTAAGTTTCACAACTGACATGAACATTTAAATATGTGGGGTTTATGCAAAACGTGTTGCAAGACACTCATTTATTAAGCCACAAAAAATGAAGCAAGTTCTACCACTAATGTGTGGCACAAAAAAAAAAAGGTTTTTCAAATGTACAAGGATAAAAATAAACACAGTTAATTAAATGGAATATTTGCGAATATTTTACCTTTAGTTGTTTCTCCTTTTTCTTGCGCACATCGTCCCACTCGTTGACGATGCGTCCCCATAAGATCCACGAATCCTCCTCCAGGTGCGAGAGGTTGGAGGAGGCTGAGGAGCTGGACACCAGCGAGGAGCCGCTGTTCCTCCGAGAGCCGTTCACCGAACGCAGGGATTTGCTGTCCGTCTCCAACAACCTGCAGAAAAACATGAACAGAAAACATGAGGGTTCTGTGGAAAAGTGTTTCCATGGCTGTTTCGGAGTGACTGATTTCCAGACACGGTAACAGGAAGAGAACTGACGAATGACATGTCAGAACAGTAGAACTGCAGTCGAGGTATTTGACTGCTTTGACACACTCAAGTCTGCTTTTCTAAATTTCTTGAATTTTAAGGGTATGACTCCCCAAGAATCTAATTTAAAATTAGTGTAAACTTGTTAAAAAATCAAAAATCTAACCATCACATACGATAAAAACAAAGAATCACCAAAACCAGCGCAAGATATGAAAGGATCTCAAAGATTGACAATCCATCTATCGTCTATCTAAGATTCAGATTCAGAATGTTACATCAGCAAAATGAAGTCCCTTCCTTTTGCACGTCATTCTCACTCAAACTTTTACCGTAAAATGTTTTCTATGGAATCACTGTGAATGACCTTTTGGTTAAAAAAAATAATAAAATTAATTAAAAACAACTGACAGACAAAACTTGAGCGGATAAGATTACAGTTCTTTCAAAGTGCATTTACTCGACATTGATCCGAGACTACTTTGTCCCTCAGAAGAAACAATACCCGATGGATGGAGGAGTGAAAATTAGATCGTTTGAAATGCTCCTTGAATGCAGATAATGTCTTTAAAATATCCTTTCGAATCCCATTTGCAGGAAGAGAATAAGAGTTTATAGAATACAAATTAAATGCTTTCGAAAGAGGTAGAAAGAAAAATAGCCCAGACACTTGGTACAAGGACACTTCAGTTTCTTATCATAGTTCCCTGACGGATACTGTAAGTAAAGCTCTGGGCAAAAGTATTAAGACAATATATATGTATATGGTCGTTCTCCCTGTGCACAAAACAGGTGATGTCACTAATTGGATCTCGCTTATCTGGCTAAGTGTTGTGCTAATTAAAATCAACTTTGTGAAGCCGGGCCGTCCGCTTCTGTCCAAAAAATGGCTAAAACTAGGGAAAATCCAGAGTGAATTGTGAACTTGAACTATTTCTCTACATCAATCAGGCAAGGATTGAGCGAGTGACACCAGGATACTGCAGACGTCTTTTTGACTCAGCAGGTTTTGAAGAACAAAGGATTTCATATTGTTTATAGCAATTTCATTGAATGAAATAACAAATTATACTTTTTGTCTATATTGTCATAAAACTTGGAATTTTACTTTTTGCCACTGTATGTTTAACAACCAAAAAAAAAAGAAAAGACTACTACCTGACTTTCTGAAAACTTTTCACTTTTTTTTTTTTTTTTTTTTACACACCTCAATTTACTCTAGCTTAAGTTATTTGTTCTGAATTCCACCATCTCCTGCATTGATGTTTCAGTTAGTTAAAATTTTGTTCATCACATACACACAGTACAGAGTGAAATTCTTTAACGCTTTTTGTAAGGGTGTGCCATTATATATCACCCCTGGAGCAGACAGGGTTAGGGGCCTTGCTCAAGGGCCCAAGAGCGGCAACTAGGCGGAGCCGGGGTTTGAACCGCTAACCTTCTTATCAGTAAGTCAGAGCGTTAACACATTGAGCTACCCCTGGCTCCTAAGCGGATTATTTACCCTTGTCTTCCTATCTAGGGAATTAAAGCAAAATAAACAGGGCAAAAATGTCAGAGGCATCCTGTTTACTGCACCGCTTATAGCTGAAGCACTGATCAAGAGCTTGCTGATTTTTTTTGTTTAAAAAAAAAATAATTAGGTAGTGCGACATTATAACATTTCTTGGCAACCAAAGCATGCTTTCTTACACAGTATGATCGGATATACTGTACAGTATTTCTGTTTTATCCACGTCTGGTACAATTCTTGCATTCTATAAATCGATGAGTAATTCAAGAAAATATTAACAGTCTTTTGCATTGAGAATGTAAACAGTTCAAGCTGCATACTATGGCAAGGCTGTAATAATAACTCACAACTGAGCTCAGTCATTTAAGAGACTGTATTGCAAGAAAGTGCAACTAAGATGCTTCAAAGTTTTAAATGCTTATATTCAGTATGTTTTTGGAGAATTTTCTGCAGGTGAATATGCTTTAATGGATTGACACACTGATTGAGGTACACAAAACTCAAAACTGCAGGTAAATACTGTAAGTGTTGCTAGGCCCGAGATCACACGGTTCATGTCCTAC
The DNA here is from genome assembly GCA_030347435.1 of Clarias fuscus. Taxonomy (NCBI): domain Eukaryota; kingdom Metazoa; phylum Chordata; class Actinopteri; order Siluriformes; family Clariidae; genus Clarias; species Clarias fuscus. The sequence goes on along the minus strand of CM059206.1, from coordinate 12,408,183 downwards.
ACAGTGATAAAAATGTCAATGTCTCACTTCTATAATAAGATATTACGTATGCAAACAGTCTTGGCTCCAGAAGCTCTGACATTTTGTGCGCTTTTCTGGTCAGCATGTTCAAGGATGCAGTCTGACTGGCACTCTACACGTCTATACACAAGTTCCCAGCAGGGAAACAAACCTCCAAAAACCATCCCATGACATAATGAGCTTTTTAAAGCACAATGTCCACCATATGTCCTAAAGTATATGGACACAATCCCCACAAACAGATGTGCAATCCCTTTGCAAAACCTGGGCATTATTATTGTGGATCTAGTACTGTTATAATAACCTCTCAATTTGTAGCTATGGGATTCTGTGCATGTCAGTTAGGTGGTTTTAATGTTGTGGCTGGGTTTTTGTGCGTGCAATTTCTTCCCAGTGCTTATGGGGCTTCTTCCGGGTACTCCGTTTTCCTCCGGCGCTCCAATGACCCTGGCGTTTCTGAATTGCCGTAATGTGCAAGTGAGTGTGTGTATGTGTGTGCCCTGCGATGGATTGTTATCCTATCCGGGGAGCGTAACCTGCCTCGTGCCCAGAGTCCCCTGGAATAGGCTCCAGGCCTCCCACAACTCAGTACAAGGGTAAGCGATCTAGAGAATGAGTAAGTGAGTGAACTGATGAGGCAGAAGAGCCAACACCAATGTTTAAAGGGCCACACAAACAGGTAGCAGGTTGCCCTGACAGACACGCCGGCTATTAGTATGCAGCCGAATTAGCTCACAGTGCACACAAACACACACACACACACACACACACACACACACACACACACACACACACACACACACACACACACACACACACACACACAGAAATCTGATCTCGGAAAAAAAGAGCAGGGGCCAGCGCTCCCAAGCTAAGAGTCTGGTTACACATTTGATGAGAGGCACCGAGCGCGACAGAGCTGAAGGAGCCATTGAAGGTTGTGAGTTGAATGTTTCAGTGATCTCACACTCTGAGTTCATGCAGGTCTTTGAGAAGTGGAGCACAGGCTACTGCAGAGTGTACTACAATAACAGTCATACAGTATGCAACTTCTGGGGTGAGATATGAAATATTTAAAAGTGTTGGTGCAATATGCAGTTGTAAAAGGAATTTTAAATCCTAACATCAAGTTATTAAAGTCTGTAAAAATATCTGTTAAATCTTAATAAATGCACTCGCATTTAGTCTCTTTAATCCACTACTTTACAGTACTCTGACGTGAAATCAAAAGTTCTCAAGGACTCACAAAAAGGAAAATGACTCTAAAGGCTTATAAAAAATAGCTGTAAATTATATTAATGAGCCTTGGCCGTCCATGAACCCATCACCGGTTCTCCTTCCTTGGAGCACTTTTGACCCGTCATTAGACCATTATAGACTGTGAACATCTCACAAGAGCTGCAGTTACTCTGATTCAGTCGTCCAGCCATCGCCATTTGTCCTTTTTCCAAAGTCACTCAAATCCTTACACTTTTTTTTTCTGCTTCCAATACATCAACTTCAGGGACAATATGTTAACTTACTGCCTAATAGATCACACCTGCTTCCAGAGGCTATTGTAACAAGATAATCAATGATATTCATGTCACCCCTTAGCGATCATAATGTTCTGGCTGATCAGTGTATTCAGAAAATGACACGCGACCAATATCGGGATAAGTTAAAGGCATACTGTAAATATGCAGATTTGATGGATGACACAGTGTACATTTTCATAATGAAAAGCCAGCAAAAAAGCCGACACAGTTTCCATTTGTGTTTATTGGAGTGTGAATACTGTTTATATTAGATTTACACAGAGTAACAGTTTATCGTTGTACTGTGAATGCACTTAGACTTAGCTACAAGTTGGACTTAAAATATTGCAAAGTTCTGTTCGGTTCCTTAAAACATCGACAAGTAGAACTCGACAAGCCAGGGACATCAATGGGAATACACCTCTGCATCCAAAACGTCTGGTCTAACCAAGAAAAAAAAAAAAAAACTTAAACAGGAATTTAGCTACTATAAAAACCACACAACAATTCCAAACATTTGACCTTGCTGTGATCTTCGGCCTGTTTAGCTCATTTTGCTCACTTTTACAATTCCATGTAACTCCTACAATCATTTAACTACCCTTTGCTGAAATATCATGCTAGCAAGAATCTCAGATCTCACACCTAAACAGTTATGAAAACACTGCCGAGGCTTACAGTAAGTCTGTACATTTTGCACGATAAGAAACTGGCAAGTTTTAAACCCTAGTAGTCAGTCAGCAGGTACAGGCGTTTCTGTTCGTGCTGATCATTTCAATGAGGAGATATCTGCATGACTATTGTGGTGTGATACAATCTACTGCCACAATTATACAACCAGTTATTTGGGAAAGCCCTTTTTGATGAATCAGTACATCTAAATACAGTCCGAAGTGGGAGGAAAAAAAACTAATGTCAGATTGTGCTTGTTCCAAGGCGCATTCAAGATAAACTGGAACTTGTGATGAAATTTCTTATAAATTAAGGTATAAAACGGACTGACATTTAAAGAAGATTTCAGACACAGTATGGCGATGAGGCTCTTAGCAGCAGTACAACATCTGAACAGTGCAAACATTTTAAAGAAGGCCGTATAACCGGTTGAGTTGCTGCCCAATGTGGTCATTTCCATGAACATTCACTGAGTGGAACACCTGATCCTCGAAAAATCGGCGAATAACTTGTCTCCAACTTAGGAAAAAGACGTATTCGTCTGTGGGAACTGTACACGCAAGCATTCACAAACACTACTTGCACATTACAGGAACTCGGCAGGGAATTATTGACATATTTCATTCATTACATCCCCCCCCCCCCCCCCCCATTTACACATACACGTTTGGGCCGTTAAAGCCGTTCCTGGGAGGCCAGCGTTGCAGACTTTCAATATAACTTGATGGTATCCAAGAACTAGTGAAAAGCTGAGATAAGTGCATTAATGTAGCAGGGGATTATCTACTGTATATACAGTACAGACCAAAAGTTTGGACACACCTTCAAATTCAAAGAGTTTGAATTTGTATTATGGCAAGAAAAAGCAGCTAAGTAAAGAAAAACGAGCGGCCATCATTACTTTAAGAAATGAAGGTCAGTCAGTCCGAAAAATTGGGAAAACTTTGAAAGTGTCCCCAAGTGCAGTCACAAAAACCATCAAGCGCTACAAAGAAACTGGCTCACATGGAAAAGGCCCCAGGAAAGGAAGACCAAGAGTCACCTCTGCCTCGGAGGATAAGTTCATCCGAGTCACCAGCCTCAGAAATCGCAGGTTAACAGCAGCTCAGATCAGAGAGCAGGTCAATGCCACACAGAGTTCTAGCAGCAGACACATCTCTAGAACAACTGTTAAGAGGAGACTGTGTGAATCAGGCCTTCATGGTAGAATATCTGCTAGGAAACCACTGCAAAGGACAGGCAACAAGCAGAAGAGATTTGTTTGGTCTAAAGAACACAAAGAAAACTCTTTGAATGAGAAGGTGTCCCCAAACTTTTGGTCTGTACTGTATATATATATATATATATATATATATATATATATATATATATATATATATATATATATATAAAGTTTTACTCTCATACAGTAAATGCATTTAAAAAGAAATTCTCAAAGACATGCTTCAAGCTTAAATGAATTTATATTTCACTCCACTCAATAAAAAAGAGGCATTTCTTTATGTTTCGTCAAGTCCAGAGTGCATTGAACGTGGCTCCCTCTACAAATGATTCACCCATGGATAAACAAAAAAAGTTTTTTACTCCGAGTCAAAACCAAGTGGCTGAAGATCTATCAGGAACACAAATATGTTGCATTTTATCAGCAGGGGAAAAAAAATTATGTGACCAAGTAGAAAGGAAGCAGAAACAAACAAACCGTACAGATAAGAATCGAATGAGGTTCAATATTTTCTCTGACCTTGGCTAATAAGAATAGAAAACAACAATCATATCATCATGGCAATGCAGTGTTTGATGACCGCGCAATTAAACAAGAACACAAACAAACCCTTGTACTGCGATGGTGCAGTTGTTGTCTTGATTCAGCGCCATTGTCAAAGCGCTGTCATGCCATCACGGTAAAACAGCACTGTGTACTGGGTTGTACTGGAAAAAAAAAAAATTAGACCGTTATCAACTATCGCAGAGGTTTAGAGAAAAAATATATTTTGTTTACTGACACTAAAACAAAATATCAATTAGTTAAACAGCTACGCAGTTTCATGGATTATCTATGAAGCTTACTGTATATTATCAAGATTTGGAGTTGTTTAGGTTCTCACCAGGTCGCTTAGATTCTCATGCTGCTGAGCTGTTGCTTTTAATGCCAAGAGAGAATGTACATCAGTATCTCAATCTCTATTAAGCCAACACAAACTCTGTCTCTCCCTCACACACAGGCACACACAAATGCTTATCTGAAAGTGAAAAGACCTTCAACCTGTTAAGGTTGAAGGTCTGTCACAGTCTCTCACAGACAGTCTAACATGTCTATCATAGTCTTGTGTGTGAGTGTACGCGTCTGCGCATGCGTCTAGCCAAAAGAAGAAAGAAAAAAAAATGCTTTGATTACGGCATTGTTTTAATAAGGTTATGCAAGTTCACAACATTCATTGCTGTCCAGAGTCTAATTAATTTCCCTCCATGATCTTGTATTGATGTATGGAGAGTTGGACAGCTGCGTAAAGCCTTTTCCAGCCGTCGCAAAGATTCTCAATGGGGTTAAGGTCTGGACTCTGTAGTGGCCAATCCATGTGCCATAACAATTTACATTCAAGGCATTTGACAGATTCCCTTACCTAGAGCGACTTGCATCTTTACCCCATTATACATCTAAGCAGTTGAGGGTTTAGGGCCTTGAACCTACAGTAGCACCCTCTGCTCAGTAGTCTGACACCTTAACCACTGAGCTCCCATTACATATGGTTAAATAATATGTTGCCAGCTGAAGCATATGAATCACTGCAATAATTATCCAGTAGAAGGCTCGTACCTATTTGCGTCAAGCCGGGTCCAATAGACCTAATGCAACTGGATGAACAAAGACATACAGAATGTTATATTTTATGGGATGAGAACTGCAGATATTCCCATCCTCCTTTTATATTAATTATATACACACGTGGACAAAATTGTTGGTACCCTTCGGTCAATGAAAGAAAAACTCACAATGGTCACATAAATAACTTTAATCTGACAAAAGTAATAATTTTAAAAAATTCTATGAATGTTAACCAATGAAAGTCAGACATTGCTTTTCAACCATGCTTCAACAGAATTATTTAAAAAAATAAACTCATGGAACAGGCCTGGACAAAAATGATGGTACCCCTAGAAAATACTGAAAGTAATGTGACCAAAGGGACATGTTAATTCAAGGTGTGTCCACTAATTAGCATCACAGGTGTCTACAATCTTGTAATCAGTCAGTGGGCCTATATATAGGGCTCCAGGTAGTCACTGTGTTGTTTGGTGACATGGTATGTACCACACTCAACATGGACCAGAGGAAGCAAAGGAAAGAGTTGTCTCAGGAGATTCGAAAGAAAATTATAGACAAGCATGTTAAAGGTAAAGGCTATAAGACCATTTCCAAGCAGCTAGATGTTCCTGTGACTACAGTTGCACATATTATTCAGAAATTTAAGATCCATGTGACTGTAGCCAACCTCCCTGGACGTGGCCGCAGGAGGAAAATTGATGACAAATCAAAGAGACGGATAATCCGAATGGTAACAAAAGAGACCAGAAAGACTTCTAAAGAGATCCAAGGTGAACTTCATGCTCAAGGAACATCAGTGTCGGATCGCACCATCCGTCGTTGTTTGAGCCAAAGTGGACTACATGGGAGACGACCAAGGAGGACACCATTGTTGAAAACAAATCATAAATAAGCCAGACTGGAATATTCCAAACTTATATATATATAATTTGTATATTTATATAATTTATACTTTTCTCTCTTTTTTTCTTCTCCTGAGTTAGTGTCCTCCTTTGAAAAAAAAAAGAGAGAGAGAGCAAATGTGTACTTTTAACTGTGTGTGGGCGCTTCGCTCAGCATATCTAATTTACCATAATGACTGATCCTGTCCTCAATCTTCAGAGGAGATCGTGACACAGAACACACTCAGCACATGCTGTGCTCCACGATGAGGGAAAAAGCCTGAGGAATCTAAAAGCCCTCACTGGTGCTTTATTACATTTAAAATGTAGATGATTAAGGACTAATAATACAAATACAGAGTAAACACACAAAAGACCTTTTTTTTTTTCCTTTTTTCATAAACAACTAGCAAGGTGCTTGTGTCTTCAAACTTAGAAAGGCGTGTGTGCTGTAGAGTACGTTTGCTTCACGTGATGTTGCAGCTCCAGTACTCCTGACACAGTCAAATATACATGTTTACACTATATTTGAGGTCTACGTGCTGGTTTCAGATCGCTACGCGCAGTCGCTACGCGTTAGTCATCAGAGCGATGACTAACGCGTAACTTTTGATAACAGCACTACCTCAGCACTATCAATCCTGCTATATGACTGCTGTATCACTGTATGACTCATCTGTGGTTCAGGGTTTCCCCAAATACATTCGGTGTACTTCCCAGGGATTTCACACTGAATTAAAGCTAGAGTGCGAAGAATTTCAGTGTTAGAAATAATGATAACACCACCAGGCAGGGGGAATAAACTTCTCTGTAATATGATGTTACTGGGCAGTTGAGTCACCCAGACAACGCTGTAATATTGACTGTGTCAGCGGCGCGATAAAAGAAGTCCACCTACATGGTGAGTGACAGGACACACAACCAATAGGAAAAGAGAGAGAGGATTCTAAAGTCTAAATCAACAGAGAGAATGCGAAAAAACAAGTTGATTAACCTTAGCCTTTTTTATGTTGCTGCAATTACTATGCTGCAAGTTTCATTCTCCAGCATTTAAACGCAGTTGTACTGGGTGTCAGTATTCAATTGAAACTTTCTTTTTTGTCTTCTTTTTTTTTTTAAGGCTGGAGAATAAATTGTACAGGAACATCAGAATTGTCTACGACTTTTTTATTTAATTAATTTTATTATCATTTTATTAAATACCGACATCCCAGGTCTCTTGAGTATTGATCATAAACAAGTACCCGTAAACCGAAACTGTCCGAGTCGCTAACCGCTCCATAATCAATCAGCAGTTTCGATCAATGATCAATTAATAATCGGTTTAACCGCACAGTATGATGCTTCCTGCATTGTTGTGCTTCCTGAAAAATCAATCCCATCACATTCTCTATTACTACACCCAGGGTACGTTACACATCAACTAAGATTACTCGCATAAGCATCTATTACGGAGTATATTAATGTTACAAACATTCCTGTGCATTCTCATTGTAGGCCGATTCGTATTTACCATCGTACTAGGGCTGCAACTAATGATTATTTTGATAATCTTTCGATGATTAAAATGATTAATCGGGTTAAAAATGCAGCATTTATTCATTAGCTCTTATCAAGCTGCCACCTTTTAAATTTATCTTGAGGTTGTTTTGTGCATGTCTCACAAATGAAGATAATAAAGATGAAGACATAATTTCGAAAAATACTTTTAATGAGCTCTAAAAAACAAAAGAAAAGCAAAGTAGCAGAAATAAACTATAACTACTGATTAAAGCTTAAAGGTGGCAGATGGCAATTATGTGAGTTGGGCTGAAATGCTAAGAAAACCCAAGTTAAGTCTGAGAGTGAGGCAAGTGTGTGTATGGGGGGGGTGGACGGGCGACACCTGAGGAGAATACAGATAATCAGTACGTATGTGTGTGTGTGTGTGTGTGTGTGTGTGTGTGTGTGTGTGAGAGAGAGCTGGATAAAAAAGTGGAGCGAGAGAGAGAGAGAGAGAGAGAGAGAACGCAGATGCAGCACTGTAAGACTAGCCGTTGACCGTGTGTGTGTGAATTTCACTTAAAAAAGTTAATTGTGAAGAACTGGAAATAAAATCCCATCAGTGCCAAGTCTTTCTCTCTGATTGTAGCGGCTGTTTTTCTAGTTAAGAGTGAAATGTTCACACACTTACAGTAGATTTTTCTTACTGGCGAAGGTGTTTGTCATCGTGCCATAATTTACCTCACTCCAGTAAGCCTCACACGTACACTTCAGATCGTTCACAGTTCATGAGAGAATCAAGCACAGTGACATCATGAACAAATCAACAATTAAATCTGATTATCAATTTTAGCCGCAACTCAGACCTGTACTCCGCTGGACAGATTTTCAAACTCTCATCAAACTCTGCATGTTCAGTTTTTACTTTGTTGATGGTGTGTCATTTTTTCCAACAACCAAAGTACCCACATATCCAGCTATGGTGCTGGCCTGGGAATCATGCAAGCGAGCACTAATAATAGCAGTGTAGCTGCTTCTTACAATCTTAGAGATTTAAATATCTTGATTAGATCTTCATCGTCTTCCTGCAACTAAAGCTTAAGAGTGTATTTTAAGCTAGTGAATGGTGGTGGACCCGGATACGTGGTTTATGATGCTGCAGCTTGAGCACAGTTACACTGTGGCATGTTGGCAATGCTGAACGATCGTGCAGTCCCGGTGATCGCTAACTGGCTGACAGCACCTACAAGATATATGGTCGTGAGAAGTTGTGTGCTTTCATCTGATATTCAGACAGTGTGACAGTTACCCTGATGTGCACAAATTAAATACCAGTCTCTGTTAACTCTGGTGCTGCGCTATGGTCCAACATGAAGCAGAGCTTCAGTCACCAGCATAAAGTGGATTATTTTTCTATTAATGCTTGCCCTGAAGAATATTATTCCTTAAACCACAGTGATTTGCCAACCATGCTAACTTGTAATTCATTAATGAAGAACACATCATGCTTTTAAACCACTTACCTCCACAAAATAAGTTAGTTTCTGTTGTCATTTTAATGCATATAAACAGCCACTCCTTTCCCTGCCTCTTTTCTCTCTTACGAAGATAAAAATCAAACACAGCTTGGCGTAAAGAGCAGACTCTTCTGTCACAAAGGCATTTCTGTGAATATTACAAAATACTGACACTGACACCACGTCTTTCCTGCCATAAATGTTTAATGAACCTCTCCATCACCATATCCACAGTTAAATGTTTTTCTTTCTTCAATGCATTTTCGTAATCTGTTCATGACGACACTGAATTGATGTGAAATACAAGTTTCAGTGAACGAGGTAAGCCTGTTAGTAGGAAGACAGCACCACATCATAGCACGTGCATGAATATAAATTGAGTATTTCTGCTACAGTGTCAGATATGCGTTGTAACTGAAAATGAATTCACACCTTCAACACTGCTAAAAAACCCTCAGACACTTTACCACATCTTTCTAAATTTAGGATGGTGTTGATTAGATGTCGAGCTGACTCGAGTGTGTTAATTCAGACGATTACCACTACATGCGGCAGGAATGTAGTTTTGACACCCTCTGAGGTTGCAGCTACCGCATGGTATAAAGGAAAGAACGTCTCCTTGCGTGCGTTATACTGAGAGGAGGATGCACTAGAGCTGTATGAGAGCAGCAGGTGGATAGAACTGCGTTAATCATGATAGTTGTGCCGCATGAAAAGAACCCAGCTGTGGCGAGGGCTCCCTCTGCATAGCTTGGGTCAGAGGGCAGATGGCCTGAACGTCATGCCTATAGAGACATCAGGGCAAAAATCAAAAGGTCAAGCCGGGTCAATAGACCTAATGCAACTGGATGAACAAAGACATACAGAATGTTATATTTTATGGGATGAGAACTGCCGATATTCCCATCCTCCTTTTATGAAGAACAACTTTATTATGGAAGAACTGATTCTACATTCCCACACTCTGCTCTGCAAATATTTGTAAAAGTTGACGTTAAGTTAGCACATAGCCTGATGGAAAACATCGGCCAATCTCATTAACATTATGCATTATGATCAAAATTCGAAATGCCAGCACGCGCACCCATTTTTACAATGTTATCTTTAATGCATGCTGCCTGAATAATATGATCCTTCAGGATCATTCCATGAACACCGTGCCCATGTTACACTTTTTTTCCATCTTTTTTTCCATTGTATTCATCCTCCACTTGGCCATGTCCGAGTCGTGGAGGCAGCAGTCTACGCAGTGAAGCCCTGACCTCGGTCTCCCGAGCCACCTCCTGCAGCTCTCCCGCGGGAAAACCCAGACTCTATAGTAGTAGTCTAGTAATGATAAAACGATGCACTACAGCCATGATGATGACACAATCTGACTGTAAAAGGAAAAAAAATTTGAATCTCACTACAGAAAGCTGAGGTGAGATTCGACCCCCAAACCTGGAGGTGCGGGTCAACTTTTTGTGATGAGAACTCTGAATACAAGAACAGTCAAGATTTCTTAATACATACCAACTGCTTGGATGTTAGAATACCAAGTGCATTAAATAGCTTCACAAAGTTACCAACAAGAATATCATCAATAATTAGTCACAGTTGCATGCATGGTGTCCAGGAGAGAAAAACCGTATGGTCAAAAAGCCAGAAGAAGAAACATTTTCTCCTATTAAATCACATTGAGACTAATCATTCGTGGGCATGTGTGAGCTCAGGTATGCGGGAGAGGTCAGTTAGAATTGTTTTTGTGTAGTTAAAACTCGACACGTCTCACCCGCCAGCATTTACTCTCCCGAGTTGGTACTGTAACTTTCATGAAATCCGTTTCTGCTCTCTTAAACCAGTGAGATCCTGATAAGTGTGATTTATTTGTACCGCGTAACTGACAAGTTTTGAGCAAGATGTTGCAAGCAGCCATGACTCAATTTCCTTATTCATTCATTTACTCATCATCATCATCATTTTTAAGTAACTGGAAACTGGAATATGCATCCGTAAAACAGACTTTCCAACCACATTAAAAATCACGTCTTATGTCGCCATGTCCATCACGTCCCTTTGCACAGAAGGGCTTATCCCACATGATGCAATGCTGCACTTAAACCTTTATCTGGTTTTAGGTGATAACTCGGTCGATTGTTTTATTTAATATTGTTTTACTGTTATTTAACACTTGATGTTATTCATTTATTGCTCATTCATTAATTGCTTGTGTGATCTTGGGTGAAAAGCGCCTAGATAAATAAAATGCTTTATGATTATGATTATTATTATTATTGAATATATTAAGGACATATTTGATACTTATTACAACAAATGGGTCACTTTAAAATTCACTCAGCTTTCCTTACATTGTTTAAATAATCTGCAAGTCAGCAGAAAAAACAGTGTGTGAGAGTGCGTTAGGTCATGTGGTGCAACCTCAATGCCAGTGTTGCTCAAACCCGGTCCTGGAGGACCACCTGATCTGAATATTTCAGTTCTTTCCCTGTTTTATCACACCCATTAAATGAAGAAAAGGTTTTTAACTAGCTGGTTAGTGGAAGCTGAGAAAGATCTTAAAATGTGCAGGGCAGGTGGTCCTCCAGGACCAGAGCTGGGAGCCACTGGTCTACGCTGACTGGACACACTGGAGAAGATGGAACTGATGGTTTTAGAATCCAGGCTGCTCTTCATTAGAAACACTTTTCAAATAATCAATCAGCCAAAGAAAAAAAACAAGTGATCGTAAGAATTTCGGCTTTTACAACAAATCTCTGCTGTTCCTTATGAATGATAGAAAAGTATCAAGTGTTGCAGCACAAGCTGAATGACCATCACCATTGACTACAACCACAATGTGAGAATAACGTGTATACCTCACACACATACACAACGCTCTTTTTGCATGGGTGTGGCTGTTGTTTCTGTCTTGTATTTCCACAGGAAACCCTCTGTACATTGTGCAAGCCTGCTGCCTTTCCCACTTCATCAGTGAACATAAACCCAAATCTTATTAACTTACCTGCCAGCTTGATTCTGCTGTTCTGTCACTACTTTCACAAAGGTTTTTCCCATCAGCACTGTCACCTCATTAACACTTCACATATTTCTGGTTCTGATGCCTAGTCTGTAAACAGCCAATCATCCTCCGCTTGACAGCTGTATTTTTAGCGTTGTTCTCAGCATCGTTTCGTGTGACGCGCTGTGAGCATGCATCTATACAAATGAAGTCTGCATGCTCCTTGTTAGATTATACATAAAATAAAGCCATTCACGACAGCATTAATGCTGCACTTTTAACTATTTCATCCGTTTCTAAAAGAAATGAGCATCTATGCTGACCAAAGCACATCGTTTAAAGGCCAACAACACGTTTCTAAAATTACAGACGTTTGTGGATATACTGTACATAGACATCGGTATGTTCAAATATTTTTTAAAGGTGATGAAGCTAAAGGTCGTAACAGCAGGAAATATTTTAGTTAAGGATTTTGAACAGCCATAGAACAAGATTGGTTATGAATTATTAGTGATCACTAAAAGTGATTACTAAAAGTGTGAAGCCGAGACGGTGCGAATGAACTTCAGGTGCTAAGCCAATTAAAAAATTTTATTTATAGCAAAAACATTTTGTTCTTAACTTTTCTCACATAAAAATGCTTCATAGTGGTATAACATTATGGACAAAACTTGCAACTAATACTGGTAACCTGTGTATTACAGCCTGCAAAAACATATGGCCAGATCTCCACATTATTTACTATACAGTATGTTATTTTCAAAACTATATGGTTTCCTGAACTATATACAGTATACACAGTACTGTGTAAAAGTCCTGAGGCACATCATTTCTTGATATTTTGCTTCTGAACAGACAAACTTTCTTGTATGTTTAAGGTAGTCTTGAGGAATCGTTCTTCCTGAAGAAGCTTCTTGTCTTGGTTCTCGTTTTCAGTCACACAGTGACCTGATGCATCATTCAAGCATGAAAACATCTAACTTAAGGCATGAACCAGTGAGGAACAGGTGCAGGTGATGGCTGATCAGGCTGGTGATGCTTGATGCTTAAAACGGATTTGAGGGGAAATGAGAGTGCTGCTGAGGTAGTTACATAAACAACCGCTTTTAAATTGGACCTTTAGGCACGTTGCAGTACTTTGAAGGCACTTTGAAGTTTTGCTCATATTGCTTTCATTTTATCTACATCATTTAATTCAAACATTAAAAAATTTTAATTATGAAGTGAGGGCACAAGACTTTTGCACAATAATGTATATACATGCTAAATCATTGGAAAAGCACGATTAGACACCATGTTTGGTGATACAGCTGTATCTTTACCAAGCACCTTTGCAAGCCATCAGCCATAATTAGAAAGTACCCTAAAAAAATTACATTGTTGTGGGAAGTGTGTGTTTTGTTAAAGAATCAGCCACAGAACAATCCATTAAAGCGTTTTTCCCCCAGGCAGCCCTTCACAAAGTGTAACATACAGACAGCTCCTATTCTTCCGCAATTTAAACTGGGTTAGTGTAATTTTTTTTTTTTTTTCAGAAAACGTGTATAGTTTAGTCTCAATGTCTGTCATCTGGCACATTTCCTTCTTTTAAGTTTCCCCTTTTTTGAAAGGGATAAAACACTAAAAAAAAAATAAAATAAAAAAATTCTCACACAAGTGATCAGGATTGGCTTAGCATCCATCACACTACCACAAGCCTGGTGTGTGTGACACATCAACGCCATTGTTGTTCTATATATTCTCACAACGCATGGATTGTCATTTGTCTCCCTTTAGATATTCAAATTCATGTCCGACAGCACTAACGCTCACTCCTACGCAGTGAGGAGTTATCCGTCATACACTCTGCAGTCATTTACCTCCCAAATCCTTCTCCGTGCCAGATGCCTTGCACAACCATCTGCACTCTCGCACTCGTACATCCGCACGCTGATATGTGCAGATACAGAGGCCTTCTGTACGTCTGGAGTGTTCACGCACACCAGACACACAAATGTATGTACACACACAGGATCTTACAGCAGTCCTGTTTTCTCATGAATACACAAAGAGACTGAAGGGACAAAAGGGAAAGCGGAGGAGCAGCTATTGATCCAGCTTGTAGACAGTGCTGCGCTGTTCTCAGCGACACAGGCAGCACAAGGCTTTTACACAGCAAAGCCTCCACAACGTTCACACCATGTCACTGCTCTCACTGTATCAAGGAGCGCTCACTCACTCTGTATTCGGCCGAAGAGCGTTTTACGATACGCATGCGGCACAATGTACAGGAAGTGAAATGTACAATAATGAAATTCTCCCTATGAAAGCACAAATAAGAGTCTGTAATATATGCCAGTTGTTGTTTTTATTATGGACTGAAACAAATGTTAAAATTATTTTTTTTAAATTACCATGTTAATAAAAATAAATTTTCATCTAGCTGGTTCTTCTCGTTTAAAAAGATAAAGATGTACTTATAATGTGGTCAAAAGTTTGTGGACACCTCTTACATGCTTGTTGGGCATCTCAGTCTCAATGTACACTCCTTCTGCTGCTATAATAACAACCTCTACTCTCCTGGCAGGACTTTCCACTAGATTCTGAAGCATGGCTGCACGGATTTGTGCTCACTGAGTCACAAGAGGATTACTGAGATCAGGCACTGACGATAAGTGAGAAAGCCTGGGGCACAGTCAGCTTCCCAATGCATCCCAACAGTAAACAGGCAAGTTCTTCCATTCCAAACTTTAACACACATGGAGCGGAGAAGGGACACCGTCATTCAAGAGTCTTGGTTCAAGGAAAGGGAAACTGTAATGCTACAGCATAGAAAGACACAATACGATTGTGTGCTTTCAAATCTGTGCAACAGTTTAGGCAAGACCTAGATATGGGTGTGACGGTCACGTGTCCACAAACATTTGGACATGCTGGATTACACAGGGGATCTCCAGGCAGATCCTAAAAACTAGATAGGGCAGAAGCAACAAAAATGTCACTATGATGTTACTTGCAAGTATGCAATCCCGAGAGAACCTTCTCTCAACAGCATTCAATTGTTCCAGATGAATCTTAGCCGCGTATCTCTTTAAACATGTAGCCTTGATGAATTAGAAAAAAAAGACTCAAAGAGCAGTAAAGCACGATCTCTTACCTGTTTTGCTCCTCGAGCTTGGCGAGGAGTTCCACTTCATCTGGGCTAAGCTGGGTAGAGGACGGAGTAGAGGGAGAGAGTCCTGGCGGGGACAGTGAGACGGTGGACGAACCCACCGCCGTGTGCAGGGAGGATGGAGCGGCCACCTGACTAGCCATCTGACTGACCGTGTGCGACACTGAGTTCTTCACCCATGAAAGAGTCGAACTCAGCTTGCCGGCTACTTTGTCCGTCGCCACCTGCGGAAAGAGAAAGGTTATGTTTGAGACACGATTCCATTATCCCATGCAAACTGGAGTCTGTAACTTTGTTTGGAGCTATATAAAGAGCCCTGGGATACAAACAAGCTCAGGTACTTAGGCCAAGCAGATTACGCTTTTTTACATTAGTTTAGCACAGACAAAGAGTTTCAAGTACAAGAAAACCAAAGGCAATTGAAAACATGATTCAGCACCACAATGGGGCTCTCACTTCCCAGTGGACTTGCCTATTAATTTATGAATTTGTTCATCCAAACGATTCTACACTGCAACTCGAGCTGAGATAATAATTTTTAGTACCAACTTAAAAGAACTCAACAGAACCCCAAATAAGGCATTCACAGTACAGACTCTACTGACCTTAATAACGTTCAAAAATTTTCATGCTACACATTAGGTTCCTTTAATTGTTATCATCAGTCTTCTGACTCTGTACCTCCAGCCTTAAGCAAAAACAGAGCTAAAAATTTCCTAAATTATATCTTAAAAATAAATGAAAGGGTACAGTTATGCAGACACAGCAGGACAGGATATGAGGTTGTACGGCAGATGTTTCAAAAGGAAGACTGTATGAATGTTTATCACACACTGCTTGAAAAGATCCAGACTGATGTGAGCATGAGCAAGTCACAGGAAAATTATGATGAACAGCAGTATTTCTTATTTTCGGCCTGCAGCAGTGCGTGTACTCCTGGGTTTTATGCACTCTTCCTGGTCATGTGATGAATGCATTAGATAGCATTGAGTTATCGCTGCATGTAACACATCTAATTATAATACGTTTCCTCATACAAACGTGCAATAAAACATTTACCTATTTTAATAACTAATTGTTTTTTGTAACAAACAAATTTTTTTAAATTTATTTTAAGTTACTAAATGAACTATTGGTCTGAATGTCACCATAGCAAACACTTTCCCTCAAAAGTATTGAGCCACCCCATTTATTCAGATTTTGCTTCCAAAGAGCCAGACTTTTTTTTTTTTTTAAATAGTTCTCCAGGCTACCGGAAGATATTTTTCCCTTTCATTTTCGGCAAGATTTTGGTTCTCATTTTCAGTGCGGTCGCCGTATATGACCAGTTTCAGAGGAATGTTTTGTTTGTTAAGCCACACAGTGACCTATGAATAATTAAAGTATAAAAACCATCTAACTTAACACATGAACCAGTGAGAAACAGGTCCAGATGATGACAGATGATCAGGCCGGTTGATTAGTATATACCGGTGATGCTGAATGGTCAGAACAGATGAGGGGGAAAATGAGGCTGCTGCTGAATTTTTTTAATTGTACCTTTAGGCACTCTGTCTAAAGGTACAATTAAAAAAATTAAACAATTACAAAAAAAATTGTACAATTAAAGGTACAAACTATTTTTTTGTTTGTTTTTTGTTTTTACTGTCACAGTAAAAACAAAAAACAAACAAAAAAAATTGTCCCCATTTCTTTAGTTTAGTCCACATCATTTTATTTTATTTAATGTGAAGAAGTGATGGGAGTCCCAAGAGGTTTGCATGGTATAATAAATACATAAATAGACAATCAGACAGACAGACAGACAGACAGAGAGACAGAGAGACAGATAGACAGATAGACAGATAGATGGATAACCATGACATGACATCCATGACACTATAACACTAAGATGTTAAATCCTTGATTTCCAACAGAATCAAGTCAGAAATACAAAAATTTCAGATCCATTAGCAGGTCAATTATCCAAATGATGTTAAAAAGAAGACAGTCAATATTTAGCGTTCATGTTACAGGCTTGGCATTTCTTCAAGAGTACTTGCTGAATAAGGACTTCATCAGGACCGAAACAAATGCAAGCACAGCAAGTTACAAAAACAAAGACAGCTGGAAGTCAGCTGGACGTGGGGCTTCCAACACACACTCAAACGCCACTGGTGTAGGAAACTGTTATACAAAATATATCAACTTCTCCAGTTCTGCCTGGTGTAAAAGAGTTGTAGACTTTTAGTCTAGTAGTAGACTAAACGACCAAACGACTTCCAAATACTTCATGATAAATCAAACTCCGGCATATTACTCAAGCTAATTTTAATCATTTTAAAAGATCTGCATGCTTACCCAAAGAGCACGTTCTTCTTCAGCAGGACACCCTTAATCAATAATTCCATCAACAATGAAGACCAAAGAATCGCATAAAATAAAAAAGGGTCAAGCCAGGAAGTAGACACTGAGCATTCAGTCCATCAAACATCTACCTGCCTGTCAGCTGAGGTTTTAGCCATATGACAAGCACCTGATCGTCACGGTGTCACTTCGGAGTCAGATCAAAGTGCACACAGAGGGAGCGACCCGAGACGCCCCAGATGATCAGACGACGTGCATAACCATCAGC
Source organism: Clarias fuscus (assembly GCA_030347435.1). Lineage (NCBI taxonomy): Eukaryota > Metazoa > Chordata > Actinopteri > Siluriformes > Clariidae > Clarias > Clarias fuscus. The sequence continues at coordinate 12,390,506 of CM059206.1, read as the reverse complement.
CTCGGCGCTGCAGCTGAAGTAACTTTGAAGCTGGAATTCACCTGGTAGAAGAAAGCCCCAGTGACGCGAGCGGTGTTACCAGTTAAGATGCACATCGTGCCGGTAACCTCAGGGGAAGTGTGCCTCTTCAGAGCCACTTTCTCGTGTGCGACAAACACTTCTGTGAATCCAGAGTGAACCTTTCATTTCCGGAGTGATCGTGAAAACTACACACGTTGAGTTTTGTGGTTGTAAAAAACTCACTCAGGAGACAAGAGTGCTCGCCCACTCAATCCTGAGAAATCATGGACCTTCCCTCGGCTAGGATTTACCACTCCCTAGCCACAGCATGCTACTGACAAAGGAGAGAGAGAGAGAGAGAGAGAGAGAGAGAGCGCAAGAAGGAAGGAGAAAGAAAGTGCAAGAGGTGGAGCATGGACAGGAAGCAAAACAAAGTGAGCAAAGTGCAGTTAGGAGGAGAAGTAAAGCAAAGGAAGACGCATTAAGCAATTAGCAAGGCGTCAGAAATTAAGCCTGTGTTCAGATGTACTGTATAGAGCTGTGAAATATTAAGAGATAATATTAATATAATGAGCGGTAATTACATTATGTCTCAGTACATCAACAACAAGCTCTGACTGGATGCAGGACAAGTTTCCAGTTTTTATTGAATGCAACACTTGTTAACGCTTGTTAACGCTTGTTAACAGCACTATACACTTTATATTCAGCTGCAGAAGTATTTCCAAGGATACTAATGTAAGGTTTGTAGAAGTAGGAAGCACTTTCAGGTCACTAAATTTCCAAATCTAAAATTAGCCCCCACCTTCAGAATAGAGAAAAGAAACTAGGGGTGGGCGAGCTGACAAAAATACGATTTTGTTCAGACTGACTCACGAGCCACAGTCCGATCACATTTATTCGTCATGTTGGATTTTAGGACTTTTTTTTATTTTTATTAAAAACACACAAGCATAAAAGGCATATTTTTAAATGGTAAATACATCAAGAATATGTCACCTCAACTCATCTCTGCAGTGTTTCAAAATTGGTTCACCTTTTTTTTTTTTATAAACAATTCTGGTTTTTAATGCACTTAATGGGGGCGTTTGTACACTATTTGTGACTCAGGAAGTCATAATGAGGAAGTCACTCAATACCGCCGTTTTGATAGATATCATATTCTTGGCCAGGTATCACATCATGGTGTCAGTGATGTTTAAAAAAAAAAAAAACAACAACAAACGCTAGTTCTCTCATTTTCAAATGCATTTTGTGGCACTGCTCATATGTGCTCCTGGTGTTGTTTGGGTTTTGGCAAACTCTTTCTTTGGTGCTTTCTTGGTGCTTAAACAAATTTGTTAGGTTTTCTCCAACACACCATTTGTTTATGTAGCGATTGCATATTTTGAGTCACCAGCTCCGGTGTGTTGTGAGACAACTGACAAATAATTTTTTTTTTTTTTTTTTTAATGTTTAGTACCACAATACGCACGTTTACATGTGGCATTATTCAATCAATGGTTTCTGGCTGCATTGTCCAGCAATACAATGATCCAATCATATATCCAAATCCAGTAATACAAATAAATAAATAAATAAAGCTTTTGACACGGTCATCCCAATGCCTAAACGCCATCAAAACCCGGTGGAATGATTAATGCTCGACAAGCATGCTCCTTCTATATCATATCTCTTGATGATGGCATGTGCAACAAGTGACTAGGAAAAAGACATTGGCACCACTGCCATGTGACACAACAACAGAAACACTGAGTGAGGGAACTGGTAATAAAATAGGACAGGTCAGTTCGCCAGTATGGCAGTCTTTGTTTTTATTCTTTATAGTCTGACCGGTCACAGCTTCATATTCATTTATCTAAAAGTATGACAAACGCTCAGTTTAGCCAAAAATGATACATTCTGTAACCATTTTTTTATTGTTTAAAATCTACCATCCAGATGAAAACACATGGAGTGTAAATTGTGCTTATGTGGTGTTAGTCAGCCATCAAGCAGAAAAGAATGTATTACCCCATACGGAAGAGTAGAGTTGGCACCCATCCTTTACAATAAGTGTAACCCCGTTTAAGATAAGGATGTTCGTCCCATTACACCAAGTCCTCTCAGGGTCAGGAAAAACATCTCAGTGAATAAACTAAAAAAATTTTTGAAAAGCTAAAAACTCAGTGTTGGAGAACAGAATGATGTGCACATGCTCTGAGATCAGCCTTATGGGTTGTCATGGTTACAGAGACTCAGCAGCAAGGTTCAGGGGAAAAAAGGGTCTTTTGATGGAAGTTAACCTGAGAGACTATTGAAGTAGGAAAAGTAAAAAAAAGTGGTTTTAAACAGAAAACATGTGAAAACATTAAACCCTGTGGCTGTCTTTTATTTCACAAGACCAAAGATGGCAACCTGTAACTTATTTCATGGCTTAAGATATCCTTCTTTCTCTAGTGTACTTACTGGCATGATGTGTCGTGTAATGTTTTGTATACTGCATAGTATATATAGGATATAGAATATACAGGATTCCAGGACCGAAGTGAACATCCTGTACCAAACGTTCGAAAAGATCCGGTTGCCTGTTGACGCGTCTTGGAGAGAGCGTGCAATAATCTTCGGCTTCCCAGAGTGATAACCATTTTATATTTCAGCATAATATAAAGAAAGAAAATGCAGGTAGAATCTTTTTGCATAAACAACTTTTAGTTTGAATTTCCTTTTTAAATATGTAACGCATGCTACACTTGGGAAGAATTCAGAGATCAGAATGACATCATTTTGAGCTCGAGATATTTGAGCTACAACATACGGAAAAACACGTGGGCACATCCGAGAAAGTGTTTTGTTGGCATGGTAACATGCTAGCTAATATGTCAAACTTTCTCATAAACAATGAACTGTACAGTATAGTCAGTGTTGTCCCTCCAGCCAGCTAATGTGTGTGTTGATTGTTGAAAGTAAATAGAGCTAAAAACTAATCTAATTTAATGGTTGTGAAGTACTGTAATATTTACTGTTGATGGCAAGCAGACATGCTGAAATGACGTCATATGCTTTCTAAGCCAGTGACTTTTGATTCCTTGAAAAATTCTTCATGCTTCTAATTGATTACACGATTACAGCAGGGCAGCATTATGACTCAGCAGTTTGACCACCGTACCACAACAAATACTTGATGTTGGTGTTTGTAGTCAAATCAGAAATCCAGTTATATGTCCCCTAAACCGTGGGTAGAAAATAAAAATTACTCATGATGATTTCAGGACAAGCTCAAATTATCATGAGGATAGGATATAAACTACCAGTCAAAAGTTTGGACACACCTAATTCCATGGTCTTTCCTGATTTTTATTTCTTTCTACATTATAAAACAATGCTGAAGGCTTCCAAAATATACAATAACCTCCTTTGAACAGTTGATATGGAGATGCGTACTCTGGTAACTCTAAATGAACTCCTCTGCAGCAGAGGTAGGACCAAACTGATTGTTGTTGTTACTAAATTATCTAATGCCATATGTGTTATTTCAGCAGCATGGAGGTATAGTGGTTAGCACTGTCGCCTTACACCTCCAGGGTCGAGGGTTTCATTCTTGCCTCGGGGTCTGTGTGAGTAGAGTTTGCATGTTCTCCCCGTGTTTGATGGGTTTCCATCAGGTTCTCTGGTTCCCACCAACAGTCCCAAAACATGAAGATTAGGCTAACTGGCGGTTCCAAATTGACCGTAGTGTGTGAATGAGCATGTGTCAGTATGTGTGCCATGCGATAGATTGTACCCGCCTTGTGCCCCAAGTCTTCTGGGACCCTGAACAGGACAAGTGGTATAGAAGATTAATGAATTAGTGTGTTATTTAATTATTATATATATTTTTATAACATAAATAAATATTTATTTTAAAAAAGGAACAGTATTGTTTTGCCTGGTACTTTATTTGTAATTAGAAAGCAATGTGGTTAAAAGGAACATGTGAATGTGAATTAGAGTGAAGTAATTAATGCAATATACTGTATCAGTACTACAGTATAAGGGGAGTGTTTCTGTCTTCCTGTCCCCTTTACAATCCTCATGGCCTCAGCAACACAGCTGTTCCAGGATTAGACCGGAGTGCATTTACACAGCTGCCTTTGGAGTGTATACACACACGCGTGCGCACGCACGTGCACAGAGATGTTGCAGGACCTCAAAACTACATCTAATGCTTTATAAACCAGGGATATGACAATGTATCCTGAGTTTAAAAAAAAAAATAATAATAATTCCCATGGTGGGAATTTCCTTATACCAGTCTTAAAAATGTCAAGCTGAACATTTTTAACTATTATGCATATTTACATAACCCTTCTAACATGGCGAGCTTGAACACTATTACAACACATGACAGGTGAAATTAAGCTTAGTTCAGCAATCTTACAACATGACTGGCACAAAAACAATGGCATCAAAACACTCTTATGGGAACTATCTGCTTCAGAGAGGCACGGTGTTGAGAAATTTAGCACGATCATTTCCTGATCAGCTTGTCAAAACTTCACAGGTTCACTAAGGCAGTGAACAATAATTTATACCAAGAATATTACCTGTAATAAACTGCAACCTTTTGTGATTAAATATTTGCACAGGTTATTTTTTATCGAATTAATTGTGCAGCACCATTTTATTTTATTTTTTACATCTCATACTTGAGTCTATCAAAACAAAAACTTACATTTGGATAGAATTTTAATCAACTGACGTAAGAAAATGAATTTTTGAAAATTCCTTTAAGCCTTTATTTTCCATCTCACGAAATGACCAAGCGAGCTTGAGGGGACCAAATTATAATTTGTCCACTCAAATTTATTATGTTTTTATTTAGGAATGAGCCCAAAGATCACACTATACAGACACAATAACATTTTATTTCGCACTACGAGTGTTACACTTTGCAAGCAATCCATGATACACACGTGTACATCAACTCCAATCTGTTACAGCAGCAGTTTCCAGTATGCTTTTGTTTGAGTGATTCTTTCTGTGACGCAAACTCGTAAAACATTCAAGACTGGACTATTAGTTGTTGAAATTCATTGAGTGTGGACATGGAAACACTAGCGTAAATAAGCAACAGACAGTTTCACAGAAATTCAAATGTATATTTAGATTTCTGATCAACTAGTCAGAGGTGACAGTGGCAGGGAAAATCCTGAGGCGGCACGAGATGAGGAGAAAGAAGAGATCAGCCTCAAGTTTAAGTTTAAGCGGAGACTATAAATACTTCTTCAGTATACATCTCTTAGTATACAACTGAAGAAAACTAACCAGTTCTTAAAACCAGTTTTAAGAAAGTTATTAGGATTTTCAGTTGGGATGGGAATCACCAGTCTCCTCCCGATACAATATCACGATGACTAGGTGCCGATTCGATTAAAATTGCGATTCTGTTATAAAAAGTATTATAATTTTATAAATATTACATTTTCCCCCAACTTTTAAAAAAGTTTAATAAGGAATTAAATGCACCCCATTCCTCATAACTTTAGATTTTGTAATTAAATTAAGTAAAAAAAAAAAAGTTACATTGTTACTGAGAAGTGCGTATCTAGGTCATCCGCCATAATTTTTATTTCTAAACAAACTTAGCAAACAATTTACTCCTACCGCATGGAATGAAATTAGTACAGAATGTACCACCTGTAGGAGGATTATAAAGCAGCGGTGACATTTTACCTCCTCAAACGCCTCCAAAGTCTCGAAACTCAACTTGACAATGAGCGCGTGGGCGAGTGGACGAGAGGACGGGGGTGCGTGTGGCTTATATCACGGGCACGCTGGGATTCTACCGCACGCGATCTTCAAGGCTGATTAGCGCAAGGGTAAGCATGTGTTTGAAAATTGTCGCATCACGGAGTTTGGAAGAAAAAGGCAGATCAGAGGATTTTAACACACATGAATTTTTGATAATGTTTATACCTGAGGCTGATCAGCCAATCATAGTAGAGCAAACTGAAAACCACAGAATTCTGGTCACTGGCCGATCGACTGATTCATCTCCACTATGAATGAAAAAATATGTACATACATTTTAAACATTATTTTCGAGTCAGCGTAGCAACAATTGTGTGAATCGCCACACATAAGGAAGTGTGGATGAGTCTGTGCGTTTGTTATTCCCGTTTCGTTAGCTGGGAGTGTGTTGCATTTTCCACGCTCCCTGTTGGAGCTCCTGGGTGGAGGAACAGTCCTGCAGCGCTAAACTGAAGCTAAAGTAATAAGCCACCTGGTGCAGATACATTTAGCTGTATGTGAGGCAGACAGAAACTCAGCAGATTATCGACTGGGGCAACAATGAAGCATAATTACACACAGATGGCACTGCTCTTCCGCAAGTGATCATATGATCACAACGTCTGTGATTAAAGTTGGGCAGTTGATGCTCAGCATGCACCCACACCTACACGTCCAACCCGGTGCAGAAAAACAGGAAACACTAGCTAAGGTCATTAGACATCCACCCTAAGCCTGACCCGGTTCCCAAAGTCAAGGGCGCTGCGAGATATTTTCCAGCTTTGATAAGCAATCACACTGTGTGTTTGCACCACAGAGATTTCACATTTAGCCTAGTGCAAAAACATTGACCAATGTAAACCGACAGGCATCACGTTTACTGAAATGTTTGTGTTCAAAAACGTACGAAGAAGACTGTCGTTATTGCACCCTACAAACCAACACTGTAAGGTTGAAAAAGATAAACAGGCTCTGCATTCATATCAGGTTTAAAGGAAAACTCCACCCTGAAAAACATGAAATGTGTTTGGGACTCGCTGTAAAATGTCATGTTAAATTGTTGCATATTGTTGTACTGTGTCTGGTAATGATGTCAGCAGGAGGAAATCGCTAACCGTGTTCCCTGTTAAACATCAAGAAAGTCAGGATTTGCTGAGCAAGCGCTATTCTGCTCGGTCACCGATTCGAACTTATTTCAAAGTAGACTCAAAGATCATTAACGTAACACACTATACAAAACAGCCATAACGAGTTACAGCGAGGACTCGGCTTATCTAATTAACGATCTATACGATGACCAGCACAATGGTGTTGGTGACAGTGTTAGCATGAAAGTCCAAGCTTTGGAACCTGATCTGTTTGAGCAGATGAAAAGGTGAGAGATTTGAACAGACTGAGGGGATCGAGTGCATCCGCACTGCTCTCTTTGCAAGTGTATTTGATTTTTTTTCTTCCATGCTGATGGTCAATCAATCAGAGTGCAGCTTAAAACAGAGACCAGCAGTTTTGAGGCAAAATCATTCCAGGTGACTAGAGCTGTGGCGCTGATCTGAAAAAAAAAAAAAATCCCCCTGCTGGTTGTTATGGATTTTGCTCCAGCTGTCCAAACAGGCTCGACAATGAAAGAGCTGCTGCCTCAGAACATCCACCTTTCAACAGATCGATATACACACACGATCAGTGTGTGAACTTTCCCCAGACATGAGCACAGACATAACCGCCCTAACACAGTCTCTCTGTAAAAACAGACAATGTCTATGTTTCTAAGTTTCACCAAAATAGCTCCCTGGCGTCAAAGAGGCTAGTACGTGAGATAACAGCAGTAAGAAGGTTTAGCCATCTGACACTCAGCTAAATTAATCATCATGATGCTGAGCTCGTCTTACAACTTGGCATCGCTCCATAAAAAACACTGTAGAGCTTTATTTCAGCAAGGTCTCTGATAAAATAAAAAAAAACTATTAAAAAAAACACCAGTGGTGGCATTTACTATATGATGATAAACACGTTCTGCGGTGAAATCTGCACTCGGTAGTGGCACAATGGAAGAAAAAAGAAAAAAAAAGTTCCAGATTCCAGCATGTCATTGTTAAGCACTCAAGCAAGACCCTTAATCCTCTACTTCTTGCATTACATTCTGCCTCATTTTGTATAAAATTCTGTCGAATGAATAAATCTATTAGACAGGTCTCTAATGAGAGCGGAATATGTGCTGTGAGCATGCTGACTAACAAATTTCATGCTCTTTATAAATATTCCCTGAAGCATAATCAGCATCCAGCATTGCCTTTACACTGTGGGATCTTGGCTAAAAGGAGCGAAACTTGCTTAAGCACTTCTGTATAGACTTTAGAAACTCAACTGGAGACCAGCACAGTCACAATAAAACAATCCTTGTTTTATAGCGCCGTTGAGACGTGCATTCCTTTTCACAAATCTGATAGTAAATTAACAATTCAGCATTATATCTGAATGAGCATTCTAACAGTAGCAGAGACAATCTTAATAAGGCAGACGCAACATTTATGGATCACTCATGAAGTCTGCAACTGCATGAAAAGTGCATTAATTGAATGGCAAAATTACAAAATTAAAGTGACGTATGAGGTTGTTATTGTTACATATAGTGGGCGTATCAAACACAACAGCCTAAGAAACAACACTTTAAAAGTCATGTTGCTAGATTGGGATGTTGGTAGGATTTATACAAATGGCATGTCAACAAAACAGCACTCAGCATTGCATAAGCAGGATTTTGTCAGTGTGATCTGGCAACCCTGGCCGCAAACTAATCCCAGACATTCTTCACAAGCAGCCGGTGTGACTCTGCAACTGTTTTGTTGGGCTCTTGAGCAGAAGCAGACACAAAATTGCCTGGAAACTACATCACTTCATATTTCTCATGATATCTGGCTCTCGTGGTTCCCATCATCATGGTCGTGGGTTTTGTCTCAATGAAGCTGTGAGGATCTTTAACATAACGCTTCAGTGTTTCATCATAGGTGTGAAATATAATTGCGGTGGTAGCCAGAGGAGAGGGCCGGCATTACAAAAGTTGTGTATTACACACAACAAACAATAAATACATATGACCTTTTACACAAATATTTATTTGATATTTCTTAATAATTTCACATTTCAGTGATCCAACCTACTGACCCTCCCCTCCACCTAAGAGTAAGGCACGGTAAGAACTAAACACTCTTTGGTATACAAAGATGGCACTGTTTGTCAGAGCAGTCGTTAAAAACCAAAGGATTTTTAGCCTTTTTTTAAATTTTTTATAAACATATATAGCGGTCAGGATTATGCAACATAAACTGAAATCCTTTTTTCAGCTCCAAGTAGGCGATATGATGAACTGAATTTCATTCCATTTTAACAAACTGTATATACATGACTGAGCAAAAAATATATGAAATAAAAGATTTTTGAGAAAGCACATTTTAAAAGAAATGGTTCGACAGGATACATGCATTTTGATGTCTGAAGCCTCCCCTGTCGACACGTGCTCTGCAGAGTAGGTGTGAGCATCATCATCGCGCTTTTTATTCTGGGGTGTTTACTGCCTCTCATGACACCGCTCTCATGGTAGCAGAATAAACAGTTACAGGAGCGTTCGCGCAAAAGGGATTACTCTGGCCAAGTATACTCTGTATGGGCTTGATGGCCCAAGGTAAGTTGTATCCCATATCTGAAAAGGTGCTCATGAAACAGAATTGCCTATGCCAATTTATCATGACCATGGAAAAATATGTTTTGACACCTTGCTGAGGGAAGTTTGCTGGAAGTTGGGTTCTTTGATCTATGTGCTCTAAATGTGCCAGGTCCAATTCAAGTAACTGACTGAAAAACTCAGATTTGGAGTTGAGATGCACAGTAGGCGAGCATTCTGTACAAGCAGCTTAGCCAATCATCTCTCTCTCTCTCTCTATCTATCCATCTATCTATCTACTCTTGCGTTTCCGTCATGGGCCGTGAACACTTCCCCAACTAATTATTACCATTCAACTAAAGTTAACCTCACCCTCTACATACATACACAAACATATACACACAACACTCTCTGAACCAAGCAAGTAAAACAAACATTTTCTCCTGTACTCACAAAGGGTCTTCCCACGAGGCCAGATGGCATTTGCTCCGCGATTACGTGTGACTAAAGACCTGATTTGCAGCTGTACGCTTTGTTATGGAATGAGCAAGTCTTCTACCATGCTGCGTTCATTAACACTGTCCTCTGTTCAAACCTGCTGGATGCAGGAATGCCCTCCATCACAAGTGGAGTCTTAACGAAAATCCTCAGCATGGAGCAGAAATCGGTGTGCAGAGACATTCTCCCTGCATGGGTGTAAGAGAGAGGCAAAGACACCGGCGGAATACTAAATGAGAGAGCATGAAACCAAACACTAGGACAGTGGAATGGGCAACATAAGAATGGCCAAGGCATTTGTTTTTTGAGAAGCCAAGACTAGACAGCACTAAAAGCACATGTACCAATTTACTTGTTATTCATGGATACTTGAGCGAACACTAAATAAAAATGAATAAATAAAACAAACATATATAACGTCTACAAAACAGTTCAGAAAGGGCGCTGTTGCCGTTTCCCTCCTGTCTGGCACGAATGAATGAAATTTCCTTCACATTTCATGGTCACATGGCAAGGTGGTGAGCAAGAGAATTTCAATCAGCTCAGCCTGCCAGGAAAACATTCAACTCGCATTGTGGAACCGCAGATAGTAAGAGAGGGTGAGGAGGAGATACAAGAGAAAAAGAAAGAGGAAGACAAACTGATCCCAGGTGCTGCTCGTGTTCACACTGAGGAATCTGACGCTAAACAGCCGCTGACTATTAAACATGGCTGGCTAAGGGTCTTGTTACGAACCCAAAGTCGAAGGCATTTGACTTGACAAGTACAGACAAGACAAGCTCTTCTGTGTGGTCTCCAGTTGCTCTCCTTCAAACCACCAAGACATCAGACGTAAGACAACAGAGCCAGACGTAACGACCTCTAAAAATACACATGCGCGCGAGCACACAAAATTAATATGTCCAATTCTTCTTTCGTCGCTTGGCAAATCTGATTCCACTCTAATCCATATATAATCATTATTGTGCACACAATTTATACAACAACAAATGCTTCAATTGACAAGGGCTTAACTAAAGAGGATGAGCCCACAGCGCAGACATGATCAGAAAAATCCCACCAGAGCGTGGATTCAAGATATGGGAATTATAATTTTTTTTTTTTTTCTAGAGTATGCCACCAACAGAACACATTTCTTACTTTTTAAGTTAATACGGTTTGGATTAAACTCAAATCAAGAGACTAATAGACCAAGCTAATAAACATAAGAACTAAATAATAAAAATAATAAGATTAAAATTGTCACATGTACTTTACAGCACAGTGAAATTATCCCCCCCCCCCCCCCACACACACACACATCCCAACCCCAGTTAGGAAGCTGGGGTCAGAGCATTTAGGCATTTGGCAGAGCACTGGATCAGCGCCCCTCGAGCAGACAGGGTTAAGGGCCTTGCTCAAAGACTGAACAGTGGCAGTTTGGAAGGTTGGTGGTTCAATAACCCAGAGAATTAACCGCTTGAGCCACTACTTTCAGTTGTGATTTCTAACTATTGTCATTAATTTTTTTAAAACAACCCCGCCCCCAACTATGGTCGTCATCCTCAGTCCCTACTTTGAGATGCACTGATTTAACCAACCAAGGTTTCCTTCAGTCCAAGAATACAATCAGTTTTTCCCATCAGCTTCAGCATCTGATTTAAAGAGACTGATCCGAGCATCAATTTGAGAACAAATCCATAAATTTAACACAAGCATACCAAAACAAGCTCAAGGTCACAAGCCCGATCTTGAGCCAAAAGTTACAAAATCTGGGTAGATTATCTGTCTTCATAGCAGATCTAAAAAAAAAAAAAAAAACATCATAACCAATAGGTGGAACAGCTGCACTCTTGTGTGTGAATGTGTTCCTGCCTGCATTAGTGTCCTGGGGATATGCTCTGAGCAGTATTTAAGGTGGTCACTGAAAACGAGTCAACTAGCAAAATAAGACAGATATATATTTAACACTGGCGGCACAGTGGCTCACAGCCGCGTTGCACCTCCAGGGTCCGGGTTCGATTCCCATCCCTCAGGGTCTGCATGCTCTCCCTGTGCTTGTTCCTTCAACAGTCCAAAGACATGCAGATTAGACTAATTTAGCGTGCCTGTAGTGTGTGAATGTGTTGACCGGAGGTCCTAACACGGTTATAAAAATGCAAATAAAGACACTGGTTCCTAAATGTATGGATGGATGGAAAGTATACACTGTACTGGTTTCAAAGGACAAATGTGTATATGGCAGGAGGGACATATTATACACTGTCAAAACCTCAAAATAAGTGGAAGTAAATATAGTAGAATTTAACCACTTTACTCCAAACCTATCAGCAGTCTATTAGGCTTCAGCTTATGTCCTGCTCTGTTATTATGTCCTAAACATGCTTGTGTGTTTACAAGTTAACACAGTCCAGATAAAAAATTTAATAAAATAAAAATTAAAAAAAACATACGAGGACAAAGGGGTGTGTTAAGAGCAGGAAAGAACACTAAAACATGCCATGAATGGAGACAGCACAGGAAAACACAGTGGATAAACACAGCATGAGATGTAAACACACTAATGCGTGAAGTTTATTAGAGATAAGCTGCATCGTGTGTATAAAATCAAGTTAAAACACAAACACACAAACACAGCTCCAGCTCTACAGTACAACAACAGGCAGCCATGCACCTCCCTCTGAGCTACAGCAGCACAGCCTAGCTAAAGAGGGGGAAAACACACACACACACACACACAGCTCCAGCACTTTTACCTTGGAAGCTTGTTGGTCAATCCCGTCCTTTAGCTAAACATTAACTTCCCCTGGAGCGAAGTGCACTGGCATTATTACCCCGCGCGCGCGGGCCGTGAGGGGAACACAGCGTCAGCGGGCGCTTCTCACACTGGGCACGAGCGCAACAACATCCATGGAGCTCAAGCAAGCTTGCTAGGAAGGAACCGGAGTGTTACACTCTCTGTGTAGTGTGTGTGTGTGTGTGTGTGTGTATGCGTAAATGCACACACAGCGCCGACAAATGGGCCAGACACACGTCACTGCGCTGGAGCTGAGCGCGCATGCGCAACGTGTTCTCTGGTCAAAGACTAAATGCCGCCATCTGCTGAGTTGCGTCAAAGTATTGGACGTACAGTACAATGTGGACAAAAGTATTTTGGACCAAACCTGTTAATTATTACATTCACGTGTTTCAGTCAGGACCCTCATCCCCAAGGCCATCCTCAAGGGCACTCTATAATAATGCATCAGACTTTTAAGGGATGTCTGAAGATTACAAACAATATGTAGAAGTTTGTGAATAATTTTCACTTTTTTGGTTTTTCATTTTAGTGATGATAGTGTGTGTAAAAAAATATTTTCTTAAATAGAGCTTTCTCTTAACCCTTACTCCTCATTTAAAGAGTTATTGTAACAGGAACAATAATAGTGTCAGTGATATGGGTTTGTATGCTGTATCTGATATGTATCTGTGTACAATTGTAAGGCATTGGACTATGGTCCGGAAAGTCGCAGGTTCAAACCCACCATCACCACCAAGTTTCCCCTGTTGGGCCCTTGAGCAAGGCCCTTAACCCTCAGCAGCTCAGATGTATAATAAGCTAAAAAGGCATCTGCCAAATGCTGTAAATGTAAATCTTGGACAATGCTACACTTCCAACTTTGTGGCAACAGATTGGGGAAGGCTCTGTTCTATTCTAACATGACTGTGCCCCAATACACAAAGCAAGGACTATAAAGACGTGGTTTGATAAGTTCGGAGTAGAAGAACTTGGCTGGCCCGCACAGAGCCCTGAACTCAACCCCTTTGGGATGAACTGGAACAGAAATTGCAAGCCAGTCCTTCTCATCCAACATCAGTGCCTGACCTCATAAATGCTCTAGAGAATAATAGTGCACAAGGCAGTGGGAGGAACCATGCACAGATTGGTTCCAGTGGGAGGAACCATGCACAGATTGTTGAACTTTCCTTTGGTTGAAAACTAGTTTTCATAAAAAATCTTTTTAAAACTTCAGAAGTGACTATTAAACTTTGATTAGTATTACACATTGCTGTTGCCTTAAGATGGCATGGTGGCTTAGTGCCGTAGTAGACAGGGTCCAGAGTCAAGGGTTCGACCTATGGTTCAGGTCTGTGTTTGTGTGTGGGTTTCCTCTGCATACTTCGATTTCCTCCCACTGTCCAAAGGCATGCAGATTAGCCTAATTGGTATTCCCAAATTCCCCATTAACATACTAACATTGCAAGTTTAATGTGTTAACACACATTAACACACACCAGCTTATTGTATCATTATCGCTGCAGCCTCACAACCCAGGGTTCCTGTTTGAACAGGTCAGTTTACTGTTAGTGGGGAGGTTCACATGTTGCCGTGTCTATGTGGCTAGTTTCTGGTTTTCTCTCACGTCCAAAAATGTAACAGTGGTTAGATTGATGGCAAAAAATTGTCCCCTAGGTGTGAATGAGCATGTGTGTGCATGGTGCTCTGAGGTGGTGCAGTGTGTGCATGTATGGTGCGCTACAGTGGACTGGTGTCCCTTTCTGGGTTTATTAAGCAGTTACTGAAGATTACAGGATTAATTTTCATTTGTTCATTCGTTCTTTCTTTCTTTTTTTCATGTTTAGTAACCAGTATATTCCTGGAACACTGGGTGTGAGGCAGAAAAGGACACCATAAACACATGTATTCACTTCTAGGGACAATTTAGATTAGCCACGCCACAATCTGATGCGTTTTAGACAGTGGAAGGATACCAGTGAACCTGACGAAAACTAATGTAGACATGGAAAAAACATGAGAAACTCCATGTAGACAGTGGCTTAGAAATCCTAAACGTGGACAAAATTGTTGGTACCCTTCGGTCAATGAAAGAAAAACTCACAATGGTCACGTAAATAACTTTAATCTGACAAAAGTAATAATTTTAAAAAATTCTATGAATGTTAACCAATGAACGTCAGACATTGCTTTTCAACCATGCTTCAACACAATTATTTAAAATAATAAACTCATGGAACAGGCTTGGACAAAAATGATGGTGCCCCTAGAAAATACTGAAAATAATGTGACCAAAGGGACATGTTAATTCAAGGTGTGTCCACTAATTAGCATCACAGGTGTCTACAATCTTGTAATCAGTCAGTGGGCCTATATATAGGGCTCCAGGTAGTCACTGTGTTGTTTGGTGACATGGTATGTACCACACTCAACATGGACCAGAGGAAGCGAAGGAAAGAGTTGTCTCAGGACATTCTAAAGAAAATTATAGACAAGCATGTTAAAGGTAAAGGCTATAAGACCATTTCCAAGCAGCTAGATGTTCCTGTGACTACAGTTGCACATATTATTCAGAAAGTTAAGATCCATGGGACTGTAGCCAACCTCCCTGGACGTGGCCGCAGGAGGAAAATTGATGACAAATCAAAGAGATGGATAGTCCGAATGGTAACAAAAGAGCCCAGAAAGACTTCTAAAGAGATCCAAGGTTAACTTCATGCTCAAGGAACATCAGTGTCAGATCGCACCATCCGTCGTTGTTTGAGCCAAAGTGGACTACATGGGAGACGACCAAGGAGGACACCATTGTTGAAAACAAATCATAAAATAGCCAGACTGTAATATGCCAAACTACAGGGTGGGCCATTTATATGGATACACCTTAATAAAATGGGAATGGTTGGTGATATTAACGTCCTGTTTGTGGCACATTAGTATATGTGAGGGGGCAAACTTTTCAAACTTTTGTTTTTTCAATAGGAAGAGGGTCATGTGACACATCAAACTTATTGGGAATGTCACAAGAAAAACAATAGTGTGCTTGGTCTTAACGTAACTTTATTCTTTCATGAGTTATTTACAAGTTTCTGACTACTTATAAAATGTGTTCAATGTGCTGACCATTGTGATGGATTGCCAATGCAACCCTCTTCTCCCACTCTTCACACACTGATAGCAACACCGCAGGAGAAATGCCAGCACAGGCTTCCAGTATCCGTAGTTTCAGGTGCTGCACATCTCGTATCTTCACATCATAGACAATTGCCTTCAGATGACCCCAAAGATAAAAGTCTAACGGGGTCAGATCGGGAGACCTTGGGGGCCATTCAAGTGGCCCACGACGACCAATCCACTTTTCAGGAAACTGTTCATCTAGGAATGCTCGGACCTGACACCCATAATGTGGTGGTGCACCGTCTTGCTGGAAAAACTCGTGCCAGGGAACGTGCCAGCTTCAGTGCATAAAGAGGGAAACACATCATCATGTAGCAATTTCAAATATCCAGTGGCCTTGAGGTTTCCATTGATGAAGAATGGCCCCACTATCTTTGTACCCCATATAACACACCATACCATCACTTTTTTGTTCCAACAGTCTTGGAGGGATCTATCCAATGTGGGTTAGTGTCAGACCAATAGCGGTGGTTTTGTTTGTTAACTTCACCATTTACATAAAAGTTTGCCTCATCGCTGAACAAAATCTTCTGCGTGAACTGAGGGTCCTGTTCCAATTTTTGTTTTGCCCATTCTGCAAATTGTGTGCGCCGATCTGGGTCATCCTCATTGAGATGCTGCAGTAGCTGGAGTTTGTAAGCGTGCCATTTGTGAGTAGCTAATATCCGCCGAAGGGATGTTCGACTAATGCCACTCTCCAGTGACATGCGGCGGGTGCTACGCTGTGGGCTCTTGCTGAATGAAGCTAGGACAGCCACTGATGTTTGTTCATTAGTGACAGTTTTCATGCGTCCACATTTTGGCAAATCCAACACTGAACCAGTTTCACAAAACTTAGCAAGCAGTTTGCTAACTGTAGCATGGGAGATGGGTGGTCTCGTAGGGTGTCTTGCATTGAAATCTGCTGCAATGACCCGGTTACTGCGTTCACCAGATATCAACACAATTTCGATCCGCTCATCACGTGTTAACCTCTTCAACATGTCAATGGCTGTGAACAAAGAGAAACTTGTAAATAACTCATGAAAGAATAAAGTTACGTTAAAACCAAGCACACCATTGTTTTTCTTGTGAAATTCCCAATACGTTTGATGTGTCACATGACCCTCTTCCTATTGAAAAGACAAAAGTTGGATCCAAGATGGCCGACTTCAAAATGGTCACCATGGTCACCACCCATCTTGAAAAGTTTGCCCCCTCACATATACTAATGTGCCACAAACAGGGCATTAATATCACCAACTATTCCCATTTTATTAAGGTGTATCCATATAAATGGCCCACCCTGTACATGTTGACAAGCCACAAAGCTTCTGGGAGAATGTCCTATGGACAGATGAGACAAAAATGGAACTTTTTGCCAAGGCACATCAGCTCTATGTTCACAGACGGAAAAATGAAGCATATCAAGAAAAGAACACTGTCCCTTACTGTGAAACATGGAGGAGGCTCTGTTATGTTCTGGGGCTGCTTTGCTGCATCTGGCACAGGGTGTCTTGAATCTGTGCAGGGTACAATGAAATCTCAAGACTATCAAGGGATTCTAGAGAGAAATGTGCTGGCCAGTGTCAGTGGCCAGTAACTGAAAACAAGACACAAGTTCTTTATATTAAAGCGTTTAAGCTAGGTTTACTTTTAAAAAAAGACAAAAGTAAGTACTGAGGGTGCTTAATAGGAGTAACGCGACAGTCCCAATGGAATGTTTTCATACCCCTTCAAGTTTTCCACATTTAGTTGTTTCACAATCAGTAGTATATAATAAAAAATATGCAATATTTAAACCCATCGTTAGTACTTGGTTAAAGCATCTAGGCTTGTCAATTATTCCACAAGTTGGCACACCTTTCTTTAGGAAGTTTCTTCCTTTCTTCTTGGTGGAATCATTCAAGCTCAACCAGTTTGAATGGGCAGCTTTGGTGCACAGCAATTTTCAGGTCTTTCCAGAAATGTTCTGTTGTGTTCCGGGCTCTGGCTGGGCCACTCCGGGACTTTCACAGAGTTGTACTGAAGCCAATCCTGTGTTTTCTTGGTGGTATGCTTCAGGTCGTTGTCAGGTCGTGAAATGTAAACCAATAACACCAGCCTGAGATCGTGAGCACTCTAGGAAAGGTTTTCACTCAGAATTGTCCTTTTTTTTATTATTATTAATCTTCCCTCTATACCAGGGGAGTCGAACTGGGTGCAGAAAGTCCAAGTAATTAAACAGGTGTGGTGTCTACTTGGTTGGAATGAAAGCCTACACCCACATGGCCCTTTCTGGATACAGTTTGACACTCCTGACCTATACTGATTAGTCTCCAAGCTGCAGAAAGACATCCCCACAGCATGATGCCTCCACCACCATCTTTGATTGTAGGGATTGTTTTACTGATCTCTGGTAAAGCTGGAGAATTTTGTTTCTTTTCCTGTGAAAGTCCTTCAGGGGATTTGTGGCAAAATCCCAGCAGGGTGCCATGTGCCTTTTAGTGAGGAATGACTTTTGGTGAGGCGTTGCAGTGATGATTGGCCTTCTGTAAGACTCTCCCATTTCAACAAGGGAACTCAGACTCTCAATTATAGTGACCCTTGGGTTACCAAAGCCCTTTATCCTCAATTAACTCTGACTGAGTGGCCAGATCCAGGAAGACTGTTGGTTCTTCCAAATCTCTTCCGTTTGAGGAAGAGTGGAGTGTGTTATGCAACTGGGCATTTAAATTGCTGCATTTATTTTTATCCTTCCCCAGATGTACTGTATGTCTTGACACAATACTTTCTTACAGGTCTTTCAACCTCATGGCTTTGTTTTTATTCGGACAAACATAATTTATGGTGACACTTTATATAGACAGGTGTGTGCCATTTCTTATTATGTCCAATGAATTCAGTTAGCCACAGGTTAAGTCGAGTTGAAGAATGATGTCATTGACCATTGATAGGAGTAGGAAGCAACAGAGCGCAATTGCACGTTTCATTACAATGGGTCTGAATACACATGTAAATGGGATATTTCATTCTTAATTATTGTTATTATTTTTACACCCTAAACAACTGCTTTTTTTACTTTGTCATTGTGGAATATTGTGTATAGAGAAATGTTAAGATGAGTATGAAACATAACAAAATGTGAAAACCTTGAAAGGGTCTGAAATCTTCCTGTCTGCACTGTATATAAAAAGGATTCGTTAAGATCAACAAATCCTTTAAACTTCATGCTTTGTTCTTAGTGCAACCCGTTCCTAGTTTGTTCTCCGCTTCTGGTTGGAGATCTCGTCACATGGATGCCCATGTGGTCTCTTTGGAATGCGTGTGGTGTCTGGGGACGGTTTCACTCTACCATGAGGACGGTTCTGGCTTCAGCTGATGTTGACAGCTGTTTCTCTGAGGACTTGACTTGGCTGTAGTCGCTCGATAGTTCAGAACTGGAATTCCTACAAGTCTATCTGAGCCTCCAGTAACTAACTGGACTCCATATTAACATCAATTAACATCAACTGTTATACTGAACACCTAACACAGTGTGAATGCAAATCAATTCCTGCTTTGTTTCCCCCAAATGAGGATGGGTTCCCTGTTTAGTCTGGTTCCTCTCAAGGTTTCTTCCTATTGCCATCTCAGGGAGTTTTTCCTTGCCACTGTCGCCCTCGACTTGCGTATCAGGGACTAAGGGACTATCTGACCATTTTCATTCATACACATTCACATTCCATACAAACTTAAATAATTATTTTGAATGTGTAAAGCTGCTTGGCGACAATGACAATTGTTAAAAGCTCTATACAAATAACATTGTAAAAAAATAAAATAAAAAAAACATATGGTGCTTAAGGTACAGGCTTTGCTTAGATCCAAATGCATTTAGTAATTTTGTTCGCTTAGACACAGCCACTAAACCTCTGCTTTAAATGATGTGGTGCACTATTTGTTAAAGACAGGAAATGACTAGTCTATGACTGCAGTGTGAACAAAGCTAATCACAGCTAGCTTCCTCCAGACTAGATACGTAGCTAGGAGCTTTCCACTAACACCTGCTGTGAGGATACACTTTAGCAGTGGTCCTACATCAACTTTAGCTTCAGCTACGTATCTAACTTAACAGTTGTAGTCTAAACATACTATATAATACATTTCCCTTTCCTCCTTCACACATTAGATAGTAGCATAGCATACCATAGCATATTGAGCTTTTATATTTAAAGACTTTACAAAGTAAATCAGGATATTGTTGTTAATGTTTAAAAATATATTAGAAAGCTACATTCCGTAAAGCATTAAAACCCTCATACGAGGGTGATTAATAGATACTAGGGTGATTAATACATACATACATACACACACACACACACACACACACACACGTGTGCACTATACATACATACATGCATACATAGGATCAATCTTAATATACAGTATATGTATACTACAGTAAATGACAGGAGGAAGTCTTAATATAACTTTATTCTAAAGGATTAAGCATTGTACCTCGGTAAGTGTTTTGTCAAATACATAGAAGGGAGTGTAAAATTCAGGTGAATCCAGAGACAGCCTGACTGCGCTTAGACATTTCTTCTCATATATTTCATATTCTCATATATATATATATATATATATATATATATTTAAATACAGTTCCACCTTTTCAAACTAGAAATAAAAATGAATTAAAAGCCTTACCATCAGTAGAGAAACATTCCTTTAGGTATGCTACCGATACCGATCACAAAAGTGAACTCAGTGATAGTTGTGATTTAGTTGTGGTGACATAGGAAACCAACTTTTCAGGTTTTTCATGGAAGTGCTGACGTTGATCTCATGGTGGTTATGATGTTAGACACACCTACTCTTTTCTAAAGAAGAATTAGTGACGCAGTCTTATGATACTCTATGTTTGTGTTGCACGGCTGCTATTTCAAGCTCATAAAAAACTAAAAAGGAAGAGCGTTTTTGTCTGCTCAAGGCTGAATGCTTAGGTATAAGACTGCGTAACTCAACTAAGCCAAGGACTAAAAATAAACAGTAGGAAAACTAGAACAATATTACAATCTTTCATTTATAGTTTTAATATTAGAACAATGAAGCGATAGTTAATGATAATGTTTCCTCTTATCATTAAAGTTAAAGATATTATGTTTAAGATGATATACTGAATATATTTATGCACTGTGAGTAAGTAAGTAGTTTGCATAAATAAATACAAAACCTGTGTGCACTATAATTATATGTACATGTTTAAATGTAATAGTGTGCATATTCTGTGGTGAAATTAAAGTGTGCATACTGTGGTAAAATTTAACATTTACATTAGGCAGACATTCTTATCCAGAGCAACGTACATTTTTAACCCATTATACATCTGAATAGTTGAGGGTTAAGGGCGCAACAGTGGCAACATGGTGGTCATGGGATTTAAACTTGGGACCATCTGAACCATAGTCCAATGCCTTAACCAATGAGCTATCCCTGATGAAGTGGCTAAAATTCAATTTTATTTGTACTGTATTGAGCTTTTAACAATTGACATTGTCCCAAAGCAGAAATCGTTATATAATGTAATCATTTATGTAAACAGTTAAATTTAACAGTGTGGATGGTTTAATATAACAGTGTGCACAGTTTAATGTAACAGTGAGCACAGTTAAATATAAGAGAGGACACAGTTTAATGTAAAAGTGTGCAGAGTTACAATCATAGTAACAGTGTGAATGGTTAAATGTAACAGTGTCCACAGCTTAACGTAACAGTGTACAGTTAAATATAACTATGCATGGTTAAATTTAAGAGTGTGCATGGACAGCCAAAAAAATTATACATACTTCAAGAAATGAAAGATTTGTATGAATATTTTAACACTAACTTTATTGATATACATTATATATTAATTTATAATAATATGCTAATATATTTATTTAGCATTCTATTTATAATATACATCATACATTTTAGCTTCACTCTGTATATTTTTTCTTTATTGATTTGTAAAGTCAAATCAATCACACACACACACACACACACACATAGACAATTGTCTCATCCGTCTTATAATATACTGTACTTGGGAATGTGTAATTTATTGTTTTCCTAATTATCATAGTTATAAACCAGTATAAAAAGCAGGGAAACATGAGATGGCAGAGAACATGAGGTAAGAATCACCTGATTTGTGGATAAAACGTTTCAACTCTGTTGTTTTACTTTGCTGCACGTGATGAATGTTCTGTGGCTGCTGTCAAAACACATTAAGAGATTATTTTGACAAGTGCTTCGAGTAATTCCCCCATCACTATCACGATGTACACCTCCTCACTACAAAATCTGAGACAGAGAAAAAAAAAAACATTTAAGCTATGCTGTAATCAACATGAACTGGTTTGTTTGTATTGCTGTGTTTGTATGTCTGTTCTTTGCCTTCATGACAGCTTTTAGTTTTAGTTTCCTTGTCATTATGTCTTTGTCAAATGTCTCTCTCTCCTTTTTGTTCCCTCAATCACACCTTAGATCAGGAAACTCAAACAGTTACATTCTCTGCCTGTGCCACTGTGGCATTGTGTGAACCTCTGAAGTGGCATAATCTAAGGCTATCCATTTTTTTTTTTTACACTTTTTTGCTTAAAGTATGTATGACAGTATAGGACATCTCTAATAGAGAAAAGTTATAATATATACTATTTAACTGCCTGCACAATTAGATGATAACATGTTATATTAAATATAAAAATATGTAGCATTAAGAAAACGATTTAGAAAGAACTAAAATGGGGGTCTCTGTGCTAAGAACATAAAATATTTATTCTCTCATCACTTTATTCTTGTCTATGGGCTCCATTACCTTTTTTTTTTTTTTTTTTTACCTGTAGTGTGCAAGCAAGTATGTGCTTGTGTCCTTCGATGGACTGGCACCCCATGTTTTTGCCCGAGTCCCCTGGGATAGCCCTCTGTGACCCTGCACAGGGTAAACGATATAGAGAATGACTATCTGAGATATGTGCATTTATGTCAGCCTATCAATCACACAAAGTCCAACAAACAGGCACACAGAGTGGTATGAGCTCATTTGGGACTTTTTTTGGAACTATTTTAGGTCAGTTCCTAATGCTTATTTTTGAAACTGTATAACACACATACATTGCTGCTGATTATCCAAGTCAAAGAATGTATCGCAGAGTATTTAAACTGTAATGATTTTCATAAAGGTCAACAAATATATACAGTATGTTTAGACATTTTTTCCCCTATAATAGTACAAGACTGCCCCACCATGCCTAGGCTAATAAGCCTTAAAAATTTTCATTGTAATATAGCAAGTTTAGTAATATGACTACAGACAGAGGTGGGTAGAGTAGCCAGAAAATGTACTCAAGTAAGAGTAGCTGTACTTCAAAATTATATTACTCAAGTAGAAGTAAAAAGGTAGTCATCCAAAATATTACTCAAGTAAGAGCAAAAAAGTATCCGGTGAAAAGACTACTCAAGTACTGAGTAACTGTTTCATCATAATGTCTGCTTTATTTCTTTTATTATGTAAGCAGTCAGACAAAATGATAAAATAATATAATAAAATAAAATAAATGTAGTAAAGTAAATGAATAAAAGTAAATATCTTTACAAAATAGCAAAGTAAGCAATAAAAAACACAGATTTCCTAATCTCGCTTTTTTCACAATATAAAGTTTTTGAAATAAATCTCTACTGTAGGTAACATATGTATGTTTGAACAGTGGAGACTATTTCCTGTGTAAGATACGCTGTATATCCAGTTGCCCTGCAAATGACTCAGCAGATAGAAAATAACATTAGAACATGTGTACAAGAGGTCTAACTTTACCATAAACTTTGTCCAGCAGAACAAATATAAGAAAATTATATATTTGTTAGCATCTAGTTTATTTGGTAATTAAATATCTTAATATTGCAACATTAAATAAAACACCTAAACTAACCGCGACATGTTTGCTTCACGGTCTACCACTGCTGAAGACAACCGTGAGTCCATGAGGTGATTGTTATTGCGGCTGATTGGTTAAAAGGAGTCATGTGATTATGGTTGATAAATCTGATTGGTGAAACACGGTCACGTGGTAGATTCACCGGCTGCATTTCTCTGGCAAACACAAACAATATCTAAAGTGTCGAATAAATGGTTAGAAAAGTAAAGAGTCGAGTGCAGCCGAATGTAGCGGAGTAAGAGGAGCGTTTCTTCTTCACAAATCTACTCATAAAAGTAAAACGTATGGTGCGGTAAAACTACTCATAGAAGTACAAAAAGTTACTTAAGTAAATGTTACGGAGTAAATGTAACTCGTTACTACCCACCTCTGACTACAGCGTAATACCAAATAACACCACATAAACAAGGTGGCACTGTAATAACAAATGCCTTGGCCTCTCCAAGTTCAATTATGAAAAATACACCCCAGACTCTTGTGATGTATGATAAATAAATAACCAAAAATGTATGCATGTAACCACAAAACCTCTACCAACCCCTCCCACTGTGCCTGGAAAAGATTTTAGGGGAAACACTGCAAACTGTTTTCCCTGTGCTTGGCGGGATTCCTCTGGTTTACTCCCATAGTCCAAAGACATGCAGATTACGCCAAGTGGCATTACCAAATTGCTCGTAGTGTGTGAATGCACACGCGAGTCGCCTTACACCTCCAGTGTTCTGGGTTGTTTTCCTACTTGGGTATGTGTGCATGTTGTCTGCATGTTCTTCCCGTGTTTTGGGGGTTTCCTCCTACAGGCCAAAGACATGCAGATTAGACTACTTGGCGTTCCCAGATTGCCCGTAGTGTATC
Organism: Clarias fuscus; assembly: GCA_030347435.1. Classification (NCBI taxonomy): domain Eukaryota; kingdom Metazoa; phylum Chordata; class Actinopteri; order Siluriformes; family Clariidae; genus Clarias; species Clarias fuscus. The sequence continues at coordinate 12,365,902 of CM059206.1, read as the reverse complement.
CACAATTGATGGAGGGCCATAGCACTGTCGTAAAAATGGGAATAAATAAAATGATAATCACCACTGGCCTCCACGGTCCCTAGTTGGAGTACAGATGGATGGAGGGATAGGGAAGTATTACCATATGAAAAATCAGAAAGCACAATGAGGGGGAGAGTTCATGTGAGAGTTCACAAATCCTCACAGATTGGAAAACACTGAAAGGGAATTTAAATTGCGTCTATATGTCGTAATGAGTGCAATGCGTGTTCATCGCCCTCCTTGCCAATAGGGGGCGATGAACACGTTTGTCTCTGAACGAACGCTCATGTCTGCTTCGCGCACCCTGCGCGCATGGTATTTACCGCGCATGCGCAGACGAGTCTTCCTTTTTCCAGTGCAGCGGAGTCACTCCCGTTTGTGTTTGACTCCTGGCTCCGGCTTAGGAGACTAAAAAGTCTGCAAAATGGTCGGTACAATCACTCAATACATACAGAATAAGATTCATCTGGTATCGCATGTCTGTTCTGTTGGTTATAGTTGATAAGAAATGTTAAAACATAAAGGATGGGGGTAGATTTTGTTTTCTTCCGACCCTTGTGTTGGTCTTTTAGCGTGGCCTAATATGGCTTGTTTTCAGGCTTTCCTGAGCTCAGAAAACCCCAGGGCTTAGTGCAGGGTACCTTTCAAACAGCGGTTGTAACAGATATATGTTAGAAAAGCAACACGTATTATAGGGTTAGTTATGTCACAAAAACACGTTTGTACTGCAGTCCAAAGGCTCCATGCTAACCTTGCTAACTCCAGTGCACTATGTTGTTGCCATGGTGCAGGTTCTGTGCACCCCTGTTTGTGTCATGTTCTGTATGTAGATGCACATCAGACTCATGCTGTACCGTCTCTTAACAGGGATTCGTAAAGGTAGTAAAGAACAAGGCCTATTTCAAGAGGTACCAGGTGAAGTACAGGAGGAGGAGAGGTGAGACTCTGAGCATGCATGTATTGTCAACGACATGATATCTTTGATGCACGAATACATATATTTGCTGTTTTTCATCACAGAGGGAAAAACTGACTACTTTGCCCGCAAACGCCTGGTCATCCAAGACAAGAACAAATACAACACACCCAAGTACAGGATGATTGTCCGTTTCTCCAACAGAGACATCGTCTGTCAGGTGAGTTTGTTTCAGTGTTTAAGGTCCTACATGAGCCATACTGTCACTGATGATGCATTCAATTTCTGAAACTGTTCTACTTAATTGAAAATGTTGTGCGCCGCATCGTTTGTGGATGTTTGTGCTTCTTGCTTTATCCGTGGTGCCTTTGAATTTATTTATTTTATTTAGTTTGTTGAAGTTTGCCAACAGTGTTAGTGTGATGTGCTTGCCATGGGTTTCTCCTGGTAAAGTCCATCGCGATCCAGTCATGAGAATGAGTTAATTATGTGTTTGGTTATTTTTCGAAGATGTTCTCACTTGGTGGAAAGATGTCTACATCCATCCATCTTTCTATATTTCTATAAGTGTATATACATAATGATTATTGCACTCCAGTTATCTTGAGTTCTGTTGGCTGCATTCTTATCAGTGCTTTCTATTTAAGGCTACTGTCTCCCCAGTTAGTTCTGTGCAGATGTGAAAGATTTTTGAAGAAGAGTAGCTTGTTGAGATGTAGTTTTTTTGTGCTCTAAAGGTGAACCTGGTGCACCTGGTGCTGTTATTTACTGAAGACTTTGTGCGCAGTATCCTCTATTGTGAAGTGGCTTATGAATGTATAAAGATGTTCAAGGAAGGAGCCAGACTCTCAACAGTTCACGGCCACAGCTGATAACTAATGGCCGCACGCTTCTTCCCACGCTGTCAAAAACTTAGTTTTGGTGTGTTGCAGCATCCTCCCTCTAGTCCTCCTGGACTTTCACCTAATTGGTCCCCAATGAAGATTCACTTATGAAGTTATACGTTTAATATATTGTTTTTCTATATATACACCTGTTTATGTATGTAACCCAAGAATGCAAACTTCTTAAAGACTGTGATTTTCTTATTTTCCCCATGTGTTGGGAAGATTATGGAGACTTTCACTTGTCTTTGTGTGGGTTAGATTCAGTACAGGTGCTGCAGGGAGCTTTAAGATGCATAAGCTGTAGTGCTGATGAATTCTGATGTTTATTAACCTTTTACAACACAAGCTCTGACCGCTGTCTCGGCTTTAATTCAACTTACAGGTTTACGTTAGTGTGCTTAATTCAGATTCGTGCCTGTGTGTTAACTCCTCATAGATCAGTATTGGTATACTGGACCCTAGATGTGATCAATGTAAAATAGATTGTAAGTGTTTTGAGATCATGGAAAATGACTCTCCTTGGAAGTGTTTAACATTTCTTGAAGGAATCTCCATGTCAGTCAGTAAGGTGAAAATAATGGAATACCTTTATTTATGCCGTCCATAATAAGTAATAATGCATTTTACAAATCAGTGTTAATTGTCCATTATATAATGAATGCAACGGCATTTGTCTATTATAAAAAAACTAAGTTTGTTTTAAGTACGGAGTAAGACACTTTTGCCCTGTGCCGTTATTAGAACATCACGTTCGCATCATGCTGCATCACACACTGGTGTTGATTAATTTCCTGTCCCAGCAGGCATGCAAATATCTTATTACTTGTGTTAATTGTGCAAACAAAAAAATTTGTCTGCACGCCCTGGGGTTGGAATATGCTTCTGCCCATATTACACAAAAAGGAACTTCTAATGCATGTTTATCCGTCAAAACACACGCAACGAGGCGTTGAGATGTCCAAGCAATTTAAAAAGACAAAAATTACTGTTTAGTGCTCAGTTAATACTGTGATGCGATAAGGGTATGACTAGGGGTGCTCCGATCAAGATTTTTGGGGCCGATCTCCGATCACTAGAAGCTGTATTGGCCTATACCGATTACAGGGTCTACTCGAAGCCTTATCATGTAGCATTATTTATTAAACTATATCTAATAACAATGTAAATTAAGTATTGAAATTACAAGAAGAGGAATATCATGAATTGACCACTGTATTTATTGGCAAGCAACATGTGCAACACGTCACCTTAAAACATAGAAGCCTGCGCTTAGTTAGTAATTGGGAACAGCAAGTAGGGCAAGTTGGGAGGTTCTGCAAGGTCCGCCAGCATACGCGAGAACCAAAAAAATTTAACGTGTGTAATTTTTCATGTTTAAAAAATTAAACGTTTGACAAACATGTAAAAAAAAATTGTGCAGAAAGATGGAAGTGTAATCACAGCGCCAAAGCTCGTGGTGTATCATGATGAACTGTACTTTCGGACACCAAGCGAAACCGGGTAGGTGAGATGGGGGTATTACAGACAGCTGAGTGAGTGGCGGCGCGTGAGTTGCTGAACTCTCCCGCTCTCTCAAATGTCTGAGGTTTGTGGTGTTAAAATGCTTTGGGTGCTTCCCGCCTCGTGGAATTGGCTTGTTACGCAGGTTGCCGATTGTTAATGTATTGTCTTTTTCACACAACACATAGAATTGCCAGACTGGTGAAGCCATTTTAACAGCGCTCAAAAAAAATGTCTTGCGAGTTTTGCGTCATCTAATTGGCTTTTCTATATTGGCCATTACAGAAACTGCCGATCAAACTTCCCAAAGCAATTATCGGCCAATTATGATCGGCGACCGATCAATCGGAGCACCCCTAGGTATGACCGTTGTTGAGGCCCTTTGCAGGTCCTAGGAAAATAGTATAGCTTGTTGGAGAATTAAAGTATACAAGTTGTTGTTGTTCATCAAGCTTTCCAGCTATGTATTCTGGTCATGGCATGGCGGTTTCTGTGGGTTTATTAATGGGTTTCTGTTAAGTGTTTACAAGATGCACTTGATCAATGACCAAAGAAGAGTCCAGTTTGATGCACCTGGCCATACAAGTTATTCAAGCTTCTGGGTCCTAATTTTTATATCGACTCTGATTTTAACCATATGATTGTTTAAAAGGTCATCATGTTTGATTGTTGTACAAAACCCTTTATCTAAAATGTTTGGTGTTCTTGGACTGTGTGTTCAGTAGTTGGGTGTTTTTGGCATGCATGCTGGTGGTGGTAGTGTTTGCATCAGGTGGATGGTGGCAAGAGTTTCTATCAGGCAGTAAGTATGCCATATGCAATGAGATTCCCCCTTTAAATGCCATCATGGGGAATGTATGATTTGCAGGTGAACGTGCACAAGACGGACGTTGTGTCGAACATGCTTAAAGACTCTAATGACTAGGCGTTTTTTTAAAATGTTGCTCCATTTTCCAAAAATTTTACCAACTGAACTTCCCAACAGCCTTCTCATTTCTTCGCTATCTCGCTGTGAAAGAAAGCGTTAACTATAACATTATGTACTGTTGTATCTCGGGTAATTGAACAGCCACTTTGTTAAACAGTTGCTGAATTAACATGGCATTGTGATTTACATCATAGATTATATTTGTTTTTTGCAGACACTATTGTGAAACTTGTCTTTGTTTCTTTTCATGACCCAAGAAACCTCCACACCAGCATGTTGGATGTCTGGTTTCTTTCATTAATTTTTTTAACCTATGTTCATCATTGTATAAACAGACAGGACACAGTTGTACAAAGTACGTAATGTTATGTTTTCCCTGCCTTGTTAATTGCAGATTGCCTATGCCAAGATCGAGGGAGACATGATTGTGTGTGCAGCATATTCTCACGAGCTTCCGAAATATGGTATCACTGTGGGTCTGACGAACTACGCAGCAGCCTACTGCACTGGACTGCTCCTCGCCCGCAGGGTAAGACCAAATTCACTACTACTTCGTCATTCAGATTTTAGTTTTTATACAGTAGAAAAGAGAGGCTCGTATGCATTTGTATTAAGAGTCCTTACACAGAACATGACACAACAATGAATGGAGTTTGTGTTTCTCAGGAGGCATCTCTTTAGTCAGGAGTGCTGGTAATTAGCTCTTACCCACATCCTGGCTGTGCCGTTTAAAGTATTTGAGCTTCAGCGCAAATTAGCACTAGCTTATTTCCTTTTTCGCTCGATTTTCCAGCTTTTCTTTTTTTTTTTTTTTTTGTCGTCATTAGGCCTGACTGCATGGGGTTATTGTTTAGGTGACATCTGTAATAATGCTTTACAAGTTTTCTCTGTGGTTCTGTGTTCAAGCCATGCTGTACACATGGTAGTGTTTTGTATACAGTAAATAATATTACATTACCATAATGTTACCATTTATGATTTCTGGAGAACTGAAAATGGCATGATCAGGAAGATGGCTAAATACCCATAACTGTATAACCTCCAATTCGCCAGTCTGATCTGAGATTCCAATGCTGTTGGAGATCTTTTTTCAACATGAAGAATAATCTATATAACCAATAGTTTTTGTTTGGATTAGACTGAAATTGAAAATTTGATCTGAAATATCCTTATATGCAGGAAATAAAATTTTAGTGTTGGTAAATTAGAGGAGACCCTGTAAAGGGTGGAAATACCATTATTAATCGGGGGTGGTAGTCCTGTATGAATATGGATTTTCCTGCAGCTTCAGTATACAAAAGTTTAACACACTTCCCTTTTTTTTATCGTCAGCTATTGCTGCAGCAATATTCTTTCTTTCTTTTTTTTTAATCTACATATTTAAAACTTAAATTTTTTTTTCACGTGAGGTTCAGTTTTTATGTAGAAATGTTTGTATGATCAGGACATTGTTTGAACTTGTCTCTTTGCTTACTGTGCAATTGTAATTTAGGACATTTACAAACTTGATCTATTCTGCAATTATCAAATACGTTGCCTTGAATATGACAAGCATCAAGCAGTGATGTATGTTCATGAATGGGTTCATAAATTGTTCGGTGGCTTAAATTTCATTGAATTTTTAATTTTTTTTTATCCTTAGCTGCTGAACAAATTTGGCTTGGATAAGGTGTACGAGGGCCAAGTGGAGATCACCGGAGACGAGTTTAACGTGGAGAGCATTGATGGACAGCCCAGTGCCTTCACTTGCTACCTGGATGCCGGCCTTGCCAGAACCACCACTGGGAACAAAGTGTTCGGAGCCCTGAAGGGAGCCGTAGATGGAGGACTGTCCATCCCTCACAGGTACTTGCTCTCTAACATTCTATGTTATGCTAACGGATGCGTTAGCGTTTTTGTATCTCGTTTTGGGGTATTTCCAAAGCTCTTTTGTTAGACCTGCTGCTGCTTTATGATGATTCCTTTCAAACTGAGCAAATTGTAGTTGGTCCTTCATTTGCACAGTTGATGTAAGCTAGTTTCGAGCAGCTTAAGGCAAAGTAAAGTTTACTCATTTTATTTGGTTTTAAGTGTCTTAGCAAGTCATTATCAAAATGAAGCCATATGGTGTAGAATAGCAATGATGTTTGGATCCTGCTTTTTAAAGTCCCACTTTCACCCCTTTTATAACAACTAGTAAGCACTGGATCTGAATGATTCCTGTATTGGCTATAAAGCAACTACATTTTCTTTTCTAGCACTAAGCGTTTCCCTGGCTATGACGCCGAAAGCAAAGAGTTCAACGCAGAGGTCCACCGCAAGCACATTCTGGGCCTGAATGTGTCGGAGTACATGGGGCTCCTGCTGGAGGAGGATGAGGAAGCTTACAAGAAACAGTTCGCTCGATTCATCAAGAACGGTGTCACCTCTGAGAGCGTAAGTGTTTTCTTGGTTTGGTTATTTAGGTATATGTAAATAAAAATATGGGGTCATTCAAGTCAAACTAGGACTTGATTTAAAATGTATAAAGAAAGGTGAGGTACCGCTAGAAGTCTGAATGACTGAATGACGATCCTGGCCAAAGTGGCCTGAAGCCAATTGTCGTCATTTCCGTGAACGTTAAGAGAGTGGGATGCATGATGCTTGAACAGGAGTTCCTGGGAGGCCAACATTTCAGATGTGAAACAGGCTCTGGAATACAGAGAACATTAGCGATATCCGAGCACGAGTGAAGTGCTTGTACAAGTAAGTTAATTAGCAGGGGAGTATATAGAGAACAGGTTCCAAAATTAAATTTAGACCAAAATAATATTTTCTTACCATCCAAGTAAGTAAAGTAAAACCTTTATTTTGTCACATATACATTACAGCACAGTGAAATTCCTTCTTCGCATATCCCAGCGTAACTGGGGTCAGAGCGCAGGGTCAGCCATGGTACAGCGCCCCTGGAGCAGTTAAGGTTAAGGGCCTTGCTCAAGGGCCCAACAATGGCAACCTGGCTGAGCTGGGAATCGAACCGCCGATCTTCCGATCAGTAACTCAGTGCCTTAGCCCTCTAGATGGGAGGGGAGCGGGATAACCAGCCAGGCATACCTTTATTGGCTAAAATAAATTGCCTTCCCCAACGTTGTCACTTTTTGTCACGTTTGTCTTTTTTTTCCACATTGAATGCAAACAAATAGGAATTCAGCAAACTTTGAAGCAAAACTTTGAAGTTTTATTGATCAGTTAACGCTTTAGAGCTAGAGGACAGGCCAGGACACAGACACGTGGACAACGTGGCACTTGTTGCCTCTATGGCTTTATTACAGATTACAAATGAGTTGTTTGCTTTTGTCATTGGCATAATGATGCCATGCAGAATAGCTCATCACAACAGCGCCATACTGTAGCCAGCCTCTTGAAACGCTGTCATCTTCACACCATGCTGCTTTGTCCTCCTTTTCTATGGGGCAGAGTGCTTTTGTTTGGAAGGTTGGCTGGCTCCTAAATATCGCTAATTAAGGTACTTTTTACTTTTTCAACCGTTTACTTTCTCAACAAGTCCTAGATTGACTCAAATGTCCTTTTGTAGACCTATAGTGTACATGTAAATGACATTTCTGAGGTTTTGTTATATTGTTAATAATTTCTCTTTATCGTGGAAGATTGAGGGAATGTATAAGAAAGCCCACGCAGCCATCCGTGAAAACCCAGTGCATGAAAAGAAGCCCAAGAGGGAGGTCAAGAAGAAGAGGTATGTACAGTTTCTATTTTTTCCCCCTTACTTTTCAAACGGTGTGTAGTGCGTCATTGCACAAAATTAGCTTTTCTATACTTGTAACACTTCATTGTTCATATGTAGACCTGCTTCTTTAAAGGTATGATATTTAATATATATATTGGATTTTAGCAATGGGAATCACCAGGCAGTACAATATCACGATACCCAAATGCCAATGTGATCTGTATTGTAATCTGAGTCAAGATTTTAAAAATATTCCTACTGTACAGGATACTGTGCTGCACTGGAGATGTGTTTAGTTTAGAGTGCATTACCTGTAGGAACTGCAACATTTTACTGCCTCTAATTCATAAAAAAAAAAAAAAAAGTCAGTGAGGTGATCTATGAATTGCCACTTAAAAACGGTACCTTTTCGTCTCACAGTGGGGGAATCTACGGGCTTGAATGGCAATTTCAGTTTGAAACTTTTTTTTTTTTTTTTTTTTTGCGCTGTGCAACAAAAGTAGTTTGGTCAAAATCTTATTTATCTTCTTGTATTGCAAATCGGTGTGACCTTGATTTAATTAAACCGTCCTTGATGTAGGCATTTAACTTTTGAGTATTTTTAATCATCTTACCGTGAAATGAGTGCCCTATTGTAGATCAAAGCAAATGTATAGTTTTTTTCGTAATACTGCTTTGTCCACACCATTGTTTGCATTTTTTAGCATTACTACCAGAACATGGTAGCTTTGTCTCAGCAGGATTGCTTAGTTTTGCATCTAAATATTAGCGCACATTGTGTGTTTAAAACCCATTTAAAATATTAATGGAAAAAGGCATTCTAGAAACTCTGGCTCTATTTACTGGTTGTCTGTGGATGAGAACATTGATGTGGGCAAGTTTAAATCTTTTTGCACGTTTTTACATTTTTATACTTTTGGAATCTCGCCTTCCCTTGGACTTAATTTTCAGATGGTGTGGCAAAACCTATTCAACAAATCTTTCTGCTTTAATCATTGTGGAAGTATTGGCCAGTGCATCCGGACTGGTGTTGTGCATTGCAGCACACAATTTGTGTAAATGGTTTTTGTTTATAAATAACTTTTGATCATTTTATAATTTTGATAATTTTTCCACAACAGATGGAACCGTGCCAAGCTCACGCTGGGCCAGAGAAAAGACCGCGTTGCTCAGAAGAAAGCCAGCTTTCTTCGCGCTCAGGCTGCAGAGGAGGATTAAAACAGCCTCACTATATGATTTTGCAGCAATTTGTTCTAATAAATCTATTGGAAAAGACTTTGCCTTTTTCTCTTTGTACTAAATTAAAAGCTAGGGGTTTTTTTTCTTCTTACTAGGTCTGGTGAAAGTGCAGAATTTAAGCAAGCTGCATAGCTCGAAATGTAGATTTTTGAAGGGAAAGGTGAGCTTCAGAATCTGGTGCCTTTAAACAGCCCATATTAGAGGTCTGAATCTACATTGTATTTCCATAATCAATTATTTCATGTTTAGCCCCTTGCCCCCTCCTTTAGTATCTTTTGAGCTACTAGTAAAACCACAACATATTTATAGTACATTATTGGTTGAGGGGGAATCACAAATCATTTTCAGTTATAGTGTGAAAATACTTGGTCAGTCAGTGAGGTAAAAACTGAATTAACAAAAGTAATGTATAGTCTTTATTTATGGACAGATATGCTTCAAATACATATTTTTGTTTTTCTGTATTTGGGTTATGGGCAGTGACATATGCAATTACTTCTGATTACAAATATCAAATGTTTTAATTCCTCTGCCCCTGATTTTCATGTACACAGGCTACAATTCTGCAAATGATCCACATGCCTTTAACATAAATACATCATGCCATATATTTGCGTGTGAAATAATTTAAAAATCTCATTTTCTACTGATAGCCAAGCGGGACGTCCGCTGAAAATGATCTGAATGACAGCAACGTTGTCTCTCTACAAAATTACATTTAGCATAAATAATAGATTTAAAGTATTAGAACAAGCTTTCTTAAAAATCTTCCAAAAAATATTTCACCCCCCTCCCCCAGTATACTGTAGTATAGAAACTAGAAAGTTGCAGTTCAGTCTTCTGTCAGTGCTGGCAGGATGTCTGTTGTCTTTATTTCTTTGAAGTATATCTTTTATAGCAATGTATAGGTAAGAGTTTGGAATTGTGCATTTACACCATCACATTATAACTGGCTTACTTTTCAAACTATGACCTGTAAAGCTAGACACTGATCTTTTCCATGTGCTGTTTGTGCAACAACATGGATTTAATATACAGTACAACCCTTCTCACCCAAAGTATGGGTTGTGCAATTGTGGTCTTCTGGCCATGAAATGCTGTGGCTTAACCAGATTTGATCAATGTCTTGGGTGAAACCACAGATTGCTTTGCCATTTGTGAGCTAATTTAGTAATCCTTTGTAAGTGCTTTATGGAACTAGGATGCTTATCCATAGCAGCGCACCACAGACATGCACATTCACACCTAGGCCAATTTAGCATAGTCAATCTATCGAGTGTTCTGGAGGTAGGAAGAAACCAGAGGAAACTGCACAGACAGGAACCTGACTTCAGGATCAACCTGGTAACCCGAAAGCTGTGAGACAGCAATGACACCCATAATGCCTTACTTAGAAGCCCAGAGTAGCTTAATTTAAGAAATATTTTTGATTAGAAGTCTGTTTAAGGTGAAACACCTTTTGTAGTTTGTGTACCTCCAGACAATAACTTGCTTTTCATTTGGAGTCCTTTGTGTGTGAAATCTTTTTCCACAGCAGCGTCTTTAGGTTATTCAGGATGAGCGAGTGTTCCATCTCCATTTGCTCAGTGGCTCCTCTCAGTGCCATGCACGCATACAGTTGCTTCTCTAATTCTTCCTTTACATCCACCGGTGCTCCATGGAGCAGATAGTCCTTCAGCGACCCACACACTTTAGCCAGGTTGGGCTGCGTCGCCTCAGTGGTGCAGCGGTGCTTCGTGAGGTCACAAGTGGTGTGGCAGTCTACTCCATAAAGACAGTCTGTGTCAACTTCACACCGTCGTTCTCGCATCAGTTTTTGAAAAGCAACTTCGGGAACGATGCGCCTGGCGTCCAGCACCTTCAGGTCGTGGCGCTCAGTGTAGCCAAAACCCGCTGCATTTACTTCACACATAAGGAAGCTGCCAAATGGCCCATGGAAGATGTCTTCCACCAGTTCTAAGAGGCCGATTGCAATTTTGGCCTTGCGTGGCCATGACGGTGCCACCCACTGATCCATACTCCTGCGCAGTCCTGCTGGAAGCCATAACTCCACGGCCCAGGGCAGGCTGAGGCCATAGAGTGGTGTGTACGGCACTTTCTCCACTACATACAAATCTCCACAGAAGCCCAGCAGCCTTGGAGTGTGTTCCCGCCCCTGCAGAACCACCGCCATCAAAAATTCGTTCAGCTGCAAGAGGGCCCAGGATGATCGTGCCTCGGCCAGAGATATTTCGCCATCCTTGTTGGCATCAGCCACACCAAGCACGAGTGCCACCAAGTCATGCAGGTTAGCCTGATCGCCGACCATTGCCTAAAGTCAAGGTAGCAGGTGAATTGTTAAGGTTACAATGTTAATAATTGGAAAAGAAAATACAATTTGATCACAGTTAGATCACAGGTTTCCAATCCTGGTCCTGGAATATTTTTTATTTCTTCCAATTAAGTTGTCGCCAATCTCCCAGCCCCGAGTGTAAAATACCTTGGTCTCACCTTTAGATGATTCAGGACCATCTCTCTGAACTTTTCCACAGATGTGCCTTTAGTGGGCCTATTAAAAGCTGCAGATTCTCTCCGTGGTTCCAGCTCTCCTTCCACGTCATAGTGAGGAACGTCCTCCATATGGCACTTGATGATACCTTCCAAATCTCCCCAGCTACCAGAATACACCTGGAATGCACACACGGAATCTAAGGCGGTCCTGCATGTTAACAGTAAATAGGTAAAACAACAGTAGTGCGGAAACGTTCAACAACGCTTTGTTGTCCGAATCATGTGACATGTGTCACTATGTCTTAAGTTCATTCGACATGATGGAACAATTGATCACTGTGGATAACAGAAGGCCCTGGGCAAAGAAACACTGCGCACAATGAGGGAAATCTGCCATGATGGGTTGCCACATGCACACACGTTGATACTTAAAGGCAGTTGTTTTATAAAAAGAGGGAGGAATCTGGAATCCGCGAGCAAATTCACACGCCACCAATAAAATATACCCAACCCCAAAAAGCGTATTTGATTGATTATTCCATAAAATAATCCCCTGATTTATTTCCAGGATTATGAGATATGAAGGACAGCAAAATTTTGCTAGATGAGGGTATCTTAAAAAGCTGTATTTGTGCAAAAAGTTTAATCAAAATGCCTTGCTGCATTCCTTTTTTTTGAATACAACTCAAGTTTCAAATAGTTGCACTTTATTACTCATGGACACAAATAAATAGAGGACTTCTACTTTTACTTGAGTAATATTTACCCTATGGAATCTTTACTTTTACTCAAGTACAGATTAGTGTGTTTTGCCCACCTCTTCTGGTTGGTTCTTTTATTATTATTATTATTATTATTATTATTATTATTTTAATAATTCTGACCTGGTTACTGGGTTTGGCAGACAGACATTTCCCAAAATACAGGGTCTCCTTTTCACATAAGCTGCTGCAGGCTGTACCATCGATCACCCCCTTCTGGAACTTATCACACTGAAATACAAACACACATCAGAGCCTTCTGCAGTGTATTATCTGACGTGATCCTTTTGTGTACAGTCGTCTTCCAGCAGATGGCTCCCTTGCCACAGTCATCATCATCTCTAGAACAAGGATGTTCAAATCCAGTTGTAGACGGCCAGCCACCCCCAGAGATTGTAATTCACCAACACTTAACCATACACACTAAACCTGGCAGTTAAAAGATTAACTAAATCGGCTGTGTCGGTCTCCAATTCCACTGGATTGGAACAGCCCTGCTCTAGGAAGAATGCTGAAATGCTGGACTTGAGTGTGAAATGTTGAGCTGAACTCACTATAGTGTGTTTGCATTCATGTCCACGGCACAGCTCTGTATAGGAGGAGTACTGGACGTATATCACCCAGCTTCCTACAAAAACGGCCAGCCAGGAAAAGAACAGGTACTTCATGTGCAAGTAGGAGAAGCGAGCCTGGGCACAAGACAGAAAGAAAAAGAGATAGTCATACAATATAGATATACCCTATATATACCAAAAATGTACACACACTTCAACACAGGTACATCGCAATAAATTTTAATATATATACAGCGGTTGGACAATGAAACAAACACTGGCCAATTCATGGCTAAATTTGCCAATCTTTATTGATTGCACATTCCACCAGTAAGAGCAGAATGTGAAGGTTTAATTAACAGAGTAATAGCACAGTTTTGCTTAAAATATTGCAATGTACACAACATTATGGGTGAAATATCAGGCTTCAAAAAAGAACAAATTGTTGGTGTGCATCTCGCTGATGCATCTGTGATCAAGACAGCAAAGTCTTTGTGATGCATCAAGAGTCATGTTATCCAAGGTAATGTCAGCATACCACCAAGAAGGATGAACCACATCCAACAGGAGTAACTGTGGACGCAAGAGGAAGCTGTCTGAAACGGATGTCCGAGTGCTAACCCTGATTGTATGCAAAAAACATAAAACCACAGCTGCCCAACTCACTGCAGAATTAAATGTGCACCTCAACTCTCCTGTTTCCACCAAAACTGTTTGTCAGGAGCTCAATTGTCAGGGGCTGCTATAGCCAAACCTTTGGTCACTCGTGCCAATGCCAAACGTCGGTTTTAATGGTGCCAGCAGCGAAAATCTTGGGCTGTGGACAATGTGAAACGTTTTGTTCTCTGATGAGTCCACCTTCACTGTCTTTCCCACATCTGGGAGAGTAACGGTGTGGAGAAGCCCCTAAGAAGCGTACCACCCAGACTGTTGCATGCCCAGAATGAAGCACGTGGGTGGATCAGTGATGGTTTGGGCTGCAATTTCATGGTATTCCCTAGGCCCTGTGCTGTACTTGTGCTAAATGGGCACATCACTGCCAAGGACTACCAAACCATTCTGGAGGACCATGTGCACCCAACGGTTCAAACATTGTATCCTGAAGGCGGTGCCGTGTATCAGGATCAGCAAGACTGGTGACAGAGTAGTTTGATGAACATGAAAAGTTGAACATCACCCATGGCCTGCACAGTCACCAGATCTAAATATTATTGAGCCACTTTGGGGTGTTTTGGAGGACCAAGTCAGGAAACGTTTTCCTCCACCAGCATCACATAGTGACCTGCCACTATTCTGCAAGAAGAATATATATACACACACACATACACCTGTTCAACTTGCATACTAATATTTTAGGATTAACACACAATTTAAGTGATATCACTCACTCACTCATCGACTATATTGCTTAATCCTGTACAGTGGAACCTTGGATTACGAGCATAATTCGTAAAGAAAAATAATTAAGACAATATATAAAGTAAAAATAAAACAAATTAACCTGCACTTTACCTTTTAAAAAAGTTTTAAAAAATCCCAACAAATAAATGAACCAGCGCCTTACCTTTGAAAAGAATCACGACAGAGCAGAGTTTCTGTGTAGAGCAGAGTGTGTGTGTCTGTGTGAAGCCAGGGGAGGGGGGTGTAAAGGCAAGAGAGAGAGAGTGTGTGTGTGTGTGTCGGTGTCAAAAAACTTGGCACTCGTAAACCAAGACATGCTCGTTTTTCAAGTCAAAATTTATTAAAAATCTTTGCTCGTCTTGCAGAACACCCGTAAACCGAGTTACACGCAATCCGAGGTTCCACTGTATTTATGGTCGCAGGGGCCTGGAACGAGGCGGGGTACATCCTGGACAGGGTGCCAATCCATCGAAGGGCACACACACATACACACTTATTCACACTCTAACACCAATTAGTCTAATCTGCAAATCTTTGGACTGTGGGAGGAAAACAGAGTAGCCAGAGGAAACCCACCAAGCACGGGACCAACATGTAAATTCCATGCACACAGAGACGGGATTGAACCCGGACCCTGGAGGTGCAAGGCAACAGTGCTAACCACTACTCCATCACGCCGCCTATTTTAAGGGATATCCAAGTTTCCTGAATTACCCACAATTCCATTTGAGTGCCTGCTGATACTGTCGCCAGTGAGAATTAGCACTTACTCTATCTTTCTCTCACAACCCCATTTGTACACTTCGCTCACACAGTTTCAACACCGCTGTGCTTGTCATCGCCGAAATTACTCTCTAGTCTAAGAAGAGTCTCTGCTGCAAATCAGTGAAAATGTGCCAGCATTTGCCATCTCCCCAAACGCTAAAGTAAATTTCTCATTAATATAACAATTTACATTGCTGCTGTGACTGTTGTGACTCACCAATGTAACTGTGCTAGCAATATCCCCATGTGACATCGGCATGAGGCAACTTCTCATATGAACAACAAAAATGTACCACCAACTAAAACTATGCACCAAAATCACTGGACACAAACATGTTATCAGTATTTCAAAAATATTGTCTATGCAAGGTGCATTGCATATTGTTCAGGTTTTCTTTTAAAGGGCCCATATTTTACTGTTCCTTTAAAGATAACATACGTGTAAAGATCCCCAAAGTATATGCTTAAATAATAATAATAATAATAATAATAATAATAATAAACTTAATATATTAATATACTCATATAAAAATAATTAATACAAAATATGAATTAAAAATAAAACAAATTAACCTGCACTTTACCTTTGAAAACAACCGTGGCTGAACCAAGCTGAGAGAGGAGAGAAGGGAGGGGCCTACTGTGTACGACGACTTTCACATGCGTGCGCACACAAACACACGCACAAACAGAATCGCTGCTCTGTCGGCAAATCATGTGACGCTCGGCAAACAAAGCATACACATACTACTCGTATGTCAAGACCTCGCTCGTTTAAAGAGTTAAAACTTATGAAAAGATCTTTGCTCGTCTTGCAAAATGCTCATAGACTAAATTACTCGCAATCCAAGGTTCCACTGTAAAATGTGAAAAAGCAAAAAAAATACATTAATATTAATTGTGAATTAACAAAAACTAATGTTTTCCTAAATTAACATCAATGCTCTTCCAAATGAACAAAACTATGGAAATAAAAAAAAGACAATCCAACATGAAAACTGCCTAAAATGTAATTAAATTTAATATGAATAAATATTATTTTTTAATTAGCACTTAGTCCTGGCTTGACGTGACTTGATTTTTTGAGCGGTATATTTTATATACACCGTGTGTGAAAATGTAAAAAGTATTTTAAAATAAAACACTTTGTCAACACTGTCACACAACAAGTCACCACCGTCAGTTGACGGTAAAGCTAGGCAGAGTTGACAAAATTCCACATTATGCTAGCTAACTTCTGAAACATTTGTGAAAGCTAGTTTGTTTTTCTTCCATAATTCGCTAGCTACATATTTCATGTGGTTGAAATTCATTCATTTTACTAAAAATATATGGTTGTGACCACAACAGTATCAAGATCAAATCTTTAAAGTTTTTCAAACATGATCAAACTTACAAGAACTTCAGCAGCTGAACAGGTTATAGAAGAAACTGAGTCATGAAGAGGTCCGTGAAATTTCAGTTGACCACAAGATTGCCTGACTTTATTTATTTATTAGAACTGTTTGATGACTCAGGACAGAAATTTTGCACATAAAAAATTGGAGTCAAAGATATAATAAATTCATTACTTAAATTAATTAGTATGTACTTATTTTATTTAGCACAGGGTAAGTGATTTTTTAAAATCAGTTTCTTTTGAGCAATTTGAAAATGTGTAACCCTTATTCTGGACAAAGACTTTTTCAGGTTTAGTGGGGAGATTGAAAAAAAATTGGTTATGCCGCGTTGATTATAATCAAAATGTGAATAATTTCTGAATTTTACAGAAAAAAAATATTATGATTATGAATTATTAAGAATTATTAATATTGTGTGCTGGACATGTTTTGTCCCAGTTCTCAAGAATGACTCATACCTCAATCTCTGTTTTACTTCTCTTCCAAATGCACCATCTCAATGTCTATGTAAATGAGCTGCTTCTGAGCCATTTGTTCCACCAGAAAACAGCAGAACAGCGCAACAAATTGGGAGGGACTCCTCTTATATGATGTCACATTAGGAGGGAAATTTTGGCAACCAGTGAAAATGTGTCATGGAATATTTACTCAGCGCTCACCTGAAGTGCTATGCAATGGAAATGAGGTGAGAGAGAGAAAAAGAGAGAGCGAGAGAGAGAGAGAGAGAGAGAGAGAGAGAGAGAGAGAGAGCAAAAAAAAACAACAACAACATTATGAAACTCCAAGTCGGATCAACTATACAAAGAACAGCAGGTGCATTGTACCCTACTGAAAGAAGAAAAACAGATCGGAGTGTCGTTTATTATTCTTTGACGTCAAGTCCACTTGATTTGATTGTGTCAAAATCAGACAGTTATGAAGTGTTAATCTGCTATAACCAATAAGCCACCAGTTTTCAAAACTGCAATTTAATTTGTCTACCTAGTACAAAAGCACAAAAAGCTGCTGAGACAAAGCACTGAACATTTAGGTAGCACGTTGCCCCGAAGACATCTCAGTCTTCAGTGACCGGACACATCCCTATCAGAAAAACCAGATCTGACATTAGCTCTCCTCCAGCACTGACAGGAGGAAAGAGGGCCTTGTAGTGCAGCACAATAGCTTCCAGCACTGATGACTACTGTTTAGTTCGTGCTGAAAGAGAGAGGAAAAGATGCAGCTTCATCTATTTCCTGACAGCATTTGAGTGGTTTGGAAGAGTAAGAGGTAGGTCTCTGTCCCCGTTGTTGTCTTCTTAATCTACAACTCCTGTGAGCTTGGTCGCCGCAATAAAACAGTTCTCGACGTAAAAAGTGTTCGCCTGCAGCAACAGCAGACAAAGTGAGCAACCTAATAAAGGCAACCATGTGTTTTCCTGCAAGCATATCGAACAGACAGGAAGACAGATGAGAGCTGCAGTACAAGTCGTAATGACAAGGTGAGAGAATTGGGCTGTTATCAACAGATGTGAAGGTGATAACACTCGATATGATGTGAAAGCAGAAGGCTGCATTCCTTTTATAGTGCGCCATATGCCACAGAAATCCAAGGCCTCAATGGTGCTAGTGTTAATGCAATATTTATAAAGAGAAATAAATTATTAACATCAATGCCCCTCCAAATGGACACCTCAGTTTTTTATAAAATAAATAAATAAATACGGATATTAAAAAAGGACAATACAACACGAAAGCTGCATATTAAGTATTTAAAAATACATTAGCCTAATGGTTTAATAAACATTTCCAATAAACACTCACTTGTCTAAGTTACAGAAACGGGTGTTAAAAATTAAAGAACTAAATTATAATAGGAATATATATATATATATAAACATTTTGTCCTGGCTTGACTTGAACGTTCAAGTCAAACCAGGACTAAGTATTCCCTTAAATATTTTTGAGCAGTACATTTTGTATACATTGTACACACACACACGCACATCAGTCAGCCATAACAGTATGACCACCAAATATGGTATGGGATGGTACTGTACCACCAAATATATATATAACCACTATATATACACATATATGGTGGTCATATATAGTCTAATATTGAGTAGGTCCGCTTTTTTGCCAGCAAAACAGTAATGCACTGTGTGTTCTGATATGTTTCTATGGGAACCTGCATTAACCCTCAATGAGCTACAGTAGCTCATCTATTGGATCAGGCTACACAGGTTAGCTTCACTCCCCATGTGCATCAATAAGGTTTGGCCGCTCATGACCCTGTCACCGGTTCACTGGATTTCCTTCCTTGGAGCACTTTTGTTATGTCCTGACCACCGCAGACCAGGAACATCGCACAAAAACTGCAGTTCTGGAGTTGCTCTGATCCAGTCATCTACAGTCATCACAGTTTGGCCCTTGTCAAAGTCACTCAAATATTCATGTTTGCCCATTGTTTCTGTTTACACAGCAACTTCAGGGACAAAATGTTCACTTGCTGTTTAATTTATCCCACCCACTTCCAAGTGCCGCTGTAATAAGTAGCTATATCGTAACTGTAGCTGCTGTGCCAATCATCTAGCCATCTGACCAGTCCAGTCTGGAAACACCTTGTGGGATGTTCCCAGGCTGCAGTGGTCAGGCTGCAGGAACTACCAAAAGTGGTGCATGGAAGAAAAAACAGTGAACCGGAGGCATGGCCATGGATGGACAAGGCTCAATGGTGCACATGGGGAGTGAAGGCCCGTGTAGTCTGATCCCCCCAAAAAAAGGCTAGTGTAGCTCAAATTGCTGAAAAGGTGAATTCTGGTTCCCATAGAAAGGTGTCAGGACACACAGCGCATCACTATTTTGGTGGCCAATGTTCAGTTCGAATTATTTGTCGCAAAGCAGCTTTCTAAAGAAAAGTTTGGCAATGTGTATGAAATGTGAAAAAAATGTGTATGAACCAAGATGATCAGATCAGAAAGTGGGAACCTACTTCATAATAATGGCTGATCTATATAATCTAATAATAATAATAATAAAATGCAGTTTTAAATGGTAGACGGCATAGTTAACACTGTTGCCTTGCACCTCCAGGGTCCAGGTTCGATTCGTGCCTCTGTATGCATGGAGTTTGCATGTTCTCTACCTGTGCTTGATGGCTTTCCTCCCACCGTCCAAAGACATGCAGACTAGGCTAATTGGCGTTTCCCAAATTGCCTTGAGTGTGTGAGTGTGTGCGCCCTGCGATGGATTGGCACCATGTCCATTTATTAAGGGAAACAATTTATCCAAACATCCTAATGAGAAAAAGTGAGTCCGTGTGTGTCCTTTATTATCTTCTAGTCATCAAAACCCTCATATGCCAAGATTTGTCCACTAAAAGAATTTTTAAAAAAAAAAGCTTTTCAGGCTCTGATCACGACTCTCAACAAATGAAAAAATCCGTACAGAATTTCTGGAGATCAAAACACACATGGTGGAAAACAGTTTGGTTACTTCACACAACATCAAAGTTGTCTATTCACCAGACATCAGTTTTCTACCCACACTACAGGGTGTTGAGTCATAAATATTGAACATGTTTTTAAACTGCACTCAGAGTAGATCAGGGATGCTAAGATCTCATATCACAGGATAATCTCGGAAGATATTTTTAGGAGTAGTCGAAAATCAGGCGCGGGTCATTATTTTGTGATTTAAGAGAATATTTTTCAGTTTCGCCAAAAAGCTATAAATCGGGATTTCAAACTGCTTTCTTGTTTTACGTTCAGAGTCGTTACATCTGTTGACATCAAAGAAGGCTGAAAATCACAGGCTGACAGCTAAACATCAGAGACCACCAGATTCCTATATGACCATAACTTTAGAGAAAAAAAAAATCATCAAGCACATCTTGGAAAACAGGCCACCTGTTAAAAGAATAGGTTGTTTAGGTTGTTTAGGTTGTTTAAAAAAAGGTGGGTTAGTGGTGTAGTGAGGAGCAATTCTGCTTCAGAACCCCAGGGTCCCTGATTTGATCCTGAGCTGACATTATTATAATAAAAAAGATGTACATATAATCAAAAGATGTACACCAAACAAGCCAATGTTGCATGGATTAAAAAGTGCGCAATAAGTAAAATGAATCTTTTTCAGCAAGCAAATGGTTTCCTGTTAGGCTAAAATTAATCAGCTGACTAAAAAGGTTGGAAACCCATGGTCTAGAGGTCAGTCTACATAGCTGAGGTGATTTCCAAGCATTATTCACAAATGAATACACCGTTAATGCACAGCACCGTCGCTTCTAAGCTTTGCTATTTGCTTTAAGCACTTTGACTCGAGTCCAGGACAAACATTTGTTATTATGCCAGCTGCACTAAAATGCCTGCGCGCTGTAAATGATCTCAGCCTATATAAACATGCATCATCGCTGATGACACGTTAAATTATGCTTACAGTAGTGGATAAGCAGACGAACCACAGACTTGGTGGAGCCGCTTTTATTTATTAGTTAATGATTACCTGTCCTACATTTGACAGTGATGGACATCTCCCCTCTCGTGCTATTTGCTTGTCCTGACCTTACGCAAATTCATTCGAAATCAGGCCTCCGGCTGCAGGAAAATCTCTGATCAACCCTCTGTTTTTCCAAGTCTGCCTTGATAATGAGCTAATCTTTGGCGACCGGAGCGTCTCCGCTCATATTCTTGAATGATACTCGAGTATTATAACCGAACATGCTAATGGGAAGTTGATTGATTTGTGTTTTAAATAATGCAATAAATCTGACGACCAACTCAGATGAGTGATTTTGATTTTAAATGATTTCTGCCAGACATGATTTAAATTTAATAACATATCCTTGTCCTCATAAAATTTTTTTAAAAAAGGTATACCATTGTACAATACTTTATTCTTCACATACCTCAGCTTTGTCAGGAGGCTGGGGTCAGAGCACCTTAAACAGTACCCCTGTAGCAGTGACGGTTAAGGGCCTTGCTCTAGGGCCCAACTGGGGCACCTTTGTGGAGCTGGGGCTTGAACTCCCAACCTTCTGATCAGTAACTCAGAACCTTAACACATTGAGCTACCACGGCCCCAATATTAGAAAGGGATTAGAGAGGTGCTTGTCCAGACAGCCAGGGGAGATTAATTTCAACACCTGAGTACAAGGACACAAACAAATCTTGATGCAGGTCTTCTTCGTACTGTGATGCATGTAATTAGGAGGGCTGAGAATTAATACGTAGCGTATCATCCGTTCTTGTTTCCTTCACTGGCAGAATAGATCTAGCAGTCAGATTCAGTCTGTCAGTCTGTTAATTTAATCTAATCTCCCTCCCTTTTTCTTCCCCTTGTGACTCCACTAATGACAGGCCATTGCTCCCTGTCTCCCATGAGCACTCAGATGCTAATGTAGCCATTGATATTCCATCTTACTTTCCCTTCTGCTCGTTCCCCTAAACCCCCATTAAGGATCTTTCTGCTCCCACCCCACACACACTTTGCTTGCTCACTCCAAACTCCCTCTCTCTCTATCTCTCTCGTAATCACTTAGGCACGCTGACAGATACAACTGGTTTTGTATCCTGTGCACTCTTTCATTCCTCCTCATAACTCATTGGCCATCTCACCACAGGATTAATGTGTGAGAGAAGAGTGTTGGAAAACTTTTCACCTGGCAGTATGGCATAGTGCATTTCCGAGTAGGTTGGCGGAATCCTATTCACTCATTTCTGAGGCAGTTTAGAGTCACTGCCAATCCACTGGCATGATATTGAAGGGTGAAACCAGCAACCCAGTGGAATGGACACGAGGAGGACATGCAAACTCCACACGGGCAGTTATAAGGTGTCAATGCTACTTGCTGTGCCGCTGTACTACTACCCACTTGTTAAAAGCAAAGAACTGCTGTTTTCACACTTTAAACTAATTTGCGACATTAAATAATGGAAAGACATGAATGTGCCAGCAGCAGCAATGGAGAGGCTTCAAGGTCAGATTCAGATTTTTCTTTTTTTTCCCCCCATGAGTAAGTGTTTTCCATCGTACTTAATCGCGGTGCAATCACACACTGCTAGTGCTGTGTGTGTGTAGTCTGGTAGGAAAGCTTTTTTTTAAACAGTGCTTGTCTGCCCGAAGTAATGGCCTGTAACGAGTTTGTGGTGACCGTCCTTGAACAATCGATGGTGCGCGCTATTTTTAGTTTGACCCATATGTCTATCTTCAGTACTTTTTTTTGGTAAGTACGGGCCAACAGACTTCAAATTAGTTACAGAATGGAATTCTTGGCAACGAAAGAAAAAACAAGTGCTACAGTATAGAGATTCGTTTGCATATCGTGAAATACCACACTTTGTAGTGAACATGAGCCACTGGTGTGAAAGTTTGGAAGAGATGGAATGCTCATGTTCCATGTTCCAGCTCTGTTTATCTGAGAGAGTCTCAGCGGCCTTCAAAAGGTCAGAATAACTAAAAATATACACATAGTATTTGGACAGGATAGAAAACTACAATCCTGCATTATTTTGATGAAGCGTTTCATCACCCTATATACAAATACTGACATGAGCCAGCAAAGCTAAAGCTAAAGTGTTAGAATACCTGTCATCTTTATGCATACAGCACATTTAAATACAAAGTGTGCAACAAGCAACAACAACAACAAAAAAAATCGGACAAATGTACATACATGTATGTAATACAGTAAATGAATTAAGGGGTAAAGACTATATAAATCAGTTCGATCACAGAGAGAGGAAAAAAATAATCTTTCTGCTGCTACCATCATGGGGTCGCCACAGCGGACCATCCGATCCACACACGACTTGGCGGAGGTTTTACGCCAGATGCCCTTCCTGACGTAACCATCCCATTTTTCCAACCGGGCTTGGGACTGCAACTACTGTACATGCAGTAGCTGAGTAGTATAAGGCGTGGCAACCCACCAACAGCAGAGCTCGAACCCAGATCCTCAAATCAACAACCTAGAGCCTTAGCCACCTGAACCATCACTCAAGTCTTGGTCTCTTAATGCTTTCAAATTACCGCTGCCAAGTAGCAAACAGAGCACAGAAGGGTTTAACGGTTGTGTTCATCTTCACAAGGTGGTCTTCTTCTACAGGATGTACAGTAATTATGTTCCGTCACCGTAACTTTTGAAATTTTGTACTGGAAACTGACTTTATTGGAATGTTCGCAATTTCTTTTACACAATATGACTAACATGTGAAGGTGCAAAAATATCTTGTTTTGACTGGAATGTTAATTCAACAAACACCTTTGGCTGAAATCACAGTTCTCCTGGGACATGCCTCTATCTGCTTTGCTCATATGGATCCTGATACACTAAATGGTCAAACATATGTAGACACCTGATCATCACACCCATACCATATGTGAGCCTTGTGGCTAAATGAGCACAAATCAAACTTCCATTCCAAAATCTAGTGGAAAGTCTTCCCAGAAGAGCTGATGTTAGTATAACAGCAGAGATGGGAAAACTCCATGTTAATGAGCATGGTTTTACAATGGGCGCACAAGAATGTGATGGTCAGTTATCCATATTGTGTATTCTTTCTTATTCCTGGCAAAATTGCTCAAGCTCCATCAGACTGCATGTAAAATTTTGCAACAGCTTCTGAGTTCTGGGCTTAGTCCAACATATTCAGGTTCTCCCTTACAATCCACTCCAGCATGGCTTTGTCAGTATGATTAAAGTCATGTCTGGCTGGAAGGTCAAGCTCTGCCTCGGGCTCATGTCTCTTGCAGACTGCAAAGGTTTTTTCTTCTTCTAGGACTGCCTTATATTTGGATCCATCCATGTAACCTTCAGCTCAGTCCCTGCTGATAAATAGGTCAAGTGGCACTTTAATTGCCACATGTCTACTGCATTCAACTAATTATAAGCTGTGATGGCAACTAGCTGCACCAGAGTTAATTCAGAGGTGTCACCCCAGTCAGGCTTTAATTCTTGCGCAACGAAAATCTGTATAAATAATACATTTTAAAAAACCTTTTAAATGAAAATGTAAATCATTTTGCGAAAGTATATTGATATTTATCATAAATACACGATAACCCTGGCTTTTACAATATTAATTTCCCTTTGTGATTAATCAAGTACTCTCTCTCTCTCTCACTCACTCACACACACACACACACACACACACACACACACACACACACACACACACACACACACACACACACACACACACACACCAATCATAACATTATGACCACCTGCCTAATATTAAGTAGATTCCTCATTCTCCACCAAAATAGACTCCACCAGACCTCTGAAGGCGGGGTGTTGTATCTGGCACTAAGCCTTCAGTAGTGGATCATTTAAGTTGTGAGGTGGGGCCTTTATGGTTATGACTTGTCTTTCCAGCACATCAGCACATCCCTCCAGATCTAGAGAATCTGGAGGCCATTTCACACCTCAAACTCGTCACTGTGTTCCTCAAACCATTCTTGAACCATTTTTGCACTTTATCCTGCTGAAAGAAGCCACTGCCGTCGACGAACACCGTTTCCACAAAGGGGCCTACTTGTTTTGGGCAACAATGTTTAGGTAGATGGTTTGTGTCAAATTAACATGAAGGTTTCCCAGCAGAACACTGCCCGGAGCATCACACTGACTCCTGCTAGCAGGTTAGTAACGCATCCACACATGGCTATCCACATGATGTAAGAGAAAGCATAATTAATCAGACCCGGTCACCTTTTTCCATTGCTCTGTGGTCCAGTCCTGCTGCTCACATATCCACTATAGGCGCTTTGGGTGGTAGACACAGGTCAGCAAGGGTAGTCTGGCCAGTCTGCGGCACCGTATCCAACAAACAGAAATGCTTTGTGTGGTCTGATTGCTTTCTATCAGAGCCAGCTTTAGTTTTTTCAGCAATTTGATAGACAGTAGGTCCTCTATTGGATTGCTCTACACAGGCCAACTTTTCCCCATGTACATTAGTTAGACTTGGCTGCCCATGACCTGATCACTGGTTCTCCGTTCAATCTTTTTTTGGTAGGTCCTGACAACTGCAGACTGGGAACATCTTACTAGAGCAACAGTTTCGGAGTTGCTCTGACCCAGTCGTCTAGCCATCAACTCATCAACCAACAGACACATCAACTTCACTCGCTGCCGAATATTCCTCTCATTTCCAATTGTTATTGTGTGTGTGTATATATAATCTCCCAAGTAATTTCACTTACTGCACAAAATTAGATATGCAAGATGTACATGGTTAGACCAAAAAACAAACTAGAGAGCTTAACCTCAATAGCTTTAAGCCACTTGGTTTGACTGATCGCTCTCTGGTGTATTAATGTGTTACCATGGCAGCGCTCACTTAATTAGAGGAATAAGTCCTCTGCTCTGTGTTGTGTTCTTGCTGGTCAGTGAATAAATGTGAAACAAATGTTCTGCTTTCCAGCTGCAGAGAATTTACAGCCTTTGTGCCTGATTTAATGTGGGAAAAAAAACCCTCAGCAACTATCACATCGCATTGGCTCTATGCAGAACCGATGGCTGCAGGAAGTAACAATCACAAGTGCAGTGACAGAAAAAAAAATTCTATTAATTGTAAAAGACAAGGCCAAATAGAGAAAAGAACAAAAAATCCCAATAGTGCTGAAGATGGAGTGTAACTGAATTTGAGCCAAGCACACTTTGTACTTCAACAATGCAAAAACCTTCTTATGGCGCATTATATGGAAATACTGTATATACGAACGGTAGATAAAATAGATAAAAGTGAATTAGCCTTACTCAACCGCACTATATTTCCAGTATAATACAGAAAGTTGCTCAAGAGATTGATTCATTAAACTTTATGTAAAAATTTATAAATTAATAAATATATATTTATATTCTTGCCAGCATGTTTTTTTTTTATTAAAATGTTTTCAAAATATACAATTACAGTGGAACCTTGGACCACACTTCTGGAAATGAGCTTGTATATCAAAACACTCATATATCAAAGCAAATTTCCCCGATAAGATATAATGAAAACTCCCAACGATTCATTCCACAACCAAAAAATATTCATATGAAAATAATGAATGCAAAATATAAAGTAAAAATAAAACAAATTACCTGCACTTTATGTTTAAAAAGAATCATGGCTGTAGTGATTGTGAACAGAGAGAAGAAAGGGGGGGGGGGGGGGCTGCTGTGTAGGACAACTTTTACCCACAAACCCGCGCAAGCAAGCACACACACATCTTGGGTCCCCCCAATCTTGTTTCATTGGTTGTGTAGAAATGCTCTTACTTTTACTATTACTACTGTTCATTTATTAGTCATGTGATTTCACCGTGTGTCTGTCTAATCAAAATTCATGTTTTTTTTAGTACATTTCTTCCTCAAATTCCCATTTCAGCACTATCCTTGCATGTTTTAATAATGTGTTGGACATACCTTAACCCAATTCCAGCTATTTCAAATCTCAACGGTTGCTTTTGTTGCTTAATGCAGACCAATAAGTTGACACTTCTGAAGCCATGACTTTTTTTTGGCCAGGCACTGTGTATTATGTGTCTTTCCCAGGAACACTGGTCACAAGGCAGGACAGTTCACCAAGTTCATGGCAGAGCACCATATACATACATGCATAGATTTACATACTGTACACAAATAGAAGCACTTTACCATAGCCAGCTGCACGTAAACCTGGAGTGACCCGAAGAACCAAGAGGAAATTCACTCACGAAAATGAAAAACCCAAAATGTAACCTGACCTCAGGATGGAACCAGGAACCCTGGAGAGGTCTTGTTTAACACTCTGCATTCTTAACATGAACAGAAGCAACAGATCTCTCCTTGGCATTTTAGAGCTTTTAATGTTTCCATATAAAGCACAGTGCCTACTGGATTTAACATTCTAATCAAAGGATAAATACTTTGAAAGCAGTATTGCTTCTGTGTTCAACTTAAACATTTTTTGGTAAAAAGTTCCACAGCCGTGCATTTTCAAGTAATGGATCAGCCATGAAATCTCATGTGAACACTCTACTTAAAAGTGGTGGTGTTAAACTCAAAGGACATGCCGTCATGGCGTAAATACTTCCCACTCTTTATCGATCTTTAAGTGGTCAATGGAAGCCAGCATCCCTCTCCAGACCATTATGGGTATAACCTTACAAAATAGTGCACAAAAACAATACATAGGGTACATTACCTATTCCATTAATGTGTGTATAAATTAACTTCATCCCCACTAATGTGGGTTGTTTATCTTCAAGGCAGTGGTGTTCAACATTATATATATATATTAAAAAAGCTAATCATTGGTTTGTAATGACAGATTATTGATCTGAGGTTATTCATTCTGCTTTTCATTAATGGGAGAAAGAGAAAAGAGGCGAGGCTGTAACTGGGCACAGATACATCCAGACCTCACTGCATCTTAAAGGCTTACATCCATCACTTTTAATGAAACTGTGTGAAAGATTTAATGAAGGTTTACTGACCAAATGTCAAGCTTACAGATATTCTGTGGTTCTTTAGGATTTGCTCATCATTTTTATTGTATTCCTCCAACAGCACAAGAAATAATATCATGGGCTTGCTTGACAAATTGTAATCCTAGAGTGGCACAAAAAATATTTAACTTTAGTTATTACATACGTATTTTTCTCATTTAACAAGAAATAACTGAATGAATAAAATATAAAAATGCTCTACTGTCCGTTTAGTTTAACTGTAATGGCTTATGAGGTTCTATTAGCCAATCAGATTACAAAGGGCCAAAGCGTGTGACCAGAAAATTGTAACAGACACTTTGTGTCCCATGGACAGAGTGTCTAAAGCTGAGACAAGGCTAAGCTGAATCTCTTTGATTCCGAAATATAGGACACCATTAAATTGTTTGGTCACATGATAGATATCAGAAGTCTGGATGGATGACAGTATTAAACCATCAGGGATAAAATGTTAGCATGGTGTTCTTCCAACAATTCGCAGTGTAAAACAAGATACGAGAATGATGCTCAGGAGAGGTGGACAAGCCAACTACAGTGCCAACTACGATTGTGTTAAGATGGTTGATTTTGAGCCAACGTATACAGCTTAACACATTCAGTGTCTATTTTAAGTAAACATGTAATTTCCCTGATGCTCTGATTTCTAATTTAGCCAATAAACATCCCAAATGCAATTAATATTTTATCTCAGACAGACAAGTTTGATTACTTTGTACATAGCCATGGGAACGTTAACCAACCTCCCAAGACTTTGATGATCAAATAAGGTCCTGCAATCCAAGACGGTACAATTTCCAAACCAGGTAGTAATACAACTGCTCAGAATGCTCTCAGTAGTCCCTTTATAGAATCTGGTTAGGGTTGGGGGAGGGGTACAGTTGAGGGACCGGTTGATGTTCTCCCTCATGTCAACACCCAGTAATTTAGTGCTCTTAACGATTAGCCACGTTTAGTGGAGAGTGGATGTTTCATGCTCTCCTAAAGCCAGAGACAGCTTGTTTATTTTGCTTCAGTCCAATAACCGCTGAACCATCTCTCTGTACGCTGGCTCACTGCTCTTACTAATAAGACCTAGCATGTCATCTGTGAAATTGACAATGTGATTTGAATTGCGAGTTGCTGCACATCTATGGGTCAGCAGAGTAAACATCAGCGGGTAGAGCACACAACCTTGGGGGTCCCCAGTGCTTAGTGTGGTGGTTCTTGCTCACAAACCTCCCAATCTGAATTGACCAAGGTCTCCCAGTTCATGGAACATTGACTGGAACGTAAAAGTGTGATAGGAAATCATGCCCAAGCAACAGACTGCAGACTTAAGAAAATTTTAAAGCATTGCTGATTCAAGAACTTGGGAGAGTGAGGCTGGAGTGCATCAAGAGCCACCTTGCTCAGAGTTCTTCAGGAAATGGGCTATAATTGTTGAGTTCCTAGTATCACACCACTCTTGAACCTGAGGCTTAGGAGAAAAAGGACTGCACCATTGCTTAGTGGTCCAAAGCCCTATTTTCAGATAAAAGCTTTTAATTTGGATATCAAGGGCCCAGTGACTGGAGAAAGAACAGAGACGCACAGAACCCAAGTCAAGTGCGGAGTTTCCATAGTCAGTGATGATTTATGATGCCATGTCATCAGCTGGTGTTGGTCCAATATGTTTTATCGAATCCGAAGTCAACTTGGTCATCTACCAGGGGAGTTTAGAGTATGGCATGCTTCTGTCTGCTGATAAGCTTAATGGAGATGCAGATTTTCTTTTCCAGCAGAACTGCCCACAGTGCCAAAATTACCACTAACTGTAGTTTAGTGGTATGCTGACCATTATATTATTGCGCTCAATTGGCCAGTGGTAAAGTTGTAAAGATTCGTAGATTGATAAATGAGTCACCTGGTCCATCCGCTCTGCTTCAATAAGCTTACTGATGCCAGGAGAGACAAAGTCAAACACGCAAACACAATGTCTGTCAGAAAGGTCTCTATTTATAACAGCACACAGAGGTTTTATATGTTTTTACATCTCTTACTTCAAAGAACATTAAACATTTTCATATGTCATGGTGAAATCCTGAAGAACAAAGAGTGGAAGTTGTATAGATGTCCAACCAGGAAATGTTAGCTCAAGGGAAGGAGAGAGAGAGAGAGAGAGAGAGAGAGAGAGAATGATCAAGAGAATGTGAGCGTTAGCACATTAATATCAGATCCAAGAGGAAAAGAGGACACTCCAACTATGCAATACAGCAGTATCTCCAATTAAGATGCTTTCCGCTCTGATTAAGGTTCCATGTACTGAAAAAACATTTATATATTAACTTAAATTGATTTGATAAAGGCAACACGGCGGCTTAGTGGTTAGCACTGTAGCCTTGCACCTCCAGGGTCCTGGTTCGATTCCTGCCTCGGGTCTGTGTGCATGGTCTTCCCATGCTTCCCCCCCCTCAAGGATAAAGTGGTATAGACAATGAATGTGTAATGTGAAAAACTTGTCTTTTTTTTTTTTTTCAGACAGCACCATGGAGACTAGGTATGTTCTTTTAATTCAAACTGTGTCTGCATATCATCAGCATCAAATGTGAAGACATCTATTTTTATTTTTGCATGTTCCAAAAAATCCACATGGCACTGGGATCGAAGTAAACTAAAGAGATTTGCATATATAATTTCAGCAACAAACGTTGCTGATTTGCAGTCAAGCGAAACTGGCTTATTTGGGTTGATATCAACACAGGAGGACCAACATCCTGATAAGACTCTGAGACACACTGTGCTCCGAGACTGTAATCTACCCCCTGTGGGCCAGAAGTCACACTAAGCTCTCTTGATGACTAGCCTGGGATTTCGGGGAAATGCGTCAGAGCATCGCACTGCAGGTATGTACCCATCTAGCAGATCTGTTGCTTTTGCATTTCATTCTCAAAATCTTCTGCCTCTGGGAGGAATATGAAAAGGAAGAAGTAATGCATTCATGCTTGCTTTTGCCACCTCTTTGTCAGCCATGCATAATTCATGTTCATAAAGTGATTCCTCTGTGCCCTCTCCGTAATGGCCCCCTCCTCAAAAGACTGATGAACAGTTGAACAATTGCCAAAAAGAGGAGGAACGATGGAGAAAAAGAGAGGCATTGATGGAGAAAACAGCAAAACGTGTCATGAAGCAGAAATGTGACGAGACTGCTTTCTGTAAACATGGAAAGCAATTCCCCGAATGTTCTATGGTCCATATATTTGTGGGAAAACGAGGAGGATAAAAACGGGGCAAGATTTTAGAAACACAATTGGTGCTTGTGCTATATATTAGCAAAACAAATGGTTGAGAGGAAATAATAATCATCTCCTTAGCTCTGCAGTGAGGCTTGACCCTCTGTTTCATACACAATGTGAATGGTGCAATTTGCCATTAGAAGCGGGGTGGGGTGATCTTTCCTTTGGGAAGGAGATGTACAGAATGGCACATGCTCTTATCTTGCACTTTGGAATGTAATGACTCAATTTCCAGATGGATGATTGGCAAATAATTGTGGTAGTAAAAGGCTGTGGCAGTACATCTCATAAGCAAATATAAGTGCAACATCCTTGCCTTCTCAAAGTGGTGGTATTTGTGCTTGAAGCACTAGAAGCATAAACAAGTTATTATATATACAGCATACGATGCATAATGAATTGTTCTTTGCTCTCACATGCAAATTTTTTTAAAACAGAAGGAAGATTTCCTAGCATGGTTGCCAGATCTGGTGATAAAACTAGTACAACAGGCATTCAAATAAACACTGAACACTAGATGGTTAATCCCAAGGACACCTGACCAAGGTTGGAGGCCAGCGATTGTATAGAATGTCTTTGTATGCTATGGCATTACAATTTCGCTTGGTGGAAATTAAGAATCCCAAAAATGTTCCAGCATGAAAATGTACTACATGGTATACAAAGTATGGCATGAAGAACTCAAGTAACCGGCACAGAGCCCTGACCTCAACCACACTTAATAACTTTGGGATGAACTAAAACACCAAACGCGCACCAGACCTTCTTGTCCAACATCAGTGCCTGACCTCCTTAATGCTCATAGCCGAATGGCCCCAAATCCCCCCAGCCACGCTCCAATATCTAGTGGAAAGTCTTTCCGAGAAGAGTGAAGCTTATTATAACAGCAAAAGGGGAGTAAATCTAGAATAGGATGTCATAAAATTGTTTGTATTGCTAAGAAAAAAATGAAGTAATGAAAACAAATATTGGTTGTGAGCTTAGTCCTTCTCTACATATCCTTCACCTAATCCAACAGACGTCTCCAAATGATGGACGAGTTGGTGGAGACCCTCTTTGAAGAAGCCTTCTTTTTGGCTCTCGGGGAAAAGTTCCTCCTCTGAAATCACTTTGTCAGCATCGTCGTCTTTGAAACGCCTGCCACGTAGTGTTCAACTGCGTAATACGCTGGATCATCGTCACAGTACATGGCGACCTGTTCGTTGTGATGTTCATCTCCTTCGCATTGTTTCCCTTCCAAAGCGAGAAAGGAATAACAGCGTGCACTTCCATTTTTGCACCTGTGTGCGCCATTTTGCTTTTGATTCTCTAACGACATCATCTTGGTTTTTTAAACAAGAAGAAAGGTTCATGAACATACTGATGTCCGGGGACATCATTTGGGCAAATATTTGCCTGTTCCGAGCTTATAGTGACCCCATGGGTCATGGCAAATTCCATTGGCATTATTATTGCAAATCCAAACTGGAACATCGTGCAATATGTTTTACATACAAGTGGTTAAATCTTGCATCAATGTCTTAACAATATTCTTACATGCTTTATATTGATATAAATAAAAAATACCTGGTAAAATAAATATGCCAACCCCGGCATGCACAGTACACAGCTCATATGCATACATTAAAAGTTTTCAACTATATTTTATTTCATATGCGTTTATCATATTCAAATCCATAGATCCCAGAGTCAGATCTGCCTTTGAACTTTGACCCGGCTGAGTGATGACATACAGTAACCTGCATTTCTGTAGAGGTTTTAGACTTTCTTGTAAAATAAAATATTGTTTTAGTGATTAAAGTTTAAATAATTCTATTGAAATGGCAAACATAAATGTTCAGAATGCAAACTAATTTTATTGCCATCAGCATTATATATCACCTCCTATATATCCTCTTAATAGGACTAGCAGCACGGTCTCCCTGTAGTTTTACTAAAAGGCATTTTAGAGGAGAACGTGATTCTATATACAAATTCCTAATCTGCATACATTTCAATGTCAAATATGGTGTCCTCTCTTGTGTAGAAAAAATCCTTTCAAAGATTCATCATGAAACTTATCGTGTAACCTATTGATTCAGAATGCATTCAATGACATGTAGGGAGCCTAAATTTGCTACATTTAATGGGGAGTAGACCCCCAGTCAACTGTAGATACTCACACCTTTAGATCTCTAAGTTCCTCCCTAGTGACAAGCATTTACCCAATCCAAACTTAGGACTTATGCAAATCTTCCCTCTCCTAAAAAACACCATTTCACCTCAAACACGACGAGACATATTGTATGTTGGGGACTTGACGAAAACAAGCACTTGCTATTACGGTCACCAAATCAATCAATGAAAACACAGAAAAATCTTGCTCAGGTCGTCAAAAAAGTATCAAGCAATATAATGTAATAAAACAGCAAGAGACTATTTATAATTGGGAAATGGAAAGGTCTAATTTGATGATGCATGAATAAGAACATTGCACACGTTTGAAACAGAACAGACAAAATGAGTTGCAAAATGTTCCTAGTTTTCTTAGGCCTGGTGCATTTGCTGTGCTCTATAAAAGAAAATGATTATAGCACTTCATCAGCACTCAGTGAGTTATGAGATCAGTTCATTCTTAATTTGATCTGTAAAAAAATAATAATAATAATAATTAATTATTGGGGAAGGTTCTAGAAAATAACTGACAAAACTCAGAAAACTGGTTTTCTTTTGGAAACTGATATTATTTTTGATTTTTGCCTGATTTTCCACAAGAAACATTTCCTCAAAAAAAAAAAAAAAAGATTGCAGTCTGAGGTTTGATCATCAATGCACACAATTTCAGGGAAGAAAAAAAAGAAAGAAAAAAAAAACAACCTGCAGCAGCAAGTCCAAGGTATGCTAATTCAACGGAAAACCTGCAGACTTGGCGTTTTTGGCATACTTGTATCCTGATATTACAGCAAGCCTGGGCTTCTTTCTCCTCTCAGGAGATGAGCTCAATGATGGAGATGTCACACAGGCAGCAAGGGCCAATAGGTAGTCTGATTAATCTCGTCTCGGACAACCAGCAATCACCCGACCAGGCCTCCCACCGGAGAAAGTCCAACACGACAGCATCCTCCTACAAAGTGGATCCTAGTGGGGTCATGAAACTTCCTACACAAAACAACCCTTACTGATCCACATATAGATAACAAGCACAAGTATCCCATTGTACAATGCATTCGTTTTGTTTTAGGTGATGCTAGCAAAGCGCCGTCTTGCTCTTTGAGATCATGGAGATTTCATTCTGCTAAAGCTACAAGCAAAGAAAGGGTGAATTCTTTGTATCATGTTTAAACAGGTATCGCATTGTTCATCCTGTCTGTGCTATGATTACCGCTGAAATCTCTGCTATTCCCTAGATTACCCATTTGCATTTTAGATGCAGTATAGCATACTCTCTCTGTGTAACCTCGTTTAGTTTGTGACACAGTTCCCTGTGCACTGAAAGCTCAGTTCTCAATTCTCATGGGCACAGAGAAAAGGAGGCTGGACGACTGGCAAAGCCAGTAGCCCAAAGCAGTGTTAAAATAAGGCTCCCATTTAGAGAGTGGCCCTGAACCGGGGGGGGGGCTGATGTTTACAGCGCTGCATAGGATTAGACAGAATTTTATAGAACATGAGCTATTAAAATAATGCACAATGAGAATATTGAAACAGACTTTACAGATGAGGGTCATTTTGCCTTATATATATATATATATATATATATATATATATTTCCTCCATAGATTTGCTTTTTGCTGCTAGGTGCCAAATACTTATTTCAGCTCAGCGACAGAAATGCTGATCTGCTTCCAACAGATCAGCCTTAATCAACGTCATACAGTGCTATAAATTCATTCGGAACATTTTGCGTCATAGTGCATAATCTAGGACATACTTTCAGGGCATAAATTAAAGAATGTTCTTGTAACTTGTTATAAATAAATCTAAAAGGTTATAGATCCTTGGATCTAGAAAGCCCTTTGAAACATGAACTTGTCTGGACCAGAGAACATACCCCGACTTCCTGATTTGTACTCTGAAAGCAAGACTTCTGTTCTTCCTACATGGCTCACTGCTTACAGTGATTTATTTCTCTGGTCCAAAGTCACTTAAACAGAGACCCGAACGTCCCTAGAGGTAAACTGAAAGGTTAAGAGAAATGTGAATATAAACCTGTCACAGAAGAGTTGATTTCCTCCCAGTGGGGAAACGGCAACGGCAGCTAAAAGACCGAAACAGAATCAAGATTGTTTCTCCATTTTACATACAGCCATCTTTCTGTACAACATTACAATCAACCCGCTGTAGACTATAAATGCTGTTGGATAATGTATTTCCTTGGACCTTTCCAAAATTTTTAACTCACTTCCCAAAAACCATACACACAGTAAGTATACAGTATACTTCTACCTAAGTACTGAGTAGTACTTCTACTCGATGTTTTCCTCTTCCTCAAGGACCTCTTCATACACAATCCTGATGCAGGCCAGAAATAAATATTAATATGTACTGATATCGAGCCACAGTGATGTCTGGTCATGATATTAGCTTATCAGACACTATATGATGGATTGAACTAATAGGGTTGAGCAGTGCATTATATCATGACATCATCTAATATTAAGAATAATGTGAGACGAACTATTAAACACACACTTAAAGGCAGACCGGCATCTATAACTTATAACGTCCTTTTACTTAATGCCAGGTTTTTCTCTATATGCAAAATATGGTGTACAAAAATTTGAGCCCTTTCAATATTAGAGCCCTTTTAATAGATAGATAGATAGATAGATTCACTTTCTATAGAATTTCTTTACTTGTGTCTAAGATTATTGCACTGTTTAAATTCTCTTGCTCTAATTTACAACGTCAGATTCCTGGCTACATTTGTGAAATAAATAGATTTTGATCCACAACCTCCCCAGACAGAAAGACATCACCCAAGCAGCCAGTGAAGGCTTTTTAAGCTTCCACCTTGCTCCCATTAAGCATAAAGTGGGCCAGAAAAAGTCCATTCCCCTGAAACTGCTGTCTCTTTCATTGACGTTGAGACATCACGGCTCACACACTGGGTCGTGACATACATTTAACCATTTAAGAGCAAACAAAAACAGCACATCTGTGGACGACTACAGCTGATATGTGGCAAAGACGGATACAAACCTTTCATTATATTTTGTTTGTTATGAAGTACATCATGCGCCGTAGTCTTTTCTGATCAGGTGCTTTACATCCTTTAAAGACCGAACACTGTAAGGGTGGAAAGTAACAGCCGTCTGATCAATGGATCCTTCCACTGAAACTCTTACCTTCCCAAAAACATCAATCTCATGTCCTGCTTAGTATAATACTCTGGTAAGATAAACCAGAAGAATTGTTCTAGCCATGCAATTGCTCTTGGGTACTTGATAGCATAGACAGGTAAACTGGACCTCACTGAGTATTTAAATTGCAATGCGTTTTAATTTAAGCTTAATAAGGAAGGCTCAAGTTTCGCTACAAATTAACGGATACGTAACCACTATTGTGTCATCAGCTGGCGACATCAGAGGTCAACCTCAGTGTGGGGTCTGCTGACCCCAGGAGTGAATAAAAACGGCGAGTCCAGAATTTTTCACACATGACCACACAGCTGATAACATTATTTTTGCATACTTAATTTAGTTTGGTGCCTCACTCACTCAACTATACCACTTTATCCTGAATTCAGGGTCACAGAGTACTTGCAGCTGTCCCAGGAGACTTAGGGCATGAGGAAGGGTGCCAATCCATTGCAGGGCACACACACACACACACACATGCTCATTTACACATTACAAGTACATTATGTCTGTGGACTGTGGGAGGAAACCCGCTGAGCACAGTGAGAACATGCAAACTGCGTGCACACAGAACCAAGGCGGGAATCCAACCTGGACTCTAGAGGTGCAAGGCGACAGCGCTAACCACTATGCCACCACGCCACCTTGGAGGATTTTAGGCTGGCCACAAATTTGGTTCATCTAAAGCTCTTAAATTTAAATAATATGTACTTTAATATTATTCCAATTTTAACAAAACTAGGAAAAGTGATGTTAAACACAAAATGAGGTTCAGGTTTTGGGAGATTAAAAAAATAAATAAATAAACTTCAATAAATAAATACAATGGTACACTTTTGCACAATGAGTCTGAAATTTAGACAGCTGGATTGTGTTCATGTGTGTTATGGTGACCTGCAGATTTACCTGGTGTGGGACAAGCAGTCAAGTTTGGTATGAAATACACAACCAGAGGGAAGAGGCTTTTTGTATTTGTTAATAAAATAAGCTGTCTCTCTAGGTCAAGCTTACTATCTTATAGCAGTTTCTAAAGAATATGCTTATACAGAAGAAGGGTTTTTTAAAATGATTTTTAAAAGTTAAATCAAAATCAAAATAGCAATAATAATAATAATAATAATAATGCATTTTGATAGTCATGCATACACTCAAAATTTCGTTAATTGGGTTGTAATATATATATATATATTTATGTGTGTGTGTGTAATTTATATAATAAATAAATAAATATTGGTTTTACCTTTCAGACTGTATAGTGAGTATTCCAGTTGAGTTCAGTCTCTCTTAACAGTTTTGTGATTGACAGAAAAAAAACTTTTTTTTTCAGTACAATCTAGACAATATGATGAACTGAAATCTATTTTATTAACCAACAACCTAAACATGACTGAAAAAAAATAAAAAATGGGTCACATAGGCTAATAAATAGCACAGATTCACATGATCATTGATATGTTTTTTATTTTCACATGTTTGTATGGTTGTTTTCAGTTGTTTCCATGAACATAATAATAATAATAATAATAATAATAGTAAGCAAATTTTTGAGAGTTCTAAATTTTGGCGATGTCATTCCCATATTCCGGTAGTGGTAAAATCTACATGTTATAAAAATAATGATAACTTTCGTTCTACCTGAAATATCCAAAAACCCAAATGCACAGTTCGATGTCTGAAGCCTCATCATTAACACAGTTCAAATGTCGGCAGATGTTGTTTATTCCAGTTCAACAAAATACACTTCTTTGACATGTAGGAAATTAAACCTAACCTTATAAGTAGAGATGGCGTCTGTACCAAAAAGGTACTTTAATGCGTTCTTGTCATGTCACCTCTAAAGGTTACTCTGAGAAAATGTGAACCGACATCCAGAGGAGCATTGTTTTTTATTGTATACTCAGATGTGATCAAAATATGAATATAACTGTCATACATTGAGAAATCAGTTTCACTGCCCTGCTCCCCAAACACAGGATGAGCTGGTAGACAGGCTCTGCAGAACTGTGCTTGTAGAAGGGAAACCGTTTCTAACTGTCCGCTACTAATGTTAAATCATTGATATGTTATTTTTGAAGGCAGACAGTAAAGCAAGGAGACATGGATTGGTCGATGTTTTTAAGAGACAAGTAAGCTGGAGGTTTGTCAGCAGGTAGCTTTTCAGGTGAAGCTGGATTTTTCTGCAGGGTGGTGTTGTTCTTTAAATCATGCACACATTCCAGTCAGTTCAATCTTTGGTATGTTGTATGAATTCATTTAATCTTTTCAAAAAAGTACAAGTTTGTCTAGGCGATATGGTAGCTTAGTGCTTAGCGCTGTCGCCTAGCATCTCCAGGGTCCATTGCCGTCTCAGGGTCTGGGTGCATGGAGTTGGCATGTTTTCCCCGTGCTTGGTGAGTTTCCTCTAGTTTCCTCCCACAGTCCAAAGACATGCAGATTAGGCTAATTGGCATTCCTGAATGAGCCGTAGTATGTGAGGGCATGTGAGAATGCTGACCAAAGATCCCACCGCGGTCATAAAAATGGGAATAAATACCATGGTAATCCCCATTGGCCTCCATGGTCCCTCCTAGTTGGACTACAGAGGTTCCTAAGTGGATGGATGGATAACTACTTAAGCTAAATAGACAGCTTATTGATCAAATAAATTGTGATTTGTTGCAGCAACAATCACAACTTCAGTAAAGTGACATCTACTGTACTCTTGTCCAGCCACTTAAAGGGGGATTACAGTCGAGATCTGGACCAAGTGGCAGTTCTATCCAGACCCTAATGCTTTTCTGATAAATGGGAATAATTAATATACCAGTAATCTAGCTCTATTTTTTCCCCTCGAGGTGGGCGTGGCCATACATGTCACTCAACAGAGCCGATTAATGTGATAGTTTACCGTGTATAGGCAGTGTAAAAACGAAAACACAATATAGTAGGGTTTACTCCAAGAAAAGGAAAATAAACTATGGAAACTAAATCTTCAGAGGTGAATGGACAGATCAATGTATGTTTAAAAACCAGTTTGTCTCAAATGTTCCGAAACCGTGGCACGCCACTATGGGATAAACACAAGTTTCAGCAAATATATCCTCAGGGGCATGTAAAATACACAAACTAACAGCGCAGTATGACAGAGCAATCGGAGTCCTTTCACGTTCATTTACAGACCAGCAGTTTTCAAATGAAGATTCACTAAAGATTGTTGTTTGTATTTCTTTAAAATACATGGATATATACAAGGTTCAAATTGTCCAGGATTAATGTGGTTCCTGAAAATGTATAAATATTATTGAAATGCCATCGAACTTTTAAATCGCTTATTCGCGTAAATCGCCTATTACTGAGAGAGAGAGAGAGAGAGATCTGAGTGCTAACACAAACACGACATTCGGTCCTCGGCTTTAATACAATTTTATTGACTCTGCACCTTCTTAAATTTTAATTCAAGACCCCAGCTCTAGACTCAAAAGAAGATAAAGTGTCAGAGTATGTGTTTGTTGCACATTTCATTGACTTCAATTGTGTTCAACGTTATATGATACAGAATACAATAACTGCATTAAGAAAACTGATCTGCTTGTTTTGGTTCAATATTGACATGAGAGCATTGGAGTGTGCAGGTAATCACAAAGAGTTGCTAATGAGGCTGTCATTCATGGTGCAGTCTATAATAAGCATGCTACAGCAGCACAATGGATTACTGTAAGCCTTTTTTTGGATGCTTTTTTTTTTTTTTTTTTGCCACAAGAAGGCAACATGATTTATTTATACACGACTAGCTAGCTAGCTTATAAAGACAGTATTATCCATCAGCGCTGTTGCTACAGCAACGGCGCGTGCGCAGGGCGCGAGGACGTGCCTTAGCGACGTAGCAACCTCAGTTTGGTGACAGCTCATCTCTGGTGTCTCGGTCGAGCCGGCGGTGTGGGGGTAAAAACACGGCAAATATTAATGCAGATGTATTATATGGGGAAAGAAAAACACGCAGAAAACGGCTAGGATATGAGGGGTGCATAGAAATAGAGAAATGGGAGCCGGGGAAAGTTTCGACACGTGAAGATATAACTGTGTGAATGGGGTAAAAATGGTGTAACCTCCTCTGCTAGCAACACTGGTGGAGACGATTAACTGCTCCTACCTGTATGTAGATGGGCTTCCTCAGCCAATTCCACGGAATCACATTCCTCGCCATGACTTAAACAGCTCATCTCACAATACTAACCTGATTAAAAAAAAAAAAAAAAAACCAAACAAACAGCTATTTATCACAGTGTCACAAACACCCGAAAGCTTCACAGACGCATGCACGTGAATTAATCAGAGTGAGAGCACTTACTGAACTGGAGTCCCTCACGCCGCGGAAACACCGTGTGTGTGTGTGAGAGAGAGAGAGAGAACGTGTGTGTTTCGCATTGTACCGCTAGATGAGGCTAAACACACTGAGCCAGGCTTCATCTGTTTAAAACCAGCCCCGAGTGTGTTGCCCTGCTCCGCCACTGAGCAAGCATCTCCAACCGACTTACAGCTATTTTATCTCTGCGTTAGTCTGAAGTAGCTGAGAGTTTGTAGAAATAGTTAAAATTTTAAAGCTCAAAATAAGCTTACCAGCTTTAAAATAATCAGTGATATTATTATTGTGATGCTGATTATTATTATGTCTGGTTTACATGTCTGTCTGCAGCAAAGATGAACCACTTAATTTTTTAAAACTGTAATTTCGACCAAATTTAGTTTGGTGTAACAACATTATATATTATGGTATTGTTTTCCATTGGATTGGTGACTAAATATCAGTAAATTCTACAAAATGTACCTAGCAAGATTTTGAATCTACAGTACTGTCATTTCATCTTATTACAATCAATGGGAATGACAGGATATACAGCTAAGACAGGAGGTGTTTAACAATAGATGAAGAAATGATAATAAAAAAAAAGCAAAAGGAACACATTTCTCACATTCTCGTTCATTTTTGCCATCCAGCTCAGATAATATCCTGCTAACAGATGTCTTAAGGTGAATGAACTTTTGGACTTTTGTAGAAGCAAGACTGAAGCTGGTTTCTTTCTAGACCATACTGTATATTCACGCTGAAAAGGAACATAGATATACTGTGCATAGTTATACAAAAGGATACTTATCAGAAGTGTATTTTGAGCCAAGTCTTTCTTTTCTTTTTTCTTTTCTTTTTTTTTTTTTTTACACTGAGGGGCATGATTAACACTGTGACCTCGCACCCCCAAAGACAAGGGTTTGATTCCTGCCTCAGGTCTGTGTGCATTGAGTTTGTATGTTCTCCCCGTGGTTTCCTCCCACAGTCCAAAGACATTTGTAAATAGATTAACCTTAGGTAAAGGAGCAGATCTGGGGGACTCATGGACGTAGAGTATTCTGGTGAACTGGTATGTTTAGATGCTGTCCTCCCCACTCTCATTGTTCACTCAGGTTTGTTGACGGTGAGGTGATTGGTTGCTTTACATCTCAGGGAGCCCTCATGTTTGTGTTTCCTTCTGGCTCTCCCTTTTAGTTATGCTGTTATAGTTAGTCCTGCCGGAGTCCCTGCTTGCACTTTGCACTCAATATACATTCACCTTATACATGTTGACTGTGACCATACCTAACTGCCATCTCTCCTTATTTTCTGTTCTCTCCTTTTCTGCTCTCTCCTCTCTCTCTCTCCCTCTCTTCTTTCCCTCTCTCTGTCTCTCTGTCGAGCTATACATGTTTCGCTCCTGAGTTGCCAGTGATCCAGACCCCTCTGCCCTCTGGAGCCGTCTAACCCGTCCTGGAGTCCTGCTCCTGGTTGGAGATCTCGTCGCATGGATGCCCCATGTGGTCTGCCTGGATTCGTATGGTGGCTGGGGATGGTTTCCATGAAGACTGTCCTGTCATCGATTGATGCTCTGGGGACCTGTGACTTCAGTTGTTCGATAACTCAGGACCGGAATCCTACAGTCTACCTGAGCCTCCGGGAACAAACTGGACTCCTTTTAATTTTAATTTTAACACATCTCCTGTTATACTGAACTTCCAGTCTTACACATTATTATGCTGAGCAATCCCTGCTATCCGTTATCACCCAGATGAGGATGGGTTCCCTGGTGAGTCTGGTTCCTCTCAAGGTTTCTTCCTATTACCATCTCAGGGAGTTTTTCCTTGCCACCGTCGCCCTCGGCTTGCTCATCAGGGACAATCTTATCATTTTGATTCATATACATTGCATAAAAACTTACTTCTTTTTATTGTGTAAAGCTGCTTTGCGACAATGTCAATTGTTAAAAGCGCTATATAAATAAAATTGACTTGACTTGACTTGACATGCAGATTAGGCTAATTGGCGTTCCCCAAATTGCCCACAGCAGGTGCTAAAAGGAAATCGCACTGTCATAGCTGACTACTAGACATCAAACAACTTGGATTCCCTGCCTCTTCACTTTTTTTCCAGTCTTTGTGACACTGATGCAAAATTAAATGCAAAAGCAGCTGCTTTTAACTAGGAAAGTTGTTCTGTGGTTGAGATCCTTGAAAATCAGGTAGTAGTAGTATTCAGGAAAAGAAAATGAGATTAATTCACAAAACCTACAAATTGTTAGAATAAATTCTGAGTTTACATTAGTTACTAGCCCACACTTTTTGAGATGTTGACTTTTATATCAAACTTGATTTACTCACTCACTCATCATCTATACTGCTTAATCCTGTATTCAGGGTCATGGGGGGTCTGGAGCCTATCTTAGGAGACCTAGGGCACAAGGCAGGGTACACCCTGGACAGGGTGCCAATCCATCGCAGGGCACACACATACACACACTACGGCCAATTTGGGAATGCCAATTAGCCTAACCTACATGTCTTTGAACTGCGGGAGGAAACCAGAGTACCCAGAGGAAACCCACCAAGCACCGGGAGAACAGGCAAACTCCATGCACACAGAGATGGGAATCAAACCTGGACCCTGGAGGTGCAAGGCGACAGTGCTAACCACTACACTAACATGCCGCCCAACTTTGATTTAATTGACATTAAATCAGTCACTTACATTATAACTCCATTTGTCATT
This sequence comes from Clarias fuscus, assembly GCA_030347435.1. NCBI lineage: Eukaryota > Metazoa > Chordata > Actinopteri > Siluriformes > Clariidae > Clarias > Clarias fuscus. Next base: position 12,322,246 of record CM059206.1, on the reverse strand, counting down.
TTCACTCTTGTAAAATCAGCCCTCTCCTGGCTATGCTTTATCAACACACACACACTAACTAACTAAAAGATAAAAGATAGAAAGAACACTATTTGGCATAAAAATCTAGACTAAAGTAATTTCATGCTTTGCAAATCCAGGGGCTCCTGCCTCAGGTCTATGTACATGGAGTTTGCATTTTCTCCCCATGCTTGGTGGGTACTCAAATTTCATCCACCAGGCCAAACACATGCAAATTAGGTTTTATTTATTAGCAAATTAGGCATTATTAGTAGGTTTGTGATTGGCACCCTGTCTGGGGTGTAACCCGTCTCATAGAAGATGAATGAATAAATATTACATCAGACTAAACATCACACTATGTAAACCAATAGCCACATTTGCCAATAAGCAAATCTAAGCTTCGGCTAGTTATTAGCCTGTATAATATTAGGTACAAAATTGACATGCATAGTGCCCACCCGAACTATGCGGCAGGAATGCACAAGATTGGATCTAAACAGGTGTCTGGCCATAAGAAATCTATTACTGACAAATCAGAAAAAAAGCCTTAATTTGCTAGGAGCATAAATGACTTTGGAGCTATGGAAAAAGTCATGCGTTCTGATAAGTCCAGATTGACCCTATACCAGTGCGTTGGGTGTCAGGGTAAGAAGAGAAGCGCATGAAGCGATACACTCATTATATACAATACCCAAAATACAAGCCTCTGGAGACAGTGTTATAATCTGGGGTTGCTTCAGTTGCTCAGGTCTGGACTGAATGACCAAATTATCACTTCAGTGGATTCTTCCTTCCCTGATGCACAGGCATAATAGAGGACAACAGTGCAAGGATTCTTTTGGCTCAAATTGTAAAAGAGCGGTTCTGAGAGCATGGGGAATCATTTCAAAGTATCACAAAATAATACAATATTTCATAAGATCAGACAAAAAAGGATTTACAATACAGAAATAACTAACTTTAGAAAAGCATGTTCATTTATGCACACAGTGCTTGTCAGGGCTCCTTTAGCATGAAGTACTGCATTACTGCAGCATGATGTGGAGGCGATCAGCCTGTGGCACTGCTGAGGTGTTATTGAAGATCAGCCTTCAGCTCATCTGTATTGTTGGGTCGGGTGTTTCTCCTCCTCCTCTTAACAATAGCCCAAAGATTTAGGGTTCAGGTTATGTCAGTTGGCAGGCCAATCAAGCACAGTAAAATCATTGTGGTTAGTATTAGTTTTGGCGCTGTGGGCAGATGCTGGAAAAGGAAATCGCCATCTCGATAAAGCAAGAAGTGCTCTAAAATCTCCTGGTAGATGGCTGCTGACTTGATAAAATACAGTGGACCAACACCAGTAGAAGTCATGGCACCACAAATCATCACTGACTGTGGAAACTTCACATCAACATCAAGCAACTTGGATTCTGTGCCTCTTCACTCCTCCTCCAGTCTCTGGGACGTTGATTTCCAAATGAGATGCAAAATTCAATGCAAAAGTAGCTAGGAAAGTTGTTCTGTGGTTGAGATACTTGAAAATCATGTAGTATTTAGGAAAACAGAACAAGATTAGTACCTCAAAACTATGCAGATTAAACAATCTTACAGATTGCAAGAATCAAATCTGAGTTTATATTAGTTACTAGCCTACATTTCTTGAAATATAGAGTTTTATATCAAATTTTCATTTAATTAACATCAAATCAGTCACTTATATTATAACTCCACTTGTCATTTTTACTTGTGTGAAATTAGCCCTCTCCGGGCTATGCTTTATTGACACACAAACTAACTAACTAAAATACATAAAAGAAGGAAATAACATTATTTTCCACGGACATCTAGACTAAACTAATTTCAGGCTTTTTCACCTTCAACCACACTGTGTAAATCCAACAATGCTATTGGGTGCCAATGGAATTATGGCAAATGAAAAGGCTTGACCATTTAGCATGATAAAGTGCAATGCTGAAGAATGATGATGATGATCAATTTTGCTTCAGACAAAAGCAGGATAAAGCCATTTTAATCATGGTAACCTCATTAGCAAAATTTCCACCCCAAAGAAAAACATTAATGGAACAAGCCTACAGTAAATAATTGAGAATTGGAATATGGATACATTTCTTCTTTTTCTCAATATGATTTTTTAAAGGCATTATTCACTCCTTAATTACATTTTCTCTCGCTATTTTTTTGCAATATAATTGTCCTATACATCATAGACACACTGTCTGCTCTTACATTGTTACACTTAATTCAGATTAATTTCCATACAACAAAACCTTGCAGGCCATGATAAATCTTAAGCTGGTAACTGTATCATTTAATGTTCTTCCCACTCATCCTCCTCCACCACTGAAAGTGTTCATACAGTCAACATTGGGGAGGGAAAATCTGGCCAGTGTATATACACATTATAATACAGAGATTCTAACTTAAATCTCCCACTTAACCATATTTATATTTACGGCATTTGGCAGACACCCTTTTCCAGAGAAAGAAGCGATTCCAAGTCTCCGTAAATAAATCCACCCTGATACTGGTTCATTAGGTTAGCACTAAAAATAGCATCAGTCCAAAAAACTGTTGGAGTTAATATACTAAGAAAAGCACATCGGAAACACATTTTTAAATATAAAAAGGTTTTATATATCATTTGAAAACTGTCATCTAGGGTATTGTTCATTCCACCACCAAGGTGCCAGAACAGAGAAAAGTCTTGATGCATGCCTTCCATGTACTGTGAGATCAGTCAAACGGTGCTAGAGGACTGGAGGGAGCAGTGTGGGGTGAGACAAGTGCTTTATGGTAAGTGGGAGCTGATTGGTTTTTGTCTTCCTATCCTGAAGCAGCAACCTCAACAGCGTATAGGAGAAAGGGATCAGGTATGGTTAAGCACAGTAAAAGTGTGACTAATGACTTGATATCTGAAAGCTTTCTTAGCCACAGGGGTCCAAGAGACACCGTCTTGTTAGTCAGGGTTGCGAGAGATGCAACAATCGTGCTGAAGTTGCCTATAAATCTCCTATGAAAATGGTCAAATCCCAGTCATTGATGAATCTCCTTGGCGAAAGAGAGTTGAGGCTAGTCTCGGACTGCCTGGTTCTTCCTGAGGTCAAATATGGAGTTTGCCGTTTGAGATTATGTCGCCAAATGTATGTGATACCTCAGAGGCGTGAAACTCACTTCTCAGGTTTGACGAAAAAGATGTTTTTAAATGCTAGCATGGAGGGACTTTGGGAAGATGAGATGATCTTGTTCATGGGTGTCAACAGGAACCAGAAAGGGCTACGTGGGTTCAGGCTTTCATTACAACCACACAGAAGCTACAGTATGCCTGTTTAAAGAGTCATTCTTGGTTTTTAATAGATTATCCAGTGTAGCTATTGCTTGGTTTGAATGAAAGCCTACACCCTCATGGTCCTTTCTGGATCCAGAATGGCACCCCTCCAAGTCATGTATCATATCATTAATGAGTGCCGGAAAGACTGCGGAAGCATCGGTCAACTTAAATTTTGCATAATTGCTTAAAATATGTAGTAAATCCAGTTTTGTGAAGAAGTTTGTGGCCGCTTGAAGAAAAACCAGTGGACATCATTAAGCCCATGGTAATCCCATCCTTCTTGTCCACAAAGAAGAAGCCAGTGCCCACAGGAGAGGTGGAAGGTCAAATTTCTGGATATCAACTGACCAAGTTGACTATAGGGATGTGAAGGTCTGTCTACTATTTGCTAATTGGAGGATCTAGGCTTTGAGCAGTGCAAATGTTTTTAGAGAAGGTTGCTGTCATTAAAGGACCTGCTGAGATCATTTCAGTAATCGTCTTGTTAACTCAGGTGAGAATGTTGACGAGCACAAGGCTGGAGATCATTATGTCAGGCTGATTGGGTTAGAATGGCAGACTTGACATGTGATGCTTGAAATCATTGTTCTTTCTTTGTTAACCATGATGACCTGCAAAGAAACGCGTGCAGCCATCATTGCATTGCATAAAAATGGCTTCACAGCCAAGGATATTGTGGCTACTAAGATTGCACCTAAATCAACAATTCATAGGATCATCAAGAACTTCAAGGAAAGAGGTTCAATTCTTGTTAAGAAGGCTTCAGGGCGTCCAAGAAAGTCTAGGAAGCGCCAGGATCGTCTCCTAAAGAGGATTCAGCTGCGGGATCGGAGTGCCACCAGTGCAGAGCTTGCTCAGGAATGGCAGCAGGCAGGTGTGAGGGCATCTGCACGCACAGTGAGGCCAAGACTTTTGGAAGATGGCCTGGTGTCAAGAAGGGCAGCAAAGAAGCCACTTCTCTAAAAAAACATCAGGGACAGATTGATCTTCTGCAAAAAGTATGGCAAATGGACATACTGAGGACTGGGGCAAAGTCATATTCTCGGATGAAGCCTCTTTCCGATTGTTTGGGGCATCTGGAAAAAGGCTTGTCCGGAGAAGAAAAGGTGAGCGCTACCATCAGTCCTGTGTCATGCCAACAGTAAAGCATCCTGAGACCGTTCATGTGTGGGGTTGCTTCTCATCCAAGGGAGTGGGCTCACTCACAATTTTGCCCAAAAACACAGCCATGAATAAAGAATGGTACCAAAATACCCTCCAACAGCAACTTCTTCCAACAATCCAACAACAGTTTGGTGAAGAACAATGCATTTTCCAGCACGATGGAGCACCGTGCCATAAGGCAAAAGCGATAACTAAGTGGCACCTTGAAATTTTGGGTCCATGGCCTGGAAACTCCCCAGATCTTAATCCCATTGAGAACTTGTGGTCAATCCTCAAGAGGCAGGTGGACAAACAAAAACCCACTAATTCTGACAAACTCCAAGAAGTGATTATGAAAGAATGGGTTGCTATCAGTCAGGATTTGGCCCAGAAGTTGATTGAGAGCAGCCCAGTCGAACTGCAGAGGTCCTGAAAAAGAAGGGCCAACACTGCAAATACTGACTCTTTGCATAAATGTCATGTAATTGTCGATAAAAGCCTTTGAAACGTATGAGGTGCTTGTAATTTTATTTCAGTACATCACAGAAACAACTGAAACAAAGATCTAAAAGCAGTTTAGCAGCAAACTTTGTGAAAACTAATATTTGTGTCATTCTCAAAACATTTGGCCACGACTTTTGGTACACAAAATCATTCATGAACGCCTGCATTCCCGAGAAGGTGAGTAATCACCTGAGCAAAGGTGAAGGATCATATGAACAAAGAAAGTAAAAACTGCCTGTCATGATTGTATTGTTATTCTGCTGGCTTGACTTGAACACCTTTGACTCCCTCGTTTTCCTGGTGGCATTGGAAGTCACACTGTATTTGTCAACCCAATGCTGATGTTTTTGCTTGGTGCAATGCTTTTTTTTTTCCCACTGGCATGCAAAGTCCCTCCATTTTCACATGCTCAAAAGTAACTGGACAATCTAATGATAAAGAGTTTTTGTATCCGGTTCTTCTGATTACAAATTAAATGTATAAAAAGTCCAGAATTGATCCTAAGTTAATTTCAAATGGTGTCCATTAATGAAAACTCTCATAATGTACTCCAAATAGGTGTCTATGTATATTCATTAAGAATTGAGATAGAGTACTTGAAGCTGTTGTGCATGTTAAAAAGTTCACGATATCACTTTGAATATATGAAAGTAGAAAAACTATTAAAAACATGTATTTAAGTACATGTTTGTTACTTTCTTACTTCCCACCTCTGACAAAACTGTAGTGTGTGCGATATTGTTATGAGTGTATCAGGTACAGCAGCATTGCAGTGCTCTCATTCCCTCAGTGCACAATTTGTGTTCATTAGTCTGCTGTCAGTGCCCTGTTCTCGTCTCAGCAGTGATACTCGAGTGCTACAAAAATCCCAGCAACATTGCCACACTCGTACCATCACCACACACACACACACACACACACACACTAACACTGCTCACTTGAGGTTTTATGGTGTTTCCACACGCAGAAGTGAGGAGCTGATAAACTGTACATAGTTACAAATGGACAGTCATACTATCTAAATGTGTCAGACATTTTTGTTTGTTTGAACCGAACCATTTTTTGAATTATTAGAAAATTTTATTATAAGCATTCACCGTATTGAAACACGTGATTGATTGGTAGGTGTTTTATGTGCTCTTTTAGATTGATTGTTTAAACAATCAATAACCTATGAAGATTTTACTTTTGGTTTGAACCCTGGGTTTTTCCTGTGAATCCAATTTTCCTCACAGGCATTTGATTATAAGAAATGAAGACCACAAAATTGTGCTTGAACATCTTAGAAGAGCAGCAGTTATAAAAATGCTCAAACCAAAACAACAATCATGCCCTAGTCAAGGTCTCTAAGATCTCGTTTTCCCCCAGTTTCATGTGAGGTGTAGTTGAAGCTGCTGGCCTGTACATGATTATGTAGTCTGCTGGCACTGCTGGCATACAATTGACTGATAATTGCATGAATGAGTAGGTGTACAGCCATTACTAATGAAGTGCTCAGTACGTGAGGCTGTAAATAGCAGGGAAAAAAGCTCCTATTCAAAACCCAAAGGCTGCATTCCGATCAACTACACTGGTATTCACTTCCTGCACCATTCATTATTATTATTAAGAATGAAATAATATTAAGACATCATTTCTAAGTAATCTACGTATACATTTAATCAATAAATAATTATATGTGACTAATCTTTATAATAATCTCTCTTGGAATGACCACTCATCATGTTAATCAAGTCACATTTATTTGCAAGTTATATACATTTAATTAGTATGTTTAGTTTCTATATGCAGTGTGTGTGTATTTATAATTTTTTCCCCCAGAAGTGTGAAATTTTCATAGTAGCAGCAACAGGTATCAGAGATGCTTGTGTTACCAGGGCAACACACAGAGAAAGTGATGTCTGCATTAAAGATGTTGAAGGGTGTTCCAAAAGAAGAAATTTTTGTTGAGATCTCCTCTTACTGAGATTCCGTACAGGGAGCAGAGAATATGGCGTACGGTATGAAGTACCCTAGAGAACAGAATGCAGCCCTAATCTTCAGTGTATGGAGGGAGGGTCAGGGTGTGACCTGGCCATGCAAACACTTTGAGAAGGAATATAGTAGGTGTACCTGTTAAACAAAACAAACAAACAATCAAAAAAAAAAAAAAACAGTAACCGCATGTACAAGGTATTCGTACCTAAAAAGAAAACGGGTCCACTTTTGATTAAAAAAAAAAAAAAAAAAAAATCCATAGGGGCCTTGAAGGAAAGTGAAAATGAAGAGACACCCAATATAGAGAACAACACTTTCAAATATCACTCTTGACAATCTGTTCATTTCCATACAACAGCTCCAAATCAGAGCATATACTTATTGTAGCAAAAAGAAAAAGTAAAAATTAAAAAAAGGATATGCCCCCTTCCTGAGTTATTTATCTATTTGCATATTTGCAAACCAGCGTAAAAAAATAAACATATAAACAAATAAATAAACTTTCCAAAAAATCGGGTTGTTCATGATTTAGCAAGGGGGCAGTTACTTTTTCACATGGGGCCAGGCAGGTTTTTTTTTTTCAATGTTTTTTTCAATCAATTGAAATCATTTAAAAACTGCATTTTGCATTTACTCAGGTTACCTTTGTATAATATTAAAAAGTCTTTGATGATCTTAATCATTTATGTGCAAAAAAATGATCAGGGGGTAAATAAGGGAGCAAATACTTTTTCACAGGACTGTAATTATTGAATTAATTGAAACCTGTGATTTTGACAGCAGCATTTTCCTGTAATGTTCTGCGTTTAATAACTCAGGGCAATTCCCCAAGTTCTAGAAACAAAACTTTATTAAACACAAAACCTTAAAAAAAATATTAGTGGAAAAAAAACAGTACTCTGATAACATACAGTACTAAAGTGAAATGTATTGTTTAAATTTTTATCTATATTGTGAGTTTACTGTAAAGCATTGTTTTCCTTTTTTTTGTGTGTGTGTGATTTTCAGAAAGACCTGGATATGTTCCCTGGCTGGAACTTGAAAACACAGGATGGATCAATTCGAATCCAAGAGAATTTTAAACAAGTCAAAAGTTTTAATCCATTTCAAGAACATTTTGCCAAAAATTATAAATACATACAGACTATAAATAAAATAATTAGAATATTGAAATAAACTAAATAAAAGCTTTCAAACCACAAATCTATGTATAAATGATTGGTTTTACTTTTGTCTTTGTCTATGATTAGTGAACCTCCGACCTACTGTCTTTTAGAATTGTACATCTGAAATTTATTTATTTATGCATTTTTATATACATTTTCAACAGGATTACACCCAGGAGAAAATCCCTATTTGACCATCAATACATATAGAAGTACTGCTTGTGCAATGCTTTACAACAGATAACCGGTCAGTAAGCTGCCCAGAGCGTGTGAGGTACGTGTCAAATCAAAAACCTACATATCTGTAAAGCATTACATTTTTGTAATCTGTTCCAAAACCCAGAAAAAAGGAGTTGTTTTTGTAATTAAGAGCTCACAATCATATACACTAGGTAACACACTTTATTGTAAATTATTAGCATTTCCCTCTGCATGTCCTTATGTACATTATGCAAATTATTTAGACATGCTCACGCGCGCACACACACACACACACACACACATACAAACTGCTGCACACACATGCACGCCAACTGAGGAAGAACTTCAAAGTGCCTCAATTATATTATACTGTACAACAAAAATAAATGTGTAACTTTACAGACTCTCAAACTTTTGCTCTTGATATTTGACTCACAATTTAGATACAGCTTTAATTTCTTTCCTTTTAAACCTCAGTGTCACTCCACCTCTGCTACATGAGCCACCTCCACCTCCATGGTCTGAATGATCTCTGAGGCCTGCTCCTCCTCCGCCTTTACGCCGGCCTGCTGTGCCAGGACGTAGTTCACCACTTGCATGATGCTCTGGTCGGAGAGCGTGGTGACGGCGCCCTCGTTCATGGCCTGCATGGCTTCTACCGTCTCTTCTGTTATTAGCACAGTTTCAATTTCCTCGGTGGTGGAAGGCGCCTCCGCTGGGCACAGCTCAGGGGGCAGCTCGGGGCTCAGGATGCTGACGGCGTGCTCGACCTGGGTGCCTTGATTATGAAACTGTAGCGTGTCCTTCTCTAACATGATCTTACCCGGCAACTGATCACCATGGTATTTCGAGATGTGCTTTCTCAATGTGCGGGCATCGATGTGCGCCTCCTGGCACAGAGGACACACGTAGGGGCGCTCGCCTGTGTGTGTGCGCACGTGGCGCTTCAGCGAGCGGGCGTCGGCCCACGCCACACCACATGTCAGACACTCGAACGGTTTTACACCTGTGGCAAGAAAGGACAGTATTGAACAAAAGAGCATTACACTTTTAATATCAAACAGGAGATCAACAACTCATAGGGCTGTTCAATCCCTTTTAGACTAAATGTTCAATATACGTGTTGGACGAAAGGCTAATTTGATGCTGTGAGCTCAAAATTATTGGGAAATATCTGCAGAGAAATCCTTTTAAGTCATTAATAAGTTTCCTTTATTTAAAAGTTCCTCTGAACAAAAGGGCTGATATGCCCCCTAGTGGGAAAAACTTTAAATTGGAATTTTCCCAAAAAATCCCAAAGAGAACAAATTGGATTCACATAACATATTAATAATAATAATAATAATAATATCTCCTTTGAGAAATTGAGTGTGTGCACAAGACTAATCAAAGTGCAAAAATAGCTTTTTTTTCATACTAAATGTGACAAAGTGTTATTACATCATAAATGAGCAAAGACTATTTTGCTCCGAAATGCAGGACAGGAAACATCAAGAGAAGTGCAGATGTAAAAATTAAAGCATTTCTAAACAGAATATTCGTTAAATCTAGGCTACTTCATTGCAGTGAAATCCAGGTGTCAGTTTGCATAAGTAGAACATCAAGCAACTATTTTGTTTACGTGTCTGCGTGAGTTCACCTTGATGGTTGTTCATGTGGCGGCGGTACTCTCGGAGCTGAGTGAACTTCCTACCGCAGTGTTCGCACTCCCTATCCAGGTTCTGCTTCACTCTGCCCTTCTTTCCATGAGTGGCCTTCTTCACATGCCTCCTGAACAGGGCCTTCTCAAAGAACTCCTTCCCACACACATTACACCTGAGCAAGGACACACAGAAGAATGAGATACAGTATAGGAATTAAAGATCTTAATTTAAGATTAAACCTGTAGTTGGTGATACTTTTTCCTCCTATAATATCGACATCATAGAATTTTAAAACTCTTCTCACTTGTCAAAACTTGACTGAACTGATCCAGGTCCGATATGGCGCAACAGTACACACACTCCATCTCCAGAACACATTCCAGAGGATGTGCTTACACATGTACACAATGGGCCCCAACGGACTGAGCACACTAGAGAAACTGCTTGTGTTCTGCATTCATTTCTAATTTAATACGAATCATTACAAATTATATAACTGACAACAACTTGAGTAAAAGAAATAAAAAATAATGAGAATCTTGAAATCCCATATTTTGCTTCTGTGTCAGTGTGTACTCGAGCTGGCGTGGACCATAGATAAAGTCACTCAGTGTCATTAGCAGCATAGAATCTTAGAATTTATATATTTAATATATTAATTACTTGTTGAAATATTTCAGAACATATACTACCTTTAGTTTATATTGAATATCAAATGAGAGAGAAAGAAAAAGAATAAGAATGAAAGAGAAAATAGTTTAGTTTAGTCAAAGCCCTTGAGACCCAACTGTATATGGCCAACGTGACAGATTTTGTTTTTGAGGTTATGATAAAAATAAATAAATAAATAAAAAAATTCTACATACCAGTGTGTAACTTCTATATGAATCATTTTAATATTGTATATTATATCCATTCAGTCTTGGGTTACTGAGAACAACTGTATAAATGAACTAAGTGTTTTCCTGTGAAAATTTACCTCAGTGTATCTTATTTTAATCAACTATATATATTTTAAACAACTATATATTAAAGCTTGCTCGCATTTCTTTCTTTCATTTTATGCAAATTTTATTTCATTTTATACATACATATTTAGGTGAACTGAATAACATTGATTATGAATTATATACCAGTCAAGACTGGTGACAGGATGATGATGGGCCTCCAAGGCTCATTTATGCCTGTGGGGAATAAGGTCTAGCCCGTCTGGTCTGATCCCAGAGAAAAGCCAATGAGGCACAAATTGCTGAAAAAAGTTAATGCTGGCTACAGTAGAAAGGCTTCGGGACACCCAGTGCATTCTAGTCGGCTACGTACAGAGATTAGCAGACAAAGAGTTCAAGACCCAATGTCCAAGATCACAAATATGACCATGCCCCTGTCGGATGCAGCGGACAAACGAGTCCGATCCACGAGTACGATCTCACGACATACGGCATCGAAAAGGTCTGTTGCTTCATCCACGTGCCAATTATGACAGTAGTGGACGGAGAGGCGCTTTAATGTTATGGCCGATCGGGGTACATAAATATATAACTTATTTAATAAAACTACATTAACGCCAACATAATATTTTCAGCAACCATTTGTGTTGTCACTTCCAATGTCTTAAATAGTTGTTCCAGTGCTTGCAGTGCCATGAAATAAAAGAAAATACGCACTTATTCTGCAAAGTACATCTTCCTCAAAAATATAACTGACCATGTGTTATGGGCGAGTGTGTCAGGCTGTAGCTAAAAAACAAATGTGTCTCAAAGGAGGTATATTAGCATGCTCTCTACTCTTACCTGTAAGGTTCTGCAATGGTATGCGATTTAACATGAGAATACCAGTCCTTCTTCCAACTGTAGCTTTTGCCACACACCTGGCACTGGAAGGGTTTCAAACCCAAGTGCTTATTCATGTGCTGCTGCAGGTCCTTCGCCTCAAAGAAGCTTTTATCACAGCTTAAGAGTGTGAGGGGAAAAGAAAGAAAGAAAGAAAAAAAAAACAGCCACCACATAAATGTTAGTTTTGTAAAATGCATCTGTAAATGTGTTCATAGACAAGTGGAATAGAAACTCACTGGGAACACTGAAAGGACCGGGTCTCTGGTTTGGGTTGATGTTTTTTCATGTGTTTGCTCAGTGCAGACGCCCGGTGAAATGTTGTGCCGCATAGCTGGCAAAAATATTTTGATTCACCTAATTTAAAAAAAAAAAAAAAAAAAAAAAAAGAGAGAGAGAGATCATGATTTTCATACATGTCCATATCACCAGTCAGAATATTTTATATAAGAAACTCAAACTCCCCAAAAATAAATAAATCACGAACTACTACTAAATTATATGAAACAAATTTTTGTAATAGTACTAGTTTTTGTACATTCAGAAAGCTATATTAAAATGCAGTTCTTAGCATAAGATTAATTTTCACTATTCAGCTTGGAGGAAGAGTGTGTGTACTAAACTTGCCTGTATGAACGCTGGTGTGCTCAGTCAGACTCCTCTTGGTAATGAAGGACTTGTCGCACATGGTGCAGTAGAAGCGCTTGGCGGTGTCATGCAGAGCTCGGTGCATCTTCAGGTTGTGCTTGGTCGCGAAGCTCTTCCCGCAGACCCTGCACGAGTGTGGCCGCACTCCAGTATGGTTCAGCATGTGGATGCGCAAAGAGTACAGCTTGGGCAGCGTCTTGCCACAAATGTCACATACAAACTCACGTTTGGTGCGACTCTTAGCCTGACCCTCCTCGAACCTATCGGAGACCTCATCGGCTGTTGCTCGGGCCTTCTGGGTTTTTTGGTGCTTATGACGGGTCAAGTGGGCACGGAGGGAGACGGCATACTGGAACTCTTTATTACACAGCTGGGAAAAGAGAACTGTTCATTAATATCACTGAACTTACTTCAAGTATGTTTCACAATGTCTATACACGAGGAGTATGGAACAGCGGACTCTGACGTTACAATAAAATTTGCTTCCCGAATCAATAAGACATGCTTTTTTAATGTAATGTTTTTTAAGGCAATATTATATTGTTAGACATTTTTACTCAAGTAGCAAATACAGCACTGTACAAAAGTCTTATTTTTTGGTTAAATTAAGTGACCAGAAGAACTCATTTTCCATCACACTCTAAAACGAAATACAGTAGCTGTTTTACTGAGTACTGTTTAAAAGTCTTGGGCACATACAATGTGTCATAAGCAGACATGCTTTTAAAATAATTTCTACTTAAAAGAAACCTCTATAAAGAGTACAAATGAGTTATAAAATAACGAGACAGGATTTTGTGTGAAAACTCTTTGCTTGAAAATAATCAGTAGTGTTAGATACATTCGAGCAGATTTATGAGTTAAACAGGAGTTAGGTTTTACTGAGCATGCTCGGGAATATGCCAGGTTTCTTTTTCACTCTCACACTTGCCCCTTTCTATTTTCATGCAAATCCCAGGAGCCTACATTAGGTTTCTTGTTTCCTTCCGAAAAATGGTCCGTCTTATATGTTGCTTTCTTTACATGCATACAAATATTCTTCTGTAATGATATTATTAATTATTTGTTAACATGTTATAGATAGTGAACGGTTTTGTACATAGGAAGGTAGATATGAGAAACATCTTAAAATTTGTACTAAAGTTAATAATACAGTGACTAAGATTTTTGCCCTGTTAATTCTAGTACGCTATACAAATGCAAGTCCTCGCCAATAAAATATGCAATCAGTGACGTGCTTGAATTTGCGTGTTAGTAAGCAGTCTAACTCTGGATGAACCCAAGTGAGACATGTGCATAGAAGATGTATTAAGTTCTAGGGTGGTTTTGTAACAATCCAAAAATTACTCCTGCCGTTCAATATGAACTCTATGAACATGGGAACGTATTTACTACTATTTACAACTATTTGTTTTTTTGTAATCAATCATCACCAGCGTGCTTTTGGACTGGGCACTGAAGGGAGATGGTATGAACTTCCTGTAGCCTAATTAAACACCCACCTTTATTTCACATTATACCATCCATAATACACACAAGGCACAAAAGCACACTACACGAGAACACAATGCCTAACCAGTGTGCAGAGACTCAAGCATGCACTAAATAAGCCGTTGTAACAGAGTGGGTACGTACAGTGCACTTGAAGCTGCGTGACTTTTCGTGCTTCAGCATGTGCATGATCAGGGTGTAGCGCCTCTGAAACACCATGCCGCATTCGCTGCACGTGTGCTCTCCATCCACTGCTCCCTCTGTTTTTTCTTGTGCTGCCCCTTCGTCTACAGGCATCACCTCAGGTTCAACTGCCTCTGCTTCCTCAGGCAACGTTTTCACACTATCAGAGGCAGACTGAGGCTCGGAATCTGAGGAGTCAGCAGACGGTCTCTTTAGTGGTTGGGACATACGTCCTCGCTTCACCGGTCTCTGGGGTATCTGAAAAGAAAAAAAGGTGCCAATCATTCTACAGGGCTCTACCTTGTACAATATAAAACTTTAATATTGATCCTAAATAGTGATTAAAAGGTTTCTCTAATTTTGAAAAATCACATCGACAGATGACCGTTTTAATTCCTCAAGAGTATATTAAAATTTATTTATTTAAATTTGCTCACACACAGTCAGTGATCCTTCATGTAAGCCATATAATTTCCTACTTTATATTTAGATACTGACGTAGATTTAGGACAAACTTGTACCTTCACAGTGTTTGACGTCTCCTCCTCTGTCTCAAGTCCCATATGCAGACGAACGTATCCTCCTTCTCTCACCGATCGCTTCCTCAGGAACCTCTTATTAGGGTCAGCACTCTCTTGTTCGTCTTTCTTCTCGTCCTCTCCTACTGTCGCGACACTCTCTGCATTCTCGGCCACTACTGGTTCCTGTTCTGGTGGAGGTGGCTTTACCTTGGGGGGCCTCCCTGGCCTCCTTTTCTGAGGTACAGTGGCTGATGGTTGTTGCGCAGTCATCACACTTTGGGGTTGAGGCTCTAAAGCTAGGACCAGTGGTTCCTGCTGAAGTGCTGGTGCTGACGCGGTTAGATGAACCTTCTCGGTTGGAGGCATCTTGCCTGGTTCCACTGTAATAATGTAAGCACCAGGCTCCATGCTCCCTGCTACTGGTGTTTCCACAACCTGAGGCTCATCCACTGTCCAGCATGCCTGAACTACAGCCAGGGATTCACTTGAGCCTGCTTGGCCAGAGTGGGTGACAACGGTCATGGTTTCCCCTGCTTCTGTTTGGCCATTATGTGCTACAATAGAAAGTGATTCAGGCAAGACAGCCTGGCCATTGTGCGCGACTACAGTCATTGTCTCCCCATCCACTGTCGCTCCTGCCAGCAACGCCAGGGATTCGGCCGTTCCGTCTTCACCTGTGATAACGGTGATGGAGTGTTCAGCTTCAGACTGTCCAGAGGGAGCCATCACTGCCTGGCCATCGCTCTGCATGGTCACCACATAAGCTCCAGAATCAGAATGGGCCACTGGCTGAGCAGGGAGTGTTTCCCTGGCTATAACTGTGTGCACGTCTCCTTGCTGATAAACCATTATCTTCTGCTCCTCCACTTTTTTGTGCACCAATTCACAAATCTGAAGCACCTCAGGCATGATGAGATGCCGTGCCAGCATGGCCACCTCTGCCATAACGCAGAAGTTGAACGTCAGCTCTGAGGTGTAGGCGAACTCCAACAAAGGCAGGAAGCTTGCCTTGCTAAAGCCTGGCAGGTAGAGAGACACAAAACAGCACATGCAAAACAATACACGTTATTTTCTTAAAGCAACCCGATTGTCTTATAATCATCACAATACTTTTTAATGTAGCAGAAGGGTTTGTATCGGAAGCAATTACCAGAGAGGTCCACAACAGCTTCATGGCTGGCCACGGCACCCTTCTCAATAAAGAGCTCGTAGAAGTATTCACTACAGGAGGCCAGGACAGCTTTGTGTGCCCGATACTCTTCAGTCTCAATGAGCAAGGTAATGTCACAGAACTGGTTGTTTAAACGCTGCTGATTCAGCTTATCCAACATGGTCTGGCCATGTTTGGGTAGGACCTGCTTTACAATCCCCTTACTGTCAACCTACAGGACGAAAACACACATGATCAATATCTTAACTATTTTGCATATCTGTCTCTCAACATAGCAGGAAAAGACAAGAAAATGATTTATTTGAACCCCCCAAAAAATATCATAATCACCCTGTCTCTGATTATTTTCCTGTTTACCCATCATGTTTTATTTCTTATATCCTACTTGATCTCAACTCAACACACATCATGTACTTACAAAAACCAGTTCATGTTTGTCAACAGTTGCAGCCTTTGGCTTTATCTGAATTGCGGCGTGCAGTTCCTCAAGACCATCTTCCTCTTCTTCTTCATCCTCCACCTCTTTTCGTTTACTTGGACCACGGGGACCTGATCCATCGTCAGCACTGTTTTTTCCACGCTCTGGCTTCTGCTGGCAGCCACAGTCCCTGATGCAGTCCTTTACCTGCTTTAGGATTCCTAGAACATAGAGATCACCACAGATCACCAAATGTCAGTCTCTTATCAACTCATCTGCATTGAAGAAAGAAAAAAGGAAGGAAAAGAAAAACATTTCAAAAGGTTTGGGTGCAAGACAGATTTATGATGATACTCCTTACTACAGCATCTAATACTCTAGTAAAAAAAAAAAAAAAATCTAGGGCTTGATCAGCTACTTTCTGCCTAAACATCGGGCCATCTTTATTTTCTTAAAACTGACTTGTCTATGACGGAGCATTTATAGAAAAGATGATTCAGACAAGCTTTCCTTTTTACCAGCTGGTAAAGATGTATATTAGTTTGGTCAGTGGTGGGAAGAGGAGTTATCTCAAATACCCAAGTAATATAGGTCTTTAGTTGTTGCTTAAAGATTGCCAGTGACTCAGCTGTATGGACATCTAGAGGAAGTTTATTTCACCACCTAGGTGCCAGGACAGAAAACTAGTCCAGATTCATGCCTTCCTCGAGCCCTGAAAAATGATGAAACCAGCCGTACATGCTTATACCTACCTAACTCAGAGAACCTGGGGGGGGAACAGCCCATCACAGGGCACAAACACACACCAAGTCACACACTGCTCCTATCAAGGGGTCACCACAGTGGACCATCCGTTCCACACACAACTTGGCACAGGTTTTTTTTTTTGCCTGATACCCTTCCTGATTCAACACTCCCTTTTTATCCGGGCTTGGGACCGGCGAGTGCATCCAGTGGCAGGGGTTTGTGTATTCGGTGGGAGTTGAACCCGGGCCTTGGATGGAAGGTGAGAAACCTACCACTGAGCCACCAATGACCCATCTGTAGTCCACAAATGAAACCCAGCAACCAGAAGGAGAACATGCACCTCCACACACACACACACACACACACACACACACACAGATTCAGATGTGAGGCACACACTCCAGCACTGTACCCCCTGACTGAGCGAGAGAGAGAGAGAGAGAGAGAGAGAGAGAGAACCCATGAAAAGAAAGAGAATAAAAAAAATATATTGTTGCTCCTTTATGTATTGAAACTAAACAGCACCACAACTAATAAGTACTACCAGTGTCTAAGTGATTATTAAAAATGCATAGTCTAATAAGCCATTATTTAAATATACAGTCAAATTCGTGCTCCCCCCCAATCCTTGTCTTGCCAGTATTACAGTCCAAGGGAAGTTTATTTGAACGTATGATGATTTCGCCATGATGCAAATTAATCTCAGGTTGCTATTATTTGTTAACCATGGGAAAGATTTGTTTAAAATAAAGTGTAACTTCTGTGATCAGGTGCGTCTTTGTGTGTCAAATGATGATGAACAGCTCATTAGCATGCCGGCTAATTTGGCGGAAGTGCTGTTTGACTGGATAAATCCCACTGGCTCTGTCCCAAACAGCTCCCAAGTGGAACTATAGTGCACTGCAATACAACGTAGGGTAAAACCATTACTTAATGCCCTAGAATGGGCGGATATATAGTTATATATTTACAGAAAGGAGAGTGAAATGGTCTGTGTGCGTGAGCTCTGGTTGTGAGTGTCAGTTGCTAAGGTGACGTACCTCTCCACCAGTATTTCCGTGAAAGGCCGTCCCAGGTGAGCTGCGGATTGAGATGCTCCCCTCCGGAGGTGTGCGCCGCGTAGATTAGCTCCTTCCGCCGCTCGGCCTGCAGCACCACTTCCAGCTCGGTGAAGCCTTCCTGGCCGCGGTGCCGCCGCTGGTAGTGCAACACTCCGTCCCGCACGACATAGCAAGCGGCCGCCTTGCGTATCTTCCTCTTGACGTTTCCGTGAGTGCCGGGGGCGTAGGGCTCGCGCTCATCCGTTAAATAGCGCTGGATGGCCAGGTAGCTCTCCTCGCTCGACATAACACACGACTGGCGGCACTCACACACGACATAAAGAAAGCCCCATAAAACTCCGAAACAGCGAGCGCTTCTCCTCCTAAAATTCACAACGGAGTTTCCTAACCCTGTCTCTGTGTCCAGGTAAAATATAGACAGCGATGTTTTAAAATAGTTTCCAAGTGGGAACTGCTGTTCGAGACCGTGTTGGGGCGGACATGCAACGAACAGACAAAATGGCTGCTGCACAACCGGATGTTGCGTGTGAAAATGGCGAATGACGGAAATTCTTGCGAGGAAGCTGCTAATACACAAGATGGCGCTGTTAGTTTTTTTTTTTTTTTTTAATTGTATTTTTTTTTTTAAAGAAATGGCTAGTTCACTTATAGTGGAAGGGTTTTCAAAGTCCGGACACAAATCATACCTCAAGTAGGGAATGCAATACATACTCATAAAAAAAAAAACTAAAAAAAAAAAAAACTATCTGAACATCGTTACGCATGACCCTGACCCGCGATTAAAACTAAACGTAACAGTATCCCTGGTTGACCTCGCTGTCATGGCAACCGGTATTGCGCCAAATTATGCTGCTTTATCAACAGTTGCCACCATAGCGTGCCTTAATCACACTACCGTATCAAGAACTGCTCCATGCTAAAGGGGTAAATGCACTAGTGGAGCATGTTTTTGATTTCATGTTGTCATAACATTTATTTATTTATTACATCATTCCAGGGTAGCATATTCTGATAGACAGATATCCCATAATGCTCTCAGTACAGTACATAATCAACAGAATAAATGTTGCTTGTGAGGAACTGTTAAATAGGAAATAGCATGGATTGGCAGAACCCAGTGAGCGTTTGGTGTTTAAGGTTACAGTGTTCAATTGTCGGATCAGTTCATTTGCAGTGCCAGCGGGCACAGGAAAGCAAGACTTCTGCCTGTCTTATGTCCGTGTACATTACATCTCCTGTGCATTGACAATGTCATGATCCACATGTGCAACAAAACAACAAAAACAAAACGACCACACCTTTTTTTTTTGTGCCATGGTTTTGGGAGCTGATTGAACGCAGACCAGGCCGTTTCTCAGACTAGGCCGCTGCGTATTTTGACTGTCTTTGGGACCGTGCACAAATCTTTTGCATGCTCAATTTTGTTTTTAAGTGGAAATATCCCAACTTCCAAAAAAGCCTCAACCAATCAGCTTCAGTCTTTCTGTTCTGTGGATCCGCTGGTGAAATTCTTTGTGTTTTCTTCGTGTTGAAGAATGGGAAGCACCCAAGCATGTCCCCACCTTTTCCAGATCAATTTAGTAGACTGGCTATTGCAAGGAATTTTTAGTTCTAAATCATTTTGAAGCTCAGTTTGTTTAATCAGTTTATCCAGACAATAAGCCAAATATGCTTTGCTTATTTAGTTACTTTAGGCATGAAAGGTTTTTCTATAGTAGTTTTTCCTTGAACATTTTTACTATTATAAGTTGAATTCCTTTTTCACTAACTTGGAACATATGTTGAATCTTTCTGACACTTAAATGTTAGTTGCTTTAAAGTTAAAGTTCTTTGGTCTAACTTAAGCATCTGATCGCAATTAATCAGTGACATTTCTTCCACTAAGCTTGAAAGTATTTTGTCTCAGACTGCCTTAACTGTTAATGTATGTTACTTGTAAATTATAAGCAAGTTCTCACTCACCATCTATACCGCTTAATCCTGTATTCAGGGTCACGGGGGCCTGGAGCCTATCCCAGGAGACTTGGGGTACATGGCAGGGTACACCCTGGACAGGGTGCCAATCCATCACAGGGCACACACACTCATTCACACACTACGGACAATTTTGGGAACGCCAATTAGCCTAACCTACATGTCTTTGGACTGTGGGAGGAAACTGGAGTACCCGGAGGAAACCCAACAAACACGGGGAGAACATGCAAACTCCATGCACATAGAGACGGGAATTGAGCCTGGCCGGGGATCGAACCCGGACCCTGGCGGTGCAAGGCGACAGTGCTAACCACTACACCATCGTGCCGCCTTAAGCAAGTTCTAAAAAAGTCATTTAAATTCAATTCCGTTTTATTTATATAGCGCTTTTAACAATGGTCAAAAAATATGGAAATGGGTTTGAAAAGTGTGAGGAAATATGGATAATGTTTAGTTATTAGATTGTCCCTGATGAGCAATCAGAGGTCGATAGTGGCAAGTAAAAACCCCCAGAGGAACCACCAACTGCTCCGGACCTTTGACATTGAATATATATCAGATCCAGACCTTTGAATATTATGTTTTTGAACCCCTGGCTTATACATAAAAAAAATTATTATACATATATGATTTCTTAATTAGTTTATTTTTACAACGACTGTAACATAATGACATAAAAAATGTTTCATAGAATATATGGCCAAAAATATATAAACCTGACCAGGATACCCATATGTGCTTAAAATCCTATTAAAAAAGCATGACATTACTACTGAGTTTGTCCTCCTTTTCCTGCTGTAACAGTTTCCACTCATTCAGAAAGGCTTTCCACCAGATTTTGGAGTGTGACTTTTGTGATTTGTGCGCAGCCTCAAAAGCATTGGTCAGGCCAGGCACTGTTGTGGGAGGAGGCTAGGGGTGCAGTCAGCTCTGCATTTCCTCAAAGTCCCAAAGGCATTCAGTGACGCTGAGGTCAGGGATATTTGCAATCCAAACCAAGCTCGACAAACCATGTCTTTATGGAGCTTGCTTTCTGAATGGGGCACTGTCATGCTAGAAAAAGGTTAGGTCTCTTAGATCTTGTGAAGGGAAATCCAAATTGTACAGCATAAAAAGACATTGTAGATGATCCCGCACCTTTGTGGCAGCTTTTGAAAAGGCACAGATATTTGGTGATATCATGGTCAGGTTCATTTTTACAGGGGCAGCCATTCAACTGTCGATCAGAAACTAGGCACATTTATATTAATGTAATAAACTATATAACCATGATTGGTGAATGTTTTTGTATACAGTACAGAACAAAAGTTTGGACACACCTTCTCATTCAAAGAGTTTTCTTTGTGTTCTTTATTGTGTTCTTTAGCCCAAACAAGTCTCTTCTGCATGTTGCCTGTCCTTAGCAGTGGTTTCCTAGCAGATATTCTACCATGAAGGCCTGATTCACACAGTCTCCTCTTAACAGTTGTTCTAGAGATGTGTCTGCTGCTAGAACTCTGTGTGGCATTGACCTGCTCTCTGATCTGAGCTGCTGTTAACCTGCGATTTCTGAGGCTGGTGACTCGGATGAACTTATCCCCCGCAGCAGAGGTGACTCTTGGTCTTCCTTTCCTGGGATGGTCCGCATGTGAGCCAGTTTCTTTGTAGCGCTTGATGGTTTTTGTGACTGCACTTGGGGACACTTTCAAAGTTTTCCCAATTTTTCGGACTGACTGACCTTCATTTCTTAAAGTAATGATGGCCACTCGTTTTTCTTTACTTAGCTGCTTTTTTCTTGCCGTAATACAAATTCAAACTCTTTGAATGAGAAGGTGTGTCTAAACTTTTGGCCTGTACTGTATATATATATATATATATATAGGATACCTTGGTAATGTGTAACCAGTTCTCTATAGCATGTTAAAGAGATTTATGACTAAAAGGGCAAGTTATAATAAAGTAATATTGTATTTCTTTTTACAGATGTAATGTCCCAGTGGTATTCATCCATATAAATCAATACACATTAATGTATAAACTGTGCTTTAGTAATTAAAGGCATTATATTTAGGGTCCTAATCAAAGTAGTAAAAAATAGTAATAATAATAATGTGCCTTACAATAAACATCAGTCTTTAATAGGTTGTACAGTATGATGGGCAGTGTTGGTGCAAACATTTTCTAATAGTTGTGAAGAACCTCAAAAACATTACTTAGTGTTTTATAAATCCCTATGTGATATACTATAGTCTGTATGTGAATTTATGCATGGAAAAAGTGAAATACAAATTGTTGCTGGTGGCACAGGCTTATTTTTAATATAACACGTGTGACAATTAAGTTATATTAAAAATCTTTTGTGTCCTCTAGAAACATTAAAATATATATTAATAAGGATTAAGTGCTCATATTATAAAAACTGTCGGTATTAAGTATATTTCAACTGTAGCTTAATAAAAAGGGGCCTCTAGGCACTATGTTAGTCTAGCTATACCGAGCTGTTCAATAATACTGTGTGTGCGTGTGTGTGTGTGTGTGTGTGTGTGTGTGATGACATAAATGTTACAACCTGAAACGACTCTGCACACTGTTGCCAGGCAACCGAATGACTCATCATCCATCTCTTTATAATGCATCAATTTGTCCATGCTCTTTATGAATGTCCTTATCTTTCCTATGCAGCTTTGATTCCAGACTTTTTGAGTTCCAGTGACACACTTGTATCTTCTTTGCTGCCGAATCCTGTGGGGGGAGCAAATCCAATATCCATGCAAAGGATAGCTGAAATTATGTGACACACTTTTAATTAAGGAGCAGAATGTACATTTTTTTTATTGCAAAAAAAAAAAAAAAGTTTTTTTCATCCAACTCATTTACAAGCTTAATAGTAGTTATTTATTTACATTTTCAGTACTGTATTTGGCAGAAACCCTTATCCAGAGCAACTTACATTTTTTATCTTATTATACATCTGAACATGTGGCAACCTGGTGGTGGTGGTGGGGCTTGAACCTGGGATCTTCTGATTGGTAGTTCACAGAGGTACCTCTGCCTCCTGGAAATATTAGTTCTGGGGTTTGAACTAAAAACCTTTCAGTTGCCACAGAGTTACCATTGAGTATTTAAGTATGTCTGTTGAACTTTAATTGGTCTTGGCTGGACTTAATTAACCGTCTTAGAGCTGGCCATTAATTATCTCTTGGTATGTCATTGTTGAAAACTACTGATCTGACGAATGCTCATACTAGGTACGTAAAAAAACAAAACAAAACAAAAAACGGCTAGTTCAGGTGTAGCATCCCACTCATGGAGCCATCTGGATTCCATTAGTTTCAAGTTGCCGACTGTATGTCAGTGAAGAAGAGCAGGAACAGTACAAAGAAGGCAATCAAATCTTCAGCGCCTCTGAAAATGTTGCTAGGCAACCAGACTGACCTGTCACAGGCTCGTATAATGATGTGTGGGCGGCACTGGTCTGCCCGTGCTCCGTGTGTCTGCCCTTATCAAGCCTACTACACATTCCTTCCACTGGAAGAAATCCTTGTATTTCCATGTCCATGTCAGTCTGACACACTGATAAATCAGTATCCTAATAAAACTACTGAAATAAAAATGTCCACTGAACCGTACACACACAGTCAGACATGTGGAGATGTAAAATGTACTATATAAAAACACTACAGGACACACACATATGCACAAACTTTTTATGAGGAAACCGACATGCACAAGCATGCATGTGCACAGGGAATGAGTTTTGTTATGAAGTCTGCTGCTCTGAAATGCATTGTCTTGCTTCTGTCTATAAGACAGTGAGTTTATATTCTGGTTGATACCTTGGTAATGGAGAGAACAGGAACAGACAAGAAGATGCCAAGTGTGTGTGTCACTGCTAGATGTCTTTCCATCACAAGAAAGTGCTGTGCTTCGGCTAGGCTTAATCCGTTACATACAGTAAATAGTCAGTTCTGTAGTGAATGATCAATGCAAATCAAAGAGCAAAATATGAGTGTTTTCATTCTCACACACCTAGAAGCAATTACGACAGTTGTTTTATAAGGGTGAATCAAATGAATACACCTTTTTTTATTGATTTTTTTGTTTTTGTTTATTGCAAGTAGGTGACACAAAAGTGTAATTTTAATTCAGGTTTTCATTCGACTCATTATGGTACATAGTGTATACCATGTATGTTTAAATTGCTAAAAGTATGAGGTGATATATATACACACAGTGGTATAGTGGTTAGCACTGTGGCCTCTCACCACCAGGCTCGAAGGTTCGATTCCTGCCTTGGGTCTGTGTGCGTGGAGTTGGCATGTTCTCCCCATGTAGGTAGGTTTCTTCTGGTTACTCCGATTTCCTCCCAAAGACCTGCTGATTAAACTAACTGACAGTTTCAAATTCCCTGTAGAGTGTAAGTGTGTGTGTTTGTGTACCCAGGGTGTACTAGGTTTGTGTCCCACCTAGTGCACTGCAAACCCTAATGCTCAAAGTAATTAAACATATTGAGTACTGTTAACTTAAATAATTACAATTACTTCTAATTAATAGGCCTTGATGAGTATTTAGAACTTTTGGTATTTATGAGTTTGTAAAAATGACACTTTTTAAGTCCGCTGAACAAATTGATATTTGAAGTAATTGTAAGTACTTAAGTAACAGTAACTGTCACCTTAAAGTTCCACCTATTTAAAATCTTTCAGACTAGCGATTTTGTGTCTGACGTCATCAGTGCAATGGTGGTGGCTCAGTGGTAGGTGTTTCGCCTGCCATGCACCGGATTCGATTCCCAACGACTGGATAAAGTGCGTGTCCCAAGCCCAGATAAAATGGCGGGGTTGGGTCAGGAAGGGCATCTGTGGTAAAACCCGTGCCAAGCTTGTGTGTGGACAGGATTGTCTGATGTGGTGACCCATTGCCGGGAACAGCTGAACGACCAACAATGATTTATTTGATTTGCAACAAATGAAAAAAAAAGATGATTGCTGTTACTGTAAATAGTGTGAGTTAGGCTACTCAATAATGCAAGTAAAGAACGATTAATATGAATGAGTACAACAAACTCAAAAACTGACAGGTCTGTTTACTTAAAATTGGAAACATCATTACTTAAAAAACTTACTAACTTATTCGGGTTTACAGTGTGCGCCTGAGTGCCTTGGAAATCGGCTTCAGGCTTCCTGTCACGCTCTATGGGATAAATGATATAGAGTGACAGTAATAATTATTTGATAATAATTGAATAGCTGAAGTATTAGAAGAATAAAGTAATCTGAGTTTTATTGTTACAGAAAAGAACAAGCTACCGATATCTAGTGGTAACTCTTTCAATCAGTAATGGAAATCATTGGCTTTCTTTCGGCAAGAAGGTCATCGGTTCGTGCCCCACCTCTGCCAGGTTGCCGCTGTCGGGCCCTTGAGCAAGGCCCTTAACCTTGTCTGTTCCAGGGGTGCTGTATGATGGCTGAGCCAGCGCACTGACCCCAGTCTACTAACAAGAAGCTGGGATATGACAAGAATAAAGAATTTTACTGCGCACAAACATATATGTGACAAATAAAGTCATTATATTGAACTCACGAATCTGGCTTAAGGAAACATAATGTGATGTGAATAATATGAGGTTAGTCCGTGAGGAAAGTGTGTGCGTCTGCGTGTTAGAGCATGATAAAGAGCTTTGTACTTTCATGGAGAATGGGGTCGCTGTTGTGCCGTCATGTGGCGTCAGATGGAACACTTTGTATTCATGCCAGGACAAAGTCTCTGAATCGTGACTCAGGCAGAACTGAAGGAAATTACTTCTGACTCCATTCAGTGACTATAAACTGCTGCCAATGTACTGTTCACTTATAATAAAAGAAAAAAAAAAGTGTCAATTACTTTCACTATAAAGTTCACAATATTTGAACCAAGATCAACTGATAACTGTGCCATACCTCATACTAAAGGCCGGGGCTCTATAAGTGCATATCACATATACTGTACGATTAAAAGTCATGTTTGCATGACAGCGGTTTTACAACCTCACAAGCATGCTTATGAAGCTATGAAACAGGGTGTCCTGATGATACCAGAGATAAAACTAGATCTGCCTGCATGCACTGATTGAGACACACTCCGAGCACGGAAGAGAAATAAGAGTGCAAGGAAAAAGTAATTGCTCTTTACTGTCTGACGGCGCGGTCTGTGATGCCTTTTTGAAAAATGAGACTGACAAGGCTAATCTTCCATGAAATCATGAATCAGATTGTTCAGTAAATGAACTCCATCATATTTGAATCTTGAAGGGCAAGCGAAATGGAAAAATGCATTCTGCGTCGTCTTCCAGGGAGAAATACAAGAGAGAATGTGCGCCTTTTTAACACACAAAATGATTAATGCAGCTACATACAGTAATGTGATGCTTACACCGACTGTACATCTAGCCCTAACCTTACACTCCGTAACTTGAAGAAAAGGGATACTATGACTTGTCTTGCACTTTGCCCTAAATTTAGATATTACGATGCCCTTGAAATGCACTGGCATGTTGGTTTACGCTCAGGCGTAGTAGTAAAGGCACCAAGCCAGGTCACATGACTTCTCTGCCCTCATGGGTACACCCTCAGGCTCGCATATGTGTGTTTACATGCATGTCCACTCATTAAGATTCACGCCTGTTTACACCACCAAGCCAGTGTTTATAGTATACATATTATTTCCAGCCGAATCTGACTTTTACCAAGGAAGGGCACAGGGCTCATTCAGAGCATTTAAGTGGAGTGGAAAATCGACTAATTAGTCATAAAAAGAACAAGCTTTCGCTCGTATAGCAGCTAGATTTACAGTAGGTCCAGAGAAAGTTGGTTCGACGCACAAAACACAAGCGGAACCTTATCAGAATGAACTGTCCGTATCTTTTTGACTCGTGACTCATGAAACTCAAAAGCCTTAGAGTTGTAAACAGTTCTCCGTGACCCATCCTGTTCATGAATTTATCTGTTCTTTACCACTTGTTGTGTCTGAAATGTCCTGGATGTGTAAAATAATAAAGGGAATGGTTGTGATCTATCAGTAGGGGGCACACTACAGTACATCATTCACAGCCGCATAATGCAAGAGCAGTCCACAGAAAAACACACACACACATACACACACACACACACACACACACACACACAAAGATTTCTCATCTCATGATAAAATAACGTGCATTATTACACTTTGTTCTAGAAAATACATGGGTTTACATAGAAAGTACTGTGCAGAAATCCTCTGTCCAGACAAAAAGTCACAGAAAATATGGGATCAGACAACAGGTTCCCAAACTGGATTTTCCAGATGTGATGTCAGAAAACTGTGAAAATTTGTCGACAAGCTGAAGATAGAAAACATGCCTGCTTCTGATGAACAATCGTTAAAGGTCATTTCCCTAAGGGAAAATCTAGTCAAATGCTCCCACCTGTCTTGTCTGGAACCAAAATGCATGCGCTGACCAGAGGTCTTGGACAAGCGATGTAAGAGAAACTAAGAAACCTAAGAAATTTCTGCATCACGATGTGGAGAATCCTGTGGTTCAAAACATTAAAAAGCTGTAAAAATGTATACAGCTGCAGAAGCAAAGATTTCTACCAAGGTTAGCGATGAATTCCATCCAGCGGAGCATGAGATCTGGTTAAAATCACCGGAATGATGAATCCCGAGGAATGTAAACAGGTTTCGATTAAACATGCTCGGTCGAAGTGTTATAAACGTTCCTTTAGCTAACGTTTGCAATGACTTCCTACACGCAGAGCGCACACCATTAGAGTTGGAATTGGAGAGAAAAAAAAGATGCACAAATATTAAATCAGTCACCAGAGTTCCTCAAAAGGTAAACCAAGCTGTAGCCGTGCGAGGTTAGGGAAAAAACATCAAAGGAAATATGTAGGAACATTTTAATTCTGCCCACAAGAATGAAACATGAAATAAATATTACGGAAATGTAAGAAGTTGAAATAAATCATCTTATATTTCCGAGGCCTCCAGGTGGCCTTCTTGACAGCATTGTATACTCGTAGTATTCTCATAAACTTTATGACGATCCACAGGAGATGCTTTAATAACTGTTTTGAAAAAGATCCCACTCATGCTGAGCACTTACAGTACTTGCAAATTTTAACAATGCATAGGTGGATGCAAGCATTTATCCAAAATAGTTTAAACCATGAGTTATCTTATTAAAATGCTGTGATCACTAGCAACAATTATTAAATTTTTTCATGTTTTTTTTTTTGTACAATTTTTGTAAATTACATTATCAGCCAAAAAAATTATAGAGAAAATCTGACCTTTTGTATGAGGGTCAATAACATAAACTGGCTTACATTTAAGTAATGTCTTAAAAATAATGTACAAAAATACATTAATGTCTTAAAAATAAACAAGCAAAAATAAAACAGCAAAAACAAAAAAAACAAAACAAAAAAAAACTTGTCAGCACATTATTAAAACCTAGAAGGATCGTCTTTTACTTTTGGAAGAAATGTGATGGGATTTAAGGCGACTTAAGTGCAAGGTGACGTAGTGGTTAGCACTGTCACCTTGCACCTTCAGGGTCCTTCCCACAGTCCAAAGACATGCAGATTACGCTGATTGGTGTTCCCAAATTGCCCGTAGTGTGTGAATGAGTGTGATGGATTGGCACCCTGCCCAGGGTGTACCCTGCCATGTGCCCTAAATCTCCTGGGATATGATCCATGCCCCCCCGTGAACCTGAATACGGGATAAAGAAGAAGGTATAGAAGGCGAGTGAGTGTGTGATGGGACTTTATACGTTTGCTGAAACTGCATTTAAAAAAAAAAAAACAGACAGCAGAAATCATAGCTATGTTTAAAAGTAAAATTAAGGACATTTCCAGATGTTCTACCTTATAGCTGTTTTGATTAAACAGACATAAGAAAACCACTTGTTAGTGATAATAATCAGGATAAAAATGGTTTCAATTTGCGACTCAGCAGAAAGATTAGTCTTCAGAGCAATGGAAACAGGTGGTCTGCTAAGTGCAGATTGGCCCTTGTTCTAGAATGATGGATGCGTCAGGGTAAGAACGGATTGAACAACGCATGAAGCGATGCAGCCACTAGAGGCAGTGTTCAACATTACGCTGAATATTGTGTAGGTTCCCCTTGTGCCACCAAAACAGCTCTGACCCATTGAGTATGACTCCACAAGACCTCTGAGGGTATGTTGTGGCATCTGGCACGTTAGCAGCAGATCTTTTACGTGCTGTAAGTTGCATGGTGGGGCCCCCATTAATTGGACGTGTTTGTACTGGCCCCCTTCAAAGTGCTATTTTTTAAAAATGATTTGTAATCACCTGCTCTGGATAGTGGAGGAGGATAGTGACACCTCCCTGAACACAAACACTTAACTGTTGTCTCTGGGTTGACCTGTTATCCATGGAGTTATATAGAGTTCAGAATGTCAGATCACAAGGTTAACAAGGATTGCGCTGATTGAAAGTGCTGTTGAGAGATTGTGTCCTGTCTTGTCCACTACGAGCAGTGCATCTAGGTAATAGATAAAAGACTAGACGAGCCTGTGTTCAGGAGAGAACAGGATACACTACAAGGTGACTTTCTGTCCCTCTGGAAAAATCCCAAGACTTTATGAGCATGTGTGACCTTGAAATCTGAGAGGATTTCCTGGAAGCACCTTCTTGTTATTCATGAGAGCTCAGACCTTTAATAATATGATGGTAATCATTAACACTATATATATATATAGTGTTAATGATTACCATCATATTATTATATTCTAATAATATATATATATACATATATATATATAAAGACCAAATATTTTCTATTTTCATATTGTATGGCCTATGATGAGTCCCTTTCTTTTTTATTTCACGATGCATGCTCTATGATGAGTACATTTATTCACACTGGCATAACAAAGTGCTTACACAGTATAGGGGCCGTCGTGCTTACTGGTTACTTGGTCAGAGCTGAGTGAGACTATGGTTCCAGTATGACACTTGGCGTAAAAACCCTGCTGGGAACTGAAACAATGTCTTTGCAATGCTCCGTACACAGTGCACAGGATTAGTAACACTCTGATCCCTTTCCCTTCGCCTCCATTATGCAATCAAGCCATGAACTCTCAGCTATTAGCTTGGCACAGCTATATGAGTGGGCCACTCCTTAGGGTTGTAGGATCAAAGTACTGCTATTGTTTCCACTACCTTTCCCTTCTAAAGTCCCTCTCTTCTATATCACATTAAGACACTGGGGCAAGCAGTTCTCATTAAATCATTTTTACAAAAGCTTGATTTAGAAATCCATTAAGGAGGGACCTGATAGTGTGCAAAAAAATAAAAGAAATAGTAAATATTTAATGATCCAGACGCACTCCGGCTAATGCACTTACAGTAATTTCACCAGGAAATGACGAGAGACTTAAATGTTGTCAAGGAAGATTAGTGCACTGTTTATTCTGCTTTTGTATTAAACTCGTGATTCATCCTGGTTTGGCCTAATCACCCATGAAGATACCCCAGCACAAACCAGTAGCAATAAAGAGACCTTTGTTAGCACACTCTTGCAAAAAAAAAAAAAAAAAAAACGAGAAAAAAAAAACAGGAGTTAGTGTCTCATGTTATAACTAAGGGCCTCTGTTTCCAATAACACAGACACCCTCTCAAACTAGCACACTAGCCGTGACCTCAAGCTGACATTGCTGGGAAAGTAGTGATGGACGACACTTAGAGAATCAGAAAAAAGAAGAAGAAAAAAACAATATAGTGAACTGACTTGCCTTAATGATATTACAAATCGCTTAAGGTTTATCTATACAAACAGGTCAAACGTTTGCTGGTGCATAAATCCAATCTCTTAACACCACATTGTATACTTCTATATAAAACTGTTTTTTTTTTTCATATATATACTATTTTAGTTAAGATGGGAGAAAAATATTAACTTTTTTATGTATAAAATCGAACAGTACTTTATATTTCTATCACAATTCTTAGTATTCTCTTTAGTTATAACATTCCCTGGAAATGCTTTTAGTAGGACGAAACTGCATACCTGCAGCTCTGCAAGTTCTCAGAAACCAGTTTGCCTCCTATATAGTTTATCTTAATGTGAGTTAATAAACACCCAAGTGCTTTCATAAACGCCAACTGTTCTCTGAATATAAAAGAGGAAAATGCTTTCATTAATACCTTATTCAAAGCAGAAAGAAGACAAAGCAATTAGATGAGGAAAGCGTGTTTGAAATGAGGGATGTTTTTTTTTTTTTTTTTTTTTGTACTGACTCTCCTTTAATTCAGTTTGACCTTGAAACGGAGACCTGAGTGCCCGGAGCACTGCATGTGCATATGCATGCTTGCCATAATGTGCATTTAGCAGGCATGAGTAGTATGAAGCAATGAAATCTTGCTGACAACATAAAACGTATTACCTTAGCCAGCGGAGATTGTGTCCGCCCTCCCTTTGGAGGATCAGCCCTACCCGTGACAGAAAGGAGCACGAGACAAAGGACAAGGAACAATGGAGAGGAGGGACGTCAGGAAAGAGGGAAGGAACTGAAATGGAAAGGGGGAGAGGAAAGAGCACAAGACAGTGTGGCATTTTAGAAGGTCACAAATTTGGATCATTCTGGAGTGGCAGCGTGTTAGAGTAGTGTTAGAATAATACACAATATTAGAAATGTATTTATTGTAGTGATGAAATTCTGGATCTAGAGTTCAAATGGACTATCGTGTGATTGTTTCTATTTCCATATACATAGATCAAATCCAGCATTTACTGTATAAAGCACCATTAAAGTCCTAAATCTTTTTAATAGCATAAATCTCGAAAAAGCTACAATCAATAATGATATTGGATATCATTTAATTGGCAACGAGCCAAAAGCAAGGTAAAGTATTACAAGGAGAAACAGGTCAAGCTAAAAAATGATGAGAATATAATGAAGACGTCCATTTTTGCCAGTCCATGACCACGTCTTGGGCACATCCTGCAATATTGGTTCAGATTAGTTACATGTATAAACATACAAACGGAAATACAATATGCCAGTGTGTTCTAATGGGAAATCTAATCACAGGTCGAAAAGCACCTTTTTATGAGACATATGCCACTGCAATGCTGCTGTCTTTAATAATGTTTGGTATAAATACTGTCCCCGAGACAAATACCACAGCCAAGCTCAACCTTAAGTGCAGTTAATGAAATAGAGCCAAGAATTGAAAAATCCTTTCATTACTTAACAAGTTTACTTTCGCTTGGTGTTAATAGTGGTGGTGGTGTGAACAGATTGCTCGATACATAGAGATGGCAGGAAATGTGGTGTGATAGAAGGCCAGCCAACAGGCTGCAGGTTTGCTCACAGTCAGCAGCATTAATAAGTACTGTATTACTCAAAAGCAGTTACATCGTAACCAGAGCTTTCACTTAGAATTTGCTATATATTTTAATATGTTCATTGCTGTATGTAAAAAAGGTGACTTATAAGAAACAAAGCCAACTCGTGTCCTTCAGACGGTAGTGTAGTATGTTTCATGTGTAAACTGACCTGTGTAAGAGGAGGAAAGGAACAGAGCTATTTACACTGACCTATACCCTAGTGGGGGTCCGGAAAGGTTATTGCTTTTTGGTTATTTAGATGTTCTCGATCATGCTGGTGGAGCAAATGGGACACTGCGGTGAAGGTTTTACCTACAGAAATGTGCTGCTCTCATTACACAGATTCTCCAGGCAAACCATCAAGGGCACACACACACACACACACACTTACACAAATACATTCTATATGCAAAAGTTCATTAAAAAATCGAACTATCTATCTATCTGTCTATCTAATCGAGCCAGTTGCCATCTTTCAAAAAGCATTATCTTCCACTTCTTCCATCTCAGTAAGACAAAAATCAGTGACGCTCTTACGACAGCAAACCAAACTGAAAAGAATAAAGCTGAGGAAGGAAACGTTTTTTTTCTCTGGCAAACGTCATCAGCCTTTTGAACAAAACAGGGAACACTGTGCCAAGGACACAAACCGCCACCGGTCCTACCCTGTTCCAATCAGTTAGTTTACTCATTAAATGTTTAGAGCATGCAGTTATAGCAGAAACACATCAAGGTCCAACCGCAGCACTCATCTTCCGGAAACCTCTGACATAGCCCGGTTCTCTCTAACACTGTTCTGACAGCATAAGCTATGATGTTATGTAATATTTTACTTCCTGCTGAGAAATAAATGTTCCCATAGAAATGAATAAATAAAACCTAAAAGCTCATACAGCGGGTGCAGGACGAAGCAGTTAGCTGGGTGATGAAGTATGTGGAGATGACTGTTATGGTCATGCTGATTACACACTAAATGTAACAGAAAACAATTATATTGTTTACATGTTTACAAGGATAAACATACAGATAAGAAAATGGGACGCATAATTCAGAACGCATTTAAATCCAGAAAAGGTGATGTGCAATGCATTAACAGCATCCTTAAGTTAAGTTCTGCCTTTATTTGTCAATATATTTATTATAGTATATAATATATAGGATAGGATTTATATATAGTATATTTGTATATACTGTACGTACATTACAGCACAGTGAAATTCCCCAGCTTTTTTGTCAGACATTTTACGGCACTCCTGGAGCAGACAGGGGCCCAGCAGCAGCAACCTGTGTGCATCTGGGGCTTGAACCAACAACCTTCTGGTCAGTCGCTCAGAGCCTCCACACACTAAGCCATCATATAGTAACTATACCTGGTCAGACTCGTGCTGGTTTCAATGATGCTAGTAGTTTCTTTATATTATTGTGACTTAAATTCACTAAAAATACTGTAAACACATTTTTTTTTTAAACTACAGACGTGAAATTAAAAGAAAAGATCCAGTGCATATCTCTAATTGAGATCAATTATTCATTTTAGATGTTTAGCTGAGGTTGAAGTGTCAACTGGCATTTATACCTCAAGGTTCCACCAGGGGCATTTGGACTAGGTCATGACCACTTTGCGTTTACAGATACAGACAGGATACAGATGCAGATCAAAACAATGTCAACGCCTCCTCCTCTTTTTACTACTACTACCCTCTACTACTACACTAGTACTACTACCCTGCTCTTCGTACTACTACTACTACTACTACTACTACTACACCCCCACAACCCCAACTCCGCCACACACCTAAAGCAAAAGAAACGTTTAGTGTATTTCATCACGTCTAACTAACTTATTCTTTAGGATTTTTTTTATGTTCTGAATGCCTCCTGGCTGGTTAGGACAGGCATCATTTTGTTGTCTACAGTAAGGCTCTATTTATCCTGCATTTACACAACAGACTAAGGATACGTTCTGAAACCAAACACAATGAAAATTGTCGTACAGCTGCCTTTTGTCCTGCAAAACCGACCGTAATTACAGTTGAGCACTGCCACTTACAAAAACACTTTACCTCCAATGCTGCTCGTCTACCTCCTGCAATTGAAATGAACAGGGAAGCCAATAAATTTTTTTTTTTTTTTCATTTTAATAAAGGACTGAGGGGTTGTTTTGCAGCACTGTGAGTTATGACAGGGTGTTGGTTGTCATCAGTGAGGTGATTTGAATTACGCAGCTGTCTCTCTCTGTGATGTCTGGCTTTTGGCCCCTGAACAACAGCTTCCATAAATACACAATGTTTATAGTCACTCAGCCACCAAATCCCTGAGCTGCTAGTCGGTCCATAAAGAAAGACATTCTTTAAGAATGAAGAGGGAATCTGGGGGGGAGAGTAGCGATGTGAATTAAGTGTAAAGTACACAAAGTAGCTATTAACAGAACATAGTTTTCTGGGGGAAAAAATGTAATTTGACACTTTATTTTTGAGGTGTTGCGCAACAACTGACTCAACAACAGTCCTAACAAACGTTTTAAAAGTTGTGAAGCAGAATATATAGTCTGGTTTTGGACTGACGTAAAATTCAACACCCTCAAGCAACATGTAATTCTCTCTCTCACGTCTCACGTGTGATTTACTATGTCTTTTTTGCACACACACACACACACACACACACACACACACACACACACACACACACACACCGTGCACACATCATTGCAGTATACATGTATAAATAGGTCAACACCCATGCATAAACATTTTTCCACAGGACACAGTGAGTCCTATAATTAGTGCAACTGTAATTAGTGCACATAAAACAATACAAAAGCCCGGCATCCAAGGAGAGGTGAAGGCAACAAGGACTCACTAATAAAAATTGTGAAAAAAAAAAAAACGTAAACATTCCTTCATTCATTTATTCATTCATCTTCTATACTGCTTCATCTGCTTCATCGTGTATACGCCACCAGTCCTACCCTGTTCCAATCAGTTTTCTCATTTTTACAGTGTGCAGTTATTGTAGAAACACATTAAGGTCCAACCGCAGAACTCATCTTCCGGAAACTTCCTGTACAGGATTGGGCACGAGGCAGGATACACCCTGGACAGGGTGCCAATCCGTTGCAGGGCACACACACACACACACACACACACACATTACAGGCTTTTTGGAAACGTCAATTAGCCTAAATTGCATGTCTTTGGAATGTGGGAAGAAAAACAGTGTACCCATTGGAAACCTGGAAACCCACCAAGCACGGGGAGAACAAAAATTCCACACACAGACTCAAGGAAGGAATCGTACTCTTGACCCTTAAGGTGCGAATCCACAGTGCTCACCATGACGCCACTGTGCCGCCTAAATAAAAAAAAACTATTGAAAATTGTTATATACAGTATATATATATATATATATATATATATATATATATAATTCAGAAATTACAGTAAAACGGTATAAAACATTATTAATAAAATATTATTAGTATATTAAGATTAGTATTTATTGTATACACCAGTAACATGGAAGGTGGA
This sequence comes from Clarias fuscus, assembly GCA_030347435.1. Classification (NCBI taxonomy): domain Eukaryota; kingdom Metazoa; phylum Chordata; class Actinopteri; order Siluriformes; family Clariidae; genus Clarias; species Clarias fuscus. The sequence continues at coordinate 12,286,348 of CM059206.1, read as the reverse complement.
CACAGAAGTGTGGAAGTAACAAATATTTTCCCATAAAGTACAGCCAATAAAAAAACTACTACATAGGTTTTTTTAAGGGCCGTTTTCTATATGTTCAAATCGAAGAAAATCCAAGCTCTTAAGAAAAAAATGCTTTATTGGGACCAAATAAGATACACTGCAATAACTTTCTTTTGTCAAAACAGGTGATGCAGATGTCGAAAAAGACATGCCATTCACAGTGCTTTGATTCAGCTCTACACTTGAAACATAGAAGAAACACATTGTATATATAGTATTAGTTTGGATGTTTGTACTGATGCTACCTTATATTATGCGAATCAAGATCAGACGTTTAAACCATGCAGGATTACATAAAATGTTAAAATGTCTCACCTAAAAATGAACCATATAAATTCCTAGGTTATAAAATTGTTTTGACTTGTATTACATGTACAATGAATATTGTAATTGTGTAGTTGTTTTTTCTAATAAAATTTTTAAGTCCGTGGTTATTTATGTGGACTTTTTGGATTGCTGTGTTTAACAAATCCCAGACTTATAAGTTCTGAAATTCACAATCATAGTCCGTCATCCGGCACAGGATGTACTTCCATTGGCGATCCCTGGAAAAGTGTAAAACAGGCGTGTCTAATGAGATGGGATTTACTTCATCCAGTATCATTTGAACATGAGAATGGAATTAAACGGAGACGCTAATACATACCTGAGCACACCGCTGAAGGTGGTCTGAGCTCCCCGGATAAAGTAGCCATAACCAGGGACGATCATTTCAGCCTCTTCTTTGTGGTACTCTGGATAGTCAGCGGTCTTCCTGTTGATGATGAAGAGAAAGGTGATTACTGCTTTAACAGTGAGCATACATTGGGTTGGATTTGCTTTCTGAATCCTGTGTGACTGTAATTGAAGACAAATGACTCTAACCCTTCAAAGCGTTTTCCTACTTACCAGCAGGAATAAGGGCATCTTTTAGCGTAGCGGCAACAGTAGAACCGCCACTCTCGGTCCAGAGTAGAAGGAAAGTACTGACTCTGCACTCCAGCCACTATACCATTGTCACTGCACGTGGAGGTCCTACAGGAAAACACCAGAAATTGAACATAAGACTAAATCGTTAGGTGCTGCAAATTGACTAATAAGGCATGCTTATGTCACCATGTTAAAGGGATATATTGTATATACCTTATATAGCTGTACTGTCTTGAATCAAAATCGAAGTGCATATATTTTCCTGCCCTGCAAACCGACTGTGAAATCTGACACACATACAATATAAGTAATTGGAACTAGTCATATGACTAATTGGCAACAGCTGTACGTCTAACCGGAACTAGTCATATGGTTATGGGAAAGGGTTTTCACTAAATGCACTGTAACTTTGAATGATGTCACCTCAGTTTAGCTCAGTGGGACTGCAAAACCTTCATATGAGTCTCAGCTTTCCTGAACTTTGAAATGCATTCCTGGAACGAAACGAGGGTTGTGGAATTTGCCCCGATTACTTACATGGTACTCCCGTTCCGGGTGACAAACTTCAGGAATAAAAGCAAGAAAGTTTTTAATCATCGTAATGTGCTTATATGCACCTCATTTTACTTGAAAAACTATCCCTTTAAATGAAAGTCCTACTCACAGGGTGTGATAACAACAACAACAACAACAACAACAACAAGAACAAAAGAAAATCTCTAGAATGTATTTAGTACTTTTAACATAATTCCGTTATATTAGAATTTACAGTACAAGATTTATAAAGGTTCCACTAATTTAAGAGGAATTGTAAATATTTGTATTTTACTAAAATAAATCTGCACCATCAGAGAAATACAAACTTAATGCAAGAGATGTATTATTATTATTTTTTTTTTACAATATCTTAAATCCTTTGGGTAACATGCCAAACATTATCTTTCTACAGTTCTAATCCTGGAAAGGGGGCCGAGGTCACTCGATGGTTAAGGTGTTGGACTGCAGCTCAGGAAGTCCCAGGTTCGAGCTCGGACCAAAGTAGGTTACTACTCATTTCTGTTTCCTGTACTTAACCTATGGAGGTTTTGCGTTGCTTTTTGCAGTAGAAAAAAATGAATGAATCTCTCTCTGAGACTACTTGTTCTTCTGATTCACTTTAAAGACTCGTTCAAAAAGAGCGAATCGTTCATGAATGACCCATCAGTAGTATATGGAACCATCCATCCATCCATCCATCCTGGAAAACCTTTTTCCCCAACAGCATAATTTGTTTACTGTTTTCTTCAGAATAACATGATTACTGTTTTTGCACTTTCAGTTTCTCTAAAAGGAAGACACCAGATGAACCAAACAAAAGCTTTTTACTGAACGGATTCCACTATCACTTTGTGCATAAGGATTTTTCTCAATAAAGATTCAGATAAACAAAACAAATTTGGTCATTAAAATCTTCTGACTATCTGTATGCTGATACTGAAATGAAAGCACATATGTACTGTATAAAGTGACTTTCTAGATCTCAATCTAGAATAGCTTCGCAAATCACTTACAATATTGTTAAATCGAGCGCTATGTTAGTTTTTCTTACTATAATACTTAATTATCACATGTATTACAATAATACACTATGCTATGTAATATACACTAAATGACCAGTATACCCAAATGTGATTTTCTCCATTTATTGCCACAAATTTTGAAGCACATAATTATTTAGAATGTCTTTGTATGCTTTATTGTTTCAATTCCCTTTGGTAGAAATAAGGGGCCACAAACCTTATCCAGCATTTCAATGCCCCTGCGCACAAAATAAGCTCCATGAATTTGAGTGGCCTGCACAAAGCCCTGACATCAACCCTCTGAACACCTATTGGATGAACTGACACATGACTGCACCGCATCAGTACCTAAGCTCACTAAACATGTTCCAAAATTTTGATTGAGATGTTCAAAAAGCATGTTATGGTGAGGTGTTCACAAACCTTTGGCCATACACTATATGTTATAATTATTATTATATCTTATACTCTGTACTATAGTACACTCTGTACACTATATTGCCAAAGGTATTCACTCACCAGCCAAATAATTGAATTCAGGTTCCAATCTTTCTTGGTTACAGGTGTATAAAATCAAGCACCTAGGCATGCAGACGGCTTCTACAAACATTTGTGAAAGACTGGGTCGCTCTCAGGAGCTCAGTGAATTCAAGCATGGTGCGGTGAAGGGATGCAGTAAGTCCAGTCGTGAAATTTACACGCCACTAAATATTTGTTTTTCAGGAGTTGGACTCGGCCCCTTAGTTCCTGTGAAAGGAATTTTTTAATGCTTCAGCATACCAATACATTTTGGACAATTCCATGCTCCCAACTTTGTAGGAACAGTTTGGGGACGGCGCCATGCTGTTTCAAAATGACTGCACACCCGGACACAAAACAAGATCCATAAAGACATGGATTATCGAGTTTGGTGTGGAAGAACTTGACTGGCCTGCACAGAATCCTGACCTCAACCCAATAGAACACCTTTGAAATGAGTTTGAGTGGAGATTGTGAACCAGGCCTTCTTGTCTAACATCAGCGTCTGACCCCACAAATGCGCTTCAGGACGAATGGAGTAAAAATTTTCAAAAAGTTCATATGCATGTGAAAAAAAAAAAAATTATACACACTTCAAGAAAAGATAAATATTATATTATATTTTATACATAGTGCTATACAATATATATATACTGTATGTATAATATAATATTATACATCATACTATTTTCCTTTGCTTGAGTATAATTTTTTTTGCCCATACTATTACTTTATTATATTACTATATTATATTATACACTACACTACACTCACTTATATTATATTATATTATATTATACCATATTTTAATATACTATTATTCTACAACAATATTGTATGGTATAAAATGCTGTAGACTATTAGTTTAATATATAACATATTTGCTTATTTATAAGGACAACTTAAATTTCTTTCTTTCTTCAGATTTATAACCAAGCACCATTCTTCTTTTCTTTTCTTTTTTTCTTTTTGCAGTCAAAGTGCTTCTGCAGCCTCTGATTACAGTAACCAGTGTTTTTGTAACCAGTGCTCTAGCATTTTGTTGACCTGTATTGGTCATATTTCTGCAACCAACCGCAATTACATCTCCATTTCACAGCAGGTTGTAGGCTTGAATTGATTTAATCTGTCAATAATTCAGAAGAATCCTCGAGGTCAAAAACCAAACCTAAACCGATGAAGCTAATGTCATAGGTGTGGTAAGAAACAAGAAGCGCTAACATGGTTTTCCGTAAATACAGGTTTGTTGATAGTTACTGCTTGTGTATGGCCCATACAGGATGTTGTCATCACAACAGAGCTGCCACCATCAGGCCACCAGCAACTCGGGCTTTTTGTCATGGCAACGCTGACGCCAGGGGAATCAGTTCACCAATGGAGAGAGGAACTGGCATATCTCAGTGGAACGTTTTCTTTATAGGTGTGCATACCCAAGAGACTCTTTCTGGAGCGTGAAGGGTGAGACCCTCCCAGCTGCTGATAAAGACCACAGGTCCTAGAGATTAACAAGCTTGAAAACAACATTTATTTTAGACTATAATATCTCATGAACTGGCGTTTATTATTTTAACTGACATCTATTTAGAAATGCAAGTGCAAGTTTAAGTCTTTATTAAATGAGCTCAACGTCTGTGGAGATTCTCAATCGTCCACGTCATGGTTATCACAAAGGTTCTGTTTAATATCAATTGGACTTGTGTAAAGTTCATTTCACATATACATGAAAGGCCTTGTTAGACCTAAACTAAATGAGCACAATGTTTGTCCCCCACTAGGTAATTGTTTTCATTTTTTAGTGTAATTAAAATTATGACAAGGGCCAACTTGCCAACATGAGCCAACAAGGTGATAAGAGTAACAACAGCTTAGCTGGTGTATAGGTACCATTAATTTTCCCCATGCATGTACTGACAATTATTTCGGAGGAAAAAGGACTTGTTTGATTGTAAAGAGCAGTCTGTTCAGAATTCAACATTTAATTGTCAATTCCCAACAGGAAACAGGTCTAACTGTGTGTTCTCAAAGCCCCATCTGGCCTGGGCAAGCAGAGGGAGGTTGAGACTGCATGGCTCCAGGTCAAAGGAATCAGATTTGAGGGGGGAATCCATGAGGTGCATGCAGAGCCCAATTAATTCCATAGTGTATGCTCTCAGAACAGGAAAGAACCTGTTGAGATGCTCCTCTAGGACCTAAAGGCACTAAGCACTGTCTCCCTTTAAGTCCCACATGGTAGGTTTGTCCTGTCCATGCAAGCAGTGCATTTTCCTAATTAAAACATCATTGGTCTGCCTGAATGTTGCAATCTTAGCCAACATGGTTAAACTGAAGGTACTAAACTCACCAGATGTTTTTTGCACTTACCAAATTTAACGTGCATGTGACATGCAATGCTAAAAAATATATTTGGGTTTAAACATTTCACAGGGCACATAATCCTGTAAACCTGTACTTGAGCTGTATCATCCAACTGGCCTGATCATAATACAAAGGAACAGCACTTAATACAGGTCTGAACACTGTCAAAAAGAACACTGTTCTTCATTCTCTAAAGCAATCATGGAAACACTTATCTGGCCTTCCTTTCAGTCATGACTGTAAAGATTTTGCATGAGGATATGTCTTTCTGGACACTATATATAAAGTCCATGCCAAGAATGAAACCCTATCCAATAGCTCAGGAAATGGCTCTGATATTTCAAGCATTGGAGCATACACATTTTAAAGAGACAGTAAGGCTCATATTGCTTTCTGCTTCTTTCAGTCATGTCTAAACATACTTTATTTTCTGGTAAACATTAAAGAAATTATTTATATTCAGAAATGTATAACACTTCATCTAGTCTAATTGCTATCGACTTTTCTTACAGCCTACATTTGTTTAAACCTCACAAAAATATCTGCTTTTTCCATGTCATGTTGCTCTCCACAGCTGGATCTGACTCAGCCTTAAAAAAGTTAACTTATAAGACCAGAAAAAGATGAAATGCATGATCCATGATCAAACTTCATTGGACTGCTTTAGTGAGTCAGAACGTCCAGGATTGAAATATTGTGGTAATGTGTTTCAATGACCTATTGTTTTTTGTAATGCAGTACCAGTGTCTGTATTTATTTTGTGCTACAAAAATACTGATCTGTACCAGTGTTCATATTTGATCTAAAAGTTTCATGGTGTTTCATCACTTTATGCCAATAAAGAATTATGAAAACATTTGCAATAAAAGTTCCATGGTAAGATACTTTTTTTTCTATGTGACCGCAGCAGAGATATGCTGTATTGTGCACAGTGTGTGATCTGCATGAGCTATAAGGTTGGATTACTCTGCTGGGAAGTGACAGCTTTATTATATATATATATATATATATATATATATATATATATACACACACACACGTGGACAAAATTGTTGGTACCCTTCGGTCAATGAAAGAAAACCCACAATGGTCACATAAATAACTTTAATCTGACAAAAGTAATTATTTAAACAAAAATTCTATGAATATTAACCAATGAAAGTCAGACATTGCTTTTCAACCATGCTTCAACAGAATTATTTTAAAAAATGAACTCATGGAACAGGCCTGGACAAAAATGATGGTACCCCTAGAAAATACTGAAAATAATGTGACCAAAGGGACATGTTAATTCAAGGTGTGTCCACTAATTAGCATCACAGGTGTCTACAATCTTGTAATCAGTCAGTGGGCCTATATATAGGGCTCCAGGTAGTCACTGTGTTGTTTGGTGACATGGTATGTACCACACTCAACATGGACCAGAGGAAGCGAAGGAAAGAGTTGTCTCAGGAGATTCGAAAGAAAATTATAGACAAGCATGTTAAAGGTAAAGGCTATAAGACCATTTCCAAGCAGCTAGATGTTCCTGTGACTACAGTTGCACATATTATTCAGAAATTTAAGATCCATGGGACTGTAGCCAACCTCCCTGGACGTGGCCGCAGGAGGAAAATTGATGACAAATCAAAGAGACGGATAATCCAAATGGTAACAAAAGAGATCCAAGGTGAACTTCATGCTCAAGGAACATCAGTGTCAGATCGCACCATCCGTCGTTGTTTGAGCCAAAGTGGACTACATGGGAGATGACCAAGGAGGGCACCATTGTTGAAAACAAATCATAAAATAGCCAGACTGGAATATGCCAAACTACATGTTGTCAAGCCACAAAGCTGTCCTATGGACAGATGAGACAAAAATGGAACTTTTTGCCAAGGCACATCAGCTCTATGTTCACAGATGGAAAAATGAAGCATATCAAGAAAAGAACACTGTCCCTACTGTGAAACATGGAGGAGGCTCTGTTATGTTCTGGGGCTGCTTTGCTGCATCTGGCACAGGGTGTCTTGAATCTGTGCAGGGTACAATGAAATCTCAAGACTATCAAGGGATTCTAGAGAGAAATGTGCTGGCCAGTGTCAGAAAGCTGGGTCTCAGTCGCAGGTCATGGGTCTTGCAACAGGACAATGACCCAAAACACACAGCTAAAAACACCCAAGAATGGCTAAGAGGAAAACATTGGACTATTCTAAAGTGGCCTTCTATGAGCCCTGACCTCAATCCCATTGAGCATCTTTGGAAGGAGCTGAAACATGCTGTCTCGAAAAGGTACCCTTCAAACCGGAAACAGCTTGCTCATGAGGAGTGGGCCAAAATACCTGCAGAGAGGTGCAAAAGTCTCATTGACAGTTACAGGAATCGTTTGATTGCAGTGATTGCCTCAAAAGGTTGTGCAACAAACTATTAAGTTAGAGGTACCATCATTTTTGTCCAGGCCTGTTCCATGAGTTCATTTTTTTTTATAATTCCGTTGAAGCATGGTTGAAAAGCAATGTCTGACTTTCATTGGTTAACATTCATAGAATTCTTATTTATTATTACTTTTGTCGGATTAAAGTTATTTCTGTGACCATTGTGAGTTTTTCTTTTATTGACCGAAGGGTACCAACAATTTTGTCCACGTGTGTGTGTGTATATATATATATATATATATATATATATATATATATATATATATATATATATATATATATATATATATATATATATATAATATTCTTTTATTTTATTTTTTTTTTTTTTACAAATGTTAAACTGCCACAAAGAGAGCACAGGCCCATTGCAGCACAGAGGATCAAGCAATCCTCAGACTGCTCAGAACAATGGCAACAAACATAGAGCTAAAGTAGCAGAGCAGAGCAAACCTCCATCCATTGATTAAAGAAACAGGCATGCCATTGCAACCCACAATCCAGACATACTGTACAGTACATCATGCATGGAAGATTAAAGGAAGGAGAAATAAGCTGCCTGACCAGTGAACAAAATCGAGGAGAAAAAAATAGTAATGTGCCTTCAATTAATATCTGCATTTCTATCTGTTTAGAACACATTATCAGTTTATTCTAAAGAATGAAAAAAATAATCAGTTACATCCATACAGTCCTTAAATATTGGTTGATCTGTATAAACATATGAATGATTGCACTAATTAGTGATAAATTATAACTTGTTAATTTGTCTTGTTAGTTAGACCTTTAGCCCTTAAATTCTCACCATTATGCTTAGTCTGGATCGCAACATTAAATACATTATTCTTTACAATGAAATGTGCATACAAATTATTTTAATAATTTATTGCCATCTCAAAGATGTATTATTGTGCATTGCTCAATTTTTTGTTAATTCAGAATGCGCCTTGTTGCATGCTGTTGAATGGATCTTGGCAGATAATATATTCTGCTTTGTATTTTTCACACACGCAAACTACCACCATCACCATCACACTAATCTATTAATGCAACAACACAGCTATGGTCACAATTACTGCACAATAAGGGCATCTATTGTGTGCTAATAGCGATCTTTCCTATTGTTCATTTTTAGTAGCATGGAAAACTAAATGATGTGCCATTTATATATACATTATACAGTGATCAACCATAATATTAAAAAGGAAAACATTAAGCCTAATATTGTGTGGGTTTCCCTTGGGCTCTGGCTCCTCAGGGCATGACTGCACAACTCTCTGAGGGTGAGCTGTGGTGTCTGGCACCTGCACATTAACAGCAGATCTTTTGGGTGCTGTAGATTGTGGGGTAGGGCCTCAATGGAGCACAGACTTGCTTGTCTGGAGCATTTCATGGATGCTCAATCGGATTGAGATCTATGGAGGCCTTGCACTCTTTACGCAGTGGGCTATGGTGCACTGGGTGTTCTGATACCTTTCTATCATAGCCAACATTAACTATTTTCAGCAATTTGTGCTCTATTGGTTTTTTGTGGGATCGGAGCAGATGAGCTGGATCTTGATCCCCACAGGGATAGATGATTCTTGGTTCCCATGATCCTGTCACCAGTTTAATGGTATATAATTAATAATCAACGTTATTCAGTTCACCCGGTGGTGGTCTTAGTGTCATGGCTGAGTGATGTTCGAATTAAAGTATATCCTTATCATTTCTACTATTAAATTATTTAATCTGCAAATATGCTATACACCCAATGGTTTGTGGACACCTGACCATAACAACAATATCTTCCATTTAAACATCGCATTGAAAATTTAGTCATAATCAGCTTCACACTTTCCAATAGATGTTGGATCATGCCTGTGAGGATTTGTGCTCGTTCAGCTACAAGAACATTAGTGAGGACAGGCACTGGAGGCCTGTGCTGCAGCCTGTGTTCCAGTTGATCTTATAGCTGCTCAGTGGGGTTGAGGTCAGGGCTCTGTTCAGGACACTCAGATTCTTCCACTCCAGCCATGGCAGCTCATTTTGTGAACAGGAACCTGCTGCCATGCTGGAGCACGAACAAGCTGTTCCGTTTCAGGGAAGGGAATTTGCACCGCTAAAACATAGAAAGAAAATGTTCTCGGAAAAAAAAAAACATCACTCCAGAAAACTGCTTTTAATAATACTAAATCCTTCACATTTGGACTTATTGCTCTAATTAAAAGCTCCTGTTGCTGTGGCCATTTTTTTTGTTTTGCATAAAACCAAAGCAATGAAGTGCCTCAAAATAACCAATGGACCATCCATCTAAAACCTCTGTTGAGGAGTTAATGTAAAAGCACATAGAAAACACTCATTGAGTGCTAATTTAAGTACTTTAGAAATAGGTACTTTCTTTAAATGTCATTTGAAGACTGACAGTGGCTTAGTTGTTCGTATGTCTAGAGGAAGTTCATTCCACCACCTAGGTGCCAGAACAGAGAAGAGTCTTGATGTATATGCCTTCCTGTGCTTTGAGATGGTGTGATCAGTAAAGTGGTGCAAGGGGATCAGAGGGAACATGGTGCAGTGCAGGGTGAGATAAGTGCTTTGTACTAATTGGTCCACTTTTGGCGTTGTACGCAGCAAAACAAGTTGTGCAGCTGCTTTCTTAATCAGTTGCAGATGTCAAATGGCACACGGAGGCAGACCTGCTAGGAGTGAGATGAAATAGTCAGGTCTCAAAAACATAAGGGAATGGACAAGCATTCAAGTGGCAAACAAGGGCAGTTGACTTTTACTCAAAGGTACCCCAAGGTGCTTGCAGTGACTGAAGGATATATTCAGAGAGTTGTCCAGGGAGATTACATGATCCTGGTATGGGCATGACTCACGTAAGATGAACATCAGTTCAAATTGGCTGAGAATATGGTGAGCTGTCATCCATGATGAGATGTCTGTCAGACAGACAGGCTAAGATCTGAGAGAAAATCAAAATTTTTGAGGAAGTGAAGGAGAAGATGAATTGAGTGTTATCCACATAGCATTGGAGTGAGGACATGATCTCACCAGGACATTAAGTATAGAAAAGAACAGAAGGGGACCTTCTGTTCTTGTCGGACACCAGTAGAACGTCTGCATTGGAGCACATGTGGAGCCCCTCCACGTCACTTGATATGACTGTCCATTCAAGTAGAAAGCTAAACCATGCCATGCTGTGCCACAAATTCCAAGACTCATGAGGATGGACAAGATGGATTGCTGTGAAAAAAACAATATTTTGAAGGGCCATTTCAAGTAAGGCTTTTCACAATCAAGTACACAAATGGCTGCCATGGATTTGACATTTTTCCAAGTGGCCACCTGTACCTAATTAAATGCTTTAGGTGTTAATTTAACACTGGGGAGTTTGTGGCATATGCACAGCTTGGCCATTAACAGTATTAGTTGGAACTTGAACAGCATCAGTGTTCCTTCATGTGCTTTATGAGATCAGTCTGAGTTTACAAAAGTAGGATGGGAAGGGATTTAATCTAGGTGTTATAGGTGCCAACAAAATAGTTAAGAAATATATGTTACATTTTCCACATTCATTGCACAACCTCAGCACGACACCCGTACCACAACTACTAAGTAATCTTAATGTAGAATCACATTCTCTGGTCTCTTCACTTTAAAATCCAGCTTGAGGGCCTCCGAGTGGCGCAGTGGTTAAAGCGCTCGCCCTATCATCCGGAGATCGCTTGTTCGAATCCCGGGTGGTGCTGTAACCTCTCGCAGCCGGAGGTCTAGAGAGAGCTGATTGGCTGAGCTCTCTCAGAGGGGAGGGATGAGAGGTACTTAGTGCTCCCACATTAAGTGGAACTAAATTTTCTTAAACTGCAAAAAAAAAAAAAAAGTAAAAATAGTTCTCATTAAATTGATAGATACTTATTTGGAATGTAAAATACAATCTGTTTTTGCTTTTAAACATTAGCATCTGTAACTGTTATTCTACTAGTCAACTAACTTGTGAGTTTTGGTAGCTGATAGCTGGTCCGATTTTTTTTTGTATATTGTAGATGAATGTTTAGCTTACTTACTCACGTTTGCACTTATTGTACTTCAGTTTACTGTGATATGTGTTATATATCTTTGTCTAAGTATGTTCCCAAATATTTCCAAACAAATGAATATGCTGTGTCATTGTGAATCATTAATTAAATTGATTACAATTACCATGCAATTCACAAAGCACACGGTAAGCTTCTGGTTCAGCCGTGTCATGGTTACACCTCCACCACAGAACAAACTCTCTGTTCTTTGCTCTACAGAAATAACATGCCTAATGAAATCAGCTAAAAATGTTCCATGCGGAATCTGGACAGGTGAGGAATTGAAACCATGCTAAATTACTGCAACTTTCATAATCACTTTTTCTTCAACAGGATTTGTCTCGTCTAGACACTGGGTGTTTTATATTGTTGAAAGCAGTGGCTGAAGAGAAAGCGTCTTTTCAGTGTCAGGTTATCATTTGGTTTCAACTAGGATATAAGGTTATATGGTTCCGAAAAGGGTGCATGATTGGGCATACAACCGTTCAAACAGGAAACAAACATTATTTTCCATGTAAAAAGGTCAGTAAAGTTCTAAAATTTCTTAAAACATTCAATGTAATGAAAATATGATCATGGGTAATGTTGTCCAAAGCTGAAACATGAGCTGTGTTATTGTCAGCCTGCAAGATGCCTAAAATTTTTATTTTTTTTATTGCAAGATGCCTAAAATGTTTATTTTTATTCTAAGGTCACGGGCAATCGCCTAAGCATTTCACTGCATATCGTACTGTGTATGACTGTGTATGTGACAAATAAAATTTGAATTTGAATTTGAAATTTAAATCACATTACGTTACAGAACTACTACCTTGTAAGTTTAGATCCTTTGATAACATATACTCCAAATGATTCCTGTCATTGTACCCTTAAGTGTGTGATGCAAGCCAGGGTTGAAAATGTTTCCTGAAATTGTAAAATTGTACATCGCTACTGTATTTAAGTATTAGTGTTGTGGGGTATTTATACTTTCAATCCATCCATCTAGCAAGTTCAGCTAAGGTCTGTGGAGACAAATGATGATTACCAAAGTATTTATTCCCATTTTTACAACCATAATGGGACCTCTGGTCAACATTCACACACTACTTGGGAACTCCGTTTAGCCTAATCTGCATGTCTTTGGACTGTGGGAGGAAACTAGAGTAATTGGTGGAAACCCATCAAGCACGGGGCGAACATGCAAACGCCATGCACACAGACGGACAGGAAACGAACCCGGACCCAGGAGGTGCAAGACGACAGTGCTAAAGGCTAAACCACCATGTCACCTATTTATACTTTGCTTGAGTATTATTGAAATTAAAATACTTGTACTTATACTAAATTACATTTCCAAGGGGAAACAAACTTTAATTCCATACATCTTATCGAGATTTTCAAAGAATCTTGGTGGCATCCTCATCTTTTAGCCAACCAGTGCACATATGCTAAAGTTAGCAAACACTAGAAGTATAACTAGAAGTTATGAACCCAATCTAATTTGAAAAAACTAGCCTGTTTTCTTAGCTAATGTCAGTTTTGACTAGCATCTTTTCCAGTGGCTAGCACAATTCAGAAATCAGATTCTAGCTAATGCTAAAATTTGCAGAGGATAAAGAATGTTTTTAAGTTAAAAGTCCCATATTTTACTATTTTAACAAGTTAACATAGGCCTCAGAATGTGTGTAAATGCTCCAACTGAAATACCCCTCAGATTTGTTCAAACTCCACACTCTCTGTTTCACTTCTCTTCCAAACCTGCGGTTTCAGTGTCTTTTTTTTTATTATTAGATGAAGTCACATGCACACTGGAGCCTGGATCTCAACATATAAATTGACAAAAAATAGGTCTCCTTTAAAAAACTTAATTAAAAAAAAATCTTACTTTTGTAATTTTTCTTGTAATTTTTTTTTTTTTTTACTTTTTCATCTGAATACTTTCAACTGTAACTGAGCATGAATTTGATCTATATATTTCCCTTATGTATAATTTTTCAGTATTTTCTTGTTCCTATAGTGAAGGTATATATGACATTATATCAGTCTGTTGTCTGGTTAAGACTTTAGTGTAAGGTATCACTTGAATAATATAAATTCCAATTCCTTTACCAAAAAAACCTAGGGATTTGTACACTATTGCATAATGTTGTTTGGTGCACATGCCCAATGTCCACTCATAAAAATTGCTTTTGGCATCACACAAGGTCTTTGAATATTTCCCTCATGAGTTTTCTCAGGCCAGTGCTTGACTGGGCTTTAAAACAGGGCTGAGGTAAAATGCCTTGTGCAAGTCCTGACTTAACCAAAGTGTCTGTTTGTCTCATTTCAGTCTGGTTTGGTTGGCTTTCAACGTTATTTTCCTCCATGGTAAACAAATAACAGTGATGTTTCCACAGCAACGGTCTGGCTTTGCAACCAGCTGGGAAGCGATGTTTTATCTCAGCTTTCCACGACTATTCACATATGAGCTCTTACCAAAACACAGGAGACACGGGTTCTGCAGCATTGCATCATGATAAGACTGAACATACAGCAACAGTAAAATGAAAATATTTTGATAGACTGATACATTTCATGGTCACAATATATAAGTATGAGAAAATCAATTTTCTGCGTAGACTACAAACATAAGCAGTCCTCTTTGCACAATACAAATACAAATACAAATTATTTAGATATAAGTGCAAGTAAAAAAAAAGTTGTTTAATAATCAGGCAGACATGGCCCAAAATGGCAGCCACTAATGCATTCGTATCGAGGCTGTCCAGCTGCTTCTCATGAAGCATCACTGGGGACTGTGTGCGCTCCAGATGTTCGGGCTCTGACTCCAGAAGTGAAATCTAATTTGGAGCCTTAATGCAGAGCTATGGAAAACATTTTTGTTTAGTTGAGACAGATTTGTCCAAAACTGCTTCTCTCACCGGCTCATACTGAAACATCCTTTGTTAGGGACAGCCTTTAGATAAAGACTGACAGGGATACTTTCCCTGGATTAGATGTGAAAAAATACATTATTATACCTAAAAAGTTAATACTTTGTAGAATTTGTAGAACAATTGAATTCTGTTCTTTCATACCAGAAATGAGTTACATTTCATATTAACTCAGTGGATAGTATTAGGGAGGTAAGGGAGACTGGGACACACATAATGTTTCGGTCTAATTTTGCTACTTAGCCAGCCCTGATAAGATTGCTTTCCACCTTCTGTTGCTTTGTCCTTAAGGATATGTCCTTACAAATCAGACACACACACACACACACACACGCACACACACACACACACATATAAACACACACATTTTGAACATTCCATTTCCTTGAAGATATAAACAGACTTACCACTCCATGCCAGCAAGGTTAAGATCATCCCACCAGCACGCGCTGGGCTCCCCAAGGGTTGTTGGGGTCGGCTGACATTCGAAGCTCCAGAGACGGTCCGAGCCCTCTTCTTCACTGAAATAGCTCTTGACGGCCACGAGCGCCTCGCCATGAGGGCACTGGAAGTTAAATCCCTGGCGCCAAGCATTGACCCATTCCTCTCCGTGGAAGTAGTTGGGCTGGGTATGAATAATAGTAGCCAGCAACAAGAGTTGGGCTAGAGCACGGAGTACAAGAGCAGAATTCATCTTCCACTTCAGCACTGAACAACTTCTGACTACTCACTCTGTCCAGCTGCTCGACTTTAAGCCTCTCTGAGGAGGGCTTGCTCTCCAGATGTTCCCTGTCTAGCTCTAGATGTTCTATGTAATTCGCAGTTTCAACACACAGTTATGATTCACTTTTTTTTTTTTCCTAGGTAAAGAGGTTTTTCCTATCCAAAATCAAAATCATTGCATACAATGAGCTGGATTCCCTTTTATTAAATCCTCCTATGGGACTGGAGTCAAGGAGGAGATCACAGGATTGCCAACCGTTCCCCATCCATGTGAATGAAGTTGTGTTCACTTTGTCTGTCATTGAGGTAAACAGACTTGGTTGTTTGGAAAAAGCCGGTGCCATTAGAGAGAACATTTGGGACAAATGCCAAATCTAGTGATGAGAATATTGCAGCAAGTCTTCGGAAATGTAAACACTCGACAGTGCTATTATCATCCTGTCAAATATATTTTAATTATTGATTAATATTTGATATTTGTTTAAACTTTGACCTGTAGTGTTCTGCTATCACAAGACCCACCCAATTAACTGTTTGTGTACAAGCTTTGGGAGTCTTGAATGCATTAGTGTATAATATGTAGAGAAACAGATAAACTAAGAAACTCAGAGGAGGGCCACCCGAATTCGATGATTCACTTGATGAATAGTAGCAGATGAGTAAAGGATCATTGGATGAAATGAGGAAAAAGCCTCATGCTTTTGCTGACACTACTCTTCCTGCGAAGGCAATACTCCACTGAATGTTGACACAAATGAAGCATCATTAATGTTTTTCCCTTTGCCCACCTAAAAACAATATGCAAGAATCTCCAGCACCTGCACTATTATCACTTCATGCATATCGGTAATCTCTGAAGATATGCCACACGCTTAGACCTTGTAAATACAAACATGTCTTTCAGGTGGGAAGATCATAAACTGCAGTTATTACTTATTCAGGGCCTTTGAAGATATCAGCATTCTCTGTTCAAACATTAACTGATCTCACTAATAAATGGACGAGTGGCATGGTAAACTTTGTACTAACAAGGTGATCTGGTATCTGTAATATAATGAGTGGCAGACTTTGGTTAAAGGAAAATTAAAGGAGAATTCGAACATCTGCAACGAATGAAGCAGCCGGGAAGATTGTTCTTGGGTTTACAGCTGAAGGTGACTCACATTTCATTATTCAATGTGACCATGTTATGTAATCACACTGCAGGGGACAAAGGCATTTCATGTCTTCCCCATGGCTTTGAAAGACAAATGACTCAAATGGCAATGAATTGTCCTTGGAATCTAAAAATGGTACAACAAACACCATTTACACCTATACTAGTGTATATTTACACACACACAATGAACATTCGTGATGCAATTACCTATTCACCCAATCATGTTGCAGCATCACAATAAATAAAAAAAATGCAGATAAATATTCACATCAAACATCAGAATGATGAAACAGTGTGATCTCTGTGACTGCGATCATAGCATGGATGAAGGTACCAGATCAGCTGGTTTGAGTTTTTCTGAAACTACTGATCTCATGGAAGATTCATATACAACACACGCTAGAGTACTACTGAAGTATCACTTCAAATGAAATCTACAGTACATGTTCTAAAATGTACTTTAGGTACAAAAGAACAAGAACTCCACAAAGTAAGAATTTTTTAAACAAAAAAATTGAAGTTACCGCTGTGGATAGCATAAGTGCGTCTAGTAGAGATTGACGACGACAAGATTTGACATTAATTAAACGATAAGCGGAAAGCATTGTTAGCAGCTTTCATGACCTTCGTAGCTTAGCTAGCTAGTTGCTAAGATTGTTACCCTGTGTAATGCAGGTATTCTTAACAATTAAACACGGGCAAACTGCATGCAGAGAGAATGCAATATGGTTAAACGTTGTACCAAAACGTTCTTCATATGCTTGTTCTAACATATAGCTAAACACAAGCCAAATGCATTTATGACCCTTTTGCTGAGTATGCTTGCTGGTTATCGAGATCACTTGTGATCCTAACATGACAAGCTCGAGAAGCTAAGCAAAGAACTTCAAAGAACCAAGAGTGCAAAAAAAAAAAAAAAAAAAAAAAATCCATTGCCTAGAAAACCATCAATCACGTTCAAAACTGGGCAATTGAAACTGCCGTATCTTGTACAATCATCTCTCCATCCATCTTCATTACTGAAGCTACTGACTAGTACTTGCATGTTTTTTTTGTTTTTTGTTTTTTTTGCACTGAACAGAAAATTAAATGTGCAGCTGAACAATATTCATCATGCAATGCAAAGACAGTGACCCAAAACCCAAGTTGCTCATCAAGGGGAAATGGTCTTGGACTGCTCAAGTCAATTACCAGAGTTTAACCTAATCAACATGCTGAGGACGAGACTAAAGGAATAAAATCCCCAAAACAAACACCAACTTAATAAGGCTGGAGTACAAGCCTGGAAAACTTCACGAAAAATAGAAGGCAACAGTTCGGTGATGTCAGTGGGTCCCTAGATTGGTGCAGTTATCGCAAGAAATATACAACCAAATAGTGTAATTTATTTTAATTTTCTGTTTCCAATACCTTTGCCCATCTAGAGATGGTACCATGCTCTAGGTTGTTTAACACATTTAAATACTAGGCAAAAAAAGCTACAATTCTGAATTATTACCGTATATTCATTAAATAAACCCAAACCCAAAAAAGAAATGGCCTTGCCAAATGTCAATTACAATCTATATTAAATGACTATGTACTGTAAATACTTAATGATTACAGGTTATATTGACAAAAGGAGCAAAGTTAATACTGTAATAGACCTAAAAGTTGATGGGCCTCAGTTATTAGGCTACAGGAAGTACAGTAATTGACTTTCAATTTAGTCCTGCATCATCCAGTCATTGTCACTTTCAAATATTTTGAAACAGAAATAAATTGTTCCACTAAAGGAAACAGTATCTTTAACAGATGACAATATGTATTGCACAGGAAAGTGGAGAGACAGAAACCTTGTAAATAATTAGAAATAAATGAACAGGGTGTCCATCTCTCAATACATATGGGAAATGGGCATGATTTAGCAGAATATCTTCCAAAAGTAACATTTGATATGCACAGTATGTGACTGATATCAAATCCAGGAATCCACTGGCAATGGGAGCTGGTGTGAAACTTGAAAATTCCCTTGGTAAGTATTATCCAGCGTGATCTGCAGAAAGGAATGATTTGTGTGGAAGTCTGCTATTTGTTATTATATACTTTGATCTAATTGGAAATTTACTGCAATCGGAGACTAAAATAAACAGGACACATCTATAAATAGGCATGGCACAGTAAGTCACATCCCGTGGAGTTCCATACAGGTCAAATTGATGCATTTTACAGCAACCTGTATTTTGAGTTCAATCTTTCCATAAAAAAAAAGCATCCTTATCTAGGGCAGCATTTTGTTTTGGTCACTAACATATCATACAATACAGGGCGCTCAGTGAAAATAGCTGTGGATTAATATGTGAATTTAGAAGGCAGACAATGTAGATGGCAGGGATTTCATTTAAACGTTTTATATAGGCATATAATTATTGATATGGTTATGTTGTATGTAAACAGGTGTTTAAGCATGTATGATAGATGTCAAAACTATGTAAAACATTTGTTTCTAACATAAAAAAGCTTTTATAGTCAAGATTCATCTGGTTTGTTTTCTCTCATTAGCATTGTCTATACTGCTTTATTCTGTACATAGAGTCATGGGGGGCCAGGAGCCTATCCCAGATGGGGGACAACCACATACACACACACAAACACACACGCACACTCATAGGCTCATTCACACACTAGGCCAATTTGGGAACGCCAATCAGCCTAATCAGCATGTCTTTGGACTGTGGGAAGGGTACCTAGAGGAAACCCACCAAGCACAGAGAGAACATGTACATGAGAGAATACTATGCACATAGAGGCGGGAATCAAACCAGGGCAGAAATCGAACCCGGACCCTGGAGGGGCAAGGCGACAATGGTTACTACATTACTATTCATTTTTAATCATTGGCAGATAACTCATCATACCACCCTGTCACTGATATTTTTTTTAACAGCACCCACTTTTGTGTTATTCTTTTAATGGCTACAAACCGAATCTTACTTGAGTGCCAAAGCTGAAATGAAACAGAAATGGATACTGTTGAAAATTATAAAATATTATCTAATTAATTCATTATTAACAACTTTTTTTTTATTTTATCAAAAGCATCCATAAAGGACACCAGTTAAATGCTTATCACATCCCAGTTCACTATTTTAATTTAATAAGAATTAAAATTCTTGAATCTTGAATCTTGAATCACTTGTCTTCAGAGGTCTTAATGAGTCTGGTGGTTTGTCATGTTATGTAATGTTATGGCGCCTTGCACTTCCAGGATCCGGGTTTAATTCCTGCCTCGGGGTCTGTATGCAAGGAGTTTGCATTCTCCGTGCTTAGTGGGTTCCCTTTGGGTACTCCGGTTTCCTCCCACAGTACAAAAACATGTTGATTAGGCTAACATTCCCAAGTTGCCCATAGTGTGTGAACGTGCTAGTAAAAGTTGACCAGAGTTGATTGTAAAATGGGACTAAATACAAAGATAATCAGTATTTGGCCTCCACAGTCCCTAGTTGGATTACATAGGTTCCTAGAGGGATAGATCGATTCACACACACATATACACATAAGCACACAATCAGATTATCCAAAACATTAAAACCACCACATGGACTCCTCAAAACCTCTAGATCCTTTAAGTCGTCTAAGATGCAAGGTGTGATCTCCACGGATTCAATTTGTCCAGTGCAACCCTCAGATGCTTGTCGAGACTGAGATCTGAGGAATGTGGAGGCCAAATCAACACATTGACCTCATTGTCATGATCCTCAATCTATTCCTCAATCTAAACAATTTTTTTCCCCCCACCAGCTTGTCTTCTTCTCTTAATGTTCCTGGTTCCATCTTTTCCCCAGGTAAGGAGCGCACATGCACCCATCTGTCCAGGATCTAGTTTAAGCAGGAACATGCTTCTTTTGTGTCATGAGCGTAACAGTGCCATCTCTCCATTTGATTGTAAAATACATATGTTGATCACAGCACAATGCTTCTCAAGTAATATATATATATATATATATATATATATATATATATATATATTTATAAATAATGGAAGCTATGTAAACTACTTTAAACATATATATTTTTAATTCAGATGATGTATTATGTAAAGTAAAATAAATAAAAAAGCAAATTTTGCACATTCAAGTCTTTGGAAAGTGTATATACTTCTTTATATCATAAAAGACAAGTATGTGGTTGTACTCATATATCATGTCTGAATACCACAGAACATCTGGATTACAATAATGAGCATAATTGTCGGTCAGTCTGAGAATGGACTGTAACAGAGACAAATAGCTAGGGATCTTAAAACACTGTACAATACAGGTAACAGAATTGTAGTTCACTTTAAAGAAATTGGTAAAGCCAGCCATCAGTGGAGTCATGACCTGGTCGGCCCGGGCCATATGAAATACATCTTCATATTGTCCGGAGTTCCGCGTGTTTTTGCCTTTAAAGTTAAAGGATTGATAATGTATTAATAGCCAAACTGTATTTGCTGAAAAATTTGGTGCATACATTTTAGCATAAATCTGTGGGTGTCTGTTTACTTCTTGCATGTATGTAAGTGCGTGTACTGTATGTAAGCTAAACACGTCAGCCGGATTTACAGAGGTTTCAGAAAACACTGATGTTCTTCATTCTTGCATGGTTCCTCTATGTTGATGCACACCAAATCACCCGTAGAATTACCTGACGCATAGAAAGGCATAGCTGACTTTGATTTAGTAAAAGGCAAACCCACAGAGCTGATGTGATGAGTAAACAACGAGAAAAACTTTCACAGAGGAAGGTGGAAGCTACTTTGACGGTATTACTGTCATGTTTATGTCAATAGAAATTTATATGTAATTATTGACAGTGTAAGTCTGAGGCAGAATTACAGAAAGAGTTGACCTCTATGTAAATTGAGTAAGGCAAATATATAGGCAAATAGGTCACATGACAGATTTAGATGTGCCGAAGGGTCTAATGATACTTTGAACAGAATTTCTTATACTTGAGCTATAACAGCCTGACTTTCTTTATATGGTGACATTTCTTCTAAAATAATGGGACAGTGGTGGATCTGACGGCTAAGGCGATAGGATGTAGATCATAGGATCTGGGTTTGCGGCCCGCTACTGGTGGGTTGCCACTGTTGGGTCCTTGGGGAAGACTCTTTATTCTACACTCACCCTATACAACCGGGCGGAAAACATATGCCAAGAGGTAGTGACCCCTTGATTATGGGAAAAGTTGAAGGAAAAAGGTTCTTCTCAAATAAATGGGCAAATTGTCTAAATATGTACATTCATGTTTTTCATATTTCATAATTCTGTAATTAAATTTAAAATTTAGTCTTTTCTTTGGCTTTGTTCATTTTATCCATATTGAGATCATTTGAGCTACAGGCATCTGTTTTACACCGGATGACCTTCCTGTCGAAACCTTTTTTGTTCCAACCGACATTGAAACCGACAGTGGATGCTGTGGCTGGGATGTATGGGGCATCAAGTTAACGTCTTACCTAACTGTTATCTCTCCTCTTCTCTCTCTTTCCCTCTTCCAGTATCTCTGTCGAGCTACACATGCTGTTCCTGAGCCAGACCCCCTCTGCCCTCTGGACCTGTCTGACTTGTCCTGGTGCCCCGCTTCTGGTCGGAGATCTCGTCGCATGGATGCCCGTGTGATCTCTTTGGGATGCGTTTGGCGTCTGGGGACGGTTTCACTCTACCATGAGGACGGTTCTGGCCTCGGCTGATGTTGACAGCTGAGGACTTGACTTGGCTGCAGTCGCTCGATAGTTCAGGATTGGAATTTCCTACAAATCTACCTGAGCCTCCAATAACTAACTGTACTCCATATTAACATCAATTAACATCAACTATTATACTGAACCGCCTGCCACCAACACCCACAGTATGAATGCAGATCAAATCCTGCTTTCTGTTTCACCCAAATGAGGATGGGTTCCCTGTTGAGTCTGGTTCCTCTCAAGGTTTCTTCCTATTGCCATCTCGGGGAGTTTATCCTTGCCACTGTCACCCTCGGCTTGCTCATCAGGGACTATCTGACCATTCACATTTCATACAAATTTAAATAATTCTTTTGATTGTGTAATGCTGCTTTGCGACAATGACAACTGGTAAAAGCACTATACAAATAAGAAATTATAAAACTGAATTGAATTGGCCTCCGAGTGGCGCAGTGGTTAAAGCGCTCGCCCTATCATCCGGAGATCGCTAGTTCGAATCCCGGGTGATGCTGTAACCTCTCGCAGCCGGAGGTCTAGAGAGAGCTGATTGGCCGAGCTCTCTCAGAGGGGAGGGATGAGAGGTACTTAGTGCTCCCACATTAATCACGGCTCTACAGCCAATCAGGGGCGTCTGTGAGCTCGCTCAACGGAGGGAGCGGATAGCGCTGTCCTCCGAGTGTGTTACGCCGCTCCCAGCGGTGCGCGAGCGAGCAGTTCGAAAAGATGCGGTCGGCTGGCGTCACGTGGTTCGGAGGAAACACGTGATAGTCTTCGGCCCTCCCGGCTGAGTGGTAGTAGTAGCCTTAATGTGGGAGCCCCCTAGTGACGGGGAGGAATTGGACACGACTAAATTAGGGAGAAAATCGGAGAAAAAATCCCCCCCCCAAAAAAAACTGAATTGAATTGAATTGAATTGCCCAACGATCCAACAGTGGTGACCTGATGATGGCATGGCTCAAACCCCTGGCGAACTGTTCAGCAACTCAGAGCCAATACTCCCCCTGTATATAAAAGTGTGGTGATCCATTGAAATTGTGTAAATTGAAGCTGATCAGTAGAGGTTTCAATTAGTTTAATTACGTAGTTAGGTTAGTCTAATTACATAGGACGAGTCAGAAACACGAGTCATTAAAAAATATGAAAGTTTTTTCAGAATTTACAGGATTTTCATAAATACCAAATGTTAGGCGTTTTTAAATGAATCTTTTCATGTCCAGTCTGATAAATGTCTAATATTGTGAACAAATTACTTTTTAGTTAACTTTGAATAACATAGTTGTTTATGATTTAAAATCTTATAGTTCATCCTTTGAAAAAAAAATTAACTGTGGAGATTTGTTTTGAATTGCTGATATTGTTGATAATTCTTTCTTTTTATCTCTATTCCAGGAAATTAATCCAAACTCTGAACATGGAAGTCATTATTTCTTTTAACATAATCATATAAAATCATATAATTAAATCATCAACATCATTTCAAAAATGACTGCCAAATCCGTGGCCTTGCTGTTGTCTCCCTCCATGATTAAAAAAAAAAAAAAAATTTTTTAAGGATGATGCATGGGTGATGCAATTGAATCATATGACTGGATAACTTGAGCAAGCTCACTGTTCAATGTTTTCCACTGAAATTGAGGAAACTGAAACACTGTTCCTCGGGAGAGCCTGGCAGATGTTTGTATTTCCCAGGATACATAACCCATTTATGAGTTAAATAGCAAACTGTGCAGTGCATTGCAAATGCCATTTTCTCAGTAGATGCTAATGAGCAGTGGAGGCAGGGGGGGGGGGGGGTCTATGTACAAAATGATTGGGTCATTAGCAGCTTGTTAGGTCAACATCCCCTTCAGGACTCTTCACGCCCTTTCCTTTGTCTTGGTTATGCATTTTAGTGTTTGTTTTAGATAAGTCTCTTTAGTCTGAACCAGACAAAAGGTTCCTGGTTTCAGTCTCGTAATTACCCAGACCCCATCCTCTTAGTGAGAGTCTGAAGATAGCAGTGCGCCAAAATCGTATTAGCATTGATAGCTGCTGGGGACATTGATATCAACATGGCCTGTGCCAATATTAAATCCTAATGGAATTACACTAAATCTAAATCTTGGCTGCAAGAGAATGGAATGCCTGGCAGGATGTCCAAATGGTGTTTATAGGACAGACAAATGTCTATCATGAAAAAATCAACAGTCACTTCAGAAGTAGCTGATATAATGTGAATTAACAGTTCTATGGCCAGAACATTATCCAGATATTGCGTCTGTCACATTATATTGAGACAGAATCAAGGTTGCCAAATGAATGTACACTAGGGATCACAAGACATTTGGGGTGACCTGTTTCTAGTAGACTCATCTACTGTAACTAGTGACCTTTAGGCTTTTGTCTTTTCACGAAAATTATGGTTTCATGAGCAACCTTTCATGGTTACATACAGTTCAATAATATGCACAAGCATATATCCAGAAAATCATTGCAAAACATCAATTATCGGAGGCTATGAAAGTGGGAGCAAATACGAGGAGTAGTGTGAATTGTATAATATATGAAATTTAGACAATTTAGAGGTTAATATCTTAAGATTAAATCTGATCTAAGGCAGCATTAATTTTTTATTATTTTTTTTAAACTTGTTTCCAAATAAATGGCCTGAATCCCAAGAACTCACACACACAACACACATAAGTTAGCATTAACGTTCAGTCAATTCATCTGCATAGCAGATGGATAAATGAACAAGCTCCAAGCCTATGAACAGATGACAAAGCTTCCTCTCAGCTGCTTCCATTATCTGGAACTAAAGCCATAAAGTTTCCAGATTATCCAACTGTAAATATACACTAAACACTAAAGTTAATACTGAAATTTTGGTCACCAAAAACATACTCTGTTCAGAATTTGGATGATAAATATACAGTATAAATATCTTTTTTTTTTCACACTCATTTTCATCGAAGCAAAAAATGAACAGAATGTGATTGCACATGGCTATTCGCCTGACTTTTCTTTGTGGGGTTTTCTCACTCTCATGCTCTCTTTCTCCCTCTGTGTGTATGTGCGCGTGGCTAATATTCATTGCCTGATGTCCACATAAGTAGCACACATGCAGGCAATGCTTCTTCTGGTATGGCAGCAAGACACATTTCCATCTTTTTTCCCTTAGTGCATCCTGGTGCCATCTTTTCCCCATACAAGCGATGTACACGCATCAGACCATCCACATAATATATAAGAAAATGTGACTCATCAGACCAGACCACCTTTTTCTCTTCTATTGGATCGAACTGCATAGGTCAGCCTTCACTCCCCGCACACATCAGTGAACCTTGGCCTCCCATGACTGTGTTACCAGTTCTCCAGTTTTCTTTGGACCACTTTTGGTACTGGGACTGGGAATATCCCACAAGAGCTGCAGTTTTGGAGTTGCTCTGCCTCCTGTTAAATTCACTTAAATCCTTATGCTTGTCCATTTTTTCTGCTTGCAACACATTAAATTCAGGGACAAAGTATTCACTTGCTGCCTAATATATCCCACCCATGTCCAGATAATCGACATGTCCACTTCACCTCTCAGTGAGTCGTAA
Source organism: Clarias fuscus (assembly GCA_030347435.1). NCBI lineage: Eukaryota > Metazoa > Chordata > Actinopteri > Siluriformes > Clariidae > Clarias > Clarias fuscus. The sequence goes on along the minus strand of CM059206.1, from coordinate 12,260,386 downwards.
TGTTATGGCTGATGTTATAAGTGTAGGTTCTGTGGTAATGATCTCTTTAAAACATCTGGTTGTACTATAATACAGTTGCTGGTCTTTAGACCAATTGCTGCAAAATCTGCTTTCATACAAAATGATCCTATCAGGAAACCGGAGGGAAAAAACAAGTGTTTCAGCATTCTTTGAAGTTTTGCAATTCCACCTACTTCTCATTTCAGGTAAAATGAGGTATGCCATGAATAACAAAGGGGGAAAAAAAGATCTTCTTTACGTCTTCTGTAGTTCTTCCACAGCTCCCCAAAAAGATATTCATGGGTGGAGTGGCTATTCTAAATTCTCACGCCCTAGCTGTGAAAGAACGTGTGAATGTGTGTGTGCATGAGATAGGCTGTTGTCTCTTTCAGAGTGTATTCCTGTCACACAGACCGTGTTCTTGGGATAGGTTCTCAATCTGCTGCAACCCTGACTAGGGCAAATTGATCATTTACAGAAAATGGATTAAAAATTAAAGCAAACAAATTAATTTAACTTCCTATATTAGGGAAAAGGTGTATTGCATTTGTATGAGAAGTAGAAATTGAAGCCATCATCCTGTATTTTATGGTAGTTCTCAGTGCTTATTTGCAGCCAGTCAACGTAACACACATGCATTTATTACTTGTGATCCATTTCAGATTGATGAGAGCAAAATGGCTCAGCTTTTACCAATGTACCTGATTGCCAAGTCAAGTCAAGTAGGCTTTTATTGTCATTCCAACCATATACAGTTAGTACACAGTGAAACGAAACAACGTTCCTCCAGGACCAGGGTGCTGCATACATGCAACAACATAAATTTACAACACAAATGCAGTGCCGCTGATTACGTACGCATGGTATAAAATTGAGCTTTAGTGTTCAAAATATACAGACAAGGCAAATGAAGTCACAACTATGATTATCTATTAATCTTCACTAGCGAACAAATAAAACAAATATTTAGTCAAACATTATTTTTATTTCCAAGGGTTGTAATGAGAAACAGAATTAGCATTAACATATAGAACAATTATAACCAATCAGAAGCAAGAATCGCATCCAGTAACAGGCAATGGTTAGGCGATCAGCCAACAAAGTTAAAGGTCTAGTCTAGATTTAATATCAGGAACAACAGAAACCAGAAACAACAGCATTAACCAGAATTTCAAAGACAAAACGTGACCTTAGTACAATACAGAGTTTACTTCATTGTGACTGTGCATATTAAGAGTGTTTTATATTCTTGCTATGTGTGTGTGTGAATGATTCAATCCAGGTGTGAAATGAGTAATCAGATCAGTGAGAACGTGCGTCTTGTTAATTTGAATTATTGGCAGCCATGTTTGTAGGCTGAATTGTGCACTAGGAGGTGGAGTTTGGTGTACATGACAGACAGCTAGCATATCAGAGATTCCACTTTACTTTTAGACATACTATTCATTATTGCAAGGCATCAAATTTGTTTTGGAAAAAAAGATTTAACATAGTAAACCTTGCTGACATGCAGATCATGAAAAGAGAAAAAAAGATGACGCCAGACGATGGAATGAAAGTAGTCTTTTCTGAGAACTACCTCTAGGTAATACATCACCCATTAACGCACATTCTCATGTAGTTTTCTTTATTAAGATGTAAAAATAAGAGCTAATTAAATATTTACCCTCTTGGTTATAGCCTCAGGGCGGCACGGTGGTGTAGTGGTTAGCACTGACGCCTTGCTAACCGATCCCAAGCCAGGCTCGATTCCTGTCTCTGTGTGCATGGAGTTTGCATGTTCTCCCCGTGCTTGGTGGGTTTCATCCGGGTACTCCGGTTTCCTCCCACATTCCAAAGACATGTAGGTTAGGCTGATTGGCGTTCTCAAATTGCCCGTAGTGTGTGAATGAGTGAGTGTATATGTGTGTGTGTGTGTGTGTGTGTGTGTGTGTGTGTGTGTGTGTGTGTGTGTGTGTGTGCCCTGCGATGGATTGGCACCCTGTCCAGGGTGTACCCTGCCATGTGCCCTAAGTCTCCTGGGATAGGCTCCAGGCCCCCCGTGACCCTGAATACAGGATTAAGCGGTATAGATGATGAGTGAGAGTGTGAGTGAGTTATAGCCTCATGCAATGATCCAATAGTATGTGTAAAAACACGTTCTCTGCACACGAACAAAAGATATTTATTGCCTTATGATAAATGTCTGCCAGTTGTCAGACAACATGACAGATTATTTAAAAACTGTTTAATGCACAAATACAGTATGATGGGGATATCTGGAATTGTCAAATGTCTAAGGCGCATCACATTTAAAACATCAAAGGGGCATCTTTGAATGTAACTAATTGCTAACATCAACTATTTCAAAGAATACTAATGCTCTTTGTTTCTTTGATCTTCAGATGCTGTAATGAATGATTTTTTTTTATTGATTGCCATGACCTCATGACATTAGTCCAAGTGACCTTTGAAGGCCTTCCCACACATGAGTTATTTCACACGACTGAGTAACTCAGACGACATGCACTTAAACAAATACAGAGCCAGAGTGTGTTCTCAATACCAATCACAGAGAGGTGTGGGTCTTTTTTTTTGGGTCATAACCAATCACATGGCTTACTCACTTCAAAACATAATATTGACTTTGGGTTCCCTGGTGTTTCACTAAGCGGCCTGTTAAACTGAGCATGGGAATATTTGTCAAGGTAGGTGCTTCTGATTCAATCGCCACACACGTTTGCTTTCTAGTGCCTGATACGAATTCTGGTTGAAGAGATCGATCCTCCAGATTTGATCTTTTAAATGCCTTCAATATAATAAAAAACTTCAAGAACCTACCCATTAGGATCTAATGTCTAATGCATTAAAGGAGTCAAGCAAAGCACTGACCCATGGCAGAGCATTATGTTAAATCCCATTAACATCAAACTAAATCTTATTAGCATCTTTAGCAGACTCTCTCTCACACACACACACACACACACACACACACACACACACACACACACACACACACACACACACACACACACACACACACACACACACACACACACACACACACACACAACCCTAAGAATATCACAAATCAATGCACATTTCAGGTTTTATTCTGGAGAGAAATGTATACTGTACAGAAAAAAAAAACACACTTCACATGTGCATATTGTACAGTGTGACTGGATGACATGGTTTGGAAAATTGTACGTATGACGTTGTATGTATTCTATAACTATTGATTGTGTGTTCTGGAACTGCCTGTCTGGCTTTCACATCCCTCAGGGCTTTGTTGCTCATCATGGGGAGCCAGCACTGGGCCAGATAGCCTGGTGTTTCCCTCTGCCGCTTCTCTAATTGCGTATCGAGTGCTGTGGCTGCAGCCAGGTGCCCTGCAGATCCACGGCTCCATCCAGAGCACAGAGAAACATGAGAAGTTCGAGAGATGGACAGACTTTTCAAATCTTCAAATAAACCTTAAAGGGAGTTTGTTTACACGCAAATGTGCACATATACATCAATTGCAATTTATTTAGGCATACTGAAATGCATCATATGACTTAAAATCCACAAGGTTACTTATATCCTGTCTGAGTGTCCATTCCATGAATTCATTTAGCTGAAGCATAAAGTTCCTGGATCCAATTAAAGACCACAGAGGATACGTTCCTGTTGCCACATCATTAAACTACAAATCCTTTATATTGAATGCCAAAAATAAAATTGTTCATGTTTACTTCAATAGCCCATAATTGAATCGATTAACCTTACGTAGGTATTGATTTACTTGCATAATCTACAGAACACGTTTGTAACTATGTCTTGTCCCTGGTTAAACCAATGTGCATCCTTGTGGCCCAGAAACCTGCTGCCAGGATCTGGAAGCCAGATGCCTTATTAGCAACACTGCAAATGCTTGGACAGCATCAAATTCATAGAGTTTGAGGTTGGCTGGGATGAAAACAGCTGGGTAAAAGTCTAGCAGTCTGTCTGATTGTGCTTGGTAGCCACTTCTCATCCACATTGTATTTAAAAAACCGATTTAAAATAGTCTTCCATTGGTTACACATTGTAACATGTTGTAACTCTTGACCAGCAACTACAAAAGAGTAAGACCACTTTCAAGTTACAATGTATAATACAGTTGCTGAGGGTTTTATTGATATGAATTACAAAGTGGATCTAAACTTTATATCAATACAATACCAGCCAAGAATGTGCGTATTACAACTCAGACAACATTATTCAATTCTGAAAATGATCTCTACCAGTCATCTTCATCTCTCAGGATCTGTATCTGGGTGTTTTTAAGAACAAAGTGATGCTTCAGAGTGTAAACAGTGATGAAAGATGAGCTCTGAGCTACAATGTAGCAAGTGCTAATGCCAAGAGATTTTAACTGAGGCTGTTAACATTGGCCAGCGTTCAGGTTGGAGCCATCTCAACATGCAGTTCCAGATTCCATTGCGTACGGATGGTGGGAATCTTCAGATGATCTAATGTTGTAATACAGTCAGGAATTACATGGCAGAGTTTATTTTAATATAACTACACCCCCATGGAGTCTTCATAATGTACCTCAGTTTATATTAGAATCACTTTTCAAGTATCTTCATAAACTAAGGGAAAATAAAAAAAAACAGTTGGTAAGTGTATGACACGTGAGATTATTCTCTGTACATTGCACTATTGAGGGAGGCTAAAAACTAACTAACTAATAAATTAACCATAAAAAATATGTACAATTTCCTGCCTTTTTTTTTTCTGGAAAAAGTGGTAAGATTGTCTATTCTATCTTTTATGAAATACTCTCCCAGTCCTTTCTGTTCTGACAAAGACTATAACATGTATGACATATTATGACATATTACTTACACATGTTTACTGAGACAACTCTTTTTTCAATCAACCCTGTTTTATGGCAAGTAAAGGAAGCACATTTATAAATATAGCTCCTTGACAACATTCTATGCACGTGTGCCAAATAATAAAAGTGAACATGGGAGGCCAATACACAAGGCAACAATTACTACAAGAACAAAGCACTAAATATAGCTGCAGTGATGAGTGGCCTGACAATCTCTCTGCTCTACATTGACTCTCTGTGAAAGATATTTTGAATTTGAGGCCAGTTTCATGATTTGCTTTCTTGTCTATATTACTCTGTTCAGGAAATGCCATCTTTCTTCACCTTTGAACATGTACTGTGTTGTTGCTGAACTGGGGCCTGACAGTCCAAGGACATGTGCAACCCTCAACCTATAAAGGTATGCAGCACCTCCCAATGGACTTGCAAACATTAGGATCTGTGTAAACACAAAGCCTGTGGCTTCTTATCTTCGATCAGATTACATGAGTGGCCCCTCACATCTCAGACATGTGCTTGGTTTTGAGCAGAATGAGGCTCACAAACTTGTTGACTGGTGCTAAACCTTAGTTCAACTTTTTGGAGATAAAAACTCACAAGAATGCAGAATTTAAAAAAATGTAGCACTTCAGTATCTAACAATGAACGATTATACCTTGGAATGTGTAAAGGTTTAGACTCGAATTTATATAATATATATAAATCGCAGTGGTAAAGTGCTCGCCCTATCATACGGAGATCGCGAGTTCGAGTCCCGGGTGATGCTGTAACCTCTCGCAGCCGGAGGTCTAGAGAGAGCTGATTGGCCGAGCTGTTTCAGAGGGGAGGGATAAGAGGTACTTAGTGCTCCCACATTAATCACAGCTCTACAGCCAATCAGGGGCGTCTGTGAGCTCACGCAAGCAGAAGGAGCGGATAGCGCTGTCCTCCAAGTGTGTTACGCCGCCCCCAACGGTGCGTGAGCGAGCAGTTCGAAAAGATGCTGTCGGCTGGCATCACGTGGTTCGGAGAAAACATGCGATAGTTTTCGGCCCTCCAGACTGAGTGGTAGTAGTAGCCTTAATGTGGGAGCCCCCTAGTGATGGGGAGGAATTGGATGACTAAATTATGACTAAATAAATCCAAAAAAGATTTTTTTATAATATATCAGTTTTTTTCATATGATCTTCCACTTGATGTATTAAATTCAGAATGCATAGATATTAAAACATTTTTAAACCATGCAGTTATCTGTGGAGAAATATAGATATTTTATAGGCAGGAAATAAAAAAGCAATATAAATATAAATCGTTATAAGGATTTAAATCACCATGAGTTATCAGACAAGCTTCAGTGCACCTTGGCATTGTACTCTGTACATTCATACAGTACTTTGAAACTGTGCTGGAAGGAGAAATGCAAATTTTTTCCAAGAGCTCCTCATAATTGGTGTTTTGATGATAGTGGTGAAAAGGGCTGTCTAACATTGTTCCAAATTCTCCCACAGTTGTTTAACTGGGTTGGAATCCAATGAGTGAAGGCCATAGCATATGTTTTATATAATTTTTATCCTCACCAGACCATACAGTGGGCTCTTGGCCCTTGTGAATAGGAACAATGTCAACCTAGAAGACACCATCATGTTTTATCGTAGGATAACACAGCATAACAACAGAGCCACCAGCTTTTCCTTTAATTTGTCACCCATCTGAACATACATATAGCTTGAACAAAACAAACACACTTGTTTGACCTTTCTCACCTTTTTCCACACATCAGTGTTTATATGAAAACAGAACTCATCATACATGCTTGCCAGTGCCCTTTTACCAGTAATTTGCAAAGGCGCTTTCAGATTCTTTTAAAGCCAAAAGACACATCTTCTGTCTTTAGCAGAATCAGAAAATTAAAATACTACTGAAATGCAAAAACATGAAACGTAATGTTCTGGAAGCAACAGCAACAATACCAACAACGATGACAACATAATCATTATTATGCCTGATAATTAAATATGAATAAATAAATATAAAGGAAATAATAAATGAATAAACCATACTAAAATGCTAAATATTATAATAGTATAAACAGCGATCATACTAACGATCATACTAACATATACTATATTTTATAAACCAGATCAATTGTCACTCTTCTTTTACAAAAAAGGTGAGTCTGAGTAGCTAATTAGTTTATAAAATACAAAAATCAGGTTTAACCAATGCCTTATTTTTATTTTTCATTATTATTTAAACACTTTTGTCCTGAAACAGGAAGCATACTAATTGCCATTTGTGAAAGCAATGTTGTTTAAAGTTTCTTTCTTTCTTTCTTTCTTTCAAAGATGGTTATATACTTACTAATACTACAAACTTCTTACATCCAACTTCACATTAATGCTATTTGCATCACTTATTATATGTGATGCATGCTACGGTTACTTGCACTACCTTGCACACCCACTTTAAATACTCAGAATTTTTTTTTTTTTTGGTCTTTATTTAATCTGTACACTTATTGAATGTTGTGGACTTACTGTGTATAGTGACTTATAACAAACGTACAGTGTTTTATGTTGGTCTGTACTTCGAAAGCCACAAAGAGACGGAATCAAATTCCTTGTGTGTGTCAACATACTTGCAGAATAAAACTTGATTCTGATAATATACAGTACCATCTTATTGTGGTCATTTTTTATGATAATTATCACCATGCCCTTAATGCCCTTAATGCCCTTTATGCACTATTCTAAATGTGTGTGTGCCTCCATGTGTGTGAGTTTGTGTGGATTGTCCATGCTGGCTTAAAGTGAGTGGCTCCTCTTTCCAGGTGTGTGATAGATACCTCCCACATCTGACCTTGAGTGGAGCAGAGATCACTGAGACAGACCTAGTGACAGGAGTAAATCAGGAGCACCGCATACTACAAACACACTACACATAAAAAATAAAAATAAAAGGAAAATGCATGGGGTAATTGATGTTGTAAATGCCTTAAAATGTTTAAAATATATGCATCACAGTGCCATCTGGGCAAGTAAATCCCGGGGTTAAGTAATAAACGAATGGATTCAGTAATGAAATGTTAGTAACCACTGGAACAGTGCTTTGGCCACAGGAACCCATTCATTCAATGCTGGTCAGGGTAAAAGAAACGTAGGCATGCAAGCATGTAAAGTAACCACGACACACAAGGTCATTTATACTGTAAGGAGAGTAAATGAGTAGGAATTCTCTGTTAAACCTGAGTGTAAGTTTACTGCTACACGTATGACCGACATTTATACACATACAACCTTATAGCTTTGTAATGTTTAGCCTAAGCCGTTGACGCAATAGGCGCGCGCGGCAGCTTGAGTTCGACCCTCGTTCCCGTTGTTACGCAACAGAAGTCAGCCGTTGATTGGTCAGTTTCGGGCCTCCTACTTTGAAGGTGACTTATTAGAACGTATGTGGGCGGGGCCACGGAGCGTAAAGGATATAATGGGGCGGATCCTAGCTCACGAGCCGGGTACGACTCTGTCCTTTCCGAAGAGTGAGCTGAAAGGAATACAGCTCTGGCGGTCAGGTACCTGAAAGAAAGGCAGAAGATTACAAAAAAATAAATAACAACCCAAAGAAAAAATACACAAAGGGAACTAAAAGGCTGAAAATGTCCGCGAATAAGGACGGAGACGGCGGATGGAAGACCTTTCTGTGGAATTCTGAAAAGAAGGAATTTTTAGGACGTACCGGCGGCAGTTGGTGTAAGTCCACGACGCTTTCTTTTTCTCTTTCTTGCTGTCGGGGTTTAGTGTGTGCTTTAAATGTTCAGGATATATATTTTTAATTTTAGAGTGGTTAATGCCAACGGAAGAGAAGTAAAGAGCAGCACAGAGAAAGAGAGATACATCAGGTTGTCACAGCACCTGTCTGAGTTTCTTCAACACGCTGTGTCGTGACTTTCATTTTCAGTGGAAAAAAAGAGAGAGAGAGAGAATGAAGGAGCATACCGCCCTCACGCTGTCATGAAACACACACAAGTCTAACATACAATATAATGCTGTGCTTTGTGTGTGTGTGTATATATTTATATATATATTGTATTCTCCACATAGTTGCCTGTTGAATATTTGAGTAATGTCACAATGAAACTCTTACTGACAAACTTAACCATGTAACTTGCTGTTGTAGGCTAGAGGATAGTAAATTATTAGTTAAAGGAAATATGAATTCAGGGGGAAAGCAACAGTATCAAGAAGAAGGGCGGACATTAAAATGGTGAAATATACAATGTGTTTGTGTGTGAGAGAAATGAGTCGTTTTCCTTCCTGTCGATATAACGACCTCACGTTTTGAGGACACTAACGGGTTTTGTGTTTCCTGTCAGGGCTCTTTCTGTACTCAGTACTGTGTAATTACTGTGACGTTACAGTACGGTATTTATTCAGGGAGGTGAAGAGCTTTCTAACCTTTTTTACACAAAGGTTCATTTCCCACCCCCAAGGTGAATCAAGGTGATTTAAGGCCTACTGTGTTCACCGTTTAGCAGTCATTCAAGACTTTATGGCGGACACACAGACGCAAAAAACAAACAAACAAAAAATAAATATATTTTTTTCCTACGTGTTCAACATTAATATTTTCACTAGTGTTAGCTTTATAATGCTAGTTTTTCTGTGTGGGAGGGCAGTTGAACTTGATAGTTTATCACCCGTGGGCATTCATTTCTGTTTGGTGTGTGTATAGTTGAGTGCTATGAGACATACAGCTGGACACATGGCACACACACACACGCTCTCTCTGTCTCAAGAAGGAAATCAGTTGGATTTCCGTTAAACTACGTTAAGACCGTTTTTTCCCGTTGTTTGCATTCAACAGTTGGTGTTTAAAAGAAGCGCGCGTGCTGTTATTATTTTTTCTCTAACACGTTAGTTAGCTCGACGCTGCTAAAATGGTGGCATGTGGCGACCGACTGACTTCTTGACGCTTACCGGATGGCTTCGAGTCAAAAAAGAATGACGCTGATTACCAGAAGTGTTTTTGAGAACTTTTCAGCACAGCGTGTTGTACGGATACGGCGTAGAAATGTGTTTATGAAATACAGAGAAGTGCCGAAAACAGTTGGCGTTTGCTGTAACGGAATCAACGTAACGTTGTGTTCCGGAGCAGTCATCTCAGATGCCTGGTTAAGCTTTGAGCTAACGCTAACCGGCTAAACTACAGTGTTAGTTACACCATCTTACCATAGTATAAACACTACAGAAATTACTAACAAGCATTTAAAGCTTATTGGAGTTGATTTTCTTTTTCCGGGTGTTGTGTTTTAACAGTGAGTGTGCTCAATCTACTGCTGATATATATATTTATATAGTTTTTAAAAAACTTCAAAAATGCGCCACAAGTGCTTTGTTGCCGCTGTGTTGGTTGTGAAACTAAGGAGGAGCTTAGAGGAAGCGAGACAGACACCTAACTATCATCTCTCTAACTGGACAAACCATTACATTCCTTATAATCCACACTTTCATTCCTTCCCTGATCCTGGTAATCTCTTTCTCTGTTAATGTGTGTCCAAGTACATATTCTGTAAGCGTGATCATGTTAACCATTGATCTTTGTCCTGTATGGGCAGATTCACACCATTTCAACTTCACAAGTCAGAGATCAACCTTCATATCAGGAACAAGACATGCTCCACTTCCAGAATGGCAAACCCACCCCTAGGGCCTAATTTTTCCTCAGCCTTACATACAGAAAGATTCATGCAAAGTTTGTAACTGACATTTTATCTTATTGTCTTTAAAACAATGAACTGTAAAGGTGTTTCCTGTAGATCTGTAAACTGTTTATTACTGTGAGTGAAAGAAGCTGAAAGGTCGACCCCTATAATGCTCCTGTGTCTGGTGAGCAGCTGAACCCTTCTGCACTGTCGATGGGGGTTGGAGACTATGAGCAGGGCATTTATAGACCCAGAAGGGCATTTTTAGACCCCTAGGGCCATGGCTTGTTGTAGCTCTTAATACTGAGAGGGAAATGAGACAGAGCTCTGAGACGAAGCAAGGTAGTGTGTGAGCTCTCTGATTCTCTGTCACGGACATTCACAACAGAGTGAGAGATTTCTGAACTGTTTGGACTTGTGTTGCAGTTTTTGCCAAATTTACACAGCCGCTGTGGGAAGCAAACTTCCTCACATGGAAAATCAGGAAGTCTCTGGTCATAAGAGTCACGTGTCACACTGATTTTGCCTAGTTTTACATTTTGAAGGAAATGTATTTTTTACACAACCATGATACCAAACAACATTTTAAATAAGCCTTTAAGCATTGATTTAATGGAAAGTTGACCTTACGCTAATGGACAGTATCCTCTTGTATGGTTTCATAAATCTGACAAAATATCCAGCCTAGAAATATTGGATACATATTGGACATAATTTTATTGATTGATTGATTGACACGACTACAACGATTCCAGAATGTAACCGGTTTAATTTCGCTCTATCAAAACAAAAAAAAAAGTTTTATTTAATCCACATCTTGTTTTCAGGGGTCAGGAAATTTTGAATTAGGCATTCTTTAATAACCATACCACCTCTCATTCATTTGAAATGGTATTAATGACAAATGCTATTACAAATATTATGTTATGTATAAGCTTTTTTTTCCCCTCCATTTTCTGCAGGTAAAATTTTCATCTTTTATGTAATCTTCTATGGCTGCTTGGCTGGAATTTTCATCGGCACCATCCAGGCGATGCTTTTGACCCTTAGCAACTACAAGCCCACATACCAGGACAGAGTTGCACCCCCAGGTAAATAACCAGGACACTGTGCCTAGTGTGAGAAAATCTTAGTGCTTTGTGTTACACAATGTTAGAGCTTGTAATTTGAAGCCAAATGTAAAATATATAGTGCATCAGTGAGATGATGAACTACATGTAACTGGCTAATTGATTCTATCTAGCTTACAATATCTTAATTCTAACTGACTCACAAAGCTGAATTTCTGACACTTAACACAGTTTACATTTTAATTATCCAGTTAGCATTGACTTTGTTTATAAACTTTGGTAATCATTTCTGTTTAGTATCACTTTAATTAATAAGATAATTTGGAGATCTGTAAATATCAACAGGCATATGTTGAGCTATAAAGCATCCACAAGGACAATAACAGCTTTGATAAAACTGATTAATGTTAAGTATCAATGATGAATACAAAGCTCAGAAGTAATGGTAGTATTTGAGTTTTCTATGTTTCCAAAAAAAAATCTTTCCTGAAATGAGAGAGCCCTTTTCAGCCTTTTTGTCTCACTCTGTAAGTTGATGAGGTTTGTGTGTCAGCCATAAGAGGGTGTTACTGTTTTTCTTTGCATCTCGATGATTAAATGTCAAGAGCAGATGCTGGTTCAGTTTTAAACCTTATATGTGTCATTGAGAAGTGTATCCCACAATTCAGGGCTTTGCTGATCCGATGTAACAAACTGGAAATTAAAATATGATGAAGAACTGATATTCAGTAGTGAAAGAAAAATGACAGCATAGCTATACAGTATTTCAAGTGGTTCTGGTAATCTTGGAGGATGTTCAGACCTTGCTAGACTTCTTATTGTTCTACTGCCAAGCGTTTGCCCAACCAGCCTCCACAGTTTTGGGCCAATGAATGTTTGCAGAATGTGTGTTGTCGCCTTGGCATATATTTAGCTGTATTCAGTGTTAAATAGTGTGCTGGTGCCATTTCCCCCTGAAGAGCAGCAGTCTCTGTGCAGATAGGTTCAGGGAAAGAAGGAACATGAGTAGGTGCCGAGTGGAGCCCAGCAGAGCACGCTACGATTGGAAGCCATGATAAGGGAAGGAGGTGGTAGACACGCTCACTGGTCTGAAGTCCCACCCTCCTCTCAGGGGCTAAAAGTTTCCATTGTGTGAGTGAAGCACGTGAGGTGAAGCAAAGGGGGGGCTGGCTCAGGCACAGTGGGGCTGAGTCTGTACAAGTTTGCATGAAGTAAAAGGAATACATCTCTCATTTTTCCTTTGAATTATTTTTGGCATTAAAAAAAAGTAAGTCAGAGTTCTGTATGGGATCAAGAAATGCATATCCATGCAAAGACCGTTAACAGGAATCATGACCTTGCAAGTGATACAAGGGTTCCTCCCACTCATTCCCCCTCGCTGTGCTGTGCTCATAACCACGCCCCGATTTGGCCTTGTGCTTGAGCTGGGTGGAAAATTACTGCCAGGCTGAGAACAGGAGTTTCATCTAAATAACTAACCAAGATAATGAATGGATTTTACTTTGCAACAGAGCAGATGTGTCTATATTTGATGCTTGCACATATGAGGAAATGCAAAACACAGAAATGTTTTTTTCTGAAAGTTATAATAGGAAAAGTCAAAAAGTCCATTCTGTCTCATTTTCTCTCCTCAGGCTTATCACACACCCCACGGTCTGATAAAGGTGAGATCTCCTACAGCATGCAAGAGGACGAAACTTACAGACCATTTGTAAAAGCCATGAAAGAAATACTGGAGCCATACAAAGATGAGAAACAGACAGATGAGAACTTTGAAGACTGTGCGGGTATGTTTGATTTTTTTTTTCCCACAAAAACATTGGCCAGAACATAATGTATAGTCTTAGAATAGTGTGGATTTTTTTGCTTTTGTAATTTAATTCAAAAAGTGAAACTCGTATATTCCAGATACATTGAAAAAGGTCAAGCCTTTTTTATATATAATTATGGCTTACAGCTCATGAAAAGTAAAAATCCAATATCTCAAAGTATTAGAATTTTTCCTAATATCTTTCAAAAAAGGATTTACAATACAGAAATGTTCAATTCTGAAAATCATGTGTTTATGCAATTAATACTTAGTCGAGGCTTCTTAGGCAAAAATTTCTGCATCCGTATGGCACAGCATGGAGGTGATAAGCCTGTGGCACTGCAGCGGTGTTATTGAAGACCAGGTTGCAGTAGTAGTTTTCGTACGGAAAATGAAATCAGCATCTCTATAAAGCTAGTCAGCAGACGGAAGTGCTTTGACATCTCCTAGTTAACAGCTATGTTGACTTTGGACTTGATAAAACAGTCAAACAACACCAGCAAAATGACATGGCACCCAAAATTATCATCAATTGTAGAAACTTCACACTACCTTGATTTCCAAATGATAATTTGGATAAATATATTTACTTTCAACTGAAAATTGGACCCTGGACCAGTCGGGTCCAGTTCTTTTTTCTTCTTTGGCCAGGTAAGACGCTTCTGATGTTGTCTCTAGTTGTTGCTTATTTCCTGAAGGCGTCTGTGGGCGGTGGCTCTTGATGCACCGACGCCAGCATCAGTCTTTGTTTGAAAATTTTCTTAAAGCTGCGATCATCCCTGTTGCTACCACACTTTCGGTCATCTGAGAACAGCCAGCCATTTCAGCTTCTGTGGCTTACCGTCCTGTCAAATCAGCAGTCTTCCCTATTGTGGTTGCATATACTGAAATAGTCCAAAATATACATGGTATTTATACTGTGTGAATATCCATTTACTCAATTCAGTTTACTCAAACTTGAAATCAAATATTTTAATGTTTTGACATACTGGATTTTAAGCCTGACTGAGATGTAAGCCATAATCATCAAAGTTTTAAGACACACAAAAAAGGCTTGAAATATGTAGCTTACCTACCTAGAACAAAATTAAAAAACAATAAAATAGGGGAAAAATCCAGAATATTATTATTATTTTTTTTTAAATGCTTCGGATGTCCACACAACAACTCAGTTATATAGAGAAACAAATTGTTACACAGTAGAATATCTTAGAGTAATGTATGTGTTAGATGCATGGATATTATCATATTATTACATTTATTTTCTGGTGTATAAATATGATGTAAGATAACCTGTTGCTACCCAGGCAGTGAACTCTGAAATATAAATACTTTGTTATACATACTTGTTATACAACATTCATGTCTTGTTGTGGTGCATGTTTAGAGTTTCCTAGCAAATACACTGATCGTGGGGACTTGGAGGGTGAGGAAGGCGTAAGAAAGGCCTGTCGCTTCAAGAGGTCCTGGCTGGGAGCCTGCTCAGGCATAGATGACCCCACCTTTGGTTTTAAGGACGGAAAGCCCTGCCTTATTGTCAAGCTCAACAGGATTGTCAATTTTAGACCCAGGGTGAGTTCCTAACTCGTAAAAAATAAAGAAGAATGCTCAGAAAAGTACATGCTGGGTTAACATAAATAAATAAATATCTTGTAATGCCTGAGGCTGTGACTTGTAGCTTATAGATAATTTCTTTCATTCTTTAGCCTCTCAAAACCAATGTGTCGCTCCCTATGGCTGCTGGTGGAAAGATTCCAGAAAATATGATTCCCATCTACTGCAGCAGCAAGGTACAGAGCATTTAGCTTGCATTCTACTGTATAACTACGTACACACACAGCGAGGATGGAAAAGCCGGTCCACCTGACCTGCTCTGTTCTGCTTCTTTAACTTATTCCTCAATGTTTGGGTGTGAACCAACAGCCTTATTTTTTCTCTGCTCTACAGAAAGAAGGAGATGCTGACAAAATCAAAGAAATTAAGTACTTTGGCCTGGCCCAAGGATTCCCACTGCAGTACTATCCTTACTATGGCAAGCTGC
Organism: Clarias fuscus; assembly: GCA_030347435.1. NCBI lineage: Eukaryota > Metazoa > Chordata > Actinopteri > Siluriformes > Clariidae > Clarias > Clarias fuscus. The sequence goes on along the minus strand of CM059206.1, from coordinate 12,244,942 downwards.
TACACCCTAAATACCTCCAGCCTCTTGTGGGCATCCAGTTCACCAATATTACCCATAATGAGGAGCTGCGCATTGAGTGCAAAGTATACGGAGAAAACATTGATTACAGTGATAAAGACCGTTATCAGGGACGTTTTGACCTCAAAATTATGGTCAAATCATGACCACAGCTATGAAAATAGCGCTTTTACTCTGCCCATTTCAAAACATATTAATTTAGACAAATGAAAATTGAAAAAAAAAAAAAAAATTTAAAACAAAGAAACAAACCACGACTAGTCTTGAACAAACTTTCATAACATACGGGACCTACACTTAATCTGTATGCTTTACACTAGCTTTCTCTGCATATGTCTAGGGTTAGAATGTAAACATTACAGGAAGAGTAGCAATAGCAAAGTATTTATTCTACTGTAAATGAGAATATTCCTTGAGCCATGGGACATGTTCATTCATTACTGTAAATTATGATTCCACTACTGATGTAGCGAGCAGTGTTTCTGTCCCTGAGTATTTCTGCCTAGTGTGGTCTCGCTCTATATTTTTGGAGTGTGCAGTGCAGTAGTCGCATACAATGGTCCTTTCCAAGCCATGTTATAATTTCTGTTGTCTTATGTGAGTCAGTTTAGTGGTCCAAGGTGTGTGTGTATGAATATGAGAGAGAGAGTATGTGTGTGTGTGTGTGTGTGTATGTATGTATACATGGCTGAGTGTGTGTAATTGTATTTGTACAATTTAAAAAAGAAATAAGAAACTAGTGGCATGGTACGCGCTGAAATCCCCAGGTCCGTATGTGAGTAAATGACTGCACTCCATGGAATCTTTTTCTTTTCTTTTTGACTTACTTTGTTGATTGTGGGGAAAGTACTTGTACATCACTTCTTCTCTTATTTGATCATCTTGCAGTGTGGGAGTTTGGGGTTAATGACATTTCTGTGTAAGGCTTTTACTTTCTTTTTCTTCAAGTGTAGAACTGTGTGTAATCTAGTCTGGAGAATCGGCTCCATTCAAGAATGGAGGAATATTCCTCCCCATGGTCATCGTGGCAACTCAGTGCTTTAATTTAAATTTTGTTTTTGGTTTTCCTTTTTTTTTTTTTTTTTTGCTGGAGACATCACAATGTGATGTAACTTTCTAATGAATGTTTAGACATTTACATGGTAGAAGAATTTTATATTTATGCAGTTGTACAATTTTTTTCTGCAGGACAAAATGTATTGTATGAATCCAGATACCAAAGTCACTGGTCAGGAATTAGAAATTTATCAGATCCAATGCAGTACCCCATGTAATATGAAGTTTCATCAATGTTAAAAGTGCTTAAAAGTCAATGTTGAACATAAGAACATCTTTCTGCAGTTGCAGCTGCTTTTGTCATTTTATTTAATACAGATACGGCCTAAACAAATAAATGTACAACCAACCAGATTGTTGTCTTTTTTTTAATTTAAACAATCATAAAAACATATATGTGCAATTACATTATCTATAGTCAGCCATCTAGGATCTTGAAGAAATACTGGACCTGTAGGAAAAGCAAATGAATATCAAATGAATTCACATTAGAAAATTATTATTTATTATATATTATTATAAAAATTATATATTACTAAATTATTAGTAAACGTCATACAATTTACTGATCTGCACAGTTGGCTTGATCTGTAATTATTTCCAAGCACATTTTAATCCTCCTCCTCCTTCATGTCAGCAAAGCAAGCAGCTTAAAATATTTCCTAACTGATATTTCCAAGAACATGCTTATGAAGAGCCATAATGTGTTATCCTGTTTGAGGTTTGTGTGTGTGCGTGTATATGCATGTATACAAGAGTGATTCACAAAAAAAAATAAAATACTGCTCTCAGTATAGATGTGTGTGTGCGTGCATGTGTATGGCCTCTCTAAGAATGCGCTGGCCGAGCTGCCCAGCAGGCGAATGATTAACAAGCAGCCGTTTGTTAAAAGAGGCTGCACAGATCTGGAGCTTGTGTGAAACAATGATGCTGAATGGGCCAAAGTTACTGCCTGAAAAACACAAAGCCCTTCCTCCACTTAATCCTGCCTTCTCATGCTCGTCTTTCCCAGAGACATTATGCACGCTGTGGGTTTGATTCAGCCTACAGTGGACCGTCATGAGACCTGCGACTCTTGTCTCATGTGACGCGAGATGTGGAATTTATTAGTAAGGGGGCGAGTAAACGTTCGTCAGCAGGTCCAGCTCATACTGCCCCAGTTCATGACTGAAACAAAAGTGAATAAGATTAGAGAATAATTACCTCCAGTAAGCCGTCCTCCGGAAGATCGGTACAGTGGACGGCGTTCTGTACTTTGTTCTTGCCGTAGAGAGCTCGTAAGGTCTTGGGCCTTAAATGGCGAGCAATTTCCTGTAAACCAAGAGATGGGACCATAATGTAGACATTGCAACTCATTGATTTTGTGCAGTTATAAAACAATGGAATTAACAAAAGGCAGGGGTGAATCCGCCTCGCTAATCCGCCTGTCTTTTAAACAATGAGCTCGAACAGAGCTCAGGGGAAGATGCATGCACGGTGACGGTTATTCCGTACCCTACGGTGCTGAGGAATCAGATTACTTCCCTTTATGTCTAAAGAATCAGATTACTCATGTTTGTTCATAAAAAAAACAATAATAGTTCCTTCCTCTACATCTGCTCATACCTCTTTGCTCAATCAGAATCACAAGATTCTCAGATTGCCTAATAAGATGCATAATAAGTGTGACAAGCTCAAGGTTTCAAGTATTAAAGCTAAAAAAAAAATATGAATAATGAATGAGAAGAGGAGATAAAAGTAAGACTCCCAGTCATTTAATAGGGACCAGATAAGCACTAGTTCATTTAATCCTAGCATGTGTTAGACGCAGCAGACTGGCACAAAGCAGAATGTTCAACAATGTTCAGGGCATGGTGTAATGCAGCAAATGAGATCAAAATAAACTCATCACAAATCATGAACATGTGGATCCTGCTTTGGTCATTTTGTATATCAGTCTTAATGCTTTAAGTATGACTCAAATGTCTGATACTGGACTATTTACAGGCTTCTCTGGAAGCACAGGACATTTTCTTACAGGTAATGACATGAGAAATAAAAGTAATTATCAGATGGTAGGTACTTGCAGAAAAAGAGGCACATTATTAAACTTGATGTGCACAGCACGGATCAAGATCATGAAGACAAATCATGTCAAAATGTCCAATCTGGTCCCATATTAAAGTCACTCTGATCCATGGGTGATTCCCTAAAAACAAGAAAGAACACACTGGAGGGCTCAGAATTACATTTCTGGCACTGATCACGTACCCTTCTTGTTGCTGAATTGTATTGTATAACTATTGTAATGTATAACAGGGAGAATTGCATTGTAGGGAAATTATCAAATAATAGTTTGTGTGTGAACACGAAACATTACTGTAACTAATACTAGAGTTTATTATTTTTCAAATAGTTTTTCAAATATTTTTCAAACTTTATTTTTGTAAAAAGCAGGTTGCTGTTATTACTTATTTTATAAACATTATAATCAGTCATACACTTTTTTTTCTAAAGTCATAAAGACAAAATAAGTAGTGTATCATTTCACATAGAAACTAAAAAGGTGTAACCTGAAAGGGACATCTATAACGATGGTAGTAGTAGTAATAGTAATAATAATAATAATAATAATTATTATTTTTATAATTGGTTTTTATGATGGTGTAGCTAGCGGTTAGCACTATGGCTTCGCACCTCTAGGACTGAGGGTTCAGTTCCGGCCTCATGACTGTGTGCATGGATTTTGAAGGAATAGACTCCGTGGTTCCTGTGACCCTGTACATGATAAACTGTATTATTATTATTATTTTTTTTTTTTTTATGTGAGCTTCCACTATACAAGTCCCTGTGTACAAGCTGTTGCTATGGAAACGATTAAAAGGGATTGTGTTACTATAACACTGCAAGTGATCTGCCATGCCACCAGCACTACTGTTTGAGCTGTGATAAAATAAAAAAAAATTTAATAATTAAAAAAAAAAAAAAAACCAGCACCACCTTTCGACCCAAGAAATGAACAGTACTAAAGTACAAATAGTAAACTTAACATTAAAGCTACTTGCAAGACAGACACGCTTCAAATATTCAGGCCACACTGGAAGGCAGTAGCTTGGGTCCAGACTGTACACTGCACTTAAAATCAGATCTTTACTTTAATTCGCGCTCACACGTGTTCTACATTGAAAGATCAGCCGGCTGACTTGCTGCAGCCAAAACGGAACAGGATGAAGTGAAACGCTCAAGCACACAGGGCACGGGTTCTACTGTCCTGCGAGGAAACGTGATCTACCTCCCCTAGTGATGCTCACAGGAGAGGCCTCGTCCATATGGTAACAAGCCACAAAGAAAACGCACGGCAATACACTTTCCCAAGCCACCTGTCTTGTCAGTCTTCACCCTGGAGCGATGCTGAAATTTCTCAGGAGCTCGGAAGGCTCGTAATCCCACCATGGAAACCAACACGTTATTATGAGGTTAGGATGGGTTTAGTGGCGATATCGGCCACACACGTAGTCAAGAAAGTTATTACTGTTGATTGCTGTTTAACGAAAAATATGTTCGAAGACCGATAATTTACCAGTAGGATCTGGGCTTTAGTGTGTTACGGAGTGAAGCTTACTACCAGTCCCTTTGTTACATTCCTGTGCTCAGTGCACCAGACAGATATTCCAAGGCCACACCAGTGTAATGATATGCTTCCTGTCCGGCTAGTTTCATTCAAGATTACAAACGACACAAAGTGTTTTACAAGGTACAGTCTGGAACACCTCTGCAGAAATAATATTAAATAATAATAATAATAATAATAATAATAATAATAATAATAATATTATATGAGACCACTGCCAAATAGTCTCTCTAAGACTTTGTTTTTTTTTCTTTCTTACAGGTGCATGTATTGGTGAGACAGTTTTGTTTTATTTTTCTTTCGTGAGATTCGAACAATATTTATCCTAAATTCAAAATATAACTATTGTTGTGTACATTTAAAGGAAATGGCGTCATCCCAACACATCAAAATAACCCAAGACCATGCAGTATTTGCAGAGCTTTAATAGCTCAAATAAAACAAATTGCAAATCATTTGTAAACAAATTGTGTTAATGCTTTGGCTAAATAACATTAAGAATTTGGTGCAATAACCCAGATTTTCAATCCCGGCTTGGCATGCTCTTCATCAGTTTTTCACATTGCTGTTTTGCACTTTATACCACTCTTTTTGCAAAAAAAAAAAAAAAAACCCAGCTCGGCTTTGCTTGATAGTCTGTGACTGTCCATCTTCCTCTTTCAAGACATTCCAGATTTTCTGAAGTAAATTGAAGTGATCTCTCTCTCTGTACATACTGTATATACACATTAAATGTACAAAACACACCACAGCACTGTTGAATTCTTGGATCTGCTTCGTCAGCATGACTGAGTGTAGCTTTGGCTGCGAGCCAGAATACAGGTTAAAAATAATACATGTGTAATAAGACAAGGACTTATACGGCGTCCTCTCCAGTTAAACAGACAACACTGTGGGTTATTGTCGGTACGGTGACGTTTATTTGTTTAACATTTACTAAATACGTTTCTATTATCAACAAGAGGACCCGAGTTTTCAAACATGTTTAAGACAGAACGCGTTGTGCTTTGTGCTTTCTCAGGAACATGACGAGCTGCAGTATTTTTTGTTTTATTAACCTCAAGATACAAGCAAAATAAAGAAGCTGGCGAAGTTTATAGCTACTTGTTCTAGTACTAGCACTTGATGGACAACTTTAAAATTTAAACAAACAACAAATACCTTAAAATATTAATTATTATTTGTATTATTTTTAAACGAGTAAAGCATTTCAGGACAAGCACTTGTTAGAAAATAATCAACTTTGTGTTAACAAAATGCTACAATAATTTCCTCTGTCTGTGTTGTGTTGATGTTGGAGGGTTAAATGCAACAACTTGTGCGTTCAATAATACAGACACATTGCAACTCCATTTCATCCCACACACTGGAAAAAAAAATCAATACAGGGTACGCATGACGTCATACGGCAACATGGCTCAGGGACAAAAAAGCATTAACATCAACCATCCTGAACTGTCACCGACACAATATCTGCCATTGTCTGCTTGATGCTACTCTTTTGTATTAAAAGCAAAAAAAACAAAAAAAAAAAACAGACTGATTATGTGCACAACCAGGTCTCCTGAGACGGTTCAGCTTTATACTCTCGGCTGCTTTATAATGATCAGATGAACCAACGTCTGTGCTATAATCATGGTAGAAAATCTATTAAAAGATCCCTTAGTATCCCTTTATAAGTGCACCAGCACGTGCTCTGAACTGAAGGGATGGGTGAAGTGGAACATACAACAGGAGGGGGTGATAAGTAACTTGGATCTTAGCTGATAATCACTAATACCAGTTTGCTCATGTATCTGTCTCCTGGCACATTTACTACTGTTCCAGACTTAAAACTATATAATGGGCCTAAATCTGCTACATGGTGTTTTTGTGTGGCTTTTCCTATGACAGAGGGATTTTACATTAGGATTCTCCCTAATTTAGTCATTTACAATTCCTCCCCGTCACTAGGGGGCTCCCACATTAAGCTACTACTACCAGTCTACTACCTGAAAACTATCATGTGGTTCCTCCGACCCATGTGATGCATCTTTTCGAACTGCTCGCTCACACAGTTGGGGGCGGCGTAAGTCCGTGGAGGACAGCGCTATCCGCTCCTTCCGCTTGCGTGAGCTCAGAGACGCCCCTGATTGGCTGTAGAGACGTGATTAAGCACTAAGTACATCTCATCCCTCCCCACTGAGAGAGCTCGGCTAATCAGCTCTCTCTAGACCTCTAGAGAGAGTTGCAGCATCACCTGGGAATCGAATTTACCACTGCACCACTCAGAGGCCCGTACGCTTTTTAGAAAATGAATGTTAGTACAGTAATTCCCAGAGTTCGACTTATGAACTTCCGCAGATACGAACAGACCGCGGTTCTACGAATATTCGTAGATGCGAACAAATCACGGAGGAAGCTCACAGGTATTGTACAAAAAATAGACACTGCGGTGCACCAAATACCAATATTTACAATTATACACAATATTTTCAAGGTGCAAGTCTGGTATATTATATGAAGCTCAAGTTTAACGCGGAACCAAAACACCAAACCTGTGTGTTTGTTTTTTTACATCGTACATTTGTGTCAAACGCGTTTTAGACTCACTTTCTTATACTTGCAAACAAATCCGACTTGCAAACGTTGTCCTGGAACGGAACCCGTTCGTAAGTCATGTTGAAAAAAGATTCCTTTAAGTGCTTGTATGAAAAAAGATGAATAATTGTGCACAACGTCACACTGCACTACACTACCCATGAGACACTGCAAGTTACCTTCAACGTCACATTACGTACTACGTTCATGTTCTTGTTTATATCTTGTCTTGTTCTGTGTACTTAGGTTCTGTGTGTCGTTTTCTCGCTTTTGTTATAGTTACATGTTGTTGTGCTTCCTGCGTGTGTTTCATATTTCTGAGAATTGCTCAGAGTCATAATGTTTTTGCCAGTTCCTGTTCAAAGGGTTTTAGCATGTTTTGTGTTCACAATGAATAAACACGGTGAGCAGGACGTGTGTATCCGCCTGCATGTCCTGACTGAAAGCAAGAATACAAATGGATTCCAAAGGCAGAAAGATCACCTCCTGACTCTCCATGGCCCACTGACTCCATGAAATAGTTTGGGGGTTAAGGGGGGGCTATAGCCAGTGTATCGGCTAAGGTAGGATGGCTGAACACCGACAGTGACTCTAGTGCACTGTCCGACCCTGAGGCCGAAGGGGTGGGTTCTCCTAAGGCTTGCGAGTCAGCCAGAAGACATACAGCCGGGCACAGACAGCGGCAGTCCAGCGCCAGAGGCCCAGGTGAGAACATCTATCTGCCTTCCCTGCCCCATTATCCTCCCTCCCTGGCCCGTTGAAACAGTTGCTCTGCCTCCCTGTCCCACTAAGAATGTCAAGCAGCTTGACTGGCCTGTAGAGAATGTCCCTCTACCATTACGCCCTGCTGAGAACATCTCTCTGCCTAACAAAGTACATTGTTCTTCCGGAGAACGTTCCTCAGTGGGGGAGTCCGGAGGAAGGTGCTGAGCTACCCATCAGCCACCGCAAATTACATTCACAGTCACATGTTGCTAACCGAGTTCACCTGGCTTATTCAGTTCTGTGTACTTACGTTCCATGTTTTACTGTTTGTTATAGTAATATGTTGTTGTTCTTCCTGTGTGTGTGTGTGTGTGTGTTTCATCTTTCTGAGTATTGCTCACAGTCAGTGTTTTTGCCACAGCTCCTGTTTACAGTGTTTTTTGTTGTTTTGTATTCACTATGAATAAACCTAGGCTGCACTTGCATCCGCCTGCACTTCCTGATATAATGCATATCGTGTTATATTCATTTATTATTGTTATAATAACTATCATACTACATAACTACTTTTGCCCATGCCGTTAAAGGGTGTTAAAAAGGCTGTAATTCTATTATAGTAGTTAGGTCAGTTTGCTATGACATACATGATGTTGAAATTGACTGAAATTGAAAAAGATATGCCAGTAAGCATCAATCTGCTGCTATACAGTGCATATGCTATGTATACAGAAACTGTACACCTGCTGGTGGAACCCTTAAACTAAAAACAGCAACAAACAATAAAACTGACCGCTGCAGCGGATTTACACACGTTATTGAGTTTGGTTTTCAGGGTGCTGACATGAGGTCATTTTTACCAAACATCAACACCTCAGAGCTTGTGTTACTTCACGCAAGTAGAGGCCGAGTCTGGTTGTGCCAACCCTCACACCATTAATGCACAAAACAAGGTGCTTTAAGCACAAAATGACCAGTACACACATTCTAATGACACAAGTACACAACTGCAGTTGGTATTCACCAGTCTTCATACGTCCTGCATAAAGGATAGCGTGCTATAAACCAGCCCTATGCTTCTTTGTGAGCATGTTGCTAAACTGTTTTAGTTTTGGTTTTAAAAAAAAGGCCATTTTAATCTGCTCTCTTTGAGAGACAAAGATCCCTATGTGTTGCTGTTTGGTAAAAGAAAAAGGCTGCTTAGGTGATGCCGCATGACTTCATAACCCGCTGAGATCACTGTCTAGCTTCCCACTCCCCCCGTTTCCCTCCCTCCCCCCAGAGTCCATCCTTTCATGGCTATTTTACAGGAATCTCCCTTGCAGAAACACTAATATATTAGCACTGGGCTTGTTTAGAGTTTATGGAACAGCTAAGTTTTGGTATAACTTAATGAGATAGCTTGGTAAAAACTGGACCCGTGGTTATAAGTGAAGAAACAGCACATTAGAGCGGCTTTTAATTACATGCCGGTAACATATTTACACACTTTGAGCAGGCAGGCGTACCTCAAATATCTCAAAGATAAAAAGATTTTTTTAATTCAACTAAAACAACATTACATAGCCAGGGAATAAGTAAAAAAATCTTGAGGAATTCAAACACAGGAATCACCACAAACAGTGAAAGGAAAAACAGCAGGTTGCTTTTTACCAGTGAACAGATTTAGCAAATAACAGAGGTCTTTATTTAGAAACAAACCACATTAAGTCCACGTTAGGAAACAATCAAGACGCCTGAAAAGAGTGCTGGTAAAGTTCATCCATCACATAGCTCAGTCACCGTGCTGATTTACTAAGGCCTTAATTAAGCCTGGCTAAATCATTCTCCTCAGAGACTACTGCTATGGTAACTGCAGGTTCCCCTGTGCTCAACCTTCATGGTCAAAAGGAATATGGGAAAAAATGAAAATATGCTATTTCCTGATTTGCTGATTAGCCGGGTGATTTATCACAGGCTACATCCATTGTGCAATATCATGTGGCATTATATCATAAAAAAATTTAATATTATAAGAGTTAGTTCCGACTGGACAATTTGATTGGACAAGAGGCATTGCAGGAGTGGTGAAAATGGACGGTTTAATTATGTGCATCACCCTGTGTCCCAAGCGTTCTACAAATCATTAATTACACGAACATGTCAGAACGGGTGAAAGTAGGTCAGTATGGAACGCAGTACTGAGGAGAGAGCTGCTCCCTGCCAAAGTGCACATTCAAAACCATTCATGGACATAATTTAGCAGAGAAAACACATCTGATAATATTATCTAATTTTAAACTACACTTTGTCTGCTCAGTAATTGCGTCTAAGTAATTCTGAAGTGCCTCGTTGTTTTCTTTACACTTAAGGCGAGCTAGAAAGCTAACTCGCTTCTAGCAGAAGGCTGCATCCCAAATCCCTCTGTAACCCCTAATCAAGGACACTACTTGTTGTGCTGAGCAAATGATTGCACTGCCTAGCACACTAGCTGTTCACTTTCCATTTTCAAGAACGCCAGAACACAAAAGTAATCGAAGCTGATATTCTAACATGTAATAAGTGACAATATAAAGTGATACTTACGAGATTTGCACGACTGTCCACCACCTCCATGATTTATTCTCCTCACCTTTTGGCTACATAGAGCTTAATGTCATGCTGTTGTGCTGGTGATATTGCTTAATTATACGTCATATTAAATGCAATTAAAACCTGCTGCAACAGTCTTTCTTTAAGAATGCCTCATTTTAACCCTATGCAACATGTATTTCAGCAATTACGTCATCCACTGTTTCGCTCAGTATTTGTCTAAAGTAACCTGAATAAATTAAAAACATAGTGCTTATAAAGTGTGTATAGTTTTGTAGGTAAGGCATCAAATTCAACATTGTGTGCACTTAAATGAAAATAATCCACAACAAGCTGGTGAGATGACCACCCTGTAACAGCACCTGAAGTGTTCTATTCCTCTTATACCACAATTTGCTTGTGATTATGATTTTTAATTAATTAAAGAACAACACGGCGGCACGGTGGTGTAGTGGTTAGCACCGTCGTCTTGCACCTCCGTGTTCCAGGTTCGGGAGTTTGCATGTTCTCCCCATGCTTGGTGGGGTTCCTCTGGATACTCCCACAGTCCAAAGACATGTAGGTTAGGCTAATTGGCGTTCCCAAATTGACCGTAGTGTGTGAATGAGTGTGTGTATGTCTGTGCCCTGCGATAGATTGGCACCCTGTCCAGGATGTACCCCGCCTCGTGCCCTAAGTCTCCTGGGATAGGCTCCAGGCCCCCTGTGACCCTGAATACAGGATTAAGCGGTATAGATGATGAGTGAGTGAGTAAAGAACAACACATTATGGGCATTGTGGACGATGTGCAAAATAAGTTAACTTCTATTAGCACTTCTAGTGATCATTCACCAAACAGCCTTTCTTTTTTCCCTTTGAAGTAGATGAGAAAAAAGTACTAAAAAAAGTAAGTGCAAAATCTGGCCTGAAGACTCTCCCATGGCAGAAAGCTTACTGAGTAAAGCTGGAAATACGGTTATAGAAATACTTGTTATAGAAAATTAATAAACACCCTCAAGTAATAGCACTGTGGTATGAAGATATGTATGAAGATATGGTATGTTCAAGCTATTTACAGTTTAGGGTAATGAAACAGAAGTTGTGGAATTTTATACTACTTCTTGGTTAAATATATTAATTTGTGTAGGTGGCTATTAACAGACATCAATGCTGCAAAAAGACTGGTGTGTGAAAAGAAAATTGCATTAGCTTAACTGAAACAAATACATTTATTGGACACCTGATGGTCAACACACTCCTACCTATAGATGAGATTTGTTAGGTTAAAACTGGATTATTAACCCAAAAACCTTATTGTACTGTTCAGCCCACAGGTTAAATACTACAGGTAGGATGTGCTGTACACTATTCTGTTACTGATTTCACACCTGGAACTGGAGTCCTGTCCGTTAACTGAGAAGTGTCCAGTTGAACTTTGCCAGCTAATACGATCTGTCAACACAGTACAATATTCATGATCTCCGGCACCACACGAGACTGACGACAGCTGACAGAGCTCCATCTAAGCATTCGCTTATTCAAACTCAGCCCTTTGCCTAATGCTAAGGTCTAACACAGAAGGTTGCGATCAAGTATACTCGTTCTTGTATTTAAATTTGCAGAAATAAGATCACAGAAGGTGTAGTGATAAGTGTTAATCTGCACAGAGATGGCCATTGAGGAGTGGTTAAAAGGTTTATAAGGAAGCTTTAAACTTTTTTGTTCTGGCACCGAATAAAAGGTTACAAGCATCGATCACAGGGGAATAGATCCTTGGACTCATCACTTTCAGCTCATGTTTCTTACTCTTCCTGGCTGTGCCAGAGTTTGCTCTGCAACACTCAGAAGAACAGTTACACAAATTCAAATTCTATGTGAAATTATATTTCTTTTTATGACCCAAAATATTTTTGTGTAAACATAGATTAACTTAAAATTAATTTCCTGTACAAAATACGATGTTTCTCAGCTTTTCAAGCAAATCATTAAGGAAATCCCTGGGTAACATGTATGGACGGTTTTGTCAATAGCAAATCACCACTGAGCAGACACTCACATACTTAAATATCAAAACACATGGTGAAATACATAGAATAGGACAAAATCCTTTTACTGTAAATTAATCAGAACAATTGTTCTGTTGCATATAATGAGTATATTGCGTATGATCCACGTCAATTTAAATATCTTATGTTTTCCTTTACTTTTCTCCCGAAATTAGTTACCTGCCAATTGCCCCCCACCAGCCAGCTCTACCGACCGTATGAAAGCCCCCATGTGAAAAAGTTGAAGGCTATCACATGCTTCAAGATACATGAAGTCAACCACATCTTCCAAACTTCTGCCCATGCAGCGTAACTTGAGTATCACAGTGATTGACAGGCGAGACGGAATAAGCAATCCCTCCGACATTCAGAGAGAATGGACAATTTTGCTACAGTGGCCCTGGCCACAGATAGCCACTCAATTTCCCACTGAAAATCTTTAATTCAGTAATACTGATCAACATTTAAATAAATGGCCAACCTAGAAACCATTTATGTGCATCATGTATGGTGAAGTTCCACAGGGTTCGGTTATAGGTCCATTACCATTTTCTCTTTACATGCTTCCTCTGGGCAACATAATTTGTAAGCATGGCATTAGTTTCCACTGTTGTGCTGTTGACACACAGTTACACACGTGGACAAAATTGTTGGTACCCTTCGGTCAATGAAAGAAAAACTCACAATGGTCACAGAAATAACTTTAATTTGACAAAATTAATAATAAATAAGAATTCTATGAATGTTAACCAATGAAAGTCAGATATTGCTTTTCAACCATGCTTCAACGGAATTATAAAAAAAAATGAACTCATGGAACAGGCCTGGACAAAAATGATGGTACCCCTAACTTAATAGTTTGTTGCACAACCTTTTGAGGCAATCACTGCAATCAAACGATTCCTGTAACTGTCAATGAGACTTCTGCACCTCTCTGCAGGTATTTTGGCCCACTCCTCATGAGCAAGATGCTCCAGTTGTTTCCGGTTTGAAGGGTGCCTTTTCCAGACGGCATGTTTCAGCTCCTTCCAAAGATGCTCAATAGGATTGAGGTCAGGGCTCATAGAAGGCCACTTTAGAATAGCCCAATGTTTTCCTCTTAGCCATTCTTGGGTGTTTTTAGCTGTGTGTTTTGGGTCATTGTCCTGTTGCAAGACCCATGACCTGCGACTGAGACCCAGCTTTCTGACACTGGCCAGCACATTTCTCTCTAGAATCCCTTGATAGTCTTGAGATTTCATTGTACCCTGCACAGATTCAAGACACCCTGTGCCAGATGCAGCAAAGCAGCCCCAGAACATAACAGAACCTCCTCCATCTTTCACAGTAGGGACAGTGTTCTTTTCTTGATATGCTTCAAGTATAATTAGCTAAATTTGCCTTGGCAAAAAGTTCCATTTTTGTCTCATCTGTCCATAGGACATTCTCCCAGAAGCTTTGTGGCTTGTCAACATGTAGTTTGGCATATTCCAGTCTGGCTTTTTTATGATTTGTTTTCAACAATGGTGTCCTCCTTGGTCGTCTCCCATGTAGTCCACTGTGGCTCAAACAACGACGGATGGTGCGATCTTTCTGGGCTCTTTTGTTACCATTCGGATTATCCGTCTCTTTGATTTGTCATCAATTTTCCTCCTGCGGCCACGTCCAGTGAGGTTGGCTACAGTCCCATGGATCTTAAATCTCTGAATAATATGTGCAATTGTAGTCACAGGAACATCTAGCTGCTTGGAAATGGTCTTATAGCCTTTACCTTTAACATGCTTGTCTATAATTTTATTTCGAATCTCCTGAGACAACTCTTTCCTTCACTTCCTCTGGTCCATGTTGAGTGTGGTACATACCATGTCACCAAACAACACAGTGACTACCTGGAGCCCTATATATAGGCCCACTGACTGATTACAAGATTGTAGACACCTGTGATGCTAATTAGTGGACACACCTTGAATTAACATGTCCCTTTGGTCACATTATTTTCAGTATTTTCTAAGGGTACCATCATTTTTGTCCAGGCCTGTTCCATGAGTTTATTTTTTTAAATAATTCTGTTGAAGCATGGTTGAAAAGCAATGTCTGACTTTCATTGGTTAACATTCATAGAATTTTTTAAAATTATTACTTTTGTCAGATTAAAGTTATTTATGTGACCATTGTGAGTTTTTCTTTTATTGACCGAAGGGTACCAACAATTTTGTCCACGTGTGTATATATCTCAGCAAAGCCAGATGAGAAAAGCCAACTTCATAAAGGTGAGTCATGTGTGAAGAACATAAGACACTGGATGCTAATTAGCTTCCTTCTGTTTAATCCTAACAAGAAAGAAGTACTGGTACAAGCTTCAGTTATTGCACAATGCAGCACCGAGAGTCCCCACTAGAACCAGAAGATATGAGCACATCACCCCTTATCCACACATTGCATTGGCTCCCATGTGGACAATCTCACCATCACTGGAGAGAATGGACATTATTTCCTGAAAGAAAACAAAATATACAGAGCCATTGTAAATTTGCCAAAAAAAAAAACTGAAAAAAAAAAGAAGATACAAGATTGATCACGCTGTAACATGCTTTTTGCTGGTGAGGGAAGCTAAGAGGCGCCTGATGACCACAGCTTTCAAAATTGTACACTTTAGATGATTCTTGGGTTTGTAAATGTAAATAACCGAAATAACCTCCACACTGAAAACCCGTCCTTGTTTTCGGTGAGAATCCCATCCTTAGAACAACCTAAAACACACAGTGCAGAAATTCCCTATGTGTTATTGGAACTATAACTGGAATTATGTATTGTGGTCAACTAAAAATAAAAGCCCTTTTTTTTTTTGGCCCCACACACCAGCAGTATGTTTGGCAAAGCTTCCCCTGTGAAGACTGAATTTCAACAAATATTGGGTTCTTTCAGTTCAAAACCTGCTTGTTTATGGATTGTAATCAAACTAATGATAATGACTGAGAAAATGAGTGCATAGATACATCTATCCTAAATGTGACTGAACACAAAACCCATGCAGTTTAAACTACCAAACCAGAGATTCACCTTCAGCGAAGGAACATAATGCTGTTGAAAATAAATGTCCAGTTTGCCACGGTTAGCTAAGCTAAAACAGATTTAAAAGCTTTCTCCCAAAATGAAGGAGGATAAAATATGTGACCTTATAATCGCATACCATGAAGAGTCATTATCCCTTTTTTATTAATTTTCTTTCTCATACAGGTCAGAAGATATACCTCAAAGATCATGCTGGCTTCTCTGACTTGCAAGACACTATCATGGTATGAGTGAGATGGACTATATATGCTGCCGCAGTGTGCTCATTCGGTTCGTCTTTAAAAAGAAAGATAAAGAAAGTTTACATTAAAATATAGACACATCTCAGTAGTTGAATGCATGCTCTGTAAATACTGAGGCATGGCTAATATAGCAGATATCGTCTTTGCTCCGGTGGAATTTTTTTTGTAATGATTAAACATTATCAGGTTAAAAAAATATCTGAAATATAACATACGAAAGTGATTAACTTTCATGCAGGAGGGCAAGATCCTATGGTTTAGAAGTGCATTTTTCGGCATCATGAGAGGCAACTTGGCTTGGAATAAGCGTCTAATCCTGACCAATTCTTTCACCACCTGGTATGGCAACTCCACAGTCCAAGGAAAAGCCCTGCAAACTCCAAGGAAAGTCCTGCAAAGAGTGGTGAAAAAAGCCCAGCACATCACAGGCACCAAACTAACAGCCATCAAACACTTTCACTACAGCAGATGTCTTCCCAGAGCAAACAGCATTATCAGGCACTCCTCCTACTCAAGTTATAAACATTCCACCTTCTTCCATCCAAGAAATGGTACAGGAACATTCGCACCAGAACCAACAGATTCAGATCCAGCTTCTTTCCCCACAATGATCACACTGATAAACGCTACACTACACCATTAATAAAGTTGAATAAATTATATTATTTATGTATGCATGTATGTATGTAACTATCTGTCTACCTATCAAATGTTAATGTTCCAAAGCAAAGTTAAACCTAATTATTAGTCTGTGGCTTTGTGCTGCCAGGTGTGCATTGTGTCGATCTCCCTTTCCCTCCTTCCCTCTTTTCTATTCCTCCTATTCTTTTACATGTATGATTGTCAGTCCCTCCCAGTCTTTTCGAGGCAGCTGCTGCTCTTGTAACTGAGATGAACAAATGGTGAGGAAATGAGACAAACTACTATGCAGATTGAATGCGAATGTGTTCAGTTAGTGATCATAGGTGTTAGGGTATACCTTTATGTTCACGATGAATGGAGATCAAAATGCTGGAATGGGAAATCAGAACTCACTTTTCGGGCTTCTGACTGAATTAGACAAGTGCTTGATACGTACCTAAACATTTGTGCATTATGTTTACTGTATTATGACAACAATATAGACAGCTGTCATTCCCATGCCATTTAATTCTAGGGATTGTCTGTTGCTGTCATGGGTCTGGCTGTGGTGGCTACAGGCCAGACCGGCTGATGTATTGGCCGTGGGCAAAATAAGGCAGGCATAAATGCAGAGGGGTGTATGAACAGAAATAGTCTTTTATTTACAAACTCAAACAGACAAAACAAAAATTAAAACAACAAACTCAAACTATAATTAAGGTTCAGGGCAAACACAGGAAAGGATCTGAACACAGGGAACTAGGAGCTGAACACAGGGAAACCAGGAGCTGACACAGGAACTAGGAGCTGACACAGGGAACTGAGAGAAGGAAACATGGAGCTGGAGCTAACTAAGGACACATAGGGGAACTAGAGACGAGGCAGGGCTAGACAGGAGAGACAGGGCTAGAGAGACAGGACACAGAGACAGGACACAGAGACCAGATGGGTTAGTGGTTAGTGAGGTTAGTAGCTACATGGAATATGGAGACACTGGATGCTGACCTAACCAGGTTAGTATCTAAGGGAGTTAGTGGCTAACCGGGTTAGTACTGACCTAATAGGGAAACAGAACACAAGAAGCAAAGCACACATGAGACTATTCCAAACTAGCGGCTAACCTACTAGCGACCAGAACCACTAGCAGTCAATCCCACTAGAGGCTAGCCTACTGGAGGCTAACCCTACTAGCGGCTAACCCTACTAGCGGCTAGGCCCTCATGTGGCTACACAAAACTAAACAGACAAAGAACTACACCAGAAGGCTGACACTGGGGAGACACAGAACAGTACTTACACGGGAGGGGACACAGCCTAACTACACACTGAACAGAGCAGCTCCATGAATCCACTCACACAGAATATAAAGTAAACCAAAAACAGCGCCCTAATAAAACCAAAGTTACAAAACATAAACCAAAATATAAACTTAAAGAAACCAAACAAAACAGAATGCCCACATGACTGATATATACAAACAAACATACACCAACAAACAAAAACAATGCTCGACCCAGTTTCCCAGAACAAACTGCTATTTATAGAAACTTTAATGAGCCACCTCAGTTCAGGTGAGCACTCATCACCTGACTGAGGTGCCTTCTGGGAAACTGAGTCAACCAACAAAAACTACAGATAGACAGAAACAGTGACCTCTAGTGGAGGGTCCTAACAGTACCCCCCCCCTTAAAAACGCTCCTCCGGAGCGTTACCGGAGGTCCCCATTGTCTTGAGTCGTTTCACCCGACTTACGACGCCGACGAGCTGGTTCCCCGAGCAGGATGAGAAGGCGGGCGAAACTGGAATGCCGCCAAAGCCAGGCGCCGAAGGCAGTCTCGGGTCTGCCCTTGACGCTTGGCAAGGTAGGTGGCAATGGCCCGTTCTCGGGGTGGTAGACTCTCGACGTCGAAGCCGGGTGGTGGATGTGGGACCTAATCGCCGCTCTGGGACGGGAAGTGGGGGAGCCTCCCCGTGGGGCTCTGGACAACGGAGGTTGGAGCCTCCCCGTGGGGCTCTGGACAACGGAGGTTGGAGCCTCCCCGTGGGGCTCTGGACAACGGAGGTTGGAGCCTCCCCGTGGGGCTCTGGACAACGAAGGTTGGAGCCTCCCCGTGGGGCTCTGGACAACGGAGGTTGGAGCCTCCCCGTGGGGCTCTGGACAACGGAGGTTGGAGCCTCCCCGTGGGGCTCTGGACAACGGAGGTTGGAGCCTCCCCGTGGGGCTCTGGACAACGGAGGTTGGAGCCTCCCCGTGGGGCTCTGGACAACGGAGGTTGGAGCCTCCCCGTGGGGCACTGGACAACGAAGGTTGGAGCCTCCCCGTGGGGCTCTGGACAACGGAGGTTGGAGCCTCCCCGTGGGGCTCTGGACAACGGAGGTTGGAGCCTCCCCGTGGGGCTCTGGACAACGGAGGTTGGAGCCTCCCCGTGGGGCTCTGGACAACGGAGGTTGGAGCCTCCCCGTGGGGCTCTGGACAACGGAGGTTGGAGCCTCCCCGTGGGGCTCTGGACAACGGAGGTTGGACCTTCACTGTTCAGCTGTAGGGCAAGCCGACTACCCTCCGCCTGCTTGCCCCAGCGTTACGGTCCCAGCCCCCCCCCCCCCAAAATGTCTCCCGGGGGGCCCCCTCTGCTATGCCCTTGTTGGGTCGAGCATTCTGACATGGATCTGGCTGTGGTGGCTACAGGCCAGACCGGCTGATGTAGTGGCCGTGGGCAAAATAAGGCAGGCATAAATGCAGAGGGGTGTATGAACAGAAATAGTCTTTTAATTACAAACTCAGACAAAACAAAGAAATTAAAACAACAAACTCAAACTATAATTAGGGCTCAGGGCAAACACAGGAAAGGATCTGAACACAGGGAACTAGGAGCTGAACACAGGGAAACCAGGAGCTGACACGGGAACTAGGAGCTGACACAGGGAACTGAGAGAAGGAAACATGGAGCTGGAGCTAACTAAGGACACATAGGGGAACTAGAGATGAGGCAGGGCTAGACAGGAGAGACAGGGCTAGAGAGACAGGACACAGAGACCAGATGGGTTAGTGGTTAGTGAGGTTAGTAGCTACATGGAATATGGAGACACTGGATGCTGACCTAACCGGGTTAGTATCTAAGGGAGTTGCTATGCTGGTGCCCAGTGGTGATTTCACTCAGCCGTTTCTCTACCATCATTCAAACAAATTGCGATTTCCTTCTCAGGCATGACAATACTTAGCTAAAAAAGCCTGGTTTACATGCAGCTTTGAGCACTTTCTTGCAATTCATTCGACTGAAATTGGGTGTCTTTGTTGCTTATGTAGTTGTGTATTAGACTCAGGTATTTTGTTTACAGTGGTTGGGTGTTTACAGTAAGTGTTTTCATCACGATTAACTGCTTATGTATGTTGCTGGATAGAAGTATCTTAGCTCCACGTTTAGCATGCTTTGACAGATTTTAAGAGGCAAAAGATGGCTTTCTTTTTTCAATATATTACAACATAGTGAAAGTCATTTTTCGCATATCCCAGATATCCCAGAAGAAGCCTTGAGTCAGAGTGCAGTGTCAGCCATGATGCAGAGCAGAGAGGGTTAAGGAACTTGTTCAAGGGCCCAAAAAGTGGCAGCTTGGTGGTACTGAGACATAAATGCTTGACCTTACTTAACCACCACCCTTTTGCTGTATGATTGACTGTTATATATCTCTATTTACTGTCGGTAACTACAGAGTCATAAAGTGCCACTTTTGTTGTTTTTAGGGCCATGAGCACAGGCCTCCTCACACTTCGGTTCACTGTGTGTTTTTTTCTCTCACTTGGATCAGATCTACACTTTGCACTCGACAATTAGTTTATGATACCTTGTTTGCTCCTGTGGTGTTTATGCTGTTAAATCAGATTTTTAAAATAGAATTTAATATAGACGGTTATTTGTATACATATATTTAAAAAGGCATTAGATTCTGTTTGAATGTTTCTGTATTGATAGTTCTGGGCCTGTCTTGTAAATGAATATAAATTACCTTCATTATGGACTTATTTTATTTAATAATGCTTACAATGTTTAAATACTGCTCTCATCACTGTGCAACACTGCGAATTGTGACTTTGCCTATTTCCATGGCTACCTGGACACAGCCCCAACCTATGCAAATTATGGCATTATGCAAGTGACCATAAGCATACAGCTGAAATCGTTAGCAGATGTCTGTTTTATTCATAACATTGAAGCGAGGATGAATTGTGCTAAAACTTTTTGTAAGCTTAGATACTTTGAAAGAAACTGTTCGTTAGTGTTCACTGCTCAAAATAATGATGCAATCAACATAAAAAAAAAAGGTGCCTCATGACCACACCCATCAAAGTGATTAACAGGAAATGTCTTAATAATGGAGTATTGCAGCTCATGTGGTCCCATTATATACAATAAAAGACTTATAATGTGTTTTTTATAATAAGCAGTGGAGCCATGCCATTAAGACATGCCCAGCCCTGCTATTAACCAACCAACCAAGAGGAAGGGAGGAAGAGCGACACCGCAACTGTGAAGTGTTATTCATCAGGATGAGCAGTGTTGATTTCTAAAATGACTTTTCTCTGTCTTTCTTCTACGTGCGAGACGGTTCGATTCTGGGTGAGAAGAAAACTTCTATTCCAAGACAAACTCCTTGTAGACATTAAAACATGGACACCGACTGAACTCCGTGTGAAACAAGAAAGAAAATAATAACACTGAAAATTGTGTGTGTGTGTATAGGGAATATATAAGCGAAGCGACTTATGCATTTGTTCCATCAGGAGGTTGTATTCAGAGACAGGGAACATGTATGTCTGTCTCCATGGTTACATCATGACACCAGCATGTTCCTATGCTCTGAAGGAGAGATAGGATTTAAAGGACGCTTACTGTGCGAAAGAGAAAAAGCTCGTTTTCTGATTACTAGGGGGAAAATAGAATGCTGTCGTTAATATACAACTAAGTACGACTTAAAATGTTACCTGCAACGATGTAAGAGTAGTATAGGGATTCATTTATATGCTTATAAAACTGCTAGACTATTTTAAAACTGTCATAAAAACCGTGAAATGTCTGGCTGAACCAGAATACATGGTCAGAAGAAAAAAAAAAAACCCAATAAAGTTTACAGGTCTATTATATTTCATAACAGGTATTGTACAAATTATTTATTTTTTGTCATGATAAAAAGTCAGTAAACTTTCTTTTGGAGGAGACAACTGGCGTCGTTGATCAATGAATATACATACACACCCATCACACACACACATTCTAAATGTCCTTAAATAACTAATAAAACCACATTCTAAAAATAATACTACAATTGCAAACCTAAATAATGTCACATTTGTTTAAAAGTTATGAATGCTACTGCCAGAGTGAACATATACCATCATTCCTAGTAATTTTGTAACTTCATTGGAGGTAATGTAAGTTGAATTAGTGATCTGATAAGGACAGAGCGAAGCACAACACAGTGAGGGTATGACTGAACAGGTAATAAAGTAAACTAAGCAAAACTAAAATAATTTCTCTTAATGACTAATATTAATCTGAGATTATCATTATATGCTGTTTTATTCATACAGGAGACAATGCATTACTGCTCATAGTGTCATCAAACAGGCAGCTGCAACACGGCAACAATGAACGACATCTAAAATACAGACTGTGGTTATAAGCTTCGAGCCATTGTTAGTACATGATGTAAAAACAAGTATTAAATGAAACTAATCATTACGCAGAATTCCTCTGGCCTAAGAATTAGTAGCTGTACAAAAGCTGCTCATACTCTTCATAATCTCAGGAAGTCTTAGTTCTTTCCGGTTTTTTTTGTATTTGTTTAAAACAAGACACATTACCAGATAGTATATGATACAGAAAGAGGAAGCAGATCATTGATCAAGTCAAAGTCCACTGAATTATCAGACCTGTTTAACCATATGTGAGAGGTTGGTTCAAGGACGGACACACACACACACACACACACACACACACACACACACACACACACACACACACACATTGTTAATCCAACAGCACTGGCAGCATTACAAATGTACACCACCTGCACCTTGGCAACAAATTCAACACAGGTGGAACAAAGGTCAACATGGACCTGTGCGCCGAAACGGTCTTTTGCTACACACCTGAATTGGCTGAATGACAAAGAATCGGAAACCCCGAGCAGTGTGTGTTTCGCGAGACGACACAGGATACAAAGCAGCCTTTTAGTCAGGATGACTGACTTTGAAATATAAGGTGTAACTTACTGTTGGAGCTCAGATTATTTAAAGAACCTGGTACAGTTCAGGTAAAACAAGGTAAAAGGAAAAGGTTCAGTGTAAAAAGAAAATGATTTTTCAAAACCTTCCTTAGTGGTCCTGTTTTGACCTAGAATTTTACTGACCTGGACAAAGCAGCTATTAACAACACAGGTCTGACAAGAGCTAGCATTCAGCACTGCGCCATGGGACACGTGGTTGTGGGTGGGCCTTTCTAAGCAATGTTCCCTGCTTTGATGGGAATGAACAAATCTTTCACTCACCGGGTCGGCTGGACCGCAGAATTCTCTGAACTTTCTGGGTGCATCCGCACAGTGAATCTCCAGGGCCATGCAGGGTCCGGAACACAGCTCAGCCACCATATTCTGCAACACCAGCAGTCAAGAGTTAACAAGACATTGTTTGCTCTACCAACCGTATTTACCGGTGAAAGGGTCTATTATGTGCCTGAAATTGGATACATGATACCCCCTGCACGACTACGAAATGGCTAGAGGTTCTCCTCTATCTCTAAAGAAATATAGAAAGAAAATCAGAGGCAACAATCCTCGCTATTGTTCCAACATCTGTCTTTTGTAATAGGTTCAGTTTACATTTGATGTTAATCTTCCTGGGTGAATGCATGCCTGTAACTGTATGAGGAAGGCAGGAACTGAGGCATAGCATGAGGAGGATTTTTCAACTACAAATGTACAGTCTCATCATCAAAAGCCCTTGTGCATGACGTGGCTTTAAACTGAATGAAGGTTGCACAGGTCATGTTCTATACTAGATATTTCATCATCCATTGCACAACAATAGTCCCTTTTCTGTCTGAGAACGTATTCAAACAGGATATTTTTCCCCTCATACCTCATAGTTTTTTTTTTTCTCTTTTTCACGTCAAATAAATCTATACCTTTACCAAATGTAATTATCATTTGTTCCGCACTAATATAACGAGACAGCAATTTTAGCAAACAGAAAAAGAATTTAAGCATGACAGCAAGTTCAGTAGAGATATCCTCTAAATTTGCTTCATAACAGCAGCAGGAATTACACCAGTGCATTCACAGTCTAACACCCAGACATCTTACAGTCTTCTGAGCACAGACCTCATGGTGCGTGCATCATTTAACACATGGGAAAATGCATAACCACAAACAATTAAAATCTTCAATACACACCTACTGGACACTTTAATACGAGCACCTGTACCAAATTACCAGCAAATTATTTGGCAGCAGTGCAAGGCAGAGAATCATGCAGATGCAGACCAACAGCAAACATCAGCATATGAAACTATCATCTCTGTGACCTTAAACATGGCATGATTGGTGGTACCAGATGGGCTGGTTTGAAATACATCTGGTTACACTCCTGTCAGGAAAGAACTGGAATCTCAGCCTACGATGAGAATAGGATTAGAGGAACTGGACATGTGAAAATGAGAATCATATCACCGGCTATAGAATATAGTAAGTACACTGTACCCATAGATTCCAGTTTGTACTTATATATACACATGACTTGATGTTATTGTACTGCTGCTACATGATTGGTCGATTGGATAGTTGCATAAATAAGCAGATGTACAGGTATTAAACTGGGATGAGAGACTAATTCGTTTTTAAATATCGATATTTTAATAGCACTACTTATTAATGAGTTTAAGATGGGAACAACATAAAAGTCTAAACTGAATAAATGCAAATAAAATGAATGATGCATAAACAAACAAATTTATTTTCTTTTTTTTTTTTAAGGAATGTTTTTATGATGATAATAAGTCATGTGTGCTAGAGCTACTTTAGTATCACTCATTTGGACCAGGTATGAAGAGAAATGCATGACGGCACTAAGCAAAAAAAAAAAAAATTCTGTATAATCTTGTAGTGTACAAGTTCTCCGAGACTGTATATAAGAATAATCAATCATAGATTAATGTATGCACAAGATCACTTACATAAGTTTTTCTGCATACTCTTTAAAGCTAGGCAAATAAGTGCACATCAGTGGGAAGTCTGTAACTTTTACCATTTCTCAAAAAACTACAGATCACTCTGTCAAACTACGTACTTCACTGACCTAGCAGGTATTAGAAAATCTATACGCTAATGTTAAAAGTGACTAACAATCAGAAAGATAAGTTCTTCTGTACAAAACTGGTATTTTGTTAAACGCAACACTGGTGATAAACAACTTGGACTTATACTAAGAATGCTCCCCAATAAGATCAATCATTTAACAATCTGCAGCTATTTAACAAATTGATACATTTGTTAAAAAAAAATAAAAGATTGGGCAGACCTCCTAACTCCATGGTGATTTTTATTTCTTTCTACATTGTAAAACAATGCTGAAGGCATCCGAAATATACAATAATCTCCTCTGAACAGTTGATATCGAGATGTGTCTGCTACTGTATGCTCTGTAAAGCCTTCAATTTCTCTAATTTGAGGTGCTGTTAATTGATTTCTGAGGCTGGTAACTCTAAATGAAGTTCTCCTCTACAGCAGAGGTACGTTTTGGTCTTGATTTCCTGGGACGGTCTTCATGAGAGCGAGTGTCATCATGGTGCTTGACAGCTTTTCCAAATGCACTTGACAATACTGTTCTTACAAGAACTATTCCAGAACAGCTGACCTTCGTGTGTTAAAATAACAACTGGCTGTTACTGTTTTGCTGTTACTACCGAATGCCATATGTATTATTTTATAGTTTCACTCTGTATTGT
This sequence comes from Clarias fuscus, assembly GCA_030347435.1. NCBI lineage: Eukaryota > Metazoa > Chordata > Actinopteri > Siluriformes > Clariidae > Clarias > Clarias fuscus. Next base: position 12,219,471 of record CM059206.1, on the reverse strand, counting down.
TCTGGGATGTAGAACATAAATCCAAATTGTTGACTGATACTGTAACAGAATCTTCATAACAAGCTATGTTTCTATTTTTCATGTTAAATGAAAGAGAAAAAAAAAGATAGGCTTGTGACAGAATGAGATTATAGCTGCTCTTTTCTCTCATAGATGTTCCACAACATAAAATTAAATTCAATTGCAAAGCATTAAAATTAAAATAAGATGTGCAATTCATATACATAAGTTGTGATGGTTGACAAATTGTCACCTATCACTGAAAGATACTGGAAAATAATCAATCGCTATGTATGTATATGTATGTATATGAGGCATGACCTCTGCTCTGCTTACTGTGTACTCCGTGACGACGCCTTTATAAACTTCTAGAAACTCCTCTGTATTTGCCTGATCCATGTTGAACTGTGAAAATATAAAAATAAAAATAAATATGCATTTAAACCAGAGAAACATGCACAGTTGTATTATTATAAAAAAATAAAAAAAAGCATACAACAACATCAACGTCGTAATTATGGCTGAATATCGAAGCTAAAATCTTTGCCTCAAGCTCAGAGTGAGAAATAGCCTACCTGATTACATAACCTTTAGGCCAACATTAAAATAAACCACTATTATACTATGAAATACAATATGCATTTTATTAGGAAACATTCCCAACTGCATGCATAATAATGATCAGCAAAACAATGATTCGACTGAACAGTTCCAGCTCAGGGCATTTATTCTGTACTGTGATTCGCCGTAAGAAGAAACAGCACACGAACAGGAATGTAATTGGCCGGGGCACAATTCGTGTCTATGACCAGGATAGACCATGAAGGGGGAAAAGAGGAGTCTCTCTTGTGTAATATGATTTCATGTTCTCTGGAAACAGAGGTGATAGTTTGCACAGCTGTCATGAGCATCTTTAAAGTTTAATCATTCTTAGGATATTTTGCTGTTTTAAAAACTATTTTATTCTTGTCACTGATAAATGGATATCCACTACAAGAAACCACAACCCTGAAAAACCTCTCATTCTCTGAGAGTCTTTAAAAACATGCAAACAAACTCTGTGAGACACAGAAAGGCATCATATTACATTCATTTTAAAATTGTCAGTGCACTGACCATTTGCAATGCAGAGATCTCAAATCCGGCTTCTGTGATTGAGGCGAGGATTTTTCCAGTCAGAGCTGTGGATGCAACATGTGTTCAGTCCAACAACCTTTTACATAGAACAAAATGAAACACGTAAAACATTAGCATGCTAAAAGGAGAACGTACAGGTGCTACAGATATGGCCTCGTTTTCTTTCCTGCTTTCTGTACTGCTATAGAAGACACATCCACAGATCCCTCAATCTTCTTGTTCTTTTGCACTTTGCAGCACAGTGTGTGCCTCACCGAACCATTTCACGCACACACTGCTCTAGTATCTGTGAGTAACATATGAGTCATCAAGAGTGACACCATGAGACTCATCACACCTCATGCAATGGGTCATGTTGTCGCCGTTAAGCTGGATTCCCCTTCCTCAGCCATATCCAATATAAAGTCTCGGGTCCAGGCTTTAGATCTCTCCTATAACATGAAAACTCTACACACAGCTATACTGACAGATTCTGTCTAAACCCTCGTTAGTGATCTGATTAATATGCAGCATTAGCGCGTCAGACAATGAGGTGGCTGAGCATGGTGTTGTTGAAGAGGAGGTGTATAATAAGGTACCACAGAGAAGATAAACCAGCAACTAGGGGGAAAGAAAAGCCTGTTTTCTCTCATAATTCTTCACGACTGTGACTTTGACAGATGGCCAGTTGCACTTCCTTGGCATACTTGGGGTGGGGGGGATGCATGAGTATGGCAATAAATTATCGTTACAAACAAGCTGTGGGTCTTTCAGCAGACCTTCATCCTTCTCTTTAACTCTCAGAGTTGTTAGTGACTGTTGTACCAAACTTCAGTGTTCAGTAGATCGTAAAATCTTAGGAAAACTTTGATCCCGGTTAGCCGAATGTTGTCGTTTGAGCTTACGGCACAATCTCCTTTGAAATAAGCATGCAGTGATTATACTGTACTAGTTAAAACCTTCTCTCAGAGGTCACCGTGTTGAGTCAAACCACAGTGCGCTGAATTACAGTGCAGAAGAAAACTATAAAGAACAACAAAAAAAAAAGGCTGAATTTCCACATATTACCTACACCTAAACATGAATAAAGAAGGACTTTCATAATTTTTTTTTTTTAAAAGCATGCATGTCTAGGCCGTGACTAGCCAAATATGTACCTAGGAACCCACAAGATAAGTGGTGGTGTGAGATCAGTATCTGCTATGAAACTGACACTTTGCTATAATAGCATGTATTCATTACTGCTGCATTGTACACTGAAGAACAGCATGTACAGTCCTGGTGATGAAACATAACGTGATCAACACATTACACAAAAATCTGCAGAATAGAGAGGTCTCTCTGTGCAACTAATCAGAACTTTCTACATCTAGAACCGAAAAAAATAAGATCTGCTATATTTTTTGTTGCAGGTAAAATAAATATTTTCTTCTAAACGTTATTACAGATATTTATTGCTTTTTTCAGTATGGCTGCAGCACCACCTGTGGAGAGTCTGTGAGCCTGCAAATGGGACTGTCGTGGTACCTATATGTTCTCCCACAGCATCATCATCGGGCCACAGCCCCGTCATACGTGCCTAGATGCAAGCACGCCTGTTGCTAGGCAATTGGGTTGGGGCTGCTTAGCAACGAGGTTCTCTATTCCAGGCATGAGCAAGCTCTTTCAACGGTAGAGAGCATTTTGTTTAGCTTTAGTCAGCCACAACGGGTCATGGATCATATCTCTCACGTGATCTATGATAAGGAAAGTGCAACTATTGGATTAGGCAACCTTTAGACCAGCTAATTTCCATTACACATACATTTGGGAATTAAGTCTGTTTTCTAGAGCTCTCTAGACGAGCTTTACTATTAGTTGTGTGCTATGATGAGTTTATTTCCTATAATTATGACAAATTAATGTCAAGTTTGTTATTCAAATGGTTACATGAGACAAGAGCTATCTACAGTATATACACACACCTCTTTTGCATATAGCATGACCAAGAGGGATTAATGAAGAGTGTTATATTACCTGCATGGCCACTAGTTACATAGTATTAATGACTTTAGTAAAAATCCATACAGTGGTTTAAACATTCATGTGTTTCTGTTGAAATATTTCCTAGGCTCTGTCCTCGTGAAAGGGTAAAATATTACTTCTTAATAATATAACTTCTTTATGTCCAAGATTTCTCATTCTCATAGATGTTTCATGTTCTCTCTAAGCCAAGCTGAGCAAATGTATTCAATTCAGAACCCTTTATATGAGCTCGTGTTGACAGGGTGAAAAAAAAAAAAAAAATGCTAACAATGGTGAGCCCAACGGCCAGACTGGATATGAACAGTTAATAAACAACAGCTGAGAGATCATATTATGTGCATGGCCAACATAAAATAAAAGCAAAGCAACAAAAGAAAGATGAGCTGCCAGCAACGAAATGATCAGGGAAGGCTAGAGATTAATCTCTACAATGACTTCTGTGATACACACTCTCTCGGTAGGAAGGGTCTGGCCAGCATTTGCCTCTCTTGTCATAGATCTGCTGGGCTCCAGCCTTCTTAATCGAATAATAATATAGGCTTCTGTCCCTCCTGAATCACCGGCTGTCAGCTTCTAACCTTGTGTCCTTCAGGCAGGACACGCTCTTACAGGAGGTCTTGCGGTTTACTGTTAGAGAGAGAGAGTGAGTGTGTGTTTGTGTGTAAATCAAAAAGGAGGCACGAGATATTGGGTCTCAATATATCTGCCAACACATTGTGAGAAAGTGAAAAGGTCTTCCTTATTAGCACAAAGTACTCTCAAAAGGTTTTTTTTTTTTCCCTGCCGACAATATAATTAGACATATCTACTTTATGGAAACATAAACAGATAAGAAAATGCCTTGATAAAGTTATTTATTTAGGTTACTCTATAATCTTCCTTGCAAAGTTAATGCAGTCGATCTGCCAAACGTTTGATAAAATCGTAATAACCAAGTTCGCTTTTCACGCAATTTGATCAAGTTGTACTGAACCACTGTATACGTCATAGTTAAAGAGACATTAAGTCTAATCAGTTGCGTGTAATCCGATTCTGGCTGGCATAATGTTCACAAATCTCTGGCACTGTCGCATCATCAACACAATGCGACAGTGCTAGAGATTCATACAAGCGCGTACTTGCTCTGCACTGATAAGAGCGAACAAAAATTAAAAATATGTACGAGATCCATTTCATGAAAAAAATCATAATAATGAATAGAACTGAATGAGTCAAAAGATTAAATGTCAACCATTACGCTATTTATTTATATTTAATTCAATGATCTCACAAGAGCAGACTGAATTATGTCTCTGCACTTGACAGCTTTTTATATATATATATATATATATATATTTTAAAAAAGAAGAAAAAAAAAAAAAATGCCCAGCGCAGCACACTTTCCAATTCTCATCATGTGTATAGCGCTGTTAAAAATGTTGATTTAAACCCAACTCTCTAACATTGACACGTTATACTTGAGTCTCACTTCTACACATGAACTAGCCCATATTGGGACTTATCTGGGACAAGTAGCTGACCATTGAGGAGAGAAGGAGTTAATTAACTGACCTTTACAATTCCACGGAGTGTAGGAGTCAGAAAAATACTCCTGGACAAAGGCCACAAATGGGCAGGAAAACCTTCCTTGCCAAAATTTTGATACACCATTATCTAGTCATTTACATATGACCGAATTATCTGTAAACCAGTTCCTGTTTGATGGCATAGCAGAATGGAGGGGGGAAAAAAAAAAAAAGGTACAATGACCTCTTTTTCAGTGCTTGTGCTTTTTTTTTTTTTTTCCTTTTACTGAATATTCCCACCCAGGCCAATTTACACACGACAATGTGAAAGATCAACTCTGGGCATGCTAGTTATTTAAAATCCCTACCCTCCACCTTCATCCAGAGGATTTGAGATTTTACAGGTCACTGCCTTGGTGGCATGCTCCATGAACAGGGATCAGGAGAGGGATTTAGAAAAGGGAAGGGGAGTTAGGAGTATGTAGTGGCTTTAGAGAGAGATATTCAGCATGGCCCAAGGAAGAAAGAATATAGAATATATTAAAAGAGGGGTTTAGCAGAGAAGGCTAGCAGGAGTATATTAAAAAGTGGATATTTTAAAGTAGAAATGGAGTCAAGTGACATGCTTGGTACAACCGTTCGCATACACAAAACAAGTAGAGGTTAGCACATTTAGGATGTTAATAGTTAATTCTTGCTCGTTTTAATAGAAACTGTCTCATCTGCTTAGTGTATTTAACTGAAATGTCGTTTGTAGTTTTGTAAATAAATAAGGTACTAATAAGGCGCTGGTTGGAAAGGGTGTGGATTTCATACTGTACATGTGATAAAACATCCTCTGAACTAAGTGCTAGATTTGTCTTCACACGCACACTTTTGCAGACACACAATGTCTAATTCCTACTAGCATCCAACCCAGATGCTCTGCCCACAGGCTACGGTTCGTTTAAAGTCTTATTTCTGACCAAATTAAAATAAAGGAAATGCCGTAAGTTTGCCAGTGGTCTACAGGAAAAGGTTTGTGGTTGGTCATCTGCCATGTCAGTCAAAGTCAAAAACACTTTGTGTCTTTTTACGCTCATGTTCACACCGACTCCGAGTCTGCTTAAAACCATTCAGCAGCTCACACTGAAATGAAAATGAATCACCGAAGCAGCAGACATGCTCTCCACAATGCCAACAATCATATTTAAGAAAAATATCTTGCGTTTTAATACAAAGTGCTAACTCAGGCACAAAGATAATCGCTCACAGGCATGCAAAACCAATATAAAGGTTTGCTGCACTGAAAGAATGTCAATCTATATTCTGCTGAGACAGAAAACACAACAACAGGAGCAAAAGCAATAAATGTCCCACGATTGATATATTTATGTTATTTACACAAGTCTTTTGACATGTGGTGCTTGTTCAACTTGAGAACGTTGTGCATATGCATACGGTGTGTGTAGCGCCTTACCCTCCGAGATAGCATGTGGTTTGATGATGCAACAGGTAGACTCTTGGTATTTAGCTGTATTGGCAGGGCCATGACCTGCAGTTGAAGGAAAGAAGAACTCCAACTCCTAGAAAGGGAGAATCAAAAAATGCTAGAATATCATTCAGCTATAAGCTAGAAAACAAATTTTGCAAACTGTTATAACGTTTCATCTACTCTGTGGCTCAAATATATAACATGTCTTTGTTGCAGTTTAATCCTCAAAAGCAGTACCAATAATAATCATGGCAAGTACGGCAAAGTAGCCTAAAAAATATAAATACAAGTTTGGATAAATAATCAGAAGTGAACTTGCAGAAACTTCAATCTTCAAAAGCTCCCTTAATGGAGCTTGAATAATGTCAACATGTCATTTGTAAATGCGAATTCGAATACACAGCGTTTCACAATGTTGCACAAACAAACGTCACGCCTCTCCCAGATCCTATTCCACCACCTGGAAATCTGAATGCCGCATTTTGGGGAGGGGAACTACATGCCCAGGCTAGACCTCATTCAATGACGTTTGAGACGATTACATAACGACTTTCATTCAAAACTAAAATGTGACCTCATTTGTTCACGTGCTTTTACAATGTTCTAGTCAAGGTTGGGTTGCAGTGTTGAATCATTTTCATTTTTTATTTTTTTTTAATAAGGATAGGCTTCAAGATGAAGTATTTTTTTCTGCACTGCCTCAGTTACAACCACGTGGAACCTTTTGTAAGGCTTGGCACTACATGGCATCTTTCCAGGACCTCAGGACACTCCAGCTGGGTGTTCAGGATAGGAACTTGGCTATATTTAAAAATAAAACTTTAATTAAATCTGACTTCAGTTAAATGAAACCTATTCAGGCTGAATATGAATGAAAATGAAGCTATAAATGGCAAAAGGCAAAACATGGCTGAACAGTGAAACATGTTAACGCTGAATTTTTAATTCATTACGTTTTAATTTTGTGTGTAACTTTTTGAGGCTTCCAGAAAGAAGATCTTTATTTCATCCTTCATCTTCTCTTTTCTTAAATCTTCAATCTTTTATCCTCTCATTGTATTAAGACAGCCAAACCTTAGGACATTAAACACCACATGGCCAAAGGAATGTCAACACCTGAAAATAAAACCCACATGTGCTCTCTAAATATCCCATTCCAGATTTATTTCTCTTTTGTGTTATAATAACTTCCACTTTTCTAAGAAGCGTTTCCACTAGATTTTTGAACATGGTTGTGAGTATTTTCCCATTTCTACCACTAGGGCATTAGTGAGATCAGGCAACGTAATCCGGGGTGCAGTCAACGTTTTAAGTCATCCCCGAGGTGTTTAGTAGTTGAAGGTGTTCAGGGTTCTGTGCAGACAACTCAAGTTCTTTCACTCCAAACTCAACAAAACATGAAGCTCATTGGTGCACAGAGAAACCCCAACACTGCAAAAACATTTTAGACCACTGTGCGTTTCCAACTTTGTGGCAACCGTTTGGGAGAAGGACCGAATACGAGAGGGATGGTCAAGTGTCCATAAACCTTTGGCCATATGTTGTTTATATAAGCGTTAAACCGTGTGGTTGCTTGCATTTTACATGCAAATAAGGGTTTAGGGAGTGGAAGCTCTGTGCTTTCAAATCTGCACTAGTCTTTATACAAATCTCATGAATAAGAGCCTTTGTTCTGAGAGAAGTGTTTCTTTTTTAAATACCCGTGCTGCAGATGCCAACGAATCTGACCCATGGCCTGCGTTTTTCGTGCCATCTGTTCCAAACTGGGCTCGCAGGCTGGCTGGGGCGTCTTTGCGTGCCATGTTAGAGTCAGTAGGACCCAGAACCTTTCTCCATACAGACACAGCTTCGTCTCCCATAAGCTCCATGACGATTATAGGCCCAGAACTCACAAACTGCACCAGGTTACTGTTTAATGAAAAACATTAGCAGTGTGTGCATGCTCAAAGTAAAAAAAAAAAAGGAAAAAAAAAACTTTTAAGAATTATAAAATAAGAATTATATTGCTATACAGTTAAACATGCTGTACATATTGCTGTTTTACATTATGTGCCTTTTTTGAAATTTTCTGCTTCATGGGCCTGAAAGTGTCACAGTCTGCCTCGTTGTAGACATGTATATGGATGCATAACAATTTTAAATTTCTCTTACAATTGATCAATATGGAGGCAAGGTCATGTACAATGTCGTTATCTGTGTCTTTGCAATTCTCTCCAGTGATTCAATGGATTCCAAAGATGTCGGTTCAAAAGTCAACACAATGATTTTTACTATGTCACTGCCTTGGGGGAAGGGGGGGGGGATCTGCACTGTCATTGAATGACACTGGAATGTCCCAGACAAGAGAGATGTTCCAGAGAGAACATGCAAAGTCAAAAGGACTGTGATGCAAGAAAACTGGCCTTTAAAGTACCTTTGAAAAGCTCCAGTAAACTTAGGCGAGTGAATCATTCACTCAGGAGAGACTTACTTGAAAAAAGACTTTGACTGATGTTCCATGTAAAAGTCGGCTGCCTGCTTCCTGTAAGAATGCCATAAAAGTACACACGGTTAATAAGTGATCCAATGAGGCCGTCTTACTTCTACAACAAGACCAAGGTCTGCAATGAAAACTATTTGTTCCTATTCATTAGGCAAGCAATCTTAAAACCTTAATTATTTTCTAAATCAATGAGAAAGATATCCATAAATTGACTGAGCTAAAAATCCTGCAATACATTTTTTTTTTCTTATTAACCTAACCAACCTAAAGCATTACATCTTTCTACTTTCACTACTAGTATAAATTAAAAAAAGATAAAAAGGTTGATAGGCCTGATCACCCTAAAACAATATTCACCTTACTCTCCTGCGCCTATTAAACATTTTTCATCTGAGTAGGGGAACAATAAGTGTATCTGTAACTCAGCAGATCAACATGTCACGCAGATTTCTGAAGTTGTGCCATAGCAATTCAATATCTTACCAGATACAAACAATTCAAAGAAGAGTTGAGTAAGAAAAAGAGCAATGGGAGAACATGTCACACTCATCAGGCCAGAGCAGCTGTCTCAGCACTTACACCACCGTTAGGAGTAATAACAGAAAGAAATAGCAATAACAGATACTATACATATAGTAGATACATATAGACTATTTTGAATATTTTAGTTTAGTACTGCTTAAACTGGAAGCAGAACTCGGTTTCACTACATCAAATTGATACACCATGTGATTAAATATGATCATTCCTTAATGTCAAAGTAATTTGACATTAACTATTAAACTATATCGACCTCTGCTGTCAAAACCATTTGTATGAATTTACATGTGTGTTACATTATGCATCCTACATGAACTTATCCTTAATTGATCATTATAACACTATAGTAAATATTACAGACAAATATACTGCCTGGCCAGAAAAAAAAAAATCACCTTGATCACCTTTAGCTTTGATTTCAGCACACAATGTGTTGGCCAGCTCATGTGTGAAAATGATTGCTCATGCTCCCAGGACCACTCTTTCACAATTTATGTCGTGGAATATGTCCGTGTCTTCAAGTTTGTGCAAAACCAAATCAGGACTTAGAATCCTATCGGTTCTCATCACATTGTGTTCGTGGAAATGCTCTTACTTTCATTATTGCCTTCATGATTTCTACTAGAGATTATTTAAAATGCAATTTCACAAAGATTCATGATTTTTTAAAATACAGTTTTATACCCAAATTCCAGTCATTTCAAATCTCTGTAGTTGTTGTCTTTGCTTGATGCAGGCCTATAATCTGACCCTTCTGTAACAACGACTTTCTTTTTTTTTTTGCCAGGGAAGTGTGAGAAATTCTGCGACAGTTTTTATACATACATGGACTGTTATTGTCATTCTTTGATTATGATGTGACAGTTCCACAGGAATAGGAAACAGTATTTAGGGGCATCACAAATGATTTAACTAAACAAGGGAGATGAACAGGGCAGTTTCAACTGTTTTCCCTGCAACTGACTGTGTTTGTTTTGCAACCTTATTACAAAGCCACCACACTCACCCTCCCAACCCTTCCTGGAGATCCACCATGGCTCAATTGCAAATCCAACCAGCAACAATCTGCCTGATCCAGCTAAGCTGCGACTTTAGAAAAGAATGACAAATTGGATCGTGTTTAGCGGATGACCTCTGATATTCACTGATCTAAACTGATCAATGTGAAAATACAAGTCACATAAGTCACAAGCGGCTAGACTAAACTTTAATGTTTATGCATTTGCACTTACAACACTGACAAGTGACCGATCCAGTCTGTGCTGCCAGAGCTCTCAGTTTGTGGGAGAGATCTGAGTAACATCAGCTATATATAACGTTACAATTTCAGACGGCTCTGTGCAAAACGCCCCTAGCGATTTACCTGCTTTAATGGAAAGCATAAAAGTCGATGTCTAGCCTAATACATTTAACAGTCACGGCTGAGGAATAGTCGTGATGGTGGAAACAAAAAAAAAGTAAAGCAATGGTGAAATGCACTTCCTTGCATCGTGCTCGAGTGAATTCCATTATTGATCAGCTATGTGAGAAAGAGCGCGCCTGGAGCTGTGGCTTGCACGTCACTATCCAAACACTCTAGCTAGTTTTAAAATCGGATCAGCTCAGAAGTGTATGACGGTCAAAGAGGCTGATCGTGACTCGTTTAGTGAGGCAGAGTTTAACACGGTGGGGAAAAAAACCCTCCCTGCTGTAGATGTCACATCCTTTATCCATTATTAAGCTATAAAAAGCTTCTAAGTCACACTGTGCACTCCCAGGTTAAGAACTAACCATTTCAGCTTATCCGTATGAATAATGTAATACATATGTGCACACAGTCAACGTTTGGCATATTTACTGCACTGATTTATCTACATCTCTTAACAGCTTTGCTGAAAAAGCACTGAAGCTGTAAATATAATTTGAACAAACCCAACAAACTAAAAATTGCAGTACTGAACAGATAACTAGATTACTACATTTTTTATTTCTTAGCTGCCTAGTGAAAATGAGCACTTGTCCCTACCACTACAGCACTTTTCCTTGCAAGAGCAAGAACTTAATGGTCTTAATGTGACCACTCTCTCTCTCAGGCACTCAAGTTAACTGAGACAGATTTTTTTTTTTTATAACAACAAATAAAACAAAATGGGGAAAAAAATAAATGGTGTTTTTTTTTTTTTAACTCACCCAGTAAGTTTGGTCATTTTTGCCTTGGTGACTATAAGGCCAGAATCATACAACATCTGAATAATGCTGCCCACTTTGGTCACGGCATCTGGCTTAATCATAGCCAATGTCCTATTGAAGAGAGAAGTAAAAAAAAAAAAAAAGCACACACAAATTATTCATCATGTTCTGTGGGTTACTGTGAAAGAACGTTTTTTGCAGCAGTATAACCCTCCAATTGTATATAGGTCAGAATAACAAAAAAAAATAAAAATTCTGATCTGTGTATAACTATAAGACGTCTTCAAGTCAAACCAGGACTTCTCGGGAATGAAGGTGTAAAACCTGATGGGCTGGCTCTGAGCCCACTGCAGTCGTTCCCATGAACATTCCGCCTAATCCCTAAAAATCGTCTGATAACATGTCGCCAACTTGCAGAAGAGGCGTGTCTGTCTGTGGGAACCGTAAACACAATCATTCACCAACACCACTTGCACATTAAAGGAACTGTCACATCCCTCGTACAGTCACAAAATAGTTTTTTTTGTTGTTTTTTTTGTTTTTTTAACTTATCCAGTAAGTTTGGTCATTTTTGCCTTGGTGACTATATGCCCAGCATCATACAACGTCTGAATAATGCTGCCCACTTTGGTCACGACATCTGGCTTAATCATAGCCAATGTCATTAAGTACCTTGGTCTACGCACGTTTGGGCCAGCGTTTCAGACATGAAGCAAGCAGTCTGATCATGACTCCAACATAAAGACTTTCTACCGTGAAGAGTCCAAGCACTATTGAAATGCTGAGATAAGTGCATATAGAGAAATAAAGGTAGACTCTGTTATTCTGCAGTCAAAAGTCCCGATTTGACTTGAACACCCCTCAACTATATTGTTGAACGTACTTATTCTCAATAATCACAATAGTCGCCGACTGAACAGTACATTTTGTAACATTTTGACTGTTTGCTGCTGAACTGCTAGGATACTCGGCATCAAATGGCCAAGCCACAAAAAACACGCATTATTCTTTCCCCATGGTGTATAATCTATCCTTGCTTCGCCAGTAGCTTTTATTTAATGAGTCTGTGGTGTATGACCATACAACTCATCACTTCATCCTCTCTGATTCACTTCCACACTCCAGTTAAGATGCCGACTACTCTAAAAGAAGTCTCGTTTAGCAGTAACGATTTGAACAGCCTGATTCGTTAAGGGTGATAGAGGCAGGTTGACTTGATTTGGATAGGTGGCACTTGGATAGGGAATTCCCATCACCCCTAAAATGAACATAGAACTTTTCGTTCTTTATCCAAGGTGTGTATTCTCAGTCTGTGCCAAACTTCAGCTTAGTGGTGTATGTTATTAATGATTGTTATCTTTATGCTGTCGTATCTTTCAGGTGGTTGCACAATGCTCACTACAGACTCAGCTATGGCACTCTCTTTAAGGCTTTGAATCTTTGAAAAAAAGTACCTCTCTTTCTTGCTGCCCAATTTGTTGGCTGTGTACTGGTCTCCATAGTCGATGAGGTTGAGCTGTCGAGAGAAGACAATCACACGGTTCCCCACAAACAGATCCTCTGGATGGAGGTCGTCATATTTAGTCCTTCTCAAAAAGGTCCGTTGGTTCTTCACATCAAACTAAATTGAGAAAAAGCGCCAGAGTGTGTGAGTCGCAAGAATCAATACATACATTAAACAAAGTGAAATTTTAAACAACATAAAAGTTTTCTAAAGCTTCACATACTGTAAATAACACCTAGCCTTATATTCAGTTCAAATCCTGTTGTACAGAAATCTCACACAGGTCTTTTATGTGGCAAAGAAAAAGAAAAAAAAAAAAACTCAGTGTATTTTAATGTCAAAGCCTTTTAACATTCAACATCATTTCTTTCATGGAGGAATTTCTCTCACAGTCCTTGGGTGCTGAATCTCTTGACATTTATGCACACTGACTGGAGCCACTGAGTGCTACCATAGAAACAACCTCTTCCCTCTGACTGACTTAACATGCAAAACTTTCATGCAACTTGTTAAAGAATGCAAGTTGCATGAAAGCAACTAATAGCTTCGAGAGAGAAGAAAAAAAAAAGAAAGAAGAAGTGTTATGACACGCACTCACTTAATCTGCTTATTCTGTACAGGGACGTGGGAGGCCTGGAGACTACGCAGGGTACACACTGTCGAGAGTGTACCCTGCCTAGTCCATCACAGAGCACAAGCGCACACTCACTACAGGCAATTTAAAAACACAAGTCTTTGGCTGTGGGAGGAAACTGGAGTACCGCGGGGAAACCCCCCAAGAACGGGGAGAACTTGCAAACTAAACGGACATAGACCCGAAGTGGAAATTGAACCCTCGACCCTGGAGTTGTGAGGCCACAGTGCTAACCACTACGCCACCGTGTCACCAGAGTAGTTGTGAAAGGGGTGTTCGATTCTCGGGCCTCGGTTATCAAGCTGGATACGAGCTAATTTTTTGTAAATTATTCAGAGTAGTTTATTTACATAAGAAATGGGGTATTCATGAAAATACTGAGAGCTACTTGATTGATTGACTATTGCACAAATGTATATAAACACTGTATATACACTATATATATATAAAACAGCATCCTGGTCCTCCCATCCTAAGCGCATGGCCAATTTTGCTTTCTTGGAATTCCTGGCCAAGTTCGGCTGTAGCATCAATTGGATTCAAACTTGCAATCTTTTGATTTTACGGGCCATGCTCTTCTGTTGCATTGACCTTGACAATAAATTTACTTATTCATTTCAGTTGCATGGTATATATTAGTGACAATTCTAGAACAAATCCATCAAATAAGACAAATAGAAAAAAGAAATGCAACTTTATAAATGGAGGAAGTGTGTGTGCATGTGCAGTTGTCCATGGAAGCTGATGCACAGCAATGGCTGAGCTGTGTTACTGTAAGATTTAACACTCACAGTGCAGAGTCATGGCTTTGTCACTTTCAGTTCTCCATGAGCTGTTGCTTTTTGCGTTTGGTGATGATCGTTAAAACGAACTCAGCTGCGTCATGTTAAAAATGCTTGGTCATGTCCGCGTGAGTACAGAGTAAATCAGAGTTACTGGAAGATTTGTAAATCTGATAAGAATGCTTCGTTCATCTTGCACAACTAAAACGTTTACACCATTTTCCTTTAGGATTAATCATTAAAGTAAAAAAGAATCATGTGAAGCATTGCTAATGACAGCTGGTATAATGTTGAAACCAGACGTGGGTGAATCTGCGAATTATAAAAACCAGACAGGGGAAGTGCTTACCATTTCCACAGAGCCATCTTTAGGGTAGTACAGGAGCTGGTAGCGGCGTAGGAGGGCAGCACTGGGGTCGTACCACTCAGTCAGGAAGGCAAAGCGCTCCTCCTGTGAAGGGAACAGCAGACACAGCGTGAGCTCTGTGATCGGCTCGGGCCCGACGGGGACATGTCGGAACGGTGACCCCGTGTGCTACGACGGCGACGCTGAGCACTCCAGGTCTGACCCTCGGTTACGGACAGGCAGCTGGGCTCTGTCGCAGCAGGGAATCTGGAGGTCACTGGTTTGAGAGTGAGCCTCTGCTCCTCTGGGGCTTGGACTCTTTAGTTACACAGCTGGTGCTACCTTTTCCACAAATACACAGCTGTAGAGTCAGGACCTAAAGGAGCTGTGAAAATAATGTCGCTTTGGGAAACAGGTCAGAGGTCAAAATGACAGTTAAATGATGTTTTTCTTTTCTTTTTCTTTTTTCCACGAAGGACCAAACCAAAACCTTGAAACGTTACAAAATATTACAGAGCGTCATAGCGTTGGGAGTGTAAGTATCCAAGCTTGAATTTTAATGGCTGAACGTTTTTGCTCATACGTGTTGCCTTTTTCACCTTCACGCTAAGCAGATGATGTCCTTGAACAGAAACATGGAGGAGAAACATGCCGTCTGCAGCGCTTGGCTTGCAGGCTGCCCTCTGCTGGATGGAAGGCCACATTTCACTCATGTCTAGCAGCCTGTGATCCAGACAGAGCTGGAGTGGAATACTGATGAGAAAACTCTTTTTTTTAAAGGTACAGCGTTAACTAGGGAATTACAAAGGTCACTTTTACAGTGCTAAAAGCACAAACCCGCTATAAAGCACGGCCTGTATGAGGCCTGTTTTTTTTTTTTTGGAAGATGATTTAGTAACCAATAATAACAGTGAATATTCGTGTTAATAAATGACTTATGGAATATTTGACACCAGTACGCAGTATATGCAGGGGAAAAGAAAAGAAAGAAAGAAAAAAAATCGCCAGGCTTCAGATCACCGTGTTCCTGGAGACCTTTTCAGCAGTTTAGTTTAGAAACAACTTAACATTACATAAACTGAGACTGGCGCAGAACAAATGTGGCAGTCAGGCACACGTTACCACTTTCTATAATCCTTTAACACACACTGGATTAGTTGTATTAATTAAATTGTGCGTAATGCTAATATTAATATGTGGTTTGGATGGTTAAACGGTCAACTTGGCTAGCCTTGGGTGATTAACTCCGAGATAAACGGCACACATGACATCCTTCTTTTCTCATCCCGCTTTAAAGCCTCCCTCAGAACGGTACCGACCAGGGGTGTTAAAGGTCATTTCGGATGAACTAAGTGACTGGGTATTTTTAGAAGTAATTTAGTTTGACATTTTCTAGCTTTCGAACACTAAAGCAGCACTTGTGCTTGACTCGGGTGGGGGGGAAACAGTTGATACTGATTGCACAGGCAGGGCCCTTCCCCCAACTGAGGCCTATTTTTACCCCTCACTAAGCTGTGAAAGAGATAATATTGGCATCAACAGCCTGAACTTTACAAAAAGGGGAGTCTGGATTCCCGGTCAGAAATCTCCCATAAAATGTCAGGATGTAAAGTTGCTCTCTCTCTCTCTCTCTCTCTCTCTCTGTACAACTGGTTAGAACACGCCGGAATCAGGTGACTCAGAACTCTTTTCAGGCAGGCTTTTGGACATTTTGTCCAACATCTTTTGTCCTTCTAATTATTATAATTCCTAACAACAATGATAATAATAATACAAATAATAATAATTACACACACACTTTATTCACTGAAATGTTATTAGAAATGATTGACAACTGGTCTGTACATTGTGTATAAGGCGTACGTACGATTCAGCTATATGTGGGTATCTTCCTTCTGAAAAGGTGAATGTGTTGATTGGACTCCAACCGCGCAGTGAATGACACAACTTCCTGTCGAACAATGACTCGCGACATTCCAGCAAAAAAATACCAACCATTTTTGGGAAACAGGTCAATGAATAGGCATGATGAATGACGTTACATTTTGACACAGACGAGAGGCTTTTGTACACAATTTGACGTGTACACTACTTGTAATGTGTACAGCCTGGTATGTATTTAAAAAAACACACACACGCACATGTGAAATTTGTTCATCAGTACTGAGAACCTCGTCGACGACGATGCAAGAGAAACCTCGATGCACATTTCATGTCAAAACACATTAAACTTAAGCTCATATTTCAGCCAAACATGACATGAATCAGCAGCAACGCCCCGACGTACTGTTTACACAGCCTGATGAAAGCATGAATGATATTTTTCCCACTTCGTGAGTGGCGCTGTTGTTAGCCGTGCTGTGACACTTGTCGCTAGGATGCTCGGCATTCTCGTTCCTCTAATGGCAGAGGTGATGGGGATCTACAAGAGACAGATCGTATTTCTTTACTCCCTGCCTGGGCCAGGTTTACTCAAGGACAATGGCCTGTCTAGTAGAGAGTAAGCATATGGCCCGAGTGTTTCCTCAATAAATTCGGCACTATGACTGAGTGCGAGGAGCCTGTGTTCTTTTATCGAGACAGTTCAGTGACAGCCTGGTAGAAACTGTTCTTCCACTGACATCACAAACCCTTGGCTAAATTTCCTTGTTTGGGTCCAGCCAGAGCAAACTGGAAAAAGCCAGGCTAATCCGCTGCCTCTCATACTCTACTTACTGGACGTGTACAACAAGGGAAAGTGGGCTTTTCCTTTCAGAGCTGTTTCTGGAAACCTGTACTTTCTCAGACTCCCACAGGCACCCTGTGCTATCACAGCAAACATTTCACGCTGCTCCGCGCAGAGCCTGTAGCCAGATCGGTGTACACTGATTCAACAGGCGAAACCAGAAAAATGTGGAAAAAAGTTCAAATGAAACGGAATGATGGAAACGGGACAGTCTCACAAGATCTGTCTGGAAATATAAAACAACAGAACGACATATGATCAATAACTGACACAAACATCGTTGTCTATACCACTTTATCCTGTATGCAGGGTCATGGGGAGCCTGGAGACTATCCCAGAAGACTTAGGGCACACCCCGAACGAGATGCCAATTAATCGCAGGGCACACACACACATGCACACATGCACACACAGTACAGGCAATCTGGGAACATCAATTAGCCTAATCTGCATGTCTTTGGACTGCAGTAGTTAACAGGAGCAGGGCAGGGCAACAGAGCTAAACCACTATGCCAAAAATAGTGCATAGTTGATATCATCAGTGGCTGATAACATTATATTATTGATATGATTTAAATAAATATTCCCAAATCCTTAAACATTAGTTGTATAATAAACTTTTTTAGATTAGGGAAAGATGTGACAGTTAAGTGCGCCATCTGGTGGCAGAATGTCGCATAGCGCTGCACTTTCTCACACTGTGCTTGGAATTTCTCATTAAATCAATAAATCATTTGTTTAAAAAAAACATACTGCATCACATAATTTATTAATGACGCTAAACTATTTTATTTTTAACTTGTTTAATTTTATTTCTACTTTATAAATTACAATTATTTAGGCCACTTTATCTCCTCGCAGTGTGAATGAATGGCAGTTGACGGTTAACTGAGGGAAATAGCTGGGCGCCACCTGCTGATCGCAAACACGCTCGACAAGATGTAGTCCTCATTTGTTTTTGTTTTTTGTTTTGTTTTTTACTTAAACTAGCAACGTCTTTTATTATCCGATCATTCTAATCAAGTTCTTCTGTTCACACAAATTGTGCCTGCATCTCATTTGCCTGACTAGTTTTACAAAATTGTTAATCAACGTTAGGATTTAAGAGTGGATTGTACCTTTACACATCCCACCGCAATTCGGTGCTTTAAGCCCACCCATGTGCGCTGCGATTGGTTACGTGATCTCTCAATCACGGGTTCAAACCCGAAATCGAATGGCGGACTGCAACTCAGTGGCCAATCGTAGAAGAGTTCAGCGGCATTTCGTAATGCAGGTAGTGAAAAGAATATATGATGCTGCTACCTTGCTAACGTTAAGCAACTTAGCTAATATGCGTTTTGCGATACATTAGCTAACGCTATAGTGCAAACATTATCCTTAATATTTGATTGCGATATATTGGGTCAAACTTTCATACGTTACCATTTCCGGCGAGGTTCTCAGCCTGTGCTTGGTTTGCGTTAGCTCACTTGTTCGTCCTGCTGTATGCGTATCTGTGAACCATCGTTTCCATAGAAACAAAACGAACCCGGTAACGTTTTCCAAATAAAAATTGACCCAGGTATAATAAAACTTTCTGCCAACAACGAAAGTAATTATTATTATTAACTACGTTTATACGAACAAAAAACACAAGTCCTATCGACTTTACTTTCTTACATTTTAGACGCAACCCGGAAATGATCATGTGACCCCTGGAATTGTTTTTGTGCATTTATGAACTGCATAAATACATAAATTATATATATATATATATATATATATATATATATTTAAAAATACAATATCTATATTTAAACCTAATTCAAGACAGAGATTTTATGTAAATCTTTTTTTTAATATATACATTATGATGTCATTTATTTCTGTTTAAGTAGCTCAGTTGCTGTCTCTGTGCTATACTGAGCAGGGGGACTCTGTGCCTCTGAGGAAACTCAGACTCAAAAGTGTGAGGAGCAGATCCACCTCACCTCAGCCAGCATGGCCTGCACACCTTTTATCCTGGACGGTGGATTATCAACAGAACTAGAGGAAAGAGGATTTCACATTCAGGTACTTATTCTATTGCATATGAAAGGTAAAAAGGCCAAGAAATGTACTGGATTTTGGTTCAGTAGAAGAAGAATAAAGAGACCCATTTGTGTTTGTAATTGTATTTACCTATTTATTTTTTTAATTAATTTTTTCCCGTTTTATTTTATTTTTGTTTGGTTGCTTGTTTCTGTTGGAGAATGTTTTTCGCTGTTTCCTTTTTTTTTTTTTTTTTGACACCAAAAATAAGTACTTATTCTAACAGGACCAGCAACTGTTTAAAATAATACACTGCCTGCCTTAGAAGAAGAAGATCTGAGCACAGTAGTCAGTTCCATAAAACCTTACTCTTTTGTGCTTATTAAACATTTTTAACAAACAAACTGCAACTGCAACTAAATTTTTTTTAATATATATCTTTAGTTGTAATTGTAATCAGGCAGATTTCAGAAGTTGTGCCATAGCAATTTGGTGTTTTACCAGGTACAAACATTTCAACAGGAAGAGACTGAACATGCAGAATAACAAAAAGAGCAACGGCGAACACGTCACACACATCAGACCAGAGCTACTGTCTCATCAATCACACCGCAGTTAGGAGAAATATGAGAATGAAAGAACCATACAAAATGAGACAATAACAGATGTAAAAAAAAAAGTATACAGTGTACATATGCTATTTTTAGTTAAGTACTATGTAAGCTGGGTGCAGATCTACAGTATGTTCCAGTACACCAAATTGATAGGCAAAAACATTATCATACCTTTTAAAAGTAATATTACATATTAATGCTTCAACTATGTTGACTTCCTTCTTTCAGAACCATTTGTATGAATTTACATGTTTGTTACATTATGCTATCGACATGGACTTATCTTTATTTGATTATTATTACACTTTTGACTTTCATTATCTCAGTCTTGCACAAATCACTTTTGCACTGCTGTCACTTTTAATAACTGTGACTGTTGTTGTCCCCCCCCCCCCCCCCCCCCCCCATACTATACATGATTTACTGTCCGTCTGTCTATCTATACTAAATATTACAGCCAAATACACTGTCTGGACAGTGTAAAAAAAAGTCACCTTGAGACCAAGAGGCTTGTACAGAGGCCGATATGCATGACGGGTGCATCACTTCATGCACTTGCCTTCTTTCCCTGATGCTCCCTTGCAAATTGAAGCCTTTTTTTTTCAGATTATTCTCCCTAACAACTAATGTTCTTATGGCCACACAGCTGTTTAATCCCAGTCCTCAGAAATGCTCTTACTTTTGACTACTGTTTTTACTGTTGATGTTTTCCCATGCAACTTGACCACATGTTTAAGTGATCTCTATTCATCTTCTTTTTTTTTTTATCTGACCATATTTCTTCTACAAAGTTGACGGTTCAGCACGTCCAGTTTTTGATAACGTATTGAAGGTTTCTTAGTACAGTTCCAGCAGTTTCAAATCTCCTTAGTTGTTTTCTTTGCTTGATGAAATTGTGACTTTTTTTTTGGCAAGGTATTGTAATAACAGAATAATAAAAAAAAAGATTAATGGCTTGTGTTCTTGCAGGGAGATCCTTTGTGGAGTGCAAGAATTTTGCATACAAACCCCAGTGCTATTAAAGACGTGCATTACAGGTATTTCACAAACCAATACAGTTGAACCTGTGAGTAAATATCTAACGTAATTTACAAGGATTGAATAGAGAAATCTGTTTGTTTGTAGCTTTCTTCAGTGTGGATCTGATGTTATCACAACAGCCACATACCAGGCTAGTGTCGAAGGATTCATCAAGCACCTTGGTGTTAAGTCTGAGGAGGCTGAGAACTTAATAATGTCAGGGGTCCGATTAGCTAAAGAGTCAGCAGAGGACTTTATGGCCAGCTGTTTACCCACAGGTGTGTCCCTGCCTGATTCCTATCAGTTAATGCCTGAGAGTCCAAGAGGGTAAAGAAGTTTTTTTTCATATTGCACTAATCATTAATTGTGCAAGTGATGTTGTTTTTTTGTTTTAGACAGAAAAGCGCCTTTAGTTGCAGGATCAGTGGGACCTTTCGGTGCTTTTTTACACGATGGTTCAGAATACACAGGGGTCTACGCAAGCAGCATGAGTGTAGAGGTACAGTGGAGCCCAACACTATTTATACACTCTGTTACTACAGAAAATGTCATACAGCATGTAAATCGTCTACTATATTTGGCCTTAGGAGCTGAAGAATTGGCATCGGCCACAGATTCGTTGTTTAATGGCGGCAGGAGCTGATCTGCTTGCACTGGAGACCATACCGAGTCTTAAAGAGGCTGAGGCCTTGGTGGAGCTGCTGAGGGAATTTCCTGATGCCAAAGCCTGGCTTTCCTTTTCATGCAGGGTAACTTCCAGCACTACCTTTATTCACTTGTATGGTTTGTATATAGCAAGGTTTCCTAGTCCTGCTTCTTCTTTTTCAAAATGTCATCTGGGGTCCTTGACACACTGTACAGCCAAAAGTATGTGGAAGGATGACCTTCACATCCCTGGTTCTTTCATAAAACTCATGCAACAAGTTTGGAAGAATTTAGAAAAAAAATTCTAAAATGTCTTTGCATGGGGGGTAGTTATTAGGACTGTGGCTTCCCATCTCCAGGGTTGAGGGTTCAGTTCCCACCTCAGGTCTGTGCTCATTGGGTTTGCATGTTCTCCCAGTGATTGGTGAGTTTCCTCCCATAGTCCAAAGACATGCATACTCATCCCCATAGCATATACAGGTAAGTGTATATGTGCTTGTGTCCTGCAATGGATTGGTACCCCATCCTGGGTGTACCCCGCCTAATGCCCCCCCTGGGATAGGCTCCAGGCATTCCTGAGTGAAATGAGTGAATCTTTATATGCTATAGCATTAATATTTACCCTCACTGGGTCCAAGGGGCACCAAACATATGAATAAATGTTTTGCTACGGTTCGAGTGGAAGAACTTTAATGTCCTGCACAGAGCCCTGACCTCAACCCCACTCAGCTTCATCTTTGGGATGAACAGGAACATGAACTGCACCCCAGACCTCCTCACCTGATAGATTGTGTCTGATCTCTCTAATACTGTTGTGGCTGAATGATCACAAATCCTTATAGCCGCTCAAAATTATAGTGTAAATCCTTCAAGGAAACATGGCTGTTATAGTAGCAACAGTGGGACGAAGTGTGGATTGGTATATTCAACAAGCACATGTGATCGTGTTGGTTAGGTGTTCACATACTTTTGGCTGTACAGTGTAGTTTTATTGACTTATCCCAGTACATTTTTGATCCAGTACCAATAGCAACAGATCTTAGATAATAATCAACCCTGACCTGATGCTGATCCCAAAAATTCAGTCTATCAAATTTCAAATGGAAAAAACTTGGAAATATTCAGAGACGTGTCTAAATATTCTGTCCCCAAGTATTTGAAGATGTATAAAGACAGTAGCGTCTCTTCTTTTTTTTTTCCAGGATGCCCAGAGTATTTCAGATGGCAACACGTTTGCCAAGGCTGTTCAGGTGGCCAATAATTCTCCTCAGCTGGTTGCGGTTGGAGTGAACTGCTGTACAGCTGCTCTAGTGAAACCTATTCTCGAATCAGCCAAGTCAAACAAGAGACCCGACATGAGCTGGGTGGTGTATCCTAACAGTGGGGAAGACTGGGATGCCAGCTCAGGGTGAGCATATATCAACGGTGTTAAACATTTAGATGTCTTGCTTAACCACAACCAAGCCTCTGAATGAGTATGGTAAAATGTATGGTCTAATGTTAAAGCAACTAAAGATGGTGGTTCTCTGAACAAACTCTCAGGCTTAAAGTTAAGACTAAAATTGAGCCCGTCATGTTAGTGAGAACCAGAAAAAGCAAAAGTCGTATATCTTGAAGATTCTCCCTTGGCAGAAAACCTATTAACAATTGCGATGTCTGTCAACTCTCTTTCAATGCGTCTCTGCTTACAGGTAGCATTCCCAAATTTACAATTAGAGTACATGGCTTTAATTGATTTATTATTAGACTTTGCTTAAAGTGGAGTGTCTGCCTCATCAACTCCTGACTAACCTTATATGGGCATCGAACAGAACGGTGTTATTGTACATATGTATAATTAATGTATATTCCACATTTACAGATGGAAAGAAAAAAGGATTCCCTTTACAAAGCTAAGTGTCGAATGGAAAGAACAAGGGGCTTTATGGATTGGTGAGCTAAACGTTTTTTTTGTGTGTTTTTTTTTTTCGATCTTTTATAAAAATAGAAAAACAAATATTCTCCTGTAGAGATTTGTTGAGTAAAAACCCACTTTTTTTTGACAGGAGGCTGTTGCCGTATCCGTCCTGCTGACATTGCCCAATTAAAAAGTCAACTAACCGAGTCATGAAAATCACAAAGTTAAGACCAGCCACAACATGTGGAACACTGTTTTATTATTATTATTTTTTTTTTAAAGAAATTGTATAAATATATATTAAGAAATAAAGGTGGCCACCTATTTCCAGTTCACACCGTTTTAAATGCATGTACGACTTTCCTGTAAGTGTAGACACTCGTCATAGAATATAGTCGGGATGCTGCTGAGGGAAAAATACAACTGACACCACAGATCACACAACTTGAAAGCCATCATGTTTTTCTTACAGCTTTTCACAAAAGAACTGATATTCAGACACCACACAATCACAGAAGTGTCCCCGATGTTTCATTTCAGTTATCCCCCAATGTGAGTCCAAATGAGGAGAGAGCTCACTGTCCCGATTAAACAGTCGTCCTGTTTCACCTCGTCAGTGTGGGTGTTCCGTTTACTCATGGCTTCTATTGATGTTGATGCACTTTAAACGTTAATCATAACATACATTATACACATACTGTAATGTGATTTACTCACTAAATTAGCCCATTCTTTGCTTCATGTGTTTACAAACAAGTCCTTCTTTGAAGCACATGACTGAAATGACACTAATGGAATGCGTCACGCACATAAGATGATCACTTTACATTCGGGTTTATGGACAGCTGCACATTTTTTTATTTGATCTACCTGTTTTTACCAACCCGAAGTCTCTGCATTAAACAGAAGGAAGAAAGTACGGTAATTCCTCCCCCATTTCCTACCCCAAATGTTGACTGGCTTGAACAACTGTGCAGAACTCTCAGTGGAAACTTAACCACTTCAGTTTCAGTCAGCGATGTCCTCATCCAGGTCGCTGTCAGGACAGCCTCTGTGACTGTACTCTGCGGTATTGGATATCCGTTTCCATCCTTGCTCCGATTTGTGATGCCCTGTGCCGTGAGAGCGGCTCAAGTGCCCGTGTTTGGTCTCACCATCATCTACAGCATCCCCTGCGGAACTCTGGAACCTATGATCACCTCCTTGTTGGTGGTTATCGTGCCTTAGATTCTCCAGGTTTAGTGCCCAAGGTCCGATTTTCTGCCAGTTCACCCTTTGGAAGGCCATGAGACAGTGTAGGTTGCCTCCCACCTTTCAAGTAAGAGGAAATGAAAACTGTTATTTCGTTACTAAATAAACAAATAACTTAAATGTGTTCAATTTACAGAGGATGAGACGAGTTGAAATTCTTAAGGCACTAACCTTTTTGGTTTTCCGAAACTGAATGCCTCTTTCAGTATGGCGAATATCCAAGTATTCTGGATTCTGTGTGTTCAGATCAGTCACAATATCTGCCCACCTAATATGTAATGCATGGCGTCAGAAGATAACAAATGACAAAATCATCTACAGCTGCTTTTAAGGACTCAAACTAAAAATCTCTATATCTATATACAATGGAGCTCTTAACCAGACTTGGCATTATGATAGTAATCACCATCTATTAATTTATTCTTCTTTAAGTAATCATTTAATTGCAACCAGAACAGCAGTGGATCCAAAGCAGATGTCAGGAATATTAGGTATGAGGCAGGAATGCACCCTGAATAGGACAAAACTCTATAAAATCACACACATATGCTCATTAATGGCCTATCCTATTGAGAGTTTTATTTTATTATTATTTTTCACTAGGGGAGGGGGATGTTTTAAGAGGAAACTTATTGATGGTCTACAGCTGAAGAATAAAATAAAATATAAATAAAATGTACTTTTTACAGTGGATGGCAGGATGTTTCCGGCTTGGTTCTCCAATAAGAATCCAGTGCTCCATTTCGTGCAGAGCAAGTGGTCCCCTAGATAAAATTAAAAAAAAGGAAAAAATTAATCAATAAAAAGAAATTCAATGTAAGATGGTGGGGGCGTTTAAAAAAAAAAAAAAAAAAAAAAAAAGATCCCATCTTGGTAAACAACAAATGAAATTTGATGTTTCTAATGGAGTCTCTTCTGGTTCATACAGTTTTGGTGTTCTCAACAAAATAATATTTTACAACAGTTTAACCAGGAATGACTAAATAAAGGAAAAAGGCAACTGGTTCCTTGGTGTACCTGTAAGCTTTGGCTGCTTTTAATGGTGTAGCTTCGAAACCCACAGGGCAGAAGTAGTGGTTCTGACAGTGATAAATATAGGCCATAGATTCATCTCGCAATCCCTGGGTCAGCTTAAGCAAAGCTCCTTCAGCTAGTCAAGGGAAGCGACATCACAACACCAGCTCATTTCATTAATATGTTTACGGTCTTAAAAAAAAAAAAAAAAGAATAAAATCTTCATAATACTATTTATTCTATATGACAAGCCTCCACAGCAAAGGTACTGAATAACAAATACAGAAACTATACTGGTTAGTATTTCATAGGATGTTGATGTGATCCTTGCTTCCCTAGCTGTACTTGATGGTTACAAATTAGCCTGAGAAAGTCATGGAACTGAGACTATGCACCTGTTACTGTGTGAACAAGTGGTTAAAACATAAACCATATTCTTGAGTTGCTGGGAAACGTCAACCATAGCACACAGATTAGTTAGGTGCCAGACATGGATTATATTCAGAATGTTTCTGATTCTGAATTCAGTCTTCGGAAAAATATTTACACTTTCTGATTAGAGTGTGTTTATTATAGACCAATGCTTTTTACATGACTGTTGAATTCTTTTTTTCCTAAATATAGTGTCGAACACGATGTTAAAACCCAAAATATGTAAAATCATTTCCAGAGTGATTAACATTTAACTCACCTGTCTCTCCTGCAGTCTTGTGCTTCCCATGAGGTTTATACAGAATATAAGAGCATCCTCGGACACGGAAATGGTCATTGATCTGTCTGAACCATCTGTGCCGAAACAAGGACAGAGACGGTGCAAATGTAACTTAAATGAGGTACCTCAAAAAAACATAAAACATTCCAGCTGTGTAAGCAGAATCATCATACCTCATTAAAGTGGCATTCCCAGTAAAAGGTCCAAACTTGATATCTTCAAATGGAGGCTGGAAACCAAGGATATGTAAAGCCTCCTCCTGGGAAAGGGGTGGAAGACTAAGACAAAAAAAAAAAAAAGAAGAAAGAATTGCTACTCATTAGGAATGTAACCAAATATAAATGTATCAGATTGGATAGGTAATGTGTGCTAAATAGATAAATAATAATAATAATAATAATTTATTTGTTTATTTTATAAAACCTGGAAGAGAGTCTTATGGCATCTAATTGAGAATAAAACTGGTAGGTTTTACTCTTATGTTGGCACGAGTGGTCAAATATGAAGCCGGCAGTGGCAACAAGTTTACATGGTTTAAACTGGGTTAATACTTTGTAACGCATTTTAAACAGAATGAATTCCTTAGAAGGCGGCAATTCCTTAGTGGTTAGCACTGTCGCCTTGCACCGCCAGGGTCCGGGTTCGATCCCCGGCCAGGCTCGATTCCCGTCTCTGTGTGCATGGAGTTTGCATGTTCTCCCCGTGCTTGGTGGGTTTACTCAGGGTACTCCGGTTTCCTCCCACAGTCCAAAGACATTTACGTTATTGTCCGCAGTGTGTGAATGAGTGAGTGTATGTGTGTGTGCGTGTCTGTGCCCTGCGATGGATTGGCACCCTGTCCAGGGTGTACCCTGCCATGTGCCCTAAGTCTCCTGGGATAGGCTCCAGGCCCCCTGTGACCCTGAATACAGGATTAAGCGGTATAGATGATGAGTGAGCGAGTGAATTCCTTAGAAAATATTGACATTTCTCCTATTCAGACTAAGGATGTCCCGAAACCACTATGTTTTAGACCGAGTATGAACAAAAGTACTTCAAGTTAGGTAGTTGCCTCCCAACCATTCATGGGCTCTTTCATGCCCTTCAATACCATGGCAAACACACATAAGAGCAGTACATCATCAATGCAGAAGACGCAACATAAAAAAAAAAAAGAAAAAAAAAAAATTCACATTTAAAGACAGTCCAAAGACATGCACATTAGGTTAATTGGGGTTCCCAAATTGCCCGTATCGTGTGAATGGGCGTGTTATTGTGTGCATGTGTGCCCTGCGATGGACTGGTAGGTACCCTTGTCACATGAATCTTTTCTGAGGTAATGTTTATATAACACTGTTGCCCGTTTGTGTTTATCAAATGAAAAATTTGTCGTCACAAAAAGTTTGTCACAACTGTCAGAGAACACAGCTCTGGAAGTGATTGACAAGCAAGAAGACTCTGGCAGATTTGTTAAAATGGGTCCTTACCCATATTACGCATATCTGTAATATATTTATAGATTCATTAGGATGACGTTACAGAAAACAACAATAGGCAGCTTTCCCAGTCATTAAAAGTCCCCCCCACCCCACAAGGAACTTAGTGAATTGAAATCGCACATGTAGAATAAACTACAGAACTTGGTTTGCCATTTCCTGCATGAATCGACTACGTACCTTCCAGCTCCAAGTGTACTGTACAGGAAGTTCCAGCATGAGACGAGTGAGGAAATGCCACACGAGGTTTTATACTGAGGGCGGCTTATGCAGTACCTAAACAGGTGAAAAGAGGAAAAAAAAGCAAAATGTGCTTTGTCTGTTGTTCTAAGATTAGTGGGCAAAAGAGTACGAACTGCACTTTTACCATCTGCGCAAGTCTAGGACTTTCCTCTGCTTGATTTCTTCCAGAGATGCTTGTGGTGGAAGATCTAGCACATTTCTGCTCGATCTGTCAGATGACTTCATTTTCTTCAAGCCGAATTTCTTTATATTACCTGTAAAGGTAAATATTGAATATTGCACAGATAGAATGTGTGTTCAGATTGGCCTCTGGCGTTGACACATACTCCATGTGCTATATGCCTAACAAGAACTCAGCTGTGAAGTGAAGAGCAGTTATTTTTAGTGTTTTAAAGCTACAGCTATAAATTAAAGAGCACTTTATCTGGCTTGCATAAGAGTTTAAAATACATAAAGTTTCCTAAATGATAATGAGAAATAACAAACTTTGCTATATATTCTTTGAAAATAGTGCATGCTCTCCTTACCAAAAGAAAATATTTTTCTTAATACTGTCCTTTAACCTTTTTTTATTTTATTTTTTTTATTTAAAGACCACAAAAGACTAAGAATTTTCTGCAACAAAAAAAGTAGATACGGGTGAGAATACAGGATCATTCCAAAAACCACATATAAATTGGTTACATTAGATTTCACGTACACTGAAGTATGAAGATGGATGACACACAAACATCACTGAATCATGGCTTAAGGGTACCTACATAGGCAACATTTACGATGGCTTGAAGGACAAAATTTCCCTTTCCTGTCTAGCAGCAAGTTTGGAGATACAAATAGATTCATACAGAAAACACTTCACAATAACTATGTAGTTAGTTTATACATATAAGGTGCCCAATCAAAACCAATACTCACTTCTAATTTTTTGAGAAACAACATATATAAAACAATGATTAATGACGCTTACTTGTCCTGGCTTTTCGGGTCAAAACGGCATCAAAGTCAGTGGTGTCGATCTCCCAGGCTAAAATGGGCTTGGAGCTGCTGGACAATGTCTCTTCTATATCACAGGCATCACCTGAAGGTGTATGGATTCCTCCAGCCTGACCCTGGGAGAAAGTGATGGTGTTTGATTGACTCAGTGTGCTGCTGTCATGGCTCAGCTGGGGAACATCTCTGGGGGTGAGGACTGGCCGGGCTTGGTTGAGCAGTGCATAATCAGAGCACACTGTGTAGAATTTCTCCCTGGAATGTGTGACCGGGCACGTCCATGGGAGCTGAAGCTCGGCGCTGGAAGCCCGTCTGGTACGCTGCGTTTCACGGTTGAATGGGTTCAGGAAACCACGCTCATTGTCTCGGCTCTGCAACTGTGATTGGGGTGCCGAGTCTTTGGCACCAGATATGTTACCGCCTTCACTTTCTGCAGTGTTAGGCATTGAACACTTGGATGACAAGAAAATTGCCTGTTGGTTGGTTTTGGTCTGTTGTGACTCGAGGGCCCTGTTTTAGAAAAGGCAAGTAAATTCACATAAGAAAGTCAAATCAGCAGAGTTCATCAAAACCGATGCATTGACTTTAGGAGATTAACATTAATCATTTTCATTTAGCAATTAATTTTTAACTGGTTGCTTTAGGACACATTGCTTGCATACACACAGTAACTCACAATGAAAGATTTTACACATAAACTAACACACACTAGATAGCAACTATACGGACAGCAGTCAAATCAAATCCCTATGCGTTTGGTGAACATTCCATGATACATTTTGTCTCCATATGCTGCTGTAATATCCTCGACTCTACTGGAGAGGCCTGGAGAACATTTAGCATTCGAGTTAATTTTTATTATGCACTCATATTATGAGTTAATTTTCAACTTATGCAGTGGGGTTGAGGTCAGGGCTCTGTTGAAGCCAATCAAGTTTTTCCACTTCAACCTTGAACAACCATGTCTCCATGGGGCTAAGTTTGTGTAGAGGGGGCATTGGTATGTTAGAACATGATTGGGCCTACAAAGTAAGGATGGGGATCACACCGGACCACTTGATAAAATTGTATCATGATACCTAGGATACCGATTAGATTTGTATTGCGATTTGCTCACTATCATTATTTTATAAATATACAGATTCAATATTAGACTTTGTCACAATTCTAAACAAACTTTATTTTAGAAAAATGATTGGCTCCTACCATACAGAATGCTGTGCTGCCTGCCTGTGTGAATAGTTTAGAGTGCTGCTGGATTATAGAGAAACTGCAATATTATTTCAACCTCAAATGAAAACATGGATTAAATTAAAAATATATCTGTGGCGATACATGAACAACAAAAGGTCTGATACAAAAACATTCTAATTGATCGCATTTGTGCGCTTCAGAACATGCAGACTCGAGGCGAGAATAGAAACCTCGTCTGTGGAGGTGCAAGGCCACGGTGCTAACCATTTACCAAACAAAATTTTTTATTTAAAACTGCTGTCACCAATACTTTTAAATAAAATTTTTTTTTTAGTTTAACACCAACAAATCATTTGATTATCCAGAGTCCTCAGTTTGCTCAGATTACCGCCTGTGTGTGTTTGCAATGCATATTTATCCCTGGATCCACATCGGTTTCCCTCCTAATAACACACAGGTTGGTAGATTGTCTACCCTGATAGGTGTGTGAAGGAGTACTGCATGCAATGTTCTGGGGATAGAGTCTGAAGCCATTGCGACCCTGACCTGAATGAACAAGTGATTGAGTGAGTGAACTGAGAAATGCATATAACTTA
Source organism: Clarias fuscus (assembly GCA_030347435.1). Classification (NCBI taxonomy): domain Eukaryota; kingdom Metazoa; phylum Chordata; class Actinopteri; order Siluriformes; family Clariidae; genus Clarias; species Clarias fuscus. The sequence continues at coordinate 12,188,505 of CM059206.1, read as the reverse complement.
TGTTATTGAAAAAGAACAAAGAAATCCAAAAACTCTACCTAAAATCACTCTGATTTTGGATTTGTAGTGCACCACATTTTTTTGCTTAACAGTTATTCAACATCTTGTTTACCAGCAATTGGCATCCAATATGTCGCATTACCGCCACCTTCTGGTCATGATCTCCCTCATCTTCCTCTCAGGTTCAATCTGGTTATGCCTTTTCCTCTTGGTCTTCTTCTTGGTGCTGCTTAACATTTAATAATATACACTGTATTTCAATACAGCTGATAATGTACACTGTATTTACTTAATTGCCTACAGTGGGTATAACGTAATAAGCAAAGTCACGTGTTCAAGAATATTCCACTGGCAGCTGATTGAGCATGCTCCTCAGGCCATCTCAAAAAGAAATAAATCTAGATACATACGGAAATTAATTCTTACTTACAGTACTTAGTGTGCTGGATGTGTTACATTTGACACAAACAGTGTCATAAACAGTAAGACCTGACAAAAAAAAAAAAAAGGAAAATCAGATATATTATTATTATATACATGATAGACTACTGCATAAACAATAGTAGTATAGGCATCATCATCATCAACCAGAGCAAACCAAAATTCATATCAGATTGTGTTATTGTTTCAGGCATCTAAGCTAATCGACACTGAAACAATGTAGCATCATAAAAGGATGACTGAATAACACAACACACCCTATAACGGGGGGCGACCTGGTCTTTGATCCCAGGATGCTGTCAAAATGGCCAAAATAAAATATATATATATACCACACACGTGTGTTTAATCCTAAATAATCTAAATATAAACCGGGATATGGCGACATACCTGCACGTTATAAACACCGCATGAACAATCGGTTACAAAAACAACACGGCGTCTTAGTGCGCTGGCCTTCTGTTAAAGGGGCTCCGCTGGTTTATACCAAACTGAAAAATACAAAGGGGTGTCCAAAATACGTTTAAAATAGATATAGGACAAATACGCGATGCTAAAGACGAGCAATTCTACCTTTAAATTTGACAGGTGAAGACTACATACGTTTAATAAAAGCAGACACGTTTTGAAGTGCGCGTCTACTAAAAGGCTGAGTAAGGTGAGTCGGGAAAGCCCCCTCCCGCCTCCTCTGCGCGGGCCGCTTTAACAGGTGAACGAGCAATGCCAAGGAGGGTGTTTTTACGGTGAAGTGTGCGCGCCAGTTACGCATAAACCGCGCAGCTCATGTCGGTACAAATCCGTCATCTTCTACGTCGCTTATTCGGGTGCCTGGTCGGGGTCACGAGGCGGAGTACACTCTGGACAGTGTGCCAATCCATCGCAGGGCTCACACACACATACTATGGGCAATTTGGAAGCAGCAATTAACCTTAACAGCATGTCTTTGGACTGTCGGAGGAAACCAGAGCACCCTGAGGAAACCCACCAAGCAAAGGGAGAACATGCAAACTCCACACACAAAGACTTGAAGTGAGAATCGAACCCTCGTCTGTGGAGGCGCAAGTAACCACTTACACCACCGTAGAAACATTTTTATTTGAAAATACACTTCTTGCCCCCCCCCAAACAAAAAAAAACCCACATTAAGATGTCACTCAGTCACCTTTAACTTTGATTATGGAACACTTCATGTGTGAAAATGGTTCCACATGCGCCCAGAAACACTCTTTTACAATACGAGTCCCGAAAGAAAATCTGTTCCGTCAAGGAAGAAAAATTCAAACCTGGTCAACCTGGTCATCAGCTGACTACATTTTATTGGCGCATAACATTACTGAGTCTAGACCTGACCAACTGAAGCAACCCCAAATCATAACACTGCCTCCAGAGACTTGTACAGTAGACATTATGCATGATGCCTGCATCGCGCCATGATTCTTCCCTTCTTACCCTGACACACCCATCCTTCTGGAATAGGGTCCGTCTGGACTTATCAGACCACATTACCTTTTTTCAGTTGCTCCAAAGTTCAGTCTTTATCTTCCCTAGCAAATTGAAGCCTTTTTATTCTGATAAGATTTCTCATTAGTTCCTATGAGTTCTCATCATATTGTGTGTATGGAAATGCTCTTTTACTATTACACATAGCTATCGATTTTTTTTATCATGCATCTTCACCAAGTGATCTCCACTCGTGATTTTTTTTCTGACCGCTTTTCTTTTTCCTGAGTTGTTTTCTTTGCTTGATGCAGCCCAATAATTTGACACTTCTGAAAATGGTGACTTTTTTGGTCAGGCAGTGTAATAACGAACTATGTTTTTTAATTAGCTCATATTTATGGTATGGTGTTTGTGTTTGCTCTACTATTGAAATAAAACAATTAAACACTACTTAAAGAGCAAATCAATCGGCGCTAAGAGTTTGGGAAATTTGGGGAACTTGGGTTAAAGATAAGGACCGTGATCCGTATCAGAATATAAGCAGAAACTAACTTGCATAAGAAATTATGTTCAAGGACACTCTGAGTGAACATTTACTAAATGAACATGTAAGACTTTAATGTAACATCTTAATACTTTATTCACATGGGTAGCTATTTGGGACGCATCCATTTAAACAGTCATAGATTACAGTGCTCAGGGATAGGAGAGACCTGCACATGGTTGTGAATCATTCACCAATTTCTTTCTTATCCAGTGTTGCTTTGGACTTTGCTTATGTTACGTGACTGAAAGTCTTTTGTGGTGTTGTCGATTTTTCCCTCAGATCTACTGCTCTTGGACGCACCATAAACACCGCCTTAAACTCCTCATTTAGGTCTGTCTTTTTTCTTTACAAATCTGCTACAATAACTTTCTCTAATATATGTGCCAAAACGTCTTGATTTTTTTTAAAAAGCAGCTTCACTGCCACTAACATCAACCTTACTCTCAAAAGGACAGTGATTAGATGCACATCTGTTTGATCAGCACCAGATCAGATCTCCTGTTTCAACCAGGACATAAGCAGTTTCTGGAGCACCAGCACTTGATTTTTTCACCGAAGAAGAATAAGGCATTATCTGTCTCATTCAGCTTTTTGCACAGTTGCTTTGTTTCACTTATTCCAGCTTGTTTAGAAGCACATGGTCAGCCATGAGACAGAGCATCAAAAAATAAATTGTGTAAAAAAAAAAAAAAAAAAATGACAGGCATATCTGTATTTAGCAGTTTGTCCTGTAGTTTCTTCAGCAAGGTGAGAAATAAAAAAGTTTGTGATTATCTCTTAGGTACTGATAAATTAATGATGTGGTTTCCAGGCAACCAGGATGAGTCAGAAGCTGATGATTATTGACACTGACTGCGGCATAGACGACGCCCAGGCTATAATGCTGGCACTCTCCTCATCCAACGTAAAGATCCTGGGCATTACCTGCTGCTTTGGAAACACTGATGTGGACAATGTGTGTCAGAATGTACTTCGTGTCCTGCATGTGTGTCAGCGTATTCAGGTGGGTCCAGTACACACCGCAACGCAACATCTAACATCCTGTAAACTTCCTGTAAAGTTGATTTGTGGCAATGTCTGTTTTTAAAAGTGATATACAAATCAAACTGAATTAAATGGACCTGGCAACATCTTTACGGTGGACGCCAGTGTTTTTCATCAATCCGGATGGCTTTGTATTTATAAATTCAAATTATGTTGGCACATAGAAAAAAAAAATAGTATTAGGATACCATTAGGGTAGTATTATTCGCATCATGTTTAGTGTTTGCCAATATGTGAGCGCAAATCTTGAGGAGACGGCTTTCTAATGAACTTGGCTACTCCTTAGGAAAGAATAATAATAATGATTTTTAAAAAAATCTATAATGTAATTAAAAGATTAGCTAAATAATCACACTTACTCACATTCACTAAGTGCTTTATTTACAGAAATAGTAGATTCAGATCCTTTCCTAGGAACACAGGGAGTTGAGCAAGAATACATCCTGGATGGGACTCAGAGGATAATTAACAGCTGTCTTCCTTTTTCTCCTGTAAATGAAGTCGGTAAAGATCTGCATACAATTTGGTTTTACACCTCATTCCCTTCCTGATTTAACCCAATTTATCCCTCCCCTGTGTTTGGAATCAAATAACCAATAGCTAATTAACTGTGTAGAGAATGTGTGAAACTCTACACAGACCGTAACCCAAACGCAGGACTGAACAAGGGACTTGAAGCTGTGAGGTGGCAATGCTACTATTTTAGGGAACAGTGGTGGCTTGGGCAGTTGAGGCCATGGGATCGTAGACTTTTGCCATTGCCAGGTTGCCACTATATTGGGCCGTGTTATATTGCCAAAAGTATTCACTCACCCATCCATGAATTCAGGTTTTCCAATCACTTCCATGGTTGCAGGTGTATAAAATGAAGCACCTAGGCATGCAGACCGCTTCTACAAACATTTGTGAAAGACTGGGTCGCTCTCAAAAGCTCAGTGAATTCCAGCCTGGTACCGTAATCGGATATCATCTGTGCATAAGTCTAGTCGTGAAATTCCCTCCCTATTAGATATTCCACAATCAGCTGTTTGTGGCGTTATAACAAAGTGAACGAAGTGGTAGGTCAAAGACCGGGGTTAGCTGATGCTGAGACGTATACTGTAATGCTTAACTTTCTGCAGAGTCAATAGCTACATACCTCCAAACTTCATGCAGTCTTCAGATTAGCTTAAGAACAGTGCACAGAGAGCTTCATGGAATGGGTTTCCATGGCCGAGCAGCTGCATCCAAGTCTTACCACAAGTGCAATGCAGAACATCAGATGCACTGGTGTAAAACACATCGCCACTGGACTCTACATCAGTGGAGATGGGTTCCCTGAAGTGACAAATCACGCTTCTCTGTCTAACAATCTGTTGGACGAGTCTGGGTTGGGTGGTAGCCAGGAGAACGGTACTTGTCTGACTGCACTTGTCTTCCTCAAAAATTCCCATAAAGCACACTGCTAAAGCCTTCCCAGAAGAGCTGTTTTAGCTGTTATAGCAGAAAAGGGTGGGCCAACATCATATTAAACCCTAATCAAGTTCATATGCATGTGAAGGCAGGCCAGTGAATACTTTTGGCAATGTGTATAATAGTCACTGAGATGCAATGCCAGTCTCAAGCCTGGAGGAAAAAAAAAAATGGATGGGTTGCAACAGGAAGAGACTTCAATATAAAACCTATGCCAAATTATTGCACATGATCCAAAGTGGTGAAAAGTCACAGAAAATTAAAAAATATATGTATTTATTAACAAAAAACGTTTTGCTTAATATGACAAATAATTAAGGTGTTTAACTGATAAAGTAGTTCAGGGACCCCTGATGTATATGAACAGACATATCTGTGGTGCCATGGGCGTTCATTAATTTCTAAATTAAATTACAAAGAACTCTTTTCAGATTCCTGTTTTTCGAGGTGCGGCCACCTGTTTGGTCGGAGGAGAGAAACCATTCAAAGATCATTTTGGGACCGATGGGTTGGGAGACGTTCTGCAGGACAGAGACTCAGACACGTGGAAAACACAAATACAGAAAGAACATGCAGTTAATTCTTTGATCAGACTGGTAAATGAGCATCCAGGACAGGTAGGAAAAACGAACAGTAATTTATTTTTACCTAATAGTATACTTGACTTTTTTTTTTTTTGCTGTCCTGTGGTTGATTGTGTCTTATTCACCTAAAAGGTCTCTCTGGTCGCTCTGGGTCCGCTCACAAATTTAGCTTTGGCTGTTAGAGTGGATCCCAGCATTCCCCAGAAGCTGAAGGATTTGTACATCATGGGAGGCAACATGGAAGGTAGGAGCATGAAAGCCCTGTAGAGCTTCCTTAATGTGCAGGATTGCTCTGAGCAGTGTTTATCTTTGCAGGGAAGGGAAATATGATGCCTTGTGCGGAGTTTAATTTCTGTATGGATCCTGAGTCTGCCTATATAGTCTTAGAGGAATATTTCTGTCCCATGCACATAGCTACTTGGGAGTTCACCTGCAGAAACAAGCTCTCTTGGGTAAGAATCAACTACGATTTAATTATGATTTGAGATATGGAATGTGATATAAAATGTGTGGGGAAAAAATATTTTGAACTATATGAATAAGCCCAGAATAAAATACCATGGGGTGGTCTGTTGCAGACAAATATCAGTGACATGGTGGTGTGATGTGCAAAATGAAGCAAATTGAAGATACTGATACTATCTAGAAGTGTAGTATTTCCAAATTAACAACAGATCTGGTGTGTTCGGTCAGTTAATAGTTCTCATCATAAGAAATTTATGCATTCGTACAAAACAACCCATTGTTAAACATGTTATAATTCAGTTTAGATTGAGGCACATTGACCATACAAGTCCCTGTGGATTAGTTACCATAGAAACGATAACATGTCAGGAAGTGCATTCGTACAAACCTTCAGCCAACCACATGAACCACATTCTGACCAGACCTAAAGACTCAGTGAAACTTTGGTGTATTAGCCTACTTTGTTGAGATCTCATACACTTATCTACTTGTGTCATACTGTATTTTAGGAGTTCTTTGACGAGTTGATCTCCCAGGAAACTGAAGCGGCTCGTTTTATGAAAATGATCACCTCTAAATGCTGGGCTTTTTCTCGACAGCCAGGGTGTAATGCAAAAGACATACTATTCGGGTCAGGGTTCGTGCCCTATGATGCCTACGCCGTGGCAGCATGCATGGATGGCAGTGTCATCACAGAAAGAGTAGAATGTGGTGGTCGCGTTGAGCTCTATGGAGAGCTCGGCCGAGGTATGCTGGCACTGGATGTCACAGGCAAGATAAAATGCCGTCAGGTGTTTGTGATGAAGACCTGCAACCTTACTAAGTTCAGCTCCATGCTCATGGCTTCCTTACAGCAACCATGAGGAGATACAGCAAGGTTCAAACAGTTTAGTTCCAGTTCTGTTTCCTGGACTTAAAGAAACATTTTAAGGAGGTCCTGATTGGCCTCTCTTCACCTTCTGGATGGTTTTAGGCATTTCTAAACGAGAGCGATTTTATAGGACATTGTAGAAAGCATCCAAATCTAGTGCCAGGCTGTAATACCTTAATTTCTTAATGTTTTGTGTAGGTTTCACACCTCAGTACATGAATTTCATAAGATTTTACCATCTCAAAATGACACGTAAATAATATATTGCTCCATATGGATCTTCTCTGTATAGAATCTCTATCTTTCTAAATAAATGAACACATGAAGCCCAAGAGCATGGTCAGCCTCACACCTGGAACTGTTCTCATAGATTATAAACTAGCGGTGTTAGAAGGAAGTGCCAATGCAGGTGTATGCCATTTAAAATTTGAATGCAAATATATGAAAATAGATTAATATACTGTGAATTTACCATGGACTCAAGCTAAAATATGTGATAATCAGACTCATCACATAACTGTCTTGGATTAAAAATAGATTTCTAATCAAACTGAATGTCTCAGTCTTACACTGAAAACCATACACTTTTTAATTTTTTTTTAAGTCATATTTTGAAAATGTGTTGTATTGCCTACAGCACTGGTTAACACTATAAACACTGATAATTGTAAGCAATTTTATAGAAGTTTTACAAGCGTGTGTGCATCTTCAAAAAATAAGAAGAGGGGGAAAAAAAGAACACCCACCCAGAATATATTGCTGCTGGATATGTTTATTTGAACCAACATAACGGATGTCTTACTCATGGCGACGTGAACCATGTAGAAAACAAACCCCCTTTTCAGGTACTTCACCTCCTTTAGTTCTTAAATTAAAATCCGACTTTTATCAAATAAACCTTTCTTTCCAATAAAAATAATAAGTTAAACCTCAAATTCCCAATGTCACAAATTGGCATTGGCCATAAAACATTTGACAAAACTTCTGAGGTCCTGATAATCAGTATTTCTGTACTTTCTTTAATTGGACCTTAAGGTACCAGAAATCAACAGGGTTGGACAAATATCTTTTAAAATGAATGAAACTCTTAAACCATTTTTTTCTGAAGAGAGGGACTTAACCTTAACTTAAAGTGCTCCATTTATAGTTGGGTAATACTGCACTTGACACCATACAGTAATACTGGGCCATATACTTTAGCTTCAAACAAAAATGCAGTATTATTCAAAATCTAGAACTTTTAAAATAATAAAAACGGCTAATATGCTTTCTTTAGATCGAGGTCTTAATTCTGTGAACTTAATTTTTGCATTACCCTTAAATAAGATATCGCACCCCTCAAAAAATTTAATTTCTCATAAGATTTAACCTTAATTTGGAGGAGAATGAAATGGACAAAACAATGGGCAATGCAACTTTCTCCAAAGGATTTAACAGTTAAAATTATATGAGCATACCTAGGACCTTTGTAACAAGGAAAACTAAAGACACCCTAATAACAGAATATGACGGTATTCGTTTTGTTGCTGCAGGGGCCGCTGTTTCTTCCTCTTGTTAGTTAGTGTTGCTGTTGTCGGGGTTGTTGGGCCAGGGATCGGAGTTCCAGCGGCTCAGCGACGGGGGCCATGCGTTCCAGGGATTGTAGGTTTGGCCGAGGTCGGTGGGGGCAGGAGTGGCTGGAGCCGTGTGGCTGACCAAATCGGTGACTGGCGAGGAGTGTAGGGTGGAGTCAGGAACCGTAGACCAGATGGAGTTGCTGAAGGACAGACTAGGAGACCAGGGGTTCCGGGACTTCCCCAGCATGGTCTAAAAATAGACATGGGTCAAAGGTCAGATACAATTTACAGATCAACACTATAGAGCTGGGAAAATTGTTAGACTAAATAGTTTTTTTGTGTGTGTGTATACAGATTTTACTGTGAACATGGGCCACAAAATATACATGAGATATTTTTCAGCATGTCACAATTTGCATCACTCTGGCTTCATAGATGGATCACAAGAGAGAAGAGATTTTACAATATACATATTAACTGTTTACTGTATACAGGAATTCCAGATTCAATTTAATGTCGGTAAAGTGGCAGAAAAGTCACTGAAACAAATGCAACTTAAAACATAAAATGCATTTTAAGCTTGCAATATTTATACTAGACTATAATCTAATTAAACACACATCTACTGGGAAGATTTTAGGTGTTTTCACTAGCACCTTGTATAAAATTTTATTCCCCTGTCCACAATTAATCGCAATATTCCTGGACCTAAAGAAGTAAATAAAGTCATCATTGGGAGCAAGTAATTCATTAATTTGATTGCCTAGTTATATTATTTCTCATGCCTCATAACTGCTGTACTTGGATACTACAGGGTGGGCCATTTAAGGGCACACCTTAATAAAATGGGAATGGTTGGTGATATTAACGTCCTGTTTGTGGCACATTAGTATATGTGAGGGGGCAAACTTTTCAAGATGGGTGGTGACCATGGTGGCCATTTGGAAGTTGGCCATCTTGGATCCAAGTTTTGTTTTTTCAATAGGAAGAGGGTCATGTGACATCAAACATATTGGGAATTTCACAAGAAAAACAATGGTGTGCTTGGTTTTAACGTAACTTTATTCTTTCATGAGTTATTTACAAGTTTCTGACCACTTATAAAATGTGTTCAATGTGCTGCCCATTGTGATGAAATTGTCAATGCAACCCTCTTTTCCCACTCTTCACACACTGATAGCAACACCGCAGGAGAAATGCCAGCACAGGCTTCCAGTATCCGTAGTTTCAGGTGCTGCACATCTCGTATCTTCACACCATAGACAATTGCCTTCAGATGACCCCAAAGATAAAAGTCTAAGGGGGTCAGATCGGGAGACCTTGGGGGCCATTCAACTGGCCCACGACGACCAATCCACTTTTCAGGAAACTGTTCATCTAGGAATGCTCGGACCTGACACCCATAATGTGGTGGTGCACCATCTTGCTGGAAAAACTCAGGGAACGTGCCAGCTTCAGTGCATAAAGAGGGAAACACATCATCATGTAGCAATTTCAAATATCCAGTGGCCTTGAGGTTTGCATTGATGAAAAATGGCCCCACTATCTTTGTACCCCATATACCACACCATACCATCACTTTTTTTTGTTCCAACAGTCTTGGAGGGATCTATCCAATGTGGGTTAGTGTCAGACCAGTTGAATGGCCCCCAAGGTCTCCCAATCTGACCCCCTTAGCCTTTTATCTTTGGGGTCATCTGAAGGCAATTGTCTATGGTGTGAAGATACGAGATGTGCAGCTCCTGAAACTACGGATACTGGAAGCCTGTGCTGGCATTTCTCCTGCGGTGTTGCTATCAGTGCGTGAAGAGTGGGAGAAGAGGGTTGCATTGACAATCCATCACAATGGGCAGCACATTGAACACATTTTATAAGTGGTCAGAAACTTGCAAATAACTCATGAAAGAATAAAGTTACGTTAAAACCAAGCACATCATTGTTTTTCTTGTGAAATTCCCAACAAGTTTGATGTGCCACATGACCCACTTCCTATTGAAAAACCAAAAGTTGGATCCAAGATGGCCGACTTCTAAATGGCCACCATGGTCACCACCCATCTTGAAAAGTTTGCCCCCTCACATATACTAATGTGCCACAAACAGGACGTTAATATCACCAACCATTCCCATTTTATTAAGGTGTATCCATATAAATGGCCCACCCTGTATATTAGTAGGAATGTGATCTCGACCGTAAACATTCAAATCAACACATTGCATTTTTATACATTTATCTTCTCAAAGAATCAGAGAAATGAGCCGTCTTTGTCTTAGCCAAACAACTTTAAGAACAGTAAAATGACAGCATTGGTAGTGCTGTCCTGGAAGATCTTACGGATGTTGGAGTGGTGGAGGAGCTGCTGCTGGTAGGCCAGGGGTTCGAGCGTTCAGCCCCGGAGTCCCAGATAGAAGAGGAATTATGGGAGTAATCAGGCCAACTTGACTGATGATCTGAATTCTTGGGCCCGGCTATATCACTGAATACTGATCAAAGACAAAGCAAAATGACAAATGAAAAATTATCTCTTTTTTTTTAAATTAAATATACGTCACAGTAGCTAGGTGTTTTTATTTCACACTGCGTTTATATACCTGTAGTCAAGTTGAATGAGTTGTGCGCTCCAAATGTGGAAAAAGAATTGATGGGACTATAACCAGGGCTGCTGACATTTTCACAGGGACTCCATAATCCAGAACTATTCATAAGAGAATTAACATTTAAACACACATTTTAACAACACTAGATTCACGTGCGTGACCCAGGACATGGGCTATGAGACTAATGGCCAACTTGCCTATCAGAGCTGTCACTCTCCACCGATGTCATGTGAGGTAGGGTGACCTTTCCAGGACACTCTGCTTTTCCTGAACCACTTCCACCTGTGAATGAATACATGCACACAGACACACACAATTAGGATTTCTGCACTAAACACAGTTGTTCTATTTAGACAGCTATTTATTTATTTATACATATTAGTTTTTTTTTTTTACACACCAGGACTTTTGTCATAGCCGGCAGCAACTGCTGCAAAGGTGGGATTTCCGTTTTGGCCAGGCAAAGATGTGGACTTGACCAGTTTGTTCCCAGGAGCCTTCTTTGAGGTTGGTTCAATATAACTAAAGAAGCGTCATTACAAGATCAAAGTTTCATTACAAGATCAACATTTCTACTACGTGTACACATTTATGTCTCAAAGCCTATACAGGTATACTTAAGACTTTTATAGGGCGCTTTAACCATTTAAAACTTTGTGCTTTTCCACTGCAAAGATAATGGCTTAGTTCCAGTGCAGGAATGCTGTAGGCAAGATCCAGTGACATGAAGGTGTTTGGAGGGATTTTACTTCTATGACAGTAACTTTGCTATCTACTAGAAAGTTTTTTTTTTTTTTTTTTTTTTTACCAACTCTGAATTAACCTAACAAGGATGGAGGTTATAAATTTAAAAAAGTGAACTGGTTACAGAAACTAAAAATAATTAAAAAGTACGCTGCTAATAATAAATGAACAGCTACACACAGATAGAAGAGCTGAAGCAAAAATCTATCCTCCATGGTACTGTATTTTGGATTTTGTCTTTTTTGGAAGACTTTTAATCAATAAAGATAACCTTAGAGATTTATGTGCAACATGTAAATATAAAGTCCTCCATGATTATTTCCACACTGTTACTTTGGGGAATGCCCACCCTTACCAGTTCTAGCACTAGTTGTTGTTGGAAATGGTCACACACACACGCACCACATGGTTGAGTGTGGCTGTGTGTGTGGGATCTGGAATTTGAGGATGGGAAAAGGGCTACCTGCTGATGTTCACCACGCTGCTGTAGCTGTTGCGAGGAATCAGGGGTGGAGACATAGGAGGAGGGGAAGTTCTGGAGATGACATTGAGAGGTCTCTTCAGGAAAGGATCTGCATTCATGGTCTGCAAAGAGATCTGCTGAAGGCTGTCTGCTTCTAATACAAGAAAAGACAGAAAAGTATCTGGTTATCATAATTAAAAAAATTTTTACAACTTAGAAAAATCTCAGCATCTCAGCATCTCAGGTCTCAGGTCATGCTTTGCAAACTTACGGTTGCTGACTTTAAATGGAACGTCCCATTCTGGCGGAGGGGACTCCTTCTCCCCCTCTGAGCCACTGCTGAAATCTTGCATCAAGCCATTGAACTTGGCCAGGGGAGAAGGACGTCCTTCTTCCAGCTTTCCACCAGGCACTAAAAAAAAAAATCCAGTTTATTACCAAGTTCCTTCGACAGGAAAAGTGTTACAAAGAACAACTTGTCTAATGCAGAAGTTACACTCACATCTTTGTTTCTGTGGAGGTCTTGGTTTGGAGGCATTCTGGGTTCCCGTGTTGATCACGGTCTTGGGGAATGTCTTACGCTGTTTGTTTTCCAGTGGAGTGACATAGGGCAGTTCCAGAGAACTTAAAGGAGCATGGAAATGTATATGTTAGCGCAAAGCATGAGTCAGAAAAGTTTGTTAAATTAAAAGCAACAATAAGGACAGAAAGGGGATGTGAAAGAAGTAATGAGATGTGCTTTAATGAAAAATTGTGTTCCAATTAACCTGGATTTCACTTGATTCTCCTTCCTTGTGGTTGGTTGCTTCTTGTTTTTGGGTTTAGTGGGTGATGGGGGAACTTCTTCTCGTTCTTTTTCCACTGTAACCGTTTTGACTTTCTTTACTGGTTCCTGTGTAATAAATAATAAATAAAAAAAACAGAATAAAAAGGCCATGTAAGCTTTGGACGACCAGGCCACATTGTCCTATATTGCAAATGAAGTGACCGAGCTGTTGTATATAAAATACCTCTTTAATATTAGTCTCTGTGTCTGGGTTTGAAGTCTCTGTAGTAGTTGAGGAGCTGTCGTCATTATCTGCAAGGGACTCTTTTAGCTCTTCTCCTTGGGTCTTTCCCTTTCTTTTCCTTTCTTTCTCTTCTTTCTTTTTTTGAACCTTCATTTTATTCTTCATTTTCCCTGCATTTTATAATAAAAATGGTAAATGATCAAAATGTTGTCTTTTTTTAAACGAACAATATAAAATTCAATGTTATAGCTTTAACACCGTGTTACCTTTATTTTGTGCAGATTGCGGTATGCTCTGTTCCATGAATGTATTAACAGCAGGAGACTCAGGCCGGTCCAAATCTTTGTCCATGGCCACAAGAAGCCGGTTGTAATCCTGATCCTCTGTGCTTTGACCTCTGTGGGATTGAGATGTCAGGGTTGTGCTCAGGTTCTGAAGTTCTTCCGAGGGGTTGGATTGCTTCTGTTGCTGCTGCTGTTGTTGTTGTTGCTGTTGTTGCTGCTGCTGCTGCTGCTGCTGTTGTTTAGAATTTCGTGATTTACGACAAGTCAGTTGGTTGAGTCCTGAGCTGCCATCTTTGATGAGCTGAGAGGAAGAAGGGGAGGAAGCTTGCATAGATGAGCGCCCTGAGCTACCTCTGGATTTGCTGTCCCCTAAAACTGCGCTGCCGTTCGAGCTGGAGTGTAGGCCACCCTGGCGCCCACCAGTTCGCCCACTCGCACCTGAACCATACGCTCCTCTGTTTGAGTTCTGATGTGAGTCGGCAAAATCATTCAAGCTGAAAAGGATCAGAAGTTTTTAGTTTAGGTTTTTTTTTTTGCCAGTGTTAAGTATGGACTATGCAGACAATATAAATTTCATCGACTTACTTTGCATCACTTTGTATCCGTACAATTTCCCTGAGATCAAATGGTTTCCCAGTCTCCATGGGAGAGTTGGATTCCACAGATAGGCATCGTTTGAAAGGTTCCCATATTCCCTGGGCCTCCAGGTAGGCCGTGGCGATAACCAGGAGGAACATAGAACTAAAGAAATCCAAGAAGCGTGGCATGTTCAGGTTGTGCTCTGACAGTAGGAATTAATGCAACTTAAACTTTCTCATCACACACACTGTGTACCGATGTCATTATGCCAAGGGTAGAAAGGAAATTAAAGAAGACGGCAGACTTCTCAACATTTTTAAAGAATGACAGCACAGATTATTTTACTACAGGATTATATTAGCAGAACTCTGAAATTGAATTTGAGCTGTGCAAATATTTGGGTACTTAATATTTGTGCAGTGTTAACACTTTCTGAGAATGTTTCTCAAATATGCCTTCTTAAAAAAACTTAAAAAACCTAAATGTACACTGTATTTATTTAAATATTTTATGATCAACCAAAAGCCTTTGCATTCTTTGTATGATTATAGCCTGAAAATCATCTCAACTATCCTTTTTTTATCCTTACAGCTCAAATTGTAGGTGGAATTAGAAATCTTTTCATTATAAAATGTTCAGCCCTGTTGCTTTAGTCTTTAAAAATAATCTAGACTATTTAGATGACAAAGTGCTGACCTCATAAACAGGGAGACAATGATGTAGAGCTCCAGCTCCCAGTTTGGTGGAGGGATGGTCTCCACACACGCTGCCAGCATGTGGTAGGGCAACGAGGCGTTTAGTACGAATGCAAACTCTGAGCCCCCGGCTGACACCAACTTCAGCTCTCGGATAACTCGTGATGAAGTAAAATCTGGTGTAAACCTGTACCAAACATGGACAGAAAACAGTATTTTAATTTCTTATACAGAATAAGGAAGGGGGAGGCCTCAAATGGTTAAAGCTCTGGATTACTGATTGGAGGAAAGAAAATAATTTCTCTGTACTGTAAGGTACCAACTTCAGCTGAAAAAAAAATTAAACTAATTTCAACCTCCCTGTTTTATGAGGCACAACGGGTTCACATACATCTAAAGTGTATATGGGGAAATCGCTATGACCTCTAAGGTAATTTATCACCTAAAAAGTTCCATAGACTTAACTCTGAGACCAACTTTAAAAATATACAATTTTTAGAATTTATAGAAATATCAAATTTACCACATTTAAAGAGGCTTGCAAGCTGCGTCAGAACATACCCCGCAAGAGTGTACAAGTTGTACCCCTGGGGCGCAAGAGGTGCCCAAATTTGCCTCACTGACATATAATGGTGAAAGTACTTCCCACTGAAACAGGAAGTGGTCACAGTTGCATTCCCTTCTATGGTAACTTCTATAGGAACTGTAAAACTGAACCTACAGTAACTTCTCTCTCATATTTTTTGTCGATCGTTTTTACACCTGTTCTGGTTCTGGTGAGATTTCGGATGGAAGTCATTGAAATGATAGTAATGGTGAGAGCGATCCATTGTCACAGAGACATGGGGGTGGGCTCATTTTACTCAGGCAACTAATCAGTCTCTCAGGATCATTGTGAAGCTGTCAAGCCACGCCCTAGCAACCACTTTAGAGCACCTTAGCAACTGATTCCGTAGACTGTCATTATAAAAGGCCTAGAGTCCAGTGTTGTGCCAGAGTTGTACTGGCGACCACCAGTAACATTTTCTTCAAAAATGTACCTGTCTAGTTAATTTTACTATTAACCTCAGAAGGCATCTAATGAGCCACATTTAAGCCTGACTTTCTCTAACAGGCAAAAACATTCACAGCTCCACAGAGGCCCAAGGGAAACGTCACAAATATGCTACTTCATATGTATTAATAGAGCCGTATAAACTGGTGTTTATCTAACAGTTTGGAGTTGGCTACACCCTCTTACTTTCCTGCTGCAGAAATAATTTTCTTATTCACATATTTATGAGATACTTATCTAGCCAAAAAAAAAAATGCATTACTAGTGATCAATCAGAAGCTGTGTATTTCCATAATGCCCCTTTATGATGCTTCCAACCTTTAAAAAAGATCAAATAATTGGAGGCACTCACAGAATGATGAGGTCTTTCGATGTGTTTGGTTTAAGTGCAAATTCTTGACAGTTGAGAACTTTGAATCCATAGCCCTCGCAAGGGGTGCCGCTGATCTCCACGGAACGGATGTGAATAGGGAGAAGGCCCATGTTCTCCAGCCTGAAGGTCTTCCTCAGGGTGAAATTTGGCTCCTTGGGTTTGTCTTTTTGTGTTAAGGTGAAACAAAAAAAAAGCAAGTTTATAACAATAATAAAATATAATCAGACAAAACTATACCAGCTTTGTAGCGCACTGGATTTTTAATTTCATTCCACAAATAATTATAAAATGAACCCTTTAAGAACTGTACAATATCATTTATATATAAGAAATGCACAGACTGACCAAAGTTGAAGGAAGTCAGCAAAACATTGTGAAAGATTGCAGGAAAAAAACTCACATGTTTCAAAACCAGAGTCACATGTGCTAGGGATGCATAATGAAAGTTTATACCTTACATAATCACTGTAGCGGCATGTACAGATCTTAACACTCGTGAGAAGGAAAAGAAAAAAAAAATCTGTTCTTTCGAAAAGTCATCTTGAAACAGGAAGTGGGTAATAATTACTAGAGGCTCAAAAAGAGTGAGACGACTTGATTACAAGCTCTTAAAGAGATCGCATTAAGCCATGAACACACTCACTTTCTGAGCAGTCTTTAAGAAGTGCCTCTGTCATCTTAAATCTCAGAGAGCTGCCTGGCCCTGGATGCTTCCCGGCAAGCTTTAGACTTTCTCTGGTCCCCTGACCACGCACCATAATCAGGTCCAGCACAGTCAGGTTGTTCCTTTATAAAAATGATGAAAAAAAAATACAATTAATTCTGTCTTTGAGAACATTTGATGTTACCCAGCACTATGTCTATATGTCTAAAAAAAAAAAATCACTGTTTTCACCACGAATAAAAATGGAGACTGTTGTATTATTCTTCATATGCAGGCATTTCTCCTCAGATAATTTGAGCGCATGGCTTTTAGAAAAATAGTTCAGATATACTGTAGGTGTTGCAAAATGTCAAAAGGTTTTATGTGCCAGGGTTCACTCACCCTACAAGTATGTTAAATGTTTTGCATCACAAAAGTTCAAGTTATTTTAAAATCCCTTAGAGTTCCTGTTAGGGATCAAGTGTGTTTATACAGATATATATGGGAAAGATAAAGCTAAGAAACTCACCTGATTACTAATAGAGAGGAGACACTGTGATTGCTGATGGGTGAGAACCTGACTGTGAGTGATTTGGCTTCACCTGGCATAAGCAGCACATTGAAGACAGAGTTTCGTATCAAGCCCTCCGCAAATCCCGTAGAACTCACTACTGAGGACTAACATACAACACACACAGATGTACCACTCAGATGCAGCTACACAGCAGAAAATCTGGCAATTTAATCAATAGTGTCAAAATCAAGACTAAACATACTAGCACAAATACCACAAAATCAAACCATGATTAATTTTTTATTATTAAATGTAGCTGAAGAGTGCAATAAAACATTAATACAGAATCTTAGAGAAACCCAAGTGGACACTCACTTGATTCTGTTGAACCTCAAATTCCAGTGTACTTGTGTTAATCTTGGACATCTTTTCATTTAGGAATCTGGAAAGGAAAGAAGAGTTAATGTTATAGCTAAAACCGTGTACACACATGCAGAATAGAGAAAAAAAAATCCACCTGACCATGATATAAAAAAATAATAATAATAATTCCTTTAGGGCTGGTTATGTTTAACTTCTACAGTATGTTTAACTACTCAAGCAGACTGTTGTTGATCTATTACATCTGAATTAAACTGTTATTTAACATTTAAACTAGAATTTGTAATGGCCCAGGTACATTTGACCCTTTAAAATGTATTTTAAAAAGGTCTGCATAAACACTGCACATGACTTATTGGTGATAACTTTTCAATCTTGGAATCTTGGTGACTTCATGGCTATAGAGAAGTGTTTTTTTTTTGTTTTTGTTTTATAGTGGTGCTTATGGAATTTACCCACAAGTTTTTGTTATCCATCATCCTTTAAATTAGTGCTGCACAATTAATCACAAAAGCCTAAATCGCGGTATGGACCTGAATAATATAAGCAATTGTTTATTTATTTTTTTTAAATAATTTTGAGGTGACAAATATTGGAAACCCGTTTCTTAATTAAAGCATTTGTGACATTATTTGATGTTAGCCAATATAAATACGTTTGAATACAAAGTGGTACACTTAATAGTCAAATACTGCAGTTTAAATCACAACGTGTCTAATTAATCGCAATGTGATTAAAATGTGCTATTTTTTCTATGTATGTTTTAATATCAAATCGTGCTGCCCTACCTTAAATTAGCTAGGTTAACAGTTCACCAATTAGATTATAATAAATATGTATTACATTAAAATAAATGGTTAAAAAGCTACCCCTGACACCAAAATGCACACGGCTTTTGGACTAGACTCTGGTTGTGCTAGAGTATTTTTCTAGTGCTTTTTTTTTTTCAGTTCACTGAAATGCTTAGTAATGTCAGAATCTGGATCAGAAGCTCGTACAAGCCCAGATTTAAGTGCTGAACCACAGATTCTTCAAAAATCAGGTCGTAGCCTTGTCTCTGTCAAGCAGCTAAACCAACAGAATTAAACAGATATGTTAAATCAGGTTCTTCCACACATCCCCTTTCCTTTACTAGCTTCTCAACTTACAAAAACTCTCAGCTCTCCCAAAGTATACTTTCATCTCCTTAAGAGGACGTTAAAGGTGTGATTTGACAGGCAAAGCAGATCATGTTGCTTTAGCACCCCTGTGGGTGGGGCATACACAAACAAAGAGTTGAAAAAAAAAAGCAAAGAAAATCTAGCTTTCAGTGAAGCATTTGGACACTAAATTCCCCCTTAGGACAAACACAGTCTCTTGTGAGTACAAGCAATTCCTCAGAACAGATCTGTTTAAAAAAATAAAAAAAAAACCCTTCTGTACTTGGTTCCTACTTTCTATAATTAGCAATAACAGAATGTGGTCTGATTCATCACCTGTCTTCAACTATTTCTGTAAACGCTGAAGGATTCGGGTAGAGGGCAACAGGAAGAACCTGCACATAGACCGGAACATCAGCTGGGTTCTCCAGAATGATCTCCTCCACCTGTTAAAAAAACAAGAACAAAACGTAAATCTTGTGTGCTTTGAAGCATGGTCGATCAAGAAATATTTCCCTTAACCACCACAACCCAGCTTGAAAAAAAGGAAAACATTTTTTATTGCCCTGTCATTTGTTTTATTTTTTAAAAAAGTAAAAGTAAACAAAATGTACAATGATGCACTCGTCGAAAAAATAATTATTGTTCCATAGTATGTGTATCTTATTTTGTCAATGATATTCCAGAACAGGAAAATCTTTCCTACACACAATCATAACCTGTGGTCATTGTAACTGAATATTTTTTTTTTTTGCATGTAAACTTACTTACAGTGCTGGAAAGCATAAAATCTTGTTGAACATGGATGTTTTTAAGTATTACACGAGAATCTGGTCAGGTATAGAAGCCATGACACGGGATGTGGTGTGATTTACATCTACTATGCAAAACAACAGCATTTCATGATCTAGTAAAAGAAGAGGACTGTATCCTCGTTAACATTACAAATTGGTGTTGATGTGCACAAAACACACATTTGCTAAATTCACATCATCAACATCATAATCGTCATCAATATTATTAAATGTCGATTTTTGTGACAAATTTCCACCAAGAATGAACGCTGGGTATTTCGTCTTTAATCGATAAATTAAATAATTAAAATAATGCAAATTTAACACTTAAACAAATGTAAAATGAGTGTGTGGGAACTCACAGATGAACTATTAATGTTGGTGAGGGGAAACAAGACTTGCTGTGAGGAGTTGATCAGTGAAGGCCACGTGAGCTGTGCTGATATCTTGGCCTGCACCTTCTTCTGCAGATCTGTGTTCACTTCAAAGAACGCCTCAATCCTAGAACAACAAAAATCATCCTTTCGTATTACAAACAAGCCCTTGTATACCAAGTATGAAATCTGATTTGGATACAACTACTATCTCTGTGTGCCAGAAAGCCATGCTGGGACTCACGCAAGGCCGGACTGTTCCTTCAGCTCTTTCCATCTCTTCAGGAGCTTTTGATGTAAATCTACATCACTGTCCCAAATGTCTTCCAGCATAGCAGGAATATGTGGTCTTACTTCAGCTGCAAACATAACCATAGCACGCAAGTGATTAAAAACACAGGAAAGGAACAAAAAAAAAAAAAAAAAAAAAACATTACATTACTTACATTTTAGTACAAATGGTAATCCTACATAGCAGTGATCGCCACACTGTATACTGGTATCGAAATAAATATTTGCTATCTGCAAAAGGAAAGAGAAAAGGAAGACATTTAAAAGCAATTGTTAAGATTTGCTTTTTTGTTTTGCTTTAAAATGCAGCAGGTTTGATGACGACTGGTGAAACTGGACAGGCACCTTGGTTTTGCGCCTGGGCTCCAGCTCCACTCTGTTACTGCGCAGTCGTTTGTAGTAAAACCGTACGTCCTCGCTGAGAGAGAGGATCTGCTGGAGCCTCACTTTCTGTGAGAATGAATTCTGGATGCTGAGCCCCTGATGAACCACTTTTCCCTGGAGAGAAGAAATCAGTCTAATAAATTGATCTCAATAAGATGCCACACATCATTCAGCTCAAAATAAAATCTACATAAAATCTTTCATCACATCCCAAGTGCCATCATAGGAAAGACATGGTGTGTGAAGGTTCTTTATTTTTGAGTTATGCAGGTGACTTTAGGTACGAAATTCTGACTCATCCCCCTACTCCCTTAACCATGCACCCAGTGACTCCTTCCTTTTCGAGCACTTGAAGAAACCACTAGGACTAAGTTCATCATCAATGTTAAATTTTTTTCGAACAATAACAATAATTTTATGAACCCCCCCCTCGTAAAGAGATTCTACATAATTGTACAATTCAGATCATGAGTTAGAGTGCCTGGAAAGATTTCCTGAGAAGGACAGTGATTCAAAATACAAGGTAGCTTCTATTGTTACGACAACTACTAACTTCAACAATATTTTTGGCTATATCTAAAAACAAATAAACCTACAGTATATCAAATTAAACTAAAGCCGAGTTTAAGGCAGTTGCATAAAGTTTTACGCCAAAAAGAAAAGTAGTGGAAAGTGTTTGATTTACTTTCATTCTTAACCTATTTGTTTTGACCCAATACTAAGAAAGCAAACTTAAGACTTTTGACAGAACTGTTAGTCTAAATGAAAATACATATAATAATACATTCCGCTGCTGTGTAAAACATGTTCTTTCTCTTTTTTCGAGATGCTAATCGTTATTTAGTTATACAAGCATAAGCTAGTGGTCGATGGCCTTTGGGAAACAAAGCTGAACAGTAAGAAACCGTTGCACTGAGACACATCAATAATTCAGAATTTTAATAAACTCTGTCGTGTATGAAATATACTTTAAATTAACAAAGCCAGAAACAGATAAACATAATTAAATTAAAAAGCAACCTGAGGACAACACAGCAGAACCAACCACATCTATAAGAGGTTTATTAATAACTAAGGAATTGCTAATAAACTGCTGTTGCAAAAGAGGAATAGAGCACTTCACCAGATGCTTTTATTGGGACAATAATCACCGTAATTCCCCTTCACACCCTCTAGCTGATTTTCCAAGAACAGCTCATACGGTTTGTTTATTTTTAACACATGCAACTGTCAGGAAAATGCTATGACCTTGATATTAAGATAGTGTGCACTGCAAAAATGAAATCAAGTGAGAAGAGCGATTAAATATTGCGTCACTATAAGAACATGATAAAAGTAAATGTAATATTATTAAACCCATTTCAGTCTTACAACAGTCTTGTGGTTTTGGCAATTTATTTTGCTACATTAAACATTTACTTATTTATTTAGAAAGAAACCAAAATGATCCAAGTAGAACAAGACAATTTCATGGTAGAATTTGTTTTTTAAAGAACTGTCTGGAAATCCTGTTTAACACATTTCTGCTTTGTGCACTTTGTGTGACATCATGCGAAATCACATTTCACTGCAATACTGTGCAAACATCTTGAGCCACGCCTCATTTCTTCATACTCGGTTAAATCAAGCAAAATTATGTAGATTATGTTCAAGAAATGGGAACACGCATTTCATTGCGACAACAACCTCAGCAGCAACCTCATTTCCCCTCTCGTCTGTTCCAGCCACTCAGCATTACAAGTACAGTGGTACCTTGGATTACAAGCATTATTCGTTCCGGAAGTGGGCTCGTATTCCAAAACACTCTTAAACCAAATAATAATTTCCCATAAGAAATAATGAAAACTCAAATTATTCGTTCCACAGCCCCCAAAAATAAATACATAAAAATAATTAATACAATCTATAAAATTAAAATAAAACAAATTAATCGGCACTTTACCTTTAAAAAAAGTACAAATAAATCCCGACAGATAAGTGTTCCCATTGGTGCGCGCACGCGCTGTGTGCGTGTGCGTGTGGAATTAGCCCCTTCCCTCGCCTCGTTTTACACAGTAACATTCCTCCTCCCACTCCCCACCTCGCTTTTTCACAACAGTTTCACAACACAAACACGCACGCGCACACACACAACGGAAACACCGTTTTAACAGGAAAAAAAGAATCTCTCTGAGACTGACATGAGCGTATATTAACAGACACACTTTTTAAGTTTTACAACAAGCGCATAAACACAGCGGAAACACCGGTTTAACGGAAAAAAAGCGAGACTGGCACGAGCGCATACTAAAGCCGTGGGGGGAGGGTGGGAGGGGGAGAGGGGGTAAGGTGAGAGAGTGACGCTCGGTGTCAAAATAAGAGTCGCATGTGTGAAGCATGATACTCGGCGCTCGTAAACTAATATTTGCTCGGTTTCCGAATAAAAAAATATTAAAAATCTTTGCTCGTCTTGCGGAACACTCGGATTGCGAATAACTCGGTTTATGAGTGTTCCGCAAGACAAGCAAAGATTTTAAATAAATTTTGACTTGAAAAACGAGCATGTCTTATGTGAAACACACACACACTCGCCTTTACAACTCCCCTCCCCGGCTTCACACAGACACACACACTCTGCTCTTCACAGAAACTCTGCTCTGTCGCGATTCTTTTCAAAGGTAAGATGCTGGTTACACATACAAATACACGGCGCCTGCGCGCACAAACGGAAACACTTATTTTTTGGATTTATTTGAACTTTTTTTTTTTTTTTAAAGGTAAAGTGCAGGTAAATTTGTTTTATTTTTACTTTATATATTGTATTAATTATTTTTCTGTATTTATTTTTTTGGGCTGTGGAACAAATTATTTGTGTTTTCATTATTTCTTATGGGAAGATTTGATTTGGTTTACGAGTGTTTTGGAATATGGTCATCTGCACCTGTTTCTCACTGGTTCATGATGTTTTATTTTTATCCTTGAATGATTCAAAGGGCTGTGTAGCTTAAACAAAACAAACAAAAAAATTTCCTCTGAAACTGCACATGTACAGGGACTGGACTGAAAACGAGAGCCATAACTTGACAAAAATGAGAGCCAGAAAAGTCCTTCAGAAGGCCTAGATAATGATTTCTCAAAACTTACATTAAAAATACAAGAACGTCTGTCTCTTTGGGAGTAAAATATGAAGAAATGAGGGGGCTTAAGACTTTTGCACAATACTGTATGTTAGAAAAAAGAATATCCATAAAAATGGGAAAGGTCTCAATCAGCCATACATATAGTATAGTATTTAGGGGTGTGCTCAAAATATCGATTCTTAGATACATACCGATATAATAAAAAAAGATACAGTATCGACATTCTAGCCCTTAGTATCGATACTCCGCCCAGCCATTAGGGGGCGCAGCGGCGCCCGCAAGTTTAAAAAAACTCATAGAAAATGTCGAAGATTTTAGAAGCTTCTAGCTTCAAGAAGATTTTAGCATTACCAAGAGTATCCTCAGGTTATTGTTTTTATTTTTGTTCAACCTGCCCTTTTTTAGGACAAACCTGGTTTAGCCTTAAGATTTTAAAAATCCATCCTGTTATGAGGTAGATTTGTTGTTGTGCCAAATGTTAAAGATGTGCAAGATGTAGCATTTAAGTGATTTCATAGTGAAATATGTTATGGCAGTACATGGTGTCACAAAAAAGAATTATAAGAAGATTTAATAAGAAGTTAGGAATAAGAAAAAGAAGGTTTTGTGCTTGTGTGAGCTCAGACTGTACCCTTGGAAAGTTAAATGTTGACTTGTGGTAATTTTCAGATTACAATTTGTGTATAATTAATCAGAGCACTTAAAGTTGCAAATATTTAAGCAAAATGCACTGCATTTTTCTTCAATGTATTGAAGACAAAAGTGCATTATAACAAGAGTTTGTTTGTTGAGTAAATGTGTTCAGCATTAACTAATTGGCTCTGGCCCATGTATTTTTATTGAATCGTATCGAATCGTGTCACATTGTATCAAATCGTATCGAGACAGCTCTGTATCGAGGTACGTATCGAATCGTGACCCATGTATCGAGGTATGTATCGTATCGCCAGGTTCTCCAAGGTATACAGCCCTAATAGTATTAGTAATAGTATGAATTAAAATCTGATATGTATCCATAAAGCCATTAATTTGTCAAGGTTTTCTAGAGACACCCTGCACAGAGAACTTACCGGAAAGGACAGAGGCATGATAATATGTTTGGGTGAGCAGCTTAATGTTCCCACAGCTATAAGAGCCTTCACTGGGATGGTCAATATCTGAAAAGGAGACAAGAAAAAGGAACTCACTCTCTGAACACCACACCTGAGCACTTGGACTCGTACCGGCTATTTGTGCATCAAAGAAACACACCTCATAATCTGTAGTGATGTGCACAGCTCCATCGTACACACCCTCCAGTGCTTTAGCTATCAGAGTTACTTTGAACGCTGCATAATAGCCAGAAGCTAATATGACCTGTGAAAGAAAAGAAAAACAAACCTGATACGACTACGGTTTACATATGATTTTCCTGGGTAAAGGACACGTAAAGCAAAAGAAAGGTGCAAACACTTTTCATTCAAGGGCATGCAAAACACAGTCAGGACTTGTGTGTATCTACTTCAGATTTTTCAACCAAACCATGTTCATGCTCAAGCATGTTCAGGTCCACGTTTATGATTAAAAACAAAAACATCTGAACTGTCGCTGCTGTGTTGTTAGGCAAAGAAATATGAACAAAATTAACGATAAGAGTGAGTAAAGGATTATGTTAAATTAACTTGGAATTAATATTCTTACTGTTTTGTAATGAGCCACTGAAGTGTTGTGAAGCTCCTCGACTTGGCTCAGTGCAACACTCCTGTTTCCTTTCTCTGTGGTCAGCAGCTCCATAGACAAGCTGTCTCCTGTCACTAGCCACGACTTTATTTCCAGCTGTGGAGCGTACATCACTCAAGTTAGAAACTGTGCCGTACAAATACACCTTTAAAGAGAAACAAAAAGGTCCAATCCAATCTAACAAGAACAAGAACATTTTTCCATGTTTGTGGTAACCCTGGTGCTTGTCTGCTGATGAACATGAGGCAGTTTCAGCAACTTGAGCTCACATGACCCTTACCTCTATAGGGTTGTTGTTGACAACCACAAAGACCAAACTGCTGGTGTCTGTAGCACTGAGGATGCCAAAGTCCAGGATATTCTCTTTAGAGCTGGGTGAAATGATGACAGTCTTTGGAAAGAACACAGGTGATTAAGACCTTTTAAGTTTAACTTTAATTAAACTAAAAATAAATAAGACATACATAAATAATAATTGTTTATCCAATCATTCAAGATCATCAAGATTCATCTTTTCAATTAATTTCTCTTGTGAAAGGGACCATAATTTGTGATTTCATTTTTGCATGATTCCTCATGTTCCCAGAACCACTCCTTTCACAATTTGAGTCCTGGAATATGCTTGTGCCATCAGGGAAGAAAAACTACATACATGTGATAACATTCAGGTCGTCAGATGATTTTTTTATTGCCACATAACATCAGGACCTGACAGTGTTTGGACTGAAGCAACCCCAGATCATAACACTGTGCATAGTGCTTCACACTGTACAAGCCTCTGGAGGTAGTGAGTGCATCGCTTCATGCACTTCCCTTCTTACCCCGATGCACCAAACACTCTGGACTAAGGTCAGTCTGAACTCATCAGATCAAATGGCATTTTTCCATCGCTCCAAAGTCTAATCTACGCTCTCTAGCAATTTTTTAAAAGCTTTTTTTTATTTTTTAAACCATTAGTCTTATTAACAAGTAATTTTCTTTTGTCACAACTACTGATAATCCCAATCCTGAGAGTTCTCATCACATTGTGCATGTAGAAACTGCTAAACTGTGATTTCCAAAAATTGTCCCTGTATGATAATGTGTAGGATAATTCCTAACCTACCTCATGTCATTGAAATGTTTACTTTACATGATGTACGCCAGTAATTTGACCCTTCTGAAAAGGCAACCTTGTTTTGTTTTGTTTTTGGCCAGGACCGTGCATAATGTAACAGCCATCACAACAAATACCTTGAGTAGTAACAGTTCTGGGATATCTGTGTCCTGTACTGCACACACCCTTCTTTCCTATTATTGTGTCTATTTCAAAGGGTTCCTCATGAAGTAATGACATGACTTCCTTACTGGACAACAAACAGTGTTGGATACGTAATCTAATCTTGTTTACACTGAACAAGCTTCTCACTTGTTGTGTTAGGATCATCATGTCTAACAGGAGTTTTTTTTTTTTTTTTTTACTGTTCTGTTCGAAATAAAATAACAGTCACTTAGAGACTTTTAGAGTTGTATACCTCCAGAAAGCCAGTATAGGCCCTGACAGGGAGGTGGAATTTGGATGCGTTGGTGACGAGGAGGATGTTGCTGTCAACGTGGATAGAGGGCCGTACAGGCCGGAAGAGCAGGGAGAAGATGTAGCGGGATTCGTGGGGAGGGATGAGGACTGGAGTGGTAAAATTATGAACCTGCAAAAACACACACACAGGACACCAAAACTGACTAAACACAGCTGCGGTGTAAAAATACTTATTAATTTCAATGTTCACCAAAATATCCATATACAGACAACATAACGCTGTTGAGAATGTTTCTTTCTAACTGATTTGGGGGATTTTGGTGTTGGTTTGGTGATGGAATGTCCATGACCTTATAACTTAGTGACTGCAGAAACAATACTGTCCTGCATATCATTTTCATAACATGTCAGCTGGAGCAATCGATCAACTTCAACTGTTAAAAAAAAAAAAAAAAAAAAAAATCCTAGCTCATGGGGCAGTGGTATTAAAACACCGAGTTACTGATCAGAAGGATGGCAGTTCAAGCCCTTAAGCAAGTCCTTTAACCCTGTCTGCTCCAGAGGCGCTATAAAATGGCTGACTCTGCGCTCTGACCCCAGCCTCCTAATGAAAATCTGGGTTATGAGAAGAATAAAAAATTTCACTGCACAATAACGTGCAGGCGTTGACTAAAGGTTTGGCTTAACTTTCCATTTTTACACACACACACACACACACACACACACACACACACACACACACACACACACACACACACACACACACACACACACACACACACACACGACAAAATTGTTGGTACCCTTCGGTCAATGAAAGAAAAACTCACAATGGTCACATAAATAACTTTAATCTGACAAAAGTCATAATAAATAAGAATTCTATGAATGTTAACCAATGAAAGTCAGACATTGCTTTTCAACCATGCTTCAACGGAATTATAAAAAAAAAAAAGAACTCATGGAACAGGCCTGGACAAAAATGATGGTACCCCTAACTTAATAGTTTGTTGCACAACCTTTTGAGGCAATCACTGCAATCAAACGATTCCTGTAACTGTCAATGAGACTTCTGCACCTCTCTGCAGGTATTTTGGCCCACTCCTCATGAGCAAGCTGCTCCAGTTGTTTCCGGTTTGAAGGGTGCCTTTTCCAGATGGCATGTTTCAGCTCCTTCCAAAGATGCTCAATAGGATTGAGGTCAGGGCTCACAGAAGGCCACTTTAGAATAGTCCAATGTTTTCCTCTTAGCCATTCTTGGGTGTTTTTAGCTGTGTGTTTTGGGTCATTGTCCTGTTGCAAGACCCATGACCTGCGACTGAAACCCAGCTTTCTGACACTGGCCAGCACATTTCTCTCTAGAATCCCTTGATAGTCTTGAGATTTCATTGTAACCTGCACAGATTCAAGACATCCTGTGCCAGATGCAGCAAAGCAGCCCCAGAACATAACAGAGCCTCCTCCATGTTTCACAGTAGGGACAGTGTTCTTTTCTTCATATGCTTCATTTTTCCGTCTGTGAACATAGAGCTGATGTGCCTTGGCAAAAAGTTCCATTTTTGTCTCATCTGTCCATAGGACATTCTCTCAGAAGCTTTGTGGCTTGTCAACATGTAGTTTGGCATATTCCAGTCCTGCTTTTTTATGATTTGTTTTCAACAATGGTGTCCTCCTTGGTCGTCTCCCATGTAGTCCACTTTGGCTCAAACAACGACGGATGGTGCGATCTGACACTGATGTTCGTTAAGCATGAAGTTCACCTTGGATCTCTTTAGAAGTCTTTCTGGGCTCTTTTGTTACCATTCGGATTATCCGTCTCTTTGATTTGTCATCAATTTTCCTCCTGCGGCCACGTCCAGGGAGGTTGGCTACAGTCCCATGGATCTTAAATTTCTGAATAATATGTCCAACTGTAGTCACAGGAACATCTAGCTGCTTGGAAATGGTCTTATAGCCTTTACCTTTAACATGCTTGTCTATGATTGTCTTTCGAATCTCCTGAGACAACTCTTTCCTTCACTTCCTCTGGTCCATATTGAGTGTGGTACATACCATGTCACCAAACAACACAGTGACTACCTGGAGCCCTATATATAGGCCCACTGACTGATTACAAGATTGTAGACACCAGTGATGATAATTAGTGGACACACCTTGAATTAACATGTCCCTTTGGTCACATTATTTTCAGTATTTTCTAGGGGTACCATCATTTTTGTCCAGGCCTGTTCCATGAGTTTATTTTTTTAAATAATTCCGTTGAAGCATGGTTGAAAAGCAATGTCTGACTTTCATTGGTTAACAGTCATAGAATTCTTATTTCTTATTACTTTTGTCAGATTAAAGTTATTTATGTGACCATTGTGGGTTTTCTTTCATTGACCGAAGGGTACCAACAATTTTGTCCACGTGTGTGTATATATATATACACACACACATACATACATACACACATATAAATAAGCATCCAGGAAACAATAAAACATCACTGAAGATGCTGCATCCTCATTATGAGCGGAATGACTCACATTGAACATCTTGACATCTTCAGGAAGGGAAACATTGTGGATTCGAATGGCGAAGTTGAAGGTGTTGGTGAGGTAGATGGGCCGGTCCACTGGATCTACTGGACTGTCTCTGATGTGGAACAGGGTGGCTGTATGGTCAAAACCCAGGTACCTATAATAGACAAAGAAAATGTTTTCCCTCAAGGGGCCAAGGCACCAACAGATATGCTTTTTATAATAATGAATAAACAAACAAGAACAAAAAAAAAAAAAAAAGGCAAAAATAGCTGACCCCTCTAAAACTTCAGCTTGGTAAGGAATTTCAAGTTTTGAGTAGCTTTTCTCTTTCGCTTTTACTGTTATTTTACCAGAAAACTGGTCTGGTCTTCTTGCTTTTGAAGCTGAAACAGCAAAAAATAAAATAGAAAAACAAGAAAAAAAAGCATTACAGTTTTGTAATACAGCATGAAGGAAGTGCCATACATCACAGTCTTAATTTCAGTCCCTGAAGTCATTTTCTTCAAGTACATTCTGGTATAACAGTTCAGCACTATTTGCTGGTAACTTGCTGGCTGGAAGCTGGTGGTAATAAAGGAAAGTTACAGAAAAAAAACCTGTCAACCCCCAACCCAGCTCGCAGTCTGCCACACACCACACACTAATTTCACACCACACACACTCCAGCTTATTGTATTTATAGTGATGGTTAAGTCTAAAGTGAGAAATTACAAAACCATCAAAAGGACTCTAAAACATGCATGTCCTAAAGTAGCACAGAGGAGGACAAATTATGATTTAATTATAAAGCCTATCAGCAGGTAGAAACTTAAAGTTCATGTTTAGGCACCGTGGGTACTAGTGATGAGTCGTTCATGAACGATTAGTTCTTTTTGAACAAGTCTTTAACGTGACTCAGAAGAACGAGTAGTCTCAGAGTGATTTGTTAGTTTTTTACTGGGCACGCATGCCTCCGTAGGTTATGTACAGGATACAGAAATGAGTAGTTCTCAAGTCTTGGTCCAAATCGTTTGTTCTTTTGTCACATGACTCACATAGACGCTATGCAGTGCATTGCACAGGGAACAGAATTGAGCCGTTCTTCTCATGAGTCTTCTGGTCCGAATCGTTCGTTCTGTTGTCACCTGACCCTCAGATGCTAATAGCGTAAAAGAGCGAACGATTCTGACCAGAGGATATGATGGTGAGTGGAAATCTAACATTTTATTTTATTTCTGATCAAAAGAACAAAATAAACTAAATGACTCAAAAGAAGATTAGTTAGTTTTGATGAGAGAGATTCAAAGAACCGAGTCACTAAAATGATCCACGGTACCCATCACTACTGGGTACCTATAAATGTGCAGCTAACAGCATGTGATAACACTTACGAACAGCAATACGTTACTGTAACATGGCAAACCTATGAGTTAGCTAAAGATAACTATGGAGTCACAGTCTATCTTTTTTCTTTAACTTTTTTTTAATATTTTTTTTATAACTGCAGCAAAATGTAGTTGCTGCCTTGACAAAAAGTCACAAAGTCATTAAAGAATGTCTCGTCTATGACCTATATTCTGTCCTCGCATCCCAACTAAAAATACAACATTGTTATTTTCTCTTCTTCTTCCGTCTTTCGGATGTTCCCTTTCAGGGGCCGCCACAGCGAATCATCTGCCTCCATCTAACCCTATCCTCAGCATTGTTATCTTATCTAAACATGTTTAACCATGAGGTGACATTGTCCGTTTTACACTAGCCAAAGTGTTACATAAGAGCTTTGCACCTGCATGTTCAGGAGTCTTTAAAGATCACATGTCACCATTCACACCAATACACCCAGTAAAAACTGTTCCATGGTCACACAACTGTGAAGAGTTTTTTATGTAGAAAATGACAAACCTAATGAAATGTTCAATTTACAAAAGACAATAATGGCTTATAATGCAACATTACACATAATATTTCAGTATATTAATAACTTAAGCGATTTCAATGTTGAATAATACACAATATTAGAGAGAAGCAATCACGGTGAAGAATAAAGGAAGGATACGACACTATCAAAAGCTGCACTCACCATCAAAATTTATACTTGCGACTTTGGTATATCGACTTTCCCCAGCTTTTAGTGTAACCTGCTTGAATTCAACAGCTATGGCTTCGTTAGCCGGTGTTGGCCGAACACTCTGCGATACAAAGAAGAAGGTTTGTTTAGTAATAAATTCAATGTAAGATAATGCACAAAAACGCTAAGAAAAAGTATGAGGTGGAAAAGCCCTACCATAATTGATACATCTTTTGCTCCAGAATTTAGAAGATGCAAATTCAACTGTTTTGGTCGATCTGTAAAGGATAGAGAGTTATAAAAACAAACAAACCAAAAAAAAAGGTGTAAATTTCTGTTCAAGGCCTGTATTAGGAAACACTCCTGTATGATTAAACATCTCAAGCGGTGCTTATGCTACCTTGGGATCGAAGTGTACCAAAGTCTAGCATCTCTGTTGAAGAGTATATACCAGGTGCTGGAAAAAGAAATGAATCCATAATTAGACTGGTTTTCACATCAGAGCTGAAAATGCAAGGCTTGTAAATTTTGACTCGGGCTATCCTTACCTGAGGTTACCTCCACTTCTACAGGAAGGATGATGAACTCGTCCTCGTTGGAGGCGTTCGTTTTGATCCTGATGAAAGCTGTGTGGTTGTCAGCATCCCTTGAAGAGAAGCTGGCTCTCATGACGCCCTTTGTTTCAAACGGCGCAATTTCCTACAAAATACAATTAAAATGATCAACCGTATTAATGCACATCAAAGCACGAGTGCATAGAAATTCAAAATCTGGTAATTTTGTGATGACCAGGTGCGTACCCATAACTTTTTGGTGCCACCTTGTTGACCAGTGGGCAGCTCTAGATGTAAATCACCTCCACTTGAGTACATTTCCACAACCTGAAAGAAAAAAAGAGAAAAGATATTAATGATAGGTTTTATTGAGGGGGAAAAAAAACTAGAGACACAGACATCATATGCATCACTGCACGTGCTGTAATAAGATTACCTGTAGCGGCTCGCTGTGTGGATTAAAAATGTTTATAAGTGGAGAGAAGCTGCTATTCACAGGGACCCTGGCTCCTACAAAAGGCCGGAGTCTGTAAGGGTTAGGGACGCCCACACCAAACACCTATTTAAAAAAAAATAATAATTTTACAGTCTACTCAAATTTATATAGTTCACACCATGCCAGTTTTTGACACCCTACTCCCTTACCTGGTATGTGAACACTCCGTGGTGAGATGTGTTAATAAATAACGTATTTTCTACATTCCCTACTACTCGAGCTAGGAAAACCACATCGAACGAGGTGTTCCCTCCTGGTGGAATTATCTGGAGAAAAAAAGAAAAAAGTAACGCAAAAAAATGTAAATAAAACACCCGCAAGAATTACATATCAGGTTACACGGAAGTGTTTCTGGACCCACTACAAAAACCCATTTGCAAACTGTATTAATAATATCGTACTGAACAATACATTTGAGAACTAAAGATAAAAACTAAATACACACTGAATTCCCATTACTAAATGAATGACAAATGTTCTATAGGCATTGTTACTCATTTCAGGAACGTGTAATGTATTCATGAGCTGAGAGTTGCGCCGCGTTCAGTCTTTTTTTTTTTTTTTTTTTACGATATAAGGATAACTTCTGTTTAGCCGGTTATAATCATATATGATTATAATATAATCATGGCACGGAAGAAAGAAACACACAAGCTGCAGCTTTGTATATACTGTATACCTGATAATCATCAGACCACTTAAGAAGTGCAAGCTGTTTCTGGATCACATCACTTCGCCTTAATGTTCAATCCACATTTGTTTTTAGGTTTGAGATTTGGTCCAGGTGACCTCTGCCCCACTTTCTACCACTGATAAAATCTCAGGCTAGGGTGGAGTTCTACAAATTTTTTAATCCAAAACACTTACGATTACTATCAAAACATGGCTCAAAATGGTGTTTCGCGAGACGAGACATTAACGCTGGACGACCCCTGGCCAGGTTTAACGTGAGCTGTATTCATTTCAGAGGGGCAGCATGTTTTAATCGTGCAAGTGTCAGGAACAGGTGGGATGTTTGTAATTTATTACCATCTGGAGAGTATGAGTGATACACGGTGGCACAGAGAACACTTTAAATTTGACCCCTTAGGCTTTTAATGAGCTCACAGACTGATCTGACATAGCAGTGTCATTCATGTATCGAATGACAAAAATAGATGATGCTAAGAATCTACTCAGGCTTTAAAAACAAGTTTCAGTGCGTGTCCGTGTTGAGCCGTTCCGTCCACATGACAGGCCATGGTATTTTCTCTAGACAGACAAAGCTTCTGGCGAGTGAGTCAAAGAGGAAACGTATGGCTGCTTCCGTCCTTTTTTAGGTTTCAAACAGGAAGTCGACATTAATCCGACTGCTGAGCAAAACATGCACACATTAGATGCCTGTTGTATGTGGTGTGTGTGTGTGTATTTTAAAAGATGATAAACCACTTACCCTACTCTGAAAAAATGATGCATGAAAATGCGCTGTTGTTGCTGATATTGATATTAAACTAATTTCTTCTGAACTTGGATTGTGTAAGTAAACTTTCTCCATTTTTGGCATCCCAACTGGCCTGAGGAGCAAAAAACAAAAAAAACAAAACAAACAAGAAACATGTGATATCCCGAAATGAAAAGACTCCAGAACTCAATAGACAAGTCAAAGATAATTATTTTTGGGAAAGAAAATTACATGGGGGTGGGTGGGGGCGACAAAACATCTAAAGCTTGTGTCCCTTTACATAAGATACAGCACAAACCTCAGATGTGTGTAAAGATATTAGGACGCACATGGTATGAAAGGCAGATTACAGCCTGAGATTTAAGATGGGTCTTGGTAATTTTATTGGAAACAGGCAGGATTGCTCAACAATGCAGCAATTTGGTACAAACAAGCACAGATAAGACGTGTTTACTGGAGGGTGGGGGGAAAACAGCAAGAGAAAGAGAGCGAGCGAGATAAAGAAAACACATGAGCAGAGTGCTGAGCTTTGTTTTAGCTAATGCATT
The DNA here is from genome assembly GCA_030347435.1 of Clarias fuscus. Taxonomy (NCBI): domain Eukaryota; kingdom Metazoa; phylum Chordata; class Actinopteri; order Siluriformes; family Clariidae; genus Clarias; species Clarias fuscus. The sequence continues at coordinate 12,153,821 of CM059206.1, read as the reverse complement.
TTGTTTTGCATCAGATATTTAAATAAAACCTAAGGATGTACAGAACAAGCCATAAGGGGGGCTGGGTGAAACATTTTCCACCATTCATCCAGCCTGGCATAAAACCATGATATTGTATTGACTTCTATGATGTGGATTACTCAGTAACAGCTTCAAACACAAACAAGTCCAAAATGAAAGATGAAATCTTAAACCCTGAAACTGATTTTGTGATACAGTTTGTTATTGTACAGTACACATGACTGACTGAAGGTGGTACTGACAAAGCATGTACTGTATATGCCTTGAACATAGACTTGGGCGACACGACTTCAAATCACTATCATGATTAATTGCAAAACATTTTCTTTGATTATGATTAAACATGCATTTTATTATCTTTTTTGGGGGGGGCCCTCAAAGTTCACTGTTAAGTTTTGTACTATAAATATGCTCAACTATTAAAAGCTGGGGTATTTTGTTTTTTTGTCTAATGAGAGTTGCTTTCATGTTTAAACTGAATGCAGTAGAGCAAAGTGTGTAAAAACACACAAAGTGAGGAAAGGATTACTGTAGAAGTTAAAAAAATAAAAAATAATAATAATAATAGTCCTGGGCAAGATTAAGTTTCAGTCTGTTTCAGGACAGTGACGTAGCGGTTAGCACTGTGGTCTCGTACCACCATGGTTGAGGGTTTCATTCCTGGGCTCGTGTGCGCATGCGTGTGTGCGCATGTTCTCCCCATGCTTGGTGGGTTCAGGTTCAACTTTATTTGTATAGCAGTTTAACAACAACAAACGCCCCAAAGTGCTTCAAATAAAGACAATAAAATAAATAAATCACATCACGCAATAGTCACATCACACACATCTCTATTTAGGTTTTCTCTGATTTCTCTTCACAATCCAAATACAAACAGATTACACTAATTAGTGTTCCCAAACTGCTGTACAGGTTAAGTGGCATAAAGAATGAGAGAGTGAGAATGTCAGGTTTGATTAATTTGTAATTAACTGCCCAGCCCTGCTTAAAGGCTTTTCACTGACTAAACCCAAACATTCGCTAGTGAGTCACACAACCCCAGTGAACCAGTGTCAAACAGTGAAAAAAATAAAATTCAGTTAGTTAAAAGAAAGACTTAAAATAATATCAATGAGGAATTAAACTGAAACAGTTACTCAGTTCTGCTTAAATGCAGAAGAAAATAAATATTGCATGGGAAAGTGGAGTGGGGGAAAAAAATAATGAAAAATCAGGAAGTGGTCACAAATCACGTTACTCAATAAAGGTACGACAGAACCAGACAGTATTTTATTTAGTTACATAATCAAGAAAACTCTGGATTTCTTTGTAATTTCTTGTAAATGCTTTCAAGGACTAAACATGATGAAAAACAGGTTTAAAAACAAACAGGGGTTTGTCTCTTTTTATTTTCTTAAAGTTGATTTGTCAAACAAGTAGACCTGGTCTTTATTCATCTCTAAACTTGCGTATGCTGCCTGACCAGAATAATCATGTAAACAAATAAATAAATTAAAAAATACAGATGCTTGCTTATTTTTATTAGTTACGTTCCAGATCCTGTTCTCATATGCACTCATGAAAGTTTACACTTTGATCAATTCACTGGACCAGTTTCACGTAATCGCCTGAGAGATTCAAGCTGTTAATGGTTTAAAAATATCAGGTCTTATGGTGCAGATGGTAGTGTACAAACCTTCAATGTTTGAACGCTAATTTAAAAAAAAAGAAAAAAAAGTGAGATTTCGCCAAACGAACCAAAATGAATTAAATCATTAATTATTTGGACTGATGTAAGAGCAACGAACATTTGCTTGAAGAAGCCAGGATGTGTCTTCTGTGTTCAGTGTCTGTGGTGTACCTTAGGAGCTGAGACTAGAGACACTGATATAAATGACACTCATGACTGACGTGATTATGAGACATACATCATGGTAAAATATGAAGACCGAATAATAATAATTAAAAAAATACCATCCACTACTTTCTTTAGTAGGAAAGCTAAAATTCTGGTTGAAATATAAAACCTGCAGTTTTTTTTTTCTTTAAAAAACAAAACAAAAAAAACAACAACATTTGGCTACATCCCATATCCAGAATCGCTTATATTTCTCTCATTACACATCTGAGTGGCTGAAGGGTTAAGGACCATGCTCAGGGACCCAACAGGGGTAGCTGGGTGGTTTGAACCTGTGACCCCCTGATTCGTAGTCCAATGTCTTAAATCTCTAGGCTATGTATAGGGTTTTCCCATACCACTCAATATATTCATTCGTGCGTGCGTGTGTGTGTGTATACACAAAGTGTTTAGTGAAGTTCATGTTTGATACACCAGGAACGTCTGAGTGTGTGCTACTTACTGTTCATGGAAGTCCAGCATTGGAGGCTCGAAGTGTATAGGCCTGCTGTTCCCCCTGTGTGAGGATGCACTGCAGAGAAGAGCAAAACAGTGTGTAAGACATAAACGGCAAAACAAGCAGACAAACACATGAGCACACGTGGAGTGTCTAATTCTGATAGAAATCCACATAAAACACAGTCAATATGTGCAATATAATAGATAAATCTTTCCTTAGAAACCAACAACTAACCAGCCCAAGTCCACTTCATTATTCACATCATTCATAAAATCACATTTTTAGCAATCTTACTCCCTAATTAAATCAATAAACAACCATAATTACAGGCAGCATGGTCATATTTCACATTACATTCATCTACTTAAAAATAAAAAATTCAAATAAAAAAATGAAAAAATTTCTCAGCAAAATAAATAAATAATGTGATTTATTGAGGTTTATCCTAACACAATGTGCTTCTAGGCACAAATTACACAACCTTAAAAACATTCCATCATCTATTGTACACCAAAAAAAAAAAAAAAAAGCACATCCTTCAAGCTCTCACTCTCTCCCACACACACACAATCACTTTTACACATCTACACTCAGGCAGCGTAAATCTTTGCCTCCAGCACGAGCATTAGTTTCATATGTGCAAATCTCCTACCCGAGAACCTGCAGTACTTTTTTTCTACACTGCTATTATTGTATTCAGGATGCAAAGGAGGATTCTCACTCATGTGACACCCATGTTATTGAATACTATTTATGTAAGCCTACTTTCTATGAGTCACCATCTAATCACGCTAGAAATCTAACACGACCTGTTCAACAGGTAGGCTGTCAGGCATGTCAGGTTTTAAACCTCATCCACACTTACAGTTAATATTGTATAAAACAATAATAATAATAATAAGTAGTAGGTATTAAAAGTTATTATTGTTGTTAATAATAACAACAACAACAACAATAATAATATTATTGACCATGAACATTGGGAATTCATGACATACAACACAACTGGAGATAAGTCCTTCTATTATAATTTAAACATAATAATTATATTATTATTTCACTATATTTCTCAGTAATCTTACTGATCAGGGGAATGGTGGATCATGAGCTTGTTTTATTATAAGAGGTGGAAGGAAAACTATACAAACACAGGAAGGACACATAAAATTAAAACAAAAAAACTCAAAAGTACAAGCTAATGAGCAAACCTGGGAGCGGTTACTTACTGAGCACACGTCCAGCTGATTAAAGGGAAAAAATAAATAAAAAATACGAACAAACAAATGCTTATATCATCATGAACCACATAACTGCACCATGAAATAATGCTATCACACACACTTGTACTGAACAACCTTAATAGCCAGTGGTTCATATGCAATGATTTTAAATAACCTATGACAATCTGGGGAAACTATTTTGGGAATCCAGTACTTGCGCTACATTTACTGCAGATTGCAATTCTTAAAATGCAGCCCTTTAAAAACCTTTCGAAGTAGATTCAGAAGAAGATGAAAAACAGGTTTTATCTGATAGAAGCTCAGCTGTAAAAACCTTTGACAATCCAAGGGACACAGAAAGAAAAAAAATAAAACAATTCTCTCAGAAATTACTTTTTACCCGTGTGGTAGAATTGCAACTAGCCATCACTAACATTTCGACGTCTGTGCTGTGTTATTGTACGACGTCCTGATTTATGACAATAGACAAAAGATTAGACTGCACATTTGGGACATTTAAAAATGTTCCCTGAAACAATTTCATAACATCCACAGAAAAACAGATTTATACCCTGCTCAGACTGGGTCAGAACAACCTGCTCCGACAACACCACAGCTGGACTACTGATAAATTCAGCTTTATCTTTGTTTGTTTTTTAAATAAAACAAATACAAATGCAACAAAATGTAACTTTTTAAAAAATGTGCCATTATTTATTTAACAAAATAAAGGGGAAAAAAAACCTTTTGGGCAACACTAAGGACCCACCATGACTTAATAGTGTGCAGATCTACTTTTAGCAGTAATAACTTGATGTAATTGTTTCCTGTATGAAGCAACTCTCAAAAGGTCCTGCAACAGCAGTTCAATTGGGTTGAGGTCTAGACTTAGACTAACAAGTTCTTGGGGGAAAAAAAGTAATACGTTTTGCTTGTCTGAGGTTGTGTTTAAATGACCAATACTAAAATCTGCTATAATCAGATGATGTTTAATTGATGATGTTTTTTTGTTTACAGAATTTAAATGCATCAACAGATGGGGTACCAACTCCTACAAATGACTGTAATTAATTTCTATGAACCCATCTTATTTCCAATAATTTCCGAGTGTTAAGTGTAATAAGTCTTGGACTATGTTGAATAGAGAGAGACGTTCAGAGAGACACTGTGCGCCCAGTTCGTCTGCTCAATAGCACAGTGCACGGAAAAAAGCTGACAGAACATCAAGCTGCTCTACATGTGTACACCGACATCAGTGTGTGTGCCGACAGAGCACAAACACAATCGCTATGTGTGTCACGTTGAACGCTAACGTTCCGCGACTAATCAGAATAATAGCAATAAAAATGCATCATGTTAACATCACAATTAATACTTTGAATCGACTCGTCCTGATCAGAATACATTTTTTCAATAGAATTAGAGGGGTGATGTGAACTTTCAATAATAAACAACTGAGACAGATGTTTCTCTCTAACTGTAATAGATACATCCTTTCTTGCTGCTCGTGGGGATAACATTAGATGATTTGACGATTTCACGGGAGGACAGTTTTCCCTCCATTCCTGATCAGAAAACTCCATCTCCTCACCAGTTTTACTTTAATCCACTGGTTCTCAGGCTGAGGAAGGAGCACTGCTTAGCTCACCATTTCATATATAAATATATATATAGAAAAAAGAAGTAGTAGTAGTATCTAACCAAATCACAAATAAGACAGAGTTCTCATAACACAGTCGACAGGATTTACCGAAAAAAGATGGGAAACCTAAACTAACCTCGGAGGAGAAAAATGTTTGTTATACTGTATTTCCGACAGATTAAACACGCATCAGCAGCTGGCAGAACCACTTTGCACAAAAAGTAAATGCTTTGAACATGTAAACACAAATACATCTTATTGGATCAGTTAAGGTGAAATCTCTAATCTAAGTGATTTCATTAGGACTGAACAAATATTGCCCATGTACATGTAACTACTGACTGCAATCTAAGATCTATTATCAGAAGACACAAAGTTCAAGACAAGCTGAGAATACATCCAGGCCAAAAAAATAAAAAGAATAAAAAAAGCATATGCTCTGAGAATAGGCGGATAAGTGAAGGAGTTTAAGTGAAGAAGTAGTGTAAATCTTAAGAAAGAATGTGTTCCTCTGTACAGCTTTCTACATTTTTTATGAACTGCGCAATAAAAGTCATCACCTTATGTGATGCGTATGATCAGCAAATATGGGAAGGAAAACAAAACAAAAAAAAAACAACGTCATTATTTCATGTGGCACGCGAATTGTAACTGTGCTGAGGGCTCGTGCTTCTCTACTAACAGGAAAGAGAACAAAACCACAAAACACACACACACTGATCTAAAGGATTATTAGGAACACCTGTTCAATTTCTCATTAATGCAATCAACCAAATATAGATTACCTAATCAACCAAATCACATGGCAGTTGCTTCAGTGCATTTAGGGGTGTGATCCTGGTCAAGACACACTGAATGTCAGAATGGGAAAGAAAGGTGATTTAAGCAATTTTGAACGTGGCATGGTTGTTGGTGCCAGACGGGCCGGTCTGAGTAGTTCACAATCTGCTCAGTTACTGGGATTTTCACGCACAACCATTTCTAGGGTTTACAAAGAATGGTATGAAAAGGGAAAAACATCCAGTATGCGGCAGTCCTGTGGGCGAAAATGCATTGTTGATGCTAGAGGTCAGAGGAGAATGGGCCGACTGATTCAAGCTGATAGAAGAGCAACTTTGACTGAAATAACCACTCGTTACAACCGAGGTATGCAGCAAAGCATTTGTGAAGCCACAACACGCACAACCTTGAGGCAGATGGGCTACAACAGCAGAAGACCCCACCAAGTCCCACTCATCGCCACTACAAATAGGAAAAAGAGGCTACAATTTGCACGAGCTCACCAAAATTGGACAGTTGAAGACTGGAAAAATGTTGCCTGTTCTGATGAGTCTCGATTTCTGTTGAGAAATTCAAATGGTAGAGTCAGAATTTGGTGCAAACAGAATGAGAACATGAATCCATCATGCCTTGTTACCACTGTGCAGGCTGGTGGTGGTGGTGTAATGGTGTGGGGGATCTTTTCTTGGCACACTTTAGGCCCCTTAGTGCCAATTGGGCATCGTTTAAATGCCACGGCCTACCTGAGCATTGTTTCTGACCATGTCCATCTCTTTATGACCACCATGTACACATCCTCTGATGGCTACTTCCAGCAGGATAATGCACCATGTCACAAAGATCGAATCATTTCAAATTGGTTTCTTGAACATGACAATGAGTTCACTGTACTAAAATGGCCCCCACAGTAACCAGATCTCAACCCAATAGAGCATCTTTGGGATGTGGTGGAACGGGAGCTTCGTGCCCTGGATGTGCATCCCACAAATCTCCATCAACTGCAAGATTCTATCCTATCAATATGGGCAAACGTCTCTAAAGAATGCTTTCAGCACCTTGCCACGTAGAATTGGGTCAAACACCGTATTAGTATGGTGTTCCTAAAAATCCTTTAGGTGAGTGTGTGTGTGTATATATATATATATATATAGATATAGATATATAGATATATATATATATATATATATATATATATCTATATAGATATATATATATATATATATATAGATATATATATATATAGATATATAGATATATATATATATAGATATATATAGATATATATATATATAGATATATATATATATAGATAGATAGATAGATAGATATAGAGGATTTTTTTTATGTACTTCATATATGATAAGAATTTTTCATTGACATTACAGGTTTTTGTATGCTACAATTCATTGAAAAAAATATTTTGGTTTGGTAGGCTGACGGATCATATGATGCTGTCGAGACACATCATGAGTTTTAATCATCAGCAAGCAACTAAATGTTACTTACGACTCATGTTACTAATGTTGTAATCAATGCTGTAATCTAATGGCGTATGATTTTGGGCTACTCCCAAATGTGTACCAATTAATAATAAGAAAACAGCCAGACAAATATTTATGACAGCAGCTTTCTCTCTCTCTTTTTTTTTTTTTTAATATCCTCAATCCCACACGCCTGTTTTCTATTACCTCACAAAGCCAAGACTCATAAATTTCCAGGTCAAAGTCCACCTGGATAAAGTAATAAAGAGATGTAACTTTCATGTCCTATGTCCGTTTCCTTTCAGTTATTGAAAAACTAAATTAATTTTATTTATTCTATTTGATTGCGACTGGGTGGCACAGTGGTGTAGTGGTTAACACTGTCGCCTTGCACCTCCAGGGTCCGGGTTCGATTCCCACCTCTGCCTGCATGGAGTGTGCAAGTTCTCCCCGGGTACTCCGGTTTCCTCCCACAGTCCAAAGACCTGCAGATTAGGCTAATATGTGTTCCCAAATTGCCCGTAGTGTGTGTGTGCTCTGTGATGGATTGGCACACTGTCCTAGGTGTACCCCGCCTTGTGCGCCAAGGCTCTTGGGATAAGGCTCCACGCCCCCTGCGACCCTGAAAACAGGATTAAGCAGTATAGGCGATGAGTGAGTGAGTGCGACTTCAGTCAATGTAGTTTTTAGGTGTCTTCCAGTCATGGTAGAAAAAAGAAAAAAAACATACAATCAATTCATAAACCATAGATGTTGGCTTCACTATATAATGGATACTTGAGCTGCTTTAGTGCATGGTAGAGATAATAACACACAACCACACAACAATAAGTCATTTACTTATTCTAGTTCAGAGGTTTTCTCCTCCCCATCTCATCTGAAATGATTTGACAAAGAATAAATGCTTATCTATGAGAAAGTAAATCATCAACAATGTGATTAGTCACGAGGTCCAAAGATGAATAGAATAATAAAAATGCAGGTCATTGAAAAATTAACAAACACACACACACACACACACATATATATATAGATATGCACGCGCGCACACACACACAGAGAACAACACAAGACAAACACAACAAAGACACACGACGACACGGTTTACCTTTTTTGATGATATGAACTAAGGTCAATGTCAGACTCTGCCTGTAAAGGATAAACATGGAGGAAAGTTAGGTTCCCCAAATTATAGTGACTAACACTTATTTACTCTTGGAATTATATTTGCTTTTTATCAGAATAACTCTGAATCATTTAAGGATAAAGTTAAGGAACAACTTACAGCATTAAGCTTAGCCAGATAAAGAGGAACATAAAGAAAAAGAAAAAAGAAAAAAAGGGAAGGCCATCTCGAAAAAAACGAGCACATAGTAATGTTTCCCGAAATCATACTGTACAACATTAGCCTGATGTTTAAGGGGCCTGCTATTTGTGAGTAATTACTCATGTGGGTATAAACTCATCTATTAAGGAGTAGAAAAACACAATGGTTGTAGTTAGATTGAACAATCACCGTGTCGAAAGATGAGTGAGAACAAAGGAACAATTCTTATACCTGAATGTCTCAAATACATCGAGTGGAGTTTAGAGCTTTCTGAAGTTGGTCCTACACGAATACAGTAACGGTTTGCCTTTGCAAGCCTGTCCTGTGCTTATTCCAGGAAATGTAATCACAAGGTACGGTACTCATTCTGTAAACATCATTTTGTCCTCCTTATTCCACAAATGTATAGTGATTTATGAATGTACTGTCCAAAATCACAAAGAGAAAGGGTTCCCCCTTTTGGGTCTGGTTCCTCTCAAGATCTTTTTCCTCATGCCGTCTCAAAGTTGTTGTTTTTTTCTTTGCCACTGTTGCTTTTGCCCCTCTCTTTGGGCATCTAAACCCATATTAAAATACCTACTGTTAAAACCCATATACAAATAAATCTGAAATAAGATTTAAATAAATCAAATAAGTCTATACATGTCAATCTAAAAAAAAATAATAATAATAAAATAAAAAGCTGTTGATGGAGAAGAGGCGGGTTGAAGAGGCAGGTAACGTGGGATGTTTTTCACGTGTGCGTACATGTGAACCATGAAAGAAAAAAAAATGGGTTGGAAAATATGCTTTAAAAAAATTGTCTTGTTTAGGTGAGCTCGCTCTTCCTCTGAATTGTGAAATTGTGTCCTCAGCTGCTATTGTGTAAACTGTAAAACACAGAACATGTGCTTGTGTTCTGTGTGCGTGTGCGTGCGCGCGCGTGTGTGCTTTCCAAGAAGGTGCAACAAAATATGCTCATCCACAAAACACTTTTTTGTTATTTCTTGTCCAAAAGAGCTGAGAAGTCAGCTTTAGTGAGAGGGGGAAAAAAAAAAAAAAAAAGAAAAAGAAAAAAAGTGAACCCTCAAATAAAAATAAGTACTGGAATCTTTAAGGCCTTACCTGCAGGAAAGCTCCATCCCCAAAGTGTAGTACCTCCAGGATTTTGTTTGACTGGATGAAAGCTGTAGACAGACAGAGCAAATTCTCATGAGGATTAGGGCTCAGCAAACAATGCAAAGCTCAATGACAACAGTGTTTAGTGTTCAAAGTAATCGATCTCCTGAACACATGAAATTCACACACTGTTATCTAAAAAAGAGAAAAAGAAAAAGCAAAAAGACTGATGAAAGACAGTTTTTTACTTCACTCGACATGCAGCAGCAGGTTATTCATTATTCACAATCCATACATAACCTGTTCAAACACTGCATAAAAAAAAAGTCAACACAAAGCTGTAGATATTTAGGTAACTGTTTGCAGAGAGAGAAACTCTCTGGAGGTTTGCCAAATTCTTCAGGGTGACATCCAAAGGCAGATACAGATTAATTATCACCATGAAGGTAAACTGTCAGTCACACAAATAGGTGACAAATGAAGGGAAATCCGGAGGCTCTGTTTTGCTCTGGGAGGCATTTTTCTGCCATGGTTTGTGTCTACTTGTGCCCTGAAAATGCCATAGAGATCAATATTCAAGCCGTCAGCTTGATAATCTTTCTATTTCTAGAACGAAACATTTCAATCCTGCTTGAAATTGGTTTCTTCCAAAAACAAACCCCGCCCCAATCACAGGGCACACAGGCTCACAAAAGGTTTGCATGATAACAAAAATAGTACAAATTATATTCTAAGACCTTCACTCTTGTCAAAACCTACAGACTCGGGTGTGTTATATTAATCGTTTTTAGAATGGAAAGAAAGAATAATTATTTAAAAAATAATAATGTGTTTAAAAAAAAATCTTTTTAAAGACACCATGCAACATGACATTTATAAAAGTTCACATTCTGTAATGCTTACAATATTTAAACGTGACAAATAACTGCCTTTGGTTAGGGAAATTGCTGGGGGGGAAAAATGACTACTAAATAAACTAATTCAGTTTTACAGAATCAGAGAACCTGCTCTCTCTTCTGAAACTAATAAGTCATTTGAATCTTGCTGAAAACGTCAAGCAAATTATATTATCATAATTCCCCACTAATAAACCAGCAGCAATGATGACTTCAATAGATCATCATCGTACTAATGTACTGTCACACCTCGTGCACTATTAAATGAATTTCCAGGAACCTTGCAGGCATCCCAGGATCTAGCCAAGCCAGTTTGTTTATGTCAGGGGCACAGCAGGAGCCTTCTCTCCTCTACTCACTAAACAGAAGGTTAGGACATTTTTTTTTTTCATCTAATCTAACCAAATCACTATACAAATTAGAAAACCAATTAGCAGAGTAACTGCATCTATCTGAGTGTAACAGAAATTGATAAAGCTTGTCAAAGTGCATTTATTATTTCACATATTAGCAAAACCACCAGCTCACTAGACTACTCCGTTCTCATATTCGGCTGCGTATCGCTGTCCTCCTGGTGCTATTATTAGCCAGATGATTGGTGTAACTTTAGAAAAGCGTGGAGTGGGAGACACAGGTCATGAACAGCTCTACACTCCACACAGGTTAAGTCCTCTTGTGGACACTTGCATTGTAAATAAAAAAAACCTACACACAAATGCACAAGAAGGAGGCTCATCACTTAAATAATTAAAACAAAAAAAAAGTTTTCTACAAAAGTTATTTTCATTGTCTGTCGAATGCCGCATTTTAACTTTAAAATGTGAAATAAGGATTGTATATAAAGTGTTATTTCACCCAGGAGGATACATTCACATAACGAGCCTCCATTGCTCCATTCCAAATGTTTCGGTCAGATGGGATTTGCATGTCATGACGGTTCACATGCACACCCACAAATGTCTTTTTTCTGACTAGCATGGACGTGTCAGTCCTCTGAAATGGCACGTATGCGCACATCGATGGGTGCCATCTGTTTTGTTCCCATCTTTTTTGTTTCACGTCACGACCACTCATTCATTTCAAACAATGGACGTGATTTCAGCAAAAATATGTCCGGGATTTTGCTCTGTAGGAAGACAGGCAGTTAGTCAGTGGTATTTTTTGCAAAAAAGAAAGAAAGCAGAAGAAAAGAAAACGCATGAATTCTGATCTGACCGTTCTCATTCATGTATCCGATCTGAGACCGCATACGTGACTCAGATCCAATCTGAAATGCATCAGATTAGTGTGTTTAGACAACCCCAATAAGAAAAGAAAATTAAGAAAAATAATTAATCGATCTGTGTCACATGTGGCGAGAAAAAAAAGTTAATCGGAATTGAGTCACTTCAGGCTGGTCATGTGAGCACATCTAAAATGACGGGGAACTGTTTGACCCTTTTGCCAGGTTACGTTCAATATTATTAGGGCTGCAACAACTAATCGATAAAATCGATAATTATCGATAATGAAATTCGTTGTCAACGAATGCCGTTATCGATTAGTTGGACTGCTCACGTTACTGAGGAGCGCGACCACAAGATGCACAAATACACAAAGATACACTCGTCTGCAGGAAAAAGCGTGCGCCTACTATGGCGTTATATTCCTGCCACAATTCTGAGCGCGCGGTTTGACATTTTGAGAGCAAACAAAGCACTCTATGCGCGTGCAGTGTCTCTATTGCGCGCTCAAAAGCTCGATTCTGCGCGTGCAATGTCTCCCCTGCTCGCTCAACATGTTCTCGACTCTGCCTGCACGCTGCAAGCAACATTTATTTTCTGTGCGCGCTCGACTTTGTGTTACACAGTGTTACAAAACTGCCACAAAACCAGCCAGTCACAGACTTCCACATACTTCTGATTGGCTGTTCCTTCTCTATCAGCTGTTAAATTGTTAAAATGCTGTACTTTGCATACTCAAATGCTGTTTATTATTTTATTTTATTTAAAAAGAGACAAGTCAGCAGAAGTGAGTTCATTCAAAAAAATAAATCCCCCATGCACTCCTCAACAAGCAGCCACTATAACAGATGCCATCCAATATAATAAGAGTACAACAATTGTTTTGCTTATTTATTTATATTTTGGATATTTAGAGGGGTTTTACTGTTCAAAAACAAACTTTGTCTTTAAGGTTTAAAATGTAGTCATAAGCAAAACATCAAATTAAAGAAGCGTTTAGTTTTTATCCGATTAATTGAAAAAATTAATCACCCAACTAATCAATTATCAAAATCGTTAGTTGCAGCCCTAAATACATATTTTTTTTAATAAACTATGATCGAACACCACATAGAAGCAATTAAACTATAATTTTATTCATTCAGGACTGAAGTGCTGTCTGGATTTCTATTCTCATTTATTGAGGGTTGTTTTCTGTTCTTATGCTCTCTGTTTATTTGATGATGCTGCAAATTTTGATTATAATGCACATTATTCATACTCAACCATTTCACACATTTAGCATCCATTTTGAGATTAAACACTGAACACAAAAATCAATTGGGGAGGGCCAGGCAGGAAATGAGCCACAGTCAGTCAGTCGGAAACAGTGAAAAAGAGTGTATTCAGTCTATTAAAGCATTTATTTATTTGTCACAATAAAAAAATAAATTCTTTCGACGTTGGTGCAACAAGTGAACAGTTGTTAAAGAGAGGTAAGCCAGACCTGATGTCTTGCTTTCTAATCATGCCAGCTTCTACAGCTATATTCACGGCAGTTTTTGTTATTCAATATTAAAACTAGATAAAATGTTTAGAATTTAAACATAGAACTTAAAATTTGGATTTACTACTACTTTTTTTTTTTTTTTTTTTTTAAGTCAACAGAATAAAAAGTTCCACAAAGGGGTAAAAGAATTACAATCAAATAAAATATGTTTAATAGACAGAAGGGACCAGCACAATGAACACCGTGATGGATTTTCTCTAGATAGTAAAAAATTATGTGTAGCTTTTGAGTGTCCTATTCTGCATCTTGTACAAGTGACTTGATCCCAATGATTATTAAAAGGAGTTTATTTATTTCATGTAGTTTGTTGTTCAGACATTGTTCCCATTGTGATTGCAGTTTATTTTTGATGTATACATTTCAAATTGATTTTAAGTCTGGTGAAGGGTATAGAGCATGTGATTGTTTTGTTAAGGTGATGCTTCCCCCCCCCCCCCCCCCCCCCCGATTTTCTCCCTAAGTTAGTCGTGTAATTCCTCCCCGTCACTAGGGGGCTCCACATTAAGGCTACTACTACCACTCAACAACGTGACAACGAACAACCTGACGCCAGCCGTCCGCTTTTCGATCTTTTCGAACTGCTCGTTCACGCACCGTTGGGGGCGGAGTAACACACTCTAAGAGGACAGCGCTAGCCGCTCCTTCTGCTTGCGTGAGCTCACAGACGCCCCTGATTGGCTGTAGAGCCGTGATTAATGTAGGAGCTCGGCTGTGAGAGGTTACAGCATCACCCTGGAATCAAAATGGCGATCTCCGGATGATAGGGCGAGGACTTAACCACTGCGCCACTCGGAGGTTAAGATGATGCTTCTTTGGCAGTTTTGTCTGCTCTCTCATTACCAGGGTTTCCTGACTGCCCAGGTATCCAACAGAAAATTACGCTAAAATTATCGGCTTTATAACTTGTTTAGGATCTGTTTTTATATTTCCTAATGCTTGGAGACAAGATTTTAGTATGTTATTATTAGGGAATCCTTTCATGATGTCTAATCCTGATGGAGTGCAATACAGCACGGTTTGATGTGAAGGAAAGTCCTAGGCTGTACCATTGGCAGCCTAGTATATAATAATAAATTCAAGGAAGTACATTGGATGGATGCCTCGTCCACGAGTACTGGGAGGAGGGAAAAAAAACAAAACAAAAAAAAACACACCTCTATTCAGGGAATAACAACCATCATTTTAAGTTTGTCAACGCCACACAACCTTTCTTACAAGTTCTTTGCAGTCCCATATTAAGAACAAGTTGCAAAATAATATGTGGCTATCATAGTTGCAATCCAATGACAATTACAAAGCGTCCATTGGAGTGGGAATCAACACTTTTCCCTACAAATGTTACATGCATACTGATAATTATATCAACATCTCTGGCCTTGGAAAGTAAATTAGACCGAAATGTGTGACCTGTCCACCCTCCGTTTAGCCTAGATACACAGATATGTTTCCCACAGGAATGCAATGTCAGCCTTGAGTAGTTTTAAATGAGCACATTTGTTTGACTTTCCAGCTTTCAAGTTATCTGCCTAACCAATGTATATTTTAATATATTAAAAAAATTACACATAAGGAAGAATTAAGACTAGTCTGATATTCCCTCCCCTCCACCCTATCCGTCACCTACAAGAACATGGTGAACTACATCAAAACAGAAAAATTCTAATGCTTGTTGGAAAGCTCCAATATCAGGACAGGTTGAGCCCCTGGACATCTCACTCAAGTTAGGGACCAAATGCCTTGTTGTGGCATTCCTAGTTTTTTTTTTGTGCCTAATAAACTAATTAAACAAGATGACCACATGACTGCAACTTTTCCTCTGGTGCATTGATCAGGTTTTGTTGGCCAATGTGAGTAATTCAAAGATGAGCCGGGAACAGGAGGTCGTAAAGGACACACTGCTGATCTCGAAGCAACTTTTTGACGTCCTTCACCGCTCAAATCTCAAGTCTTTTGGCAACTCTGGTGGTGTAATCTGGAAAAATAGCGATAGCTTCACCATTAAAAGATAAGTTGTGCTTGGCGGCGAGCCCTTCGTCGACACGGTCCTGACAGTAATGTAGTTTGGCCACAATTGCCTGCAGCTTGACGTGGAAGATTCTTGGCGCAAACCTCGGGTGTCGAAGTGGTCAACAATAACGGCTTTGTCCGGTTTAAGCACCTCAGACAGTAACAGAATCTGCTGAGCTCGAAGCTAGGGCGCTCTGCAACTCTCAAAATACAAAAATTGCATCTGCATGTCCTCCCCTCATTATTCTCACATTCGTCTTTTACTTTTTTCAGCTCTGTGCTCAGGACAGTCAACGTATTTTGTTACACTTCATCTGACAAAATCAACTCCTCAGCTCCAGTTAGTGTCATATTGTTTGCTAACTCAGGTTCTCACCTCTTGAAGTTCACTTTTCAGCTGGCTGAAAACTTTAGCAAACAAGTGTTTTTTCTCTTCATCTTCTCTTAACTCTCTTTAAAGTTCTCTCTGAAGCCTGCAAAATTTTTTTCTTTCCTAAAAAAAACAACTAAAATTTCGTACTTGATTCTCAATTTGAGAAATACTACAATTTGAATACTACATACAATTCTGAGGTCAATACAGATAGAATGCTCAGGCTCAACAATGAATACTGACCCTACGTGGCTTCAAGTATAGCCCACAGTCAGTAAATAAAGAGACTGAAAGTCAATTTACTAGTAACACGTTAATATTCACATCAAAGTCCCATCTCTCACTAATTTGACTAATAAGGAAATTATAGTAAAGTTTTTTAACTTTAACAAACAGCGATTCATCTTTAGTAACTGCTTCATCCCGAGTCAACATCTCAGAGGAAATGCAAGGCAGGGACACAAATAAACATAACAGGCTAATATTAGTCCAGGTATTAAGCTGAGGTCAAGAGATGTCGCAATGTCCCAGGAGTTAACTAATTGCTAACATTTCATAATCTTGCATGGGCCACAATAACACTTACAATTAGTCATATTGAGCTGCACATTATTACAATTTGTGTAATACAAGCTGCTTCCCAGCAATACCCGTTTACACCATCCAAATCCCACTCTACTCATATAGCATGCATGCATACCTACATGCATGTCTAGGAGTATATGAGTAGTATATCTTGTACACATTTCTGGAAAATTAAACACGTCACACCGGGCCGAATCAAGTAATCAAGCTATATTCTCATTTAATGCTTTCAGCATACAAATGCACGTCTAATCGGATCAATGAAAACAGCCTTAAAGTTGAGCGCAAGAATCATGCAGAAAGTGATCACAACTCAGAAAAATACATTGGAGTTTCATTGTTAACTTTTTATTCAACTTGTGATTACTTTCTCCATGATTCTTACGATTAACTTTAAAGCTGCTTTCACACTAGGCACATTTGATTCATATCATACTAGTTCAGGTACAGATAGCTTTTATATTTGATTTGAGCTGTGCCAGGACATGAGCACTGTAAGGAGTGTTCATATTACACAAATGTACTAAACACTGGGTTGAAGTGCTTCAGCCTGTAGTTTAAAAGTAACCCAGGAGACGATGGATACGTTCACATGAATTCTAATATTCCACTAATAATTGGAATATCATCTCGGAATAAAAATGTATTCTGGAAAAAAAATAAATAAATCTTAAGTGGAACAGTCTAACTCGATCCAGCCAGTCACGATGAATTTTCAATGGGAATTGGGAAGGGGACAACTCTCCCGTTTGAGTAAATATATTGTTTCTGTGCATGTTACTCCCGCACGGGGTTAACATCAGCTTACTTGAGGGAAATTCTGCTTCCGCTGCCAATCAGTAAACTGGAGAACATCTCTCTCTCGCTCTCTCTCTCCCTCCCACCTGTCTTTACTCATCTCCGGCTGACAATGTGGCGCTGATTGAGTCGCCATTTCATACATAATAGAAGTATCCAAACTAATAAATGTATAAGGATGCTTGTACCGATCATAACGCAGAAGTTATCAAATTCCGACAATAGAAAGCCTAACCTAACCTCGCAGCTGCAGAAAAAAAAGGTTCTTCATATTTCTTCTACATATTCACATCAGGTGGAATCAAGTTATATTCTGATTAAATGACAAAATGCACATTTTATCAAATCAATGTACACTGAAACAGTTAAGTTGGAATTTTTAATTGAAACGATTTCAATAAGACTGAAGGAATATTATCTATGTAAATGCAGCTTATGAATACGTCAGAAAGCATGAGATTGTTTTTTTTCCATTCAGTTCTGTATAACCCGATGTGGTGACTCAGATTTGTACCTTGTCATTAAGGCCTGTGTGTTTAACAGGCCTTGTTCAGTTAAACTCTCACTAGGGAAGATAAACTAATCACAAACCTCCACAGTGCCTTGTGTACAGGCCGTCGAGAGACGGGCGCTGTTCCAACACATGACGTGACACAATGTTACAATAATAAAAGATAAACCGTTTCCTGTACACAACCTTGAACAGATATTACAAATAAACATTCATCTTTCAGAAATATTGCAATAAGCCAGCGATGTCTTACTTAAATATAGGCATACTTCCTAAAAACTTGTTCAAATAGGGCATGAAGAACGAACGAAGGACGGAATGAACGAAGGAACAAACAGCACTACAGCCTACGCTTTGGTTTCCTGTCACAAAGGCTTTTCAGGTCCAAAAAGTTACCACAAAAGAGGCGAGACAATGAGTAATGAACTCTTGCACAGATCAGATCATGTGCCATGACAGAGACTATAGGGAGACGGCTTTTGTAATGATACTTGGTGATTCAAAATGACTGTAGGTGCTGGTAAGTCAACGAGCAACAAAAGACTTGTTGTTATAAATGATTGTGTGGTCGTGTACGAATTTAAGTCGAGTTCCCTCATCACACGTATGCCTCAATGAACTAAAAAAAAAAATCTGGTTCAATAAATGTTTTAAAGCAGAAGGACACAGGAAACGTTAACACACTGGTATCGATTGATGGATTGAATTTGGGCTCGAGGTCGGATTTAGTCAAGAATCTGTATTTGTTAATGCAGCTGGCACTGCTGCTGGTGTGGTGACTAAACCTGGAAACCATGAAGATTACTTTGGACTGCATGAGAGACGAATAACTTTGGCTTAGGACTGACTGCAGAGTCGCAGTATTAGGACTGAAAATGCCACAAACAGTTTTCTACCCATGACTCAGTTATCAGTCAACAGTTGGGAGCCTCAACAAGTTGAACTTCCTGTTATACAAATGCACTTTTGACCATATAGAACACATTTATTTAGGGTCACACTATCCAGTATCACCCGAATGAGGACGGGTTTCCTTTGAGTGTGCCTCCTCTGAATACTAGGGATAAATTGCTATATAGTAATAAAGCTATATATTTCTACATTGTTTAGAAATACAAGTTTTGATTTTTTTTTCTACATTCCAGAACAATATTGGATTCTTTTTTTTTTTTTTCAAAACTATTAAATAACAGATATGGCATTAGGTAATTAAGTAACAACAATAATAACAGTCAGTTGTTATTTTAAGACATGAAGGTCAGCTGTTCTGGAACAGTTTGTACAAGAACAGTATTGTCAAGTGCATTTGCAAAACCCATCAAGCACCATGATGAAACTGGCTCTCAAAGATCATCCCAGGAAAGCAAGACCAAAACTTACCTCTGCTGCAGAGAAGTTAATTTAGTTACATATCTCAGAAATCACTAATTAAACAGCACCTCAGATTAGAGCCGTTATGAAGGCATTATTACAGATCATACTATAAGTAGCAGAAACACAAGATCACAATATCATCTGTTCAAAAGAGACTGGTGCCTATTTTGGATTGGACACCTTCAGCATTGTTTTATAATATAGAAAGAAGTACAAATCAGGAAAGACCATGGAGTTAGAAGATGTGTCCACCAACTGGTAGTTTACATCTTTTTAAGGTAGATTTGACTGGTATTTTTTTCCCTGTTAAGCTACATTTTGAAAATTATGACAACACATTACTGTAATATTATAATACATTTGTCCATTGTTAAAAGCTCGATACAAATGAAATTTGAACTGATGCCCTCTTCACAAAGTTAAATCATGAACAGGAATATAGTTGAGACCGAAATATTACATCTTTTACAACTATGATAAGAATTTACCCTTGGATTTTCCACACCACTACACATTTCTTGTTAGCGTACATTCCTTTCGTTAAATCGATTAGCGCATCTACTCTAGTCACATTCGAAGCCATTCTAAAGCAATTAGATCAACAATTAGATGTTTATTTCAGCTTTGATTCAACTACATCAGAATTCCAGTGGGTCTAATGATTAGATACACCAAGTCTCTTTATAACAGCGTGGAAGATTTCAGAAATTCATATAATGACTTTTAAAAGCATCTGATTAGCCCATTGTCATAATTAGAATGTAATCTGGAGAGAATACCTGTGGGTATAATTAGAGATGGGGCCGTTATGTCCTGACAGCATTGGGAAAGGGGGGAAAAAATCTTAGAAACTCAGCTGAAACCAAAAAAAAATTATTTAAGTGAGTCCTACTATATATCGTCATGCTCTGAAAGGCTGCCACAAAGAGAAGAAACACCCACTAAACCTACAAGTTTAGTTTTTTTTTTTTTTATATATATATAAAAACACTACGGAATAAACACTGCAGGCAGGTAAAACAAAAATGAGACCGCTTAGCCGTAATGATCAGAGAAAAAAAGGGTGTGTTTTTTTTTATTTGGAAGGACACCATCCCAACTGTCAGGCATGGGTGTGGCAGCATCGTGGTGTGGAGGTGTTTTGTTGCAACAGCGGATTGGTTTACTATAAAAAAGAAGAAAAAATGTAAAAAAAAAAAAAAGCATGTTGACGGATTATGTAAGAAATCCTAATGCAAAACCTAAAGACATCAGAAAGAAATTCAGGACAACCATGTCAAACAACATGCCGAAGTTATAACAAACAACAGAAAATCTGTGGACTGAAAAAAGCATACTAATAGAGGGTGTGTAAACTTATGACCCACTAAACATCTAATAAAAGTAAATAAATACATGAAATAAAACTGCCTCAACTATTAACTACTAACTTACATGACCTCCTATGGTAATGAAGTATACAGTACTTGAGCCACACCTCATTTCATCATATTAAATTATGCAGATTATAGAGTGACGAAATGGCAACAAACATTTTACTGGCAGGCTGCAAAGTGCCTAAAGATGCAATTTAAAAATCGGTTGTTTATGCAACAACCTCTGCAGCAAACTCATTTCTCCTCTCGTCTGTTCCAATCAGCCTGATCATCTGCACCCGTTTCCTCACTGGTTCATGCTTCAAGTTTTTATGTTTTTATGCTTGAATGATTCATAGGTCGTTGTGCGGCTTAAATAAAAATAAAAAAAACATTCCTCTGAAACTACAGGTACAAGACAAGGACTGCAATGAAAATGAGAGAAAAAAAAGACCTTTAGTCGTTAGCCTGGAGAACTATTTCTCAACACTACATTAAAAATACAAAAAAGTCCGTCTCTTGGGAGGAAAATATGAAAATGGGGGCTCAAAACTTTTACACACAGTACTGTAGATACCGTTATTGACTTGAATTTGTATGCATGTAATCATTTTTCCTCAACTGTAATGTAATGGTTTATCAAGAAACAATAATATATTAAGATAATAATAATAATAATAAAGATAATTTATCAAGACAGACAATTTCTATGGAAATTAACCAATACAGCTGTACAGATTTATATGCAACTCATCGTGATTATTTGAGCTTATCATGTTTATTCATTAGACTCCACATCGATAGAAAACATTAATTTAAACTCCTTTCTCATAATTAAATGTTGACTATAATTGAGAACAGCTTTACCGAACAAACTCATCATTTGCTGTTCTTCATTTTTTCCAATAATTATATTTTAAAACAAAACCATGGACACAGACTTAACATTTAAACAGCATATTACTTTATTACTTATCCAACTTTGCTGCAAACTTATGCGGTTAACCTTGCATGTTAATGATAGAATTGTTGTATGCAAAACAAATGATAAGCAGAGGAAGAATGAGATAAATGGGGCTCACATTTCCATACATAACAGCATCTGTATTTCCTCCACCGTGACCCTGGCTACCGCATGCACTCGTTTACTCCCATGTAAATTTTGGCAGCTCTAACCGGTGGCCAAGCGCGCTGCAGAAAGCACTCGGATTGCACCTGCCATTAAGGCTGTTACAGCCATTTTAAACTCAAGCGTCTAAGACATCTAAGCTTTGAGAACAGTGGTCTTGTATTTTATAATTATTATATTATAATTCTTTTGCTGTAGTCATATCAGGAGTTTTGTCTTTAATAATATGGGTAAATGTTTAATTCAGTTTGAACTGGCGTGACGGGCTAACTTATAGATGCAAAAAAAAATGTTTTCAAAATGATTCCGTGTGGCAATTTCATGCATCACCAAAATCGCTTTTAAATTAATTTGTAATGTGTATGTTTTCATTTGAGGCGGTAAAAATGTTGCATTTGTGTTACAGGTGGTGTACTCTAAACCAGTGGTCCACCGGACCACGGACTTGTACCTGACCATGGATGATTTGGTGCCGTGCAGAAAGAATTAAAAATATATATTTTTGAGTTTATGTCCAATTTATTGACTATCAGAATCTGGAGTGTTTTATTTAAAAAAAATGATGATAAAAAAATAAAAGATAATATCGTCTCACATTCGCTTCCATCCGTCCGCACATCGCGACATGTGATCCACATGCTCCAAGCCCGCTCTGTATAATAGACGCAACGCAGCCTTAAAAGTTTGTCTGAAACTTTTTTTTTTTTTTTTCCAACTCTGCTTACGTTCTGGATTAAAATCAAGGCGGGATGTCCTGAAATCACCACAAAAAGCACTTAAAGTCCTGCTTCCGTTTCCAA
Organism: Clarias fuscus; assembly: GCA_030347435.1. NCBI lineage: Eukaryota > Metazoa > Chordata > Actinopteri > Siluriformes > Clariidae > Clarias > Clarias fuscus. The sequence continues at coordinate 12,131,316 of CM059206.1, read as the reverse complement.
CGATCTATCTGTGTGAGACAGGGTTGGCTGCAGTGACAGCGATGAAAATTAAATGACGGAGCAGACTGGACACGACAAAGACACTTCAGGTGTCAATGCTCCCCTACATCACTCCTGCAGTACATGGGAAGGTCTCATTACATGGAAACAAGCTCAGGGCTCGCTCACACTGATTCTGCGTTATGGTGTTATATTTATTATGCACTTTGTTACGAGCATGTGATGTGAAGTCCATGGAAAACTGTTACACAAAACTGGACCGTGGTGCAAAAAAAGGATGGAGACCACTACTCAACTATTTACACAGGCATCCTATGTGGGTGGCATGAGCAAAACAAAAACTGGAAGAAAAAAAATTTATCGAACCGGGATATTTATAAAACAGTGAGGCATACAAAATCACTAAACAAACTGAATTATCACCTAAATATCATATCAGATGATCCTTGGTGATTCCCGTCCATATGTACGCATGTTTATTTCTTTATTTCATTATAATTTCTGGTTCTTTGACCGCCATGGTTTCTGTTTGTCTTTAGTAGAATATCCAAACTTCTCACTCACTCATCGTCTGTACCGCTTTATCCTGCATTCAGGGTCATGAGGGCCTGAAGCCTAACCCAGGAGACTTAGAGCATGAGGCGGGGTACACCCTGGACAGGGTGCCCATCCATCGCAGGGCACAAACATATACACACACCAATTAGCCTAAACTGCAGGTCGTTGGACTGTGGGAGAAACCCCACAGGAGAAACAGGGAGAACATGCAAACTTTCATGCGCACACAGACGGGAATCGAACCTGGCCAGGAATCGAACCCGGACCCTGAACGTGCAAGGCAACAGTGCAGACCACTACACCACCGTGCCGCCCCTTGTGACAGGACATTAACAAAAACAAACAAAAAAAAAAATAAGAAAAACATACTGATGAAATGATGGACTGGTGTCTAATCGAGGGCGTGTTTCCACCTCACCTCAAACACACAGCGCTCTCAGAATAAGAAATCCAGGAGGATACAACCCAGGATGAAACGCTTACTGAAGATGAATGAGTGTATAATTTGGGGATTACAGTTATACAGTTTCTATGCAGCACAAACTGTAAGAGTTCATTCTGAAGCTGTGTAATTTTCTTTTAAAGGATGTTTGACAAATCATTATGTCACTTAAAGCTCTTTATAGTTTTATTTATTTATTTCTTTATCATATCAGATTTTATCTATTTAACACATTGAAGTCACGTTAATATGACATACCACAGCGTATGGTTTCTACTTCAACCACTTCAGACAGAAGACTGTGCCGGCAAAATCAGTCTCACCACCAGCTATCCTTCTCTGCATTTTTTTTTTTTTTTTTGCCCCGAGTGGCTTACCCTGGGAGAAATATCACGCAAGCTGCACACATTTTGAAGTTTTGATTGCACTAAAGCGCCTCAGTCAGCAAAGTCCTGAACACACTCATTATCTATCTGTCTGAAATCAATTTTCTAACGCCCACAAAATGCAAGGCAGCAACAGTCAGCTCTACAAGATTCATTAAAATGCACCGGTAACTGGCGATACTGCAAGAAGGAGCCAATATATTAGTCAAATTATTGCAAATTAAAACAAAAAGACTTGTATTAAACCGTATGAATCTTTAATGGTTTTCAGTCCATGCTTTTTTTCTGATTCTTTCATATAAAGGAGGACTGGATGTATCAGACAGGAAGTCAAAGAGAAGCATCGGTGTGAAAAAAGACCACTTTCAAGACTGCGGGAAAATACATCAACACAGAGAACACCGTGTTTTTTTCCAGCTCCAAAATCTGACCTCCGATCACGCTGTGTTGACCAGATTGAAAAAGAAACTGCCTCAAACTATGGGGTTTGTATAAACAATAATAAGCTACTAAATTAGGTATAATTTAAATAAATAAATAAACTCTCATGAACTTGCAAGTCACTTGAATCCAAAGGGATAATTTTCCCTTTGGAAAATCTATCCGCCCCATTTGTGACAAGACGTGCCGGACAGATTAGATTTCCACCACAGCAACGACAGTCACACAATGCAATACAAATGTTTGTGCAGATACTACAAAAAAAAAAAATCAAAAAAAAAATACAGGCCAACATAGGGAGGGTGAGTCAGAAAGATGAGCACAGAATCGGCAGGTGGAGTTGTCACGTGTTCAAGGGTGTGTCTGCCTTTCCTACACCCTTGATCATGTGACTGCCTCACCTGCCGATTCTGTGCTCCTCTTTCTGACTCACCCTCCCTATGTTGGCCTGTATTTTTTGCGAAGTTTTTTTGCGCATCTGAGTATTTTGTATCTGGTGCAGTGGAGATGGTGTCTGAGGTTTAGGGCTCTCAAGGCTCTAAAAAAAATTACAACCATTATACAGCTCTGACATAAGATAGATCTATAATAAAGACAAAAATATATATATATATAAAAAAACAAAGTCGCACACTAAGATTTCATTCGTTCACCTTTAGCTTGGACTTAATTTTATTGTCACATATACCATGGAAAAACCTTCCGGGTTTTTACAATATACTGAAGAGTTTTCTTGAACTGGTTTTCAGTTTCAGTAATTTTAAATCTAGTTGTTTTCTTTGCTTGATGCCATCCAATAATTTGACATTTTTTTTATTGCCATCCAATAATTTTGTGTGTGTACATCACATGTAAAATTACTCAAATCAAATCAACAAGAATCCAATTCCACAGGCAAATTGTGTACCTCATTATGCATTTCTTCTTTTTATTATTATTTTAGCCAACTCTCTCATTTATAAAAAAAAAAAAAAAAAAAAAAAAAAAAAGGGGGTCATGTCAAACATCAGAACGAGTTAAAAAAATTAAATAAAAATCTGTATCTGTATTTCAGGAACTGCTGTCCTCATGGGATTTCCACACTGCTAGACAAACGGCTTCTAACATTTCTACAGAATGGTGCAAAAAATAAAAGCATCCGGTGAACAACCGTTCTGCAGGTGGCTCATGAAAGAGGACAGATGAGAACGGTTAGACTGTTTCGAGCTGACAGGAAAGCTAACTCAATTTACCACACTTTACAACAGCGATGAGTAGAAAAGCATCCACAGAGCACAATATATTGAACCTTGAAGCTACATCAGACAGAGCAGCACACCTCAGGTTCCCATCATGTCAGCTAAAAACAGAAATCTGAGGCTACAGTGGGAATACACTCGCCCAGACAGGACATGGCCTTGACCAAAAATTCTGGTGGTCGACATGCATCTGTACAATTTGCTGAATTTCTGTCCGAATGCATAATTGCATTAAAATGTCTCTCTATTAAAGTGGACGGTAAATGTAAAACCCCTGGCAAAATATATGGAATCAGCACTCTTGGTAAATGTTCATTCAACTGTTCAAATGTGTAAGAAAAAAATTAACTAAATCACAGACATGCCACAACATTCCAACTTTCTGGCTATAAGAAACATAAGAAGTAAAATTTTTCTGTAGTCAAATGCAAGTGTTTTTGCAGAAAATATGGAATCACTCAATCCCAAGGAAATAATTATGGAATCACCATGTACTTTGCGCAAAATAATAATAAAAAACAAACAAACACCAGAATCAGATTACATCTGATAACTAGTCTGCAGTTTAAAAGAGTGCTTGCACACCTTAGTGAGTCGTTGCGCCATGCTGATTGACATAAATCATCACTCCAACACTGACACAGATGTCATTTGAAACAAAGGAGAGGATTATAAAACTTTTTCAAGAAGATAAATCATCATGTTGCAAATGTTGATTGTTCCCAGTCTGCTGTGTCTAAAATCTGGACCAAGTACAAATCAAATGGGGAAGCGTATTCGTAGACCAAGACAGACATCAAAGCGTCAAGACAGAAAACTCAAAGCAATGTGCCTTGTAAAACAAAAAATTCACAACAAAACAAATGGATGGAAACTGGAGTCGTTATCTGTGACTGTAAGTCATCGTCCAACGGAAAAAAAAAGCCATTATGGACTGTTGATGACTGGATGAAAGTGATATTCAGTGATGAGTCACGAATCTGCACTGGGCAGTGTGATGATGCTGGAACTTTTGTTTGGTGCCGTTCCAATGAAATGTATTAAGACGACAGCCTGATGAAAACATGCAAATTTCCACAGTCATTGATGATATGGTGTTGGTACGAGTGAGATGACGGTCATTACATTTTAAATAAATGCTTATTGCATCGAGCAAAAGCATGTTTAAGTCATGATGATATCATTTTTCAGGATGGTAATGATCTTCAATTTTCTTTTTTTTATTCGTCACATACACAGATATGATTGCAGTGAAATGCTTAGATGACTGTTTGCGACCTAAAAAGAAAACAAGAGACCCAAAATGCTAATAGAAAAGAATGTAAAATATAAAATCTACAATATATAACAAATTATAATATATATACAAAAATATTGTAATCCGTGAGACTAATGCAAAATAAAGTAGTTAGTAGAAATATGTAAAAATGTAGAAAGTATAAACTGTATGGAATGAAATCTGTGTAATATAATGGTCTGTATCTGTATAATAGTATACAGAAATGTATAGTATTAAATAGTATATCTTGCCATGGGGCAAAAGCAAACTTCACTTCAAGTAAGACACAATGTCAACGGCATGGCAAATAGTCTGGACCTCAATCTGATTGAAAGTCTATGGTGGAAATTAAATAAAATGGTCCATGACAGGCCTCCAACCTGCCAAAGCTGATCTGGCAACTGCAAAGAAAGTTAGTGCCATATAGATTAAGAATCGACTATTGTCGAAAGTTAAATCCATACCTCATAAGAATTCAAGCTGTTATAAAAGACAGACATAGTGCAACAGTGTATTACTGGTGTCCTCTTGTGTTGTTATATTTATGCTTCATGATTCCATAATATTTTCCTCCGAATTGAATGATTCCATATTTTATTTCCTGTACAAAGTGTTGCAATTGACTACGGTTTGCTTTTTTATTTATTTATTAGTTTAAAGTTTGAATGTTGAATTAAAATAGTTTTGTAGCACGTCTGTGATTTTTTTTATTATTATTAAACAACTGAATGAACATTTTCCAAGAGTGGTGATTCCACATTTTTTGGGAATGGAAAATGTTAAGCATTGTAACAGTGTGTTCAGAGGAACAGGATGTTTCACGCAAATTAAATTCGGACACCATGTACGCAACAATGCTTCTGAGGCTGCAAAAAAATTTCAAAAGTAACTAAATGTGCTCTTCTGGGAAAATCATTAAAGCTGAAGTGATGAACTCATGCGGACGAACTCAGATAGACTCGACCTGCCTCTTACAGCCAGAATTTGACTTTCAAATAAGAGCTCATCCTGAAGTGTTTGTCAGATCTTACAATAGGATTATTATTATTATAAATTCTCTTTAAATCCAGAACACAACGTCCCTTTAAAAGGTTCCGTCAACTTTGCGGAATTTTCTGGAAAGTAGTTCTGCTTATTATGAACATTATGATGTCTATTAAAACTGCAAATCAGGAAAGTTTCTGCAAACTTTCTCTGTGGCTGAGAACTTGCACAGCTGCAGGTGTAAACACCAATACTCGTGTCTCCTGTCATAAAAGTTCGTTGAAATGTAATTTCCCTACAGACAGCTTCACCGGAGCAATATTTATATTGTGCGAGGGTCTGCTTTACAGCTCCCTGTGAAATGATAGCAGATTAAAAAAGGCGGATGAACTTATTCACCGGCAATTTGACTCGCATCATCATCATCATCATCCGGACACTACATAACAGCGGTGTGGTTTCAGAGAATTAATTAAAACTTTTTGTGCAATCAGAAACATCATGTCCGAAACAAAACAATGTCAGCTGCAGAAGAGGAAGGTAAAAACAAAAACCAAACAAAAAAAAGCCAGCAGCAATATGTATAACTCATGCAAAAACTATTTACTTGCTTAAAACTACATATATGTTTAACCCAGGCCAAGTTAAAACTCGGTGACGGCACGCAAGTCGTCTAATCTAACCACGATCTAACAAGCATCAGGAACTCGATTCGGATCCCAGACTGATGCAGCGCGGCATCACATTTTTCAGTTGTTGTGTACACAGCCAGTCTACCGTTTGTGGTTATGACATGTAAGCCATTTGCCTTGCTTCACACCTGGTCTAGCAACATATTCAAGTATTAGAGTGTATTATAATGCTTGGAGGATCACAAAGGAGAGAAGAGTGTTGGGTGAGCTGCAAGCAAAGATCATGTGTGCTTGTTGATTTACAGCTAGGGCTGCACGACCTGATTAAAAAAATAATAATAAATTACATTGTGACACACTGCAATTTTGGAACATGTTGTGATTTAATCTGCAATGACTATTAAATGTACCAGTTTGTGTTCAAACTAATTTGCTGTTGGAAACCATAAAACACTCAAAGAGCCATTTTGACCCATTTCCCACAAAAGCAAAAACACTAGGAGCCTTCAAAAAAATGAAGTTTTTTTACATTTATGCTAAGTATTTAAAAAAAAAATTGTGTGTTAAATATATGAAATCAGTGAACTCCTACAGAGAAAATTAAATTTTATTTCTGCGTCCAACAAAAACTTAAAAAAATAAATAAATAAGACGCTGACAAAGTCAGCTTTGTTTATGAGGATATTTTGTTTAATGGCGGACTTACGTGAACTAGTGACAGTGCTAACGTTGCATACTGGACTTTTTACATGCGTGTACATACACATGCAGTTTACAAACAATTTACAAAAACTTAAATTATTGACAAACTAAATAAATTACATACTATATGAATAAATCCTGTAATAAATCTGTGATCATATGATTGCACAGGTCCATATTGGGATTTTGATTTGTTCTGCATTTAATTGTGCAGCACCATTTACAGCACACATATGTAAAGATTCAATTTTAAAAGTATAGCTTAAATTTGATGCAAAAAAAATATAACTCTGGGCTGGTTTGGGTTTAGTTCCTAGTTTGGATTCTTATGAAGGAGAATTGCAGTTTTGCATAGACACCCACGCACACTGTGCGCGCGAGACACACACACACCTGGCATTTCAACAGATCCTTGACTGAGCTGATTTTGGGCCTGCACATGCAGTTGTGAGATTCATCATCATAAAATGAGATAGTGTTCCATGAAACATCCGATCACATCCAAGAGTCTGTTTTATTACCATGAGTATAAACTTTAACTGCTTCCACTCCTTTTAAAAAAATGCACATGTAAAGACTGTTTAAAGCCTTTAATAATCATTTTACTCCCATTAAAAAAAAAAAAAAAAGACAAGGATCCTATTTCGTGGAATAAAAAAAATAGCAGGGAATTTTTTTTCTTCTTCCTAGAAATACTGAGGAAGTCTCTGGTAACTTCAAGTACAATGACTACACACAATAGAAACCCCATTACACCACATATACAATGTGACTGCCAACCAACTAGGTTCTGTTCGCAGCAATCAGACAACAAAGCTGAAGCTGACACGCTGCTATTTACTCCTGGATGTCCTAATCAAAGTTTCTGTCAATGGATGCAATAATGTAGAGCATGGGGACGGTTGCCTTGACAGGGCAGAGCTGATACGTCCATTGTGTCAGAGCATGGATAGTTACAAAACCGTCTGGTAAGAAGGATAATGCCTATTGTATTACAGTTCACCTGAGCAACAGCGGCATGTATGAGCTTGTACACAACAACAGCCAAAGGAGCGTAGCGCTTCGCCAAGGATAAGCGAGAACACTTAGGAATCCTGGACAAAATGTATTACACTAGGACAGACTGAGATTAACCCAAAAACCCTGATAGTGATATTGATATGCTACGACTGTACTGAATTAGTATGTGAAATAACTTCCCATGCCAAGACTTCAAGGAAAAAGGTTTCCAGGATTTAAACAAAGAAACCAGAAATATGTTTTAAAATGTATTCATCTGAATTTAGAGCAAATAAATAATCTAAACTGAACCTTGCATACCAATTTAAGAAAACCATTCAATTTGATCAAATTCATCTACAAATCTATACGTACAGTACACAAGGGTTGCTCCGATCGTCTGGCCGCTGATAGGAATCAGCTGATAATCACTTAATTTTTACAAATCAGTTGTCTCTCAACCAGCCGATCACGTAAACCAATACTATTGTGATGATGCAAAATACATGAGCCCGAAAGCCACATCTGCATCTACTATTTACCATGTCTCTTTTAAAAGATATCCAATTTGCAGTATGATTTTCTTCTAAAGGAAAACTACATGGGAGACATCTATCAAAAGCTTTAACATAAACCTTATTCACCACTTAAGAACAATGCACCATGGTAATGACTGTTTATTTAAAAATTTTCAGTGCAGGGCTTCTTTTTGTTATATTATTGACGTAGCTTTTTTACACTTGCTGCACGTTTTAACGAGTGAGTTCAGCAGGGAGGTCGCATTTTACAGTAGATAAGGATTTTGGCGCGTGTGAGAACCCCTTAATGCTGTGTTTACATTTATGCAATATATTTACAGCATTTGTCAGGTCCGGTTCAACTCCCAACAATTGCCCAGACCCCCAGCCACTGGATGCAGTGCCAGTCCCAAGCCAGGATAAAAATGGGAGGGTTGCATCAGAAGGGGCATCTGGCGTAAAATCTGTGCCAAGTTGTGTGCGAATGGGATGGTCCGCCGTGGCGACCCCAACGATGGGAGTACCCGAAAGACCGACAACAACATTTACAGCATTTGGCAGACGCCCTTATTCAGAGGGACTTACATTTTTATCTCATAATACATCTGAACAGTTGAAGGCCTTGCTTAAGAGCCCAACGGCGGTGGTGCTTGAATCTGGGAACTTTCGTTCAGAAATCCAATACCTTAACCTCTGAGCTACCCCTGCCCTCTGCTATGCTAGTTAAGGGATGACAGTGTTTTTTTGCTCTTTAGTCGAGCCTGACCATATTCTATTGTTTTTTTTTTTTATATATATATTTTTTTATAATCTACATGAAATAATAAGAGAATGGAATATGTTGGATGTTACCTTCCAATAAATAAAAGTTTAACATTTACGATACATTCTCAGATTTTTATATTCCTTTACTGCTGTTTAGAATGGTTATTTCTTACAGCTATCAATAATAAACAAACAACATTACACAAAAATAAACAACTCTTTAAATGGAAGCTCCCAGTAACCCCCACACACCGGTGATTAGGGAACAGTGACTGTCCAGAAAGATTCAAGATTCAAAGAACTTTATTCATCACAGAGGGAAATTGCTTAAAACACAGTAGCAATGTTTTTGGTTGTACGGGATTGCATTCATTATAGTGTATATTTTACGGATTTTAATCGTTTTTTTTTTTCGAGCCTGGTGGGGAATTGAACCCAGACCCTGGAGATGCAAGGCGACAGTGCTAACCACTACACTACCGTGCTTGCTAAGGGTTTAGGGAAAAACCCTGATCGCAGCGCCCCTAATTAGCGTCCACTATGACATAGCGTCCACTATGACATCAGCCCTAGGCCAAATCGCAAAAGGCTTTTTGACATCTCAAATGGTCAGCTGTGGCGCCACCTTAACCCTATGCTGAAAAGTGGGTAATAACTTTCTGCACAGCATCATATGCAATGACGTCATAGAGAGTGACATCACATTGAGAAACATGCTTTTTGAAGATCTGGACGTTAAATACTCCATATTCTAAAATTGTGTTATAATGGTCTTGGAATGTCACTTTAAATGCAAGTGCCCACTGTGCCCGGTGAGGGGAGGGGGGGGGGCAGGAGGTGGTGCAAGGTGCTTGGGCCCGCTCATCGTTGTATATTTCACACATTAGGTTTTGTATATACAGAATCAGCCGCAAAAAAATAATGTATACACACTTCAGGAAAAGACAAATAGTATCATGGATATTATATTAATATAATATCAATCATACTATCATAATACTATTATACACGTTATTATATAATGCAAAGTAATATATTTAGTATTAAAATATTTATACAAGTTTTTCTTTGCCTGAAGTTTGTAGACTTTTTTTTTTTTTGTATATTGTTGGTGCTTTTATTATTCTCACCCACACACACCTCACTGCTACTTTTCTGATTACCAATCTGTCAAAGCAAAACCTTTGTCCTAACCCTCCCTATCCTCAGTGAAGTCATCACCACATACGGGATCAACTTTTTTCCCCTGTCCAAACAGAGTCTTTATCCTAAAACACACTCATTTTGACAAGAGAGAAACAGAGCAAACACTACACATCATTATTTGTTTCACCGTAATGCAGGTGTGTGTGTGTGGCACGGGTCGGTACACTGACCCACTGCTTTTCCTGGCTGACATGTCAGACTTGACAACACACACACAGGCCTGCCCTTACGCCTCTCTCCCTCTGTGTCTCTCTCACTCACTCACTCACACACACACACACACACACACACACACAGTTTTTGCTCCAGGTCTGGTTAGCTAATCTTGACCAGTGCTCCTCACCTCTTTAACCTAGAGCTGGTTTCCAGAATTAGAGCGGTTTAAAGACTAAACACTAGCACCCGCGGCTAACTCCACTCACAGCTAACAACTAGGTGGCTTGAGAAGCTTCCAGTCAGTGCTGGCGTTTATTACGAAACTCGTCAACACCTTCTAAACCAAAAACACTCTCTCATTGTGACGTTTTAGAAACGAGCCGTGCGTAATAAAACAACAACATTAAAACATTAAGCCAACACGCTAGCAGTGGCTAGCTCCTTCAGTTGCTAGGGTGTTGTTGGGCACTTAGCTTTAGCTAGCCACACTACTGTATGAGCTGGCACTGTTCACTCAACAGCGTCTCCTTCTGCAGTGAAGACTAAGGCATATTACTCACACAATGCCTGCACACTACTTTATATAAATATATATATACATTTTAAATAGGATTCAGCTAACACATTACAGCTAAATATACATTCTGAATACACAACGTGCTAACTAGTGTTAGCCTGCAGTTAAATAGCCAACCAGTTACACTGACAGACACAGACTCAACAGATATCGGGAAAACGAGCTCCAAAGGCCCTTCACTCTCTCTCACTCACACACAAACACACACTGCTAGTTACCTTGTTTGTCGGCCTGTGCCATGTGTATAACTGCAATAAATAAAACCCGCAGGATGCAGCCAATGCACGATGTTGGTGAGGATTTAGTTCTTGATGGATGAGAGAAACTCTGTGTTCTTTCTTCACTCGCCATGCTGCTGTTTCGCTATCAGTTTGTGTGTGTGTGTGTGTGAGTAAAACTACAGCGCGTGTATGTGCATGCAGATATAAACAGCACAGGGTCTACTCAACAGCACCACCTAGCGAGAAGAGTGTTATCACAGCCCTGTAAAGGACACGCGACTGAAGCTGTATCCTGAATCACTTGGTAGTGCGCGTGCAGAGTTACTACGTAGGCTGTATAACTCCATTAGGTTCTAACAAGACTAGTGTGGTTACTTAGTAACCGTGTATCTGTTAGGGACGCGGCCTCCATTCTCAACCTACTCAACAATCGCAGCGTTCATGTAATACCGGGACTATTTATTACGTAGATTAACGCACTATTGGTTTGAAGTCTAACTTAAGTGTAACTTTATTTCTCTGAAATCTTGATTTCTTTACACTGGTGCTTGGATACCATCAAGGTGGAAAAAAAATTTCAGTACACCAGAGCTAAGATCAGACTCCACATCTGAAACGCTGGCCTCTAAGGAACTCCTTTAAATTCCAAATAATAATTAATTTTTTTTTGTCACATACACAACCACACACAGTATGATAGGCAGTGAAATGCTAATACTACTGTTTGTGACCTCAAGAGGAAAGATAAGATAGAATAAAGAGATATTGTGTGATTCAAGTGTGTAACAAGAACCAGAAATGTGCAACATATGAGTCATATGCAAATGTATTGTGTGTAAGGTATATAGTATGTAGTATGTAATGTGCTTCAACACACATGTGAAGGAAACAAAGCAAGTCCAAGCAGTTGAGTCCTACAGTATGTGCTGTTCTGGTTGAGCGCCCCACTAGCCTGTGGGAAGAATCTCCTCCTCAGTGTTTCTGTGTTGGCCTTCATGAAGCGAAAGCACTTTCCCGAATGCAGAAGAGAGAACCATCCATTTTTGATGTGGCTGAGGTCCTTCACTATCTTCGTGGCCTTGGACTAGCACCACTTGCTGTAGTGCAGGTCAGGAAGTTCGATGTGGATGATGCACTCAGCTGATCACACAACCCTCTGTAGAGCTAAAGTGTCTCATGGACATACATGGGGAAATGTCTTAAAGTGTGGTCAGGATAATACGGGGGATGTGGCAATAACTCCCAGCTAAGTTCCTGGAATGTGCATGGGGTGTTCGTTTGTGTGTACGATTGTGTGTACTTGTATTTTTTTCAAGAATCAGGCGTTCCACTCGCTGAATTTTCATGAGAACGACTGCAATGGGCTCCTCAGTTGAGATCATTAGTCAAGGATGTAAGGCCTTCTTGTTCACGATGTACATTCACACTATTCAGCTGTTTTACAGCAGCTAAGAGGGTCATCTTCGTACTGTGCTTGGAGTCTGCTGTAAATGTTGATTAGGTTTATGCCTTTATTCATGAGAGATTTCATCGGAAGTCCCGATTTTACTTGAACACCCCTCGTCCATTGACTTAGATTTTTGTTAAAAAAGAAACGAACAAAACTATTTAATTAAACTAAAATTTATTAATTACAAATGAATAAAAATAATTGCAAACCAAAAAAAATTAACAATAAATATCTAAAATTTCATTTGTTCCTAAGTTTTGCTGCTGTGCTTCTCAGTTTCACATTAGGAATTTTCAGTTTCCTTCTCGGATTTAGTTTGGAGTTCTGGCCCAAACGTACCACGTGGCTGGGTGTTACTGGGCTGATTACTCATTGACCATTGTTTACATTTCTTAACCAGCCCCTGTAACACACACCCAGGATTTCAAAGAAAAAAATGAAACATCCAGCCGCAAAATTTAATATAAATAAACTTTTTATTCTTTTAAGGGTAGATTTTTTCCCCTTTCAATTAAGTCATTTTGATTAATACTTTATTTTTTTTGGTTTGCAATTATTCCATACCTTTATAGATGTTATATTTAACCTCAATTAGTATGAAAATGTATAGTAATTGCAAGGGCAAAATGATGCTTAAGATACTTATTTAGTTCAGACAGTTTCTATAACAAATATACCCCAAATATATGTGATATGTATTTTTTTTTATATATGCAAAGTTTTCACAAAAATTCCCCCCATATAAAGTGAGCTTAGTAAAGTCACTAGGGATCATTATAACATACATACATACATACATACATACGTATGTATGTATGTATGTATGTATGTATCTATGTATCTATCTATCTATCTATCTATCTATCTATCTATCTATCTACCTATCTATCTATCCATTAAACCATTCAATTGTTGAATAAAAATTGTGTGACAAGGGTTAAAGTGGATCATGAGTCTTGGGAATCTTGGGAAAACTGGAGGTGTAAATACACCTTAGATGGGGGATACCTATGATGGATAGGGCACCATGCACACATGTATCCACACAAATTCACCTACAAGCCTGCTTTTAGAACATTCAAGAAAACCCATTTGGACACAGAGAGAACATGGGAGAATCTGCACAGACAGTAGTCTATGTTTGCTTGCCTTTTTATTATTTTGTATGCTTGTATTTTTCTATTCTAAAATTGATATTTTCTGCTTCAACTGTAGCTAAGCCTACGTGGCGTATGTGCTACAGTACATTCTGGCCAAAACCTAACATCACATTTCCTGTTGAGTCTGAGTATGACTGCATTTAGGCTCCTTGTCTATAATCAGGACACTAAATGGCTGGAAGTAAAGAGATCTTTCAGGAATACAGAATGAAGCATTCAGCATGGTCTAAGATCAGAGTTAAATAATTAGAAAGAAAGTAATGATACAAAAACCAAACACGTCAATGAAAAGTTTATTCACTAGCAAAAAGAATAAATAAATAAAATTGTTCTTTCTAGTTTAGAATGCATTTTCCTAATATGTGTTAACTAAAAGATGCATAAAGTGTCGAATCAATCAAGTACAATATGTCCATATTCTTTGTTAAAATGGAGGGGTCTGGAGCACAAGTATTGGGCCTAGGGAATGCCATGATATACTGTAGCAGCCCAAAACATCACTGATCCACCGCCATGCTTCACCCTGGGCATGCAACAGTCTTGGTGGTACGCTTCTTTGGGGCTTCTCCACACCGTACCTCTCCCGGATGTGAGAAAGACAGTGAAGGTGGACTTATCTGATGACAATACATGTTTCACATTGTCCACAGCCCAAGATTTTCACTGCTGGCACCATTGAAACCAACATGTAGCATTGGCACGAGTGACCAAAGGTTTGGCTATAGCAGCCCGGCCATGTACATTGACCCTGTGGGGCTCCCGACAAACAGTTTTGGTGGAAACAGGAGAGTTGAGGTGCAAATTGAATTCTGCAGTGAGTTGGGCAGCAGTGGTTTTATGTTTTTTGCATACAATCTGGATTAGCACTCAGACATGCCTTTCAGACAGCTTCCTCTTGCGTCCACAGTTACTTCTGTTGGATGTGGTTTGTCCTTCTTGGTGGTACGCTGACATTACCCTGGATACCGTGACTCTTGATACATTACAAAGACTTGCTGTCTTGGTCACAGATGCACCAGCGAGACGCGCAACAACAATTTGTCCTCTTTTGAAGTCTGATATGTCACCCATAATGTTGTGTGCATTGCAATATTTTAAGCAAAACTCTACTATTACTCTGCTAATTAAACCTTCACACTCTGCTCTGTTTCATGGTCCAACCCCTGTATGTCCTAACTCCAACACATTTGTGACCTCATTGAAAGCCCAAGGACACACACGAGCAATATCTTCAAGTCCTTCAATTCTGAATGTCTTCAATTCTGAATTCTGTTCTGAATTCAATTCTTCAATTCTGAATGTCCTTCAATTCTGAATATCTTCAATTCTGAATGTTGCAATGTTTCTAACAGCACAAATAATAGAGCTGGTGTCCTGTCTCTGTCAATTTTTTTTTACACACCATTATTACTACTGCATGTTTTTAATTGTATTTTTAAAACTGCTTTGTACTGCTGCTTCATCTGCTTTTATACTGTGCAGTGTCTAGAAATGACTTCATATATACAAAGACTAGAATATGTGCAGTCACAGTATGTGTAAAAGAGATAAATAAATAGTATCACTTTTACACATACTGTGACTGCACATATTCTAGTATTTGGAGTTAGGATCTGCACTTCATGCAGTTAGGATCTGCACTTCACCCTGCAACCCACAACCCCTTATGAATCTATTGCTTATGTTCTGGTGCTTTATACCAGAACATAAACACTAGATTATGTTCTGGTGCTGGATACCACAAGGGAAACCCAAAAACGGTGGTTTAATGTGTGTGTGTGTGTGTGTGTGTGTGTGTGTGTGTGTGTGTGTGTGTGTGTGTGTGTGTGTGTGCATGAGAGAGAGTGTGCAGTGCATCTAAAAAATTTAATATTGTGAATAATATATAGAATATTTTGTTGTGTAATTTAATTTAAAAAGTGAACCTCTCATATATTTTCAATGGATCACATGTAAAGTGAAATATTTTAAGCTTTTTGTATGTTTAAATTTTTAATTGTGATTATTTTGCCTTGCAGCTCATGAAACAAAAAATCTGATATATTAAAATATTAGTATATTTCTTAAGAGTGATCAAAAAGGATTTACATTACAGAAATGTCCAACTTCTAAAAAGTAATAAAAAAATATGCACTCAATATTCTTCCCCTTCCCTATTATCTTTGGATTTGTATTTTATATGTTTTGCGATGCACAGTTATATAATAAACAATTATAACTGGGGGGACTTGAGTAGGAACATGACTGAATTCAATCTTATGCCCAATAGAATTTGGGCATATATAAGCAGTGAGTTTATACAAATTATGACACTTCTGTTTATATATAAAAATGTTATAAAACTTAAAGCATTTCAAACCAAGTGATGGTTTACTGTATGTGCTCTAATACAGTTGTTCTCAACCTTGGTCCTGGAGGACTACTGCCCTGCACATTTAAGTGCTTTCTCAGCTCCCAGCACCCCTGATTTAACTAATCAACTAATTAACAACATTTTTCTCAGTTGAAGTGTGTGTAGTAGAGCAGTGAAAACACTAAACTAGGGCAGGGGTCCTCCAGGAACAAGGTTGAGAACCACCTTTTCTTCTTCAGACAAGCTTTTTTTTTTTCTGGATGCCCCAAACAATCAGAAAGGGGATTCATCAGAGAAAATGTCTTTACCCCAGTCCTCAGCAATATAATCCCTGTACCTTTTGCAAAATATCTGACTGCCCCTGATGTTTTTCTTCTGGAGAGAAATTGAAATGTATGAAGGCGCTACCATCAGGCCTGTGTCATGCCAACATTAAAGCATCCTGAGACTATTCATGTGTGGGGCTGCTTCTCATCCAAGACAGTGGGCTCATTCACAATTTTGCCTAAGAACATAGCCATGAATAAAGAATGGTACAAAAACATCCTCCAATAGCAACCTCTCCCACAGTTTGATGATGAACAATATCTTTTCCAGCATGACGGAGCACCTTCCTTTAAGGGAAAGTGATAACTAAGTGGCTTGGGAACAAAAAATTTTAATTTTGGGTTCACGACCAGGAACCCCCCCCCCCCCCCCCCCCCAAATCCCATTGAGAACTTGGGTCAAAACCAACTTAAGAGGCAGGTCGACAAACAAAACCCCACAGATTCTGACTCCAAGCATTGATGTTGCAAGAATGGGCTGCCTTCAGGATTAGAAATTGACTGACAGCATACCAGGATGAGTTGCAAAAAGAAGAGCCAAAACTGCAAATATTGACTCTTTGCATAAACTTTAAAAAAAATATATTTATAGATAATTTGACACGTATGAAATGCTTGTAACAATACTTCAGCATACCACAATAACATCTGACAAAAAAAATCTAAAAACACTGAGGCAGCAAACCTTGTGAAAATTAATTTTGGGTCATTCTGAATTATTATTATTTTTTTTAATCACGGCTGTAGTTTCTCTTTCAGTCTAAAGGGGGAGATGCTGTACCTTTGTGTTCAAATCACCTCCAGTACGTCTTACCACAGAGGAAGATGTCCATCGCGTTTCCTTTGTTGTGATAAATTCTTTCTTATAAAAAAGAAAGAGGAAAAACAGAGCGTATATATTTAATCCTGGGCGGTTTAGTAATATTTGTGATAAATAAATCTACATCTATTACTGGCTATAATGAGCGGAGGAGTGTACGGCGGCGGTAAGTGTGTGTGTGTGTGTGTGTGATAGACAGAGAGAGCTGGGAAATGAATGAGCGCCGCCACGTTGAGCTAAACTCGCTAGCTGTACAGGGGCAGTAGGAGTTTGAACTTGGGGCGTTTATTTATTTGTGTTCGACACAGCTAGTAAAATAGTAACCTTAGGTTTAGCTAAAACGTGTGTGCGCGCGCGCGTATGCCGCGCGGGTGTGTGGGCGCGCGCGTGAAGCGACTGCATCGCGGTTGAAGTGCATCCGTGTTAAGCTTACACTAAAACGATCATTAATAAACTCATCTCTTGTGCAGATTTGCTTCGTCACACTGTGATAACTTTTGACCTTTTCTATTCCTTAGCCATCTTCCTATCAAGCTATCTATCTGCTCATCTTGTCCGATCCATCAAATCTATCCACTCACTCACTCATTCATTCAAAACTTCCCCTCATCCCTTTAACCAAACATTTTTTTCTATCCTATTAATCCATTCTTTCTTATCCCTCCATCCATCTATCCACTCTTTCCTATCGTATCATTCTGCCCATTCTATCCTATCCTATACTATTTCTATTCCTATATCAAAGCATTTTCTATCTATTTCGTTCTTTTGCAGATTTGATCCCTCTATTTATCATACCTAACCATTCATCATGTTTATCCATTTATTTTATCTCTCCGTCCATTTCCTCCCATCCTATCCCGTCCAGCCATCCACTGTATTTGTCCGTTGCATCGTATCCTATCTATTCTGTCCTGTCTATCCTATTTATCCATCATCTCTTTCTATCCATCTACCATCCATTATACGATATCGTTTCCTTTACATCTAGATAAACAATGTCAAATAAAACTCTAGCTAAACCAATGGCTTTCAAAGTGGCCAAGTACAGTACAGTACAGATGTACAGTATGTCCAGCAGTTGGTTGTTGTTGTTAGTCTTCTGGCTTCTCCAGTTGAGGGGTCGCCACTGTGGACCATCCGATCCACACACAATTTGGCACGGGTTTTTGCAGCGGATGCCCTTCTTGACGTAACCGTCCCATATTATTTAGGCTTGGGACTTAGTAGATGGGATTTTGGCACTGATTAAAACTTAACCCGGGCCTTCCACATGATGGGCAAGAGATCCACCAGTGCCCTCTATGATGTACATCCAGCAAGTGTTTGACTATTAAAAAAATCACAAGACTGCATTCGAGAATATTATCAACTTCTATCAAGGATTTTTATTTTATTAACTGTCTTGGAAAATTGTGGAGCTCACAATTTTATAACCTCACTCTGATAGTTGAGTCTGATTTTGTGGTCACTGTGACAGTATTTTAGACCAACAGCTGATGTGTGTAAAGTTCAGAAATAAAAAGCTTTAATGGCTTTACTAAATGTAATATAATGGCACATGGTTTTGTAGTTTTCCTCTGGCTGCAGAAAGTTTGACTTCTACGATACGTCTGTCATTGTATATTTAGTTTTTTATTCAATACATTATTCAATGTATAATAAATAGACAGTGCATTTGTATTTATAATGATAGAACCAGACGGTATAAACAGCATTCTGTAAACAGTAGTTCAAGCTGTATTACTGTATTTATTGATGTTTATTATCTGTCCACCAGACGAGGTTGGCGCGCTGGTGTTTGATATCGGCTCCTACTCTGTGAGGGCTGGTTATGCTGGAGAGGACTGCCCCAAGGTAAGAGCGAAGCCTCGAATACGCATTTCCCCACATAATCCGTATGTGCAGTTTAATAATAAAATATGTCGATTTTGCAGGCTGACTTCCCCACTGTGATTGGCGTGACTGTGGACAGGGAGGATGGCACAACGCCGATGGAAACAGACGGGGATAAGGGCAAGCAAAGCGGAACAACATACTACATCGACACCAACCAGCTGAGGGTGCCACGGGAAAACATGGAGGTCATGTCACCTCTTAAAAATGGCATGAGTAAGTGTCTTCTTATCATCACTGTTCATTTTTACATATGTAGGCAAATAGGGAAAAAAATAGAATCCTTTGGATCAAAGGAGGATTCTAACTCGAATGTAATGAATACCATGTCTTCTTGAAATATGTGTGTGTGAGAAGACAAAGTTGGTGTTGTCCACAAACCTGTTTTTTAAATGGGGGGGTGGGTCATCGGTTTAGCTTTATATTTATTAACATTAGTCATTAGTCAGCTTGCCCAGTTGTTATTGTCGCTTCCTTGATGCCATGCATGTCCATGAATATAGGGTGAAGGGAGGAGTGTATTTGTTCACCGTTAAATTAAAATATTAATAATCTTTCTCTAGCATCACTGACTCCTCCTTTCATTTTCATGGAAAAGATTCCATAAGAAAGTGTTTTCTTTTTTTTTTTTAAGCAAATGTTACATAATTGTGTGTATGTGTGTGTGTGTGTGTATATACACACGTGGACAAAATTGTTGGTACCCTTCGGTCAATGAAAGAAAAACTCACAATGGTCACAGAAATAACTTTAATCTGACAAAAGTAATAATAAATAACAATTCTATGAATGTTAACCAATGAAAGTCAGACATTGCTTTTCAACCATGCTTCAACAGAATTATAAAAAAAAAAGAACTCATTGAAGTTCATGGAACAGGCCTGGACAAAAATGATGGTACCCCTAACTTAATAGTTTGTTGCACAACCTTTTGAGGGAATCACTGCAATCAAACGATTCCTGTAACTGTCAATGAGACTTCTGCACCTCTGTACAGGTATTTTGGCCCACTCCTCATGAGCAAGCAGTTGTTTCCGGTTTGAAGGGTGCCTTTTCCAGACAGCATGTTTCAGCTCCTTCCAAAGATGCTCAATAGGATTGAGGTCAGGGCTCATAGAAGGCCACTTTAGAATAGTCCAATGTTTTCCTCTTAGCCATTCTTGGGTGTTTTTAGCTGTGTGTTTTGGGTCATTGTCCTGTTGCAAGACCCATGACCTGCGACTGAGACCCAGCTTTCTGACACTGGCCAGCACATTTCTCTCTAGAATCCCTTGATAGTCTTGAGATTTCATTGTACCCTGCACAGATTCAAGACACCCTGTGCCAGATGCAGCAAAGCAGCCCCAGAACATAACAGAGCCTCCTCCATGTTTCACAGTAGGGACAGTGTTCTTTTCTTGATATGCTTCATTTTTCCGTCTGTGAACATAGAGCTGATGTGCCTTGGCAAAAAGTTCAATTTTTGTCTCATCTGTCCATAGGACATTCTCCCAGAAGCTTTGTGGCTTGTCAACATGTAGTTTGGCATATTCAGTCTGGCTTTTTTATGATTTGTGTTCAACAATGGTGTCCTCCTTGGTCGTCTCCCATGTAGTCCACTTTGGCTCAAACAACAACGAATGGTGCGATCTGACACTGATGTTCCTTGAGCATGAAGTTCACCTTGGATCTCTTTAGAAGTCTTTCTGGGCTCTTTTGTTACCATTCGGATTATCCGTCTCTTTGATTTGTCATCAATTTTCCTCCTGCGGCCACGTCCAGTGAGGTTGGCTACAGTCCCATGGATCTTAAATTTCTGAATAATATATGCAACTGTAGTCACAGGAACATCTAGCTGCTGGAGAATGGTCTTATAGCCTTTACCTTTAACATGCTTGTCTATAATTTTCTTTCGAATCTCCTGAGGCAACTCTTTCCTTCGCTTTCTCTGGTCCATGTTGAGTGTGGTACATACCATGTCACCAAACCACACAGTGACTACCAGGAGCCCTATATATAGGCCCCCTGACTGATTACAAGATTGTAGACACCTGTGATGCTAATTAGTGGACACACCTTGAATTAACATGTCCCTTTGGTCACGTTATTTTCAGTATTTTCTAGGGGTACCATCATTTTTGTCCAGGCCTGTTCCATGAGTTTATTTTTTAAAATAATTCTGTTGAAGCATGGTTGAAAGCAATGTCTGACTTTCATTGGTTAACATTCATAGATTTTTAAAAAATTACTACTTTTGTCAGATTAAAGTTATTTCTGTGACCATTGTGAGTTTTTCTTTCATTGACCGAAGGGTACCAACAATTTTGTCCACGTGTGTGTGTGTGTGTATGTGTATATATATATATATATATATATATATATAAGATAATATATTCTCTCCTAGTTGAAGACTGGGACAGCTTTCAAGCCATTTTGGACCACACCTACAGAATGCACTTCAAATCAGAGCCTAGCTTGCATCCTGTACTGATGTCAGAAGCCTCTGTAAGCGCCACACAAGCTTTAATTTCTTTATTAAACGTAACACACAAAAGATGTTTTCTTACCCTGGTTTTTCATTTCTATTCAGTGGAACACACGAGCCAAGAGGGAGAAGCTGACAGAGCTTATGTTTGAGCATTACAACATCCCGGCTTTCTTCTTGTGTAAAACAGCCGTCCTGTCTGCGTATCCTTCTCTATACGCTGTTTGAAATCTTTATGTAATGTGAAAATGTTGGAATGATCATATCTGATACATGCAGCAGCATCCTTAACTCTTAATTCTATCAGATTCGCAAATGGACGATCCACTGGTTTGGTGCTAGACAGTGGTGCGACGCACACAACCGCTATTCCAGTGCACGATGGATATGTTCTGCAACAAGGTAACTAACTTGTGTGGTTGAATTCTTTCTAAGATATTTCAAAGATCTGCAGTTAGTTAGGTTAAACAATTGTTGAGACAGCACATATAAAAATAAATGATGAGCTAATCTAGTGATCACCAGGGACCAGATTAGAAATTACAGTTGAGATGTAAACAGGAAATATCTGTAGTGCAACATGTGCATGTATATTTGGGTCCTTTTCACTTACATAAAGCGCAAGATTACAGGTAGTCCCCGACTTACGAACGTTTGAGTCATGAATTTCTGCACATACGAACGGACCGTGAACATTTGTAGATGCGAACAAGTAGCTCACGTGTATTGTACAAAAAAATAGACACTGCAGTGCACCAGATACAAATATTTACAATTATATAGAATATTTTCAGTGTGCAAGTGAATGTAGAAAATGTCTGTCCTGTAAAGTTCGAAAAATCCTCAACGAGACAAGAGTTCACAGTCCACTACAGTGGAAAACAGCTCTGAGACAAAATGGCGTCCGTGTTTATTAATTTTCTTGGGCATGGTTACGTTTTTTGGCCACATGTGGGGAAAGGGAACAGAGATTTAGTCAAGTGGATTAGACGGCTTTACAGTGTATATTCGTGTCAAAGACATATAAGACACACTTTGTCGGATTTAAGAACAAATCCGACTTATGAACGTGCTCCTGGAACTGAACTCGTTCAAACTGAACTGAAGTATGGAACTACCTGTAAATGTTTGAAGTGTGTTTAACAGTGCACATCAATAATCCAATTCTTTCATCAATTTTTATCTGATATAAGCATTTAGCGGAGCTTTAAGATAATTATGTAAAAACTGTAGAACTGAATCTGAAATCAAATCGAGGTCGTTTCAGCTTTGAAGACCTTGTGATAACGTAAGATATCAGGAGGGCCCCTGAATTTTTCTCAGTAATCAGCTTATTCACAGCATGTATGACCCCAGAGCCAAACTCGAGATATGGACAGAAATAGTTACCGCATCCATGGCCTCTCTGTTGGAACGTATAATAGATAAGACATAGCAGCACGCTGCGCTTCTTTCTTTTGCCTGAGAGTGGCAGCAGGATGTGTGAAGCCAGTTAACTTGCATTCAAAAAGGAAACAACATTTTTTGATCATCACGACTCCCAAAATATCAGTAAACAGACATTGACTGATATTGTGAACTCACATGATCAGGTTTCTTTGCTGGAATCATGTTTTTTGGAGATGTCTTGTACATATAAATACACCCAATAGTACAAGGTGTTTAGCAGTTGAATTAAACAGCCTATGTGGGTCATACTGTATACTAACACTAAGCGGTGGTCTATGTTTTTTCTTCTTTCTATTTTTTCCCCCAGGCATTGTGAAGTCCCCACTCGCAGGTGACTTCATGAGCATGCAGTGTAGAGAGCTGTTTCAGGAATTAAATGTAGAAATTGTTCCCCCATATATGATCGCATCCAAGGTGAGGTTTGCCCGTTAAGTGTAAAGGGTGTCCCAAAAGTCTCTGTACATAGAGGATGGCTGGATTGATATTCTCCGGGTTCTTGTAAAATATCAGGTCACGGTGTACCAGGAAAAGATGAAAATATTCAAGTGCAGTTACATGCGTAACACCAGATGTTTTTACACATGTTCATCATGAATGGGAGAGAGGGCACTCTGTGTGCTTTTACAAATAAAATGGCAATTGTTTAGAGGGCTGTTTTGTAAATTAAGTCACATTGTGCTCCTCAATTATGTAACTCCCCCTATGTATGGAGACTTTCTGGACACCTTGTAGTTTTCGTGCATGCCATTATGAATTTTTTTTCCAGAGTATAGCAGGGGTAAGTGTAAGAAGATGTCATTGCATGTCACATGATTTTATGATGTCATTTTGCAATTGGAACAGATACAACACATTTTTTGTACTTAAATAGATCCTAAAATCAATTTGTCCTTTGATAGATGATGTCCAGCTCATCTGTAGTAAATTCTTCTTTGTCTCTGAGTGTGATTCCCAGCACGGTTTTGCTGTCAGAGACCAAAGTTTTACCTTTTAAAAAGTACTCTCCGGTCATCTGGGCAAGTTGAGATCAAAGCTGTGCGATTCAGTCAGTGCAATGTAATTTAATCAATCTTTTGTTGGTTGATTCAGTTAGGGCAGTGGTGGCTCAGAGGGATAAAGCACTGAGTTACTGATCAGAAGGTCACCGGTTCAAGTCTCAGCTCCACCAGGTTGCCATTGTTGGGCCCTTGAGCAAGGCCCTTAACCCTATCTGCTCCAGGGGCGATGTATCATGGCTGACCCTGCGCTCTGACCCCAGTTACGGCAGGATATGCAAAGAAAGAATTTCACTGTGCAGTGATGTATACGTGACAAATAATGGCTTTACTTGAATGGATGCTTCAGCTTGTGCATCTTGTGAGAGTATCAATTCTTCTTTTGAGTTTATGGGCAGTTGGTGCAAACCACCTATTTGCTGGACTAGTGTGTGGAGCAGATGATCAGCAAGAATGATGCTTTGCTTGAGATGTAATATTTAAACAATGAAAAACACAATTTACAAAGCAATTCACTGACTCACTCTTTCAGTCATAAAGACCACTTGATACTGTATTCAGGGATGGGGGGCTATCCCAGGAGACTTGGGTCACGAGGCAGGATACACCCTGGAAAGGGTGGCAATCCATCTCAGGGCACACACACACATACATACTCCTTCCCTGGAGGAAACCCACCAAGCACAGGGAGAACATGCAAACTCCATGCACACAGACAGTATTCGAACCTGGCTGGGAATTGAACCCAGACCCTGAAGGTGCTAACCACTACACCACCGTGCTGCCACCAAAGCAAGACAAGTATTAAAAAACTTCTAAAAGCAATTAATAAACATTGAAGTTAATCAGACATTAAACTTTAGTGCTATTGATTCAAATTGAAAATTGCAATGCCCAAAAATCAAATCGATTGATTTTATAATCTCAATATGATTCAAATAAAAAAATATTTGTCACGTACACAGTCATACACAGTACGATATGCAGTGAAATACTTATTCCCAGCTTTAGTCAGTGCTGTAAAATGTGATTGCGCACCGCCATGATGCTTATCTAAAATCCAGATTATGTTAAGCTCACTTCAAAGAAGGTTTGTTTGTGTGACCTTATTTTCTGTGCAAGTCTGAATCCCACTGACTGATGATGCAAGTACAATGTAGTTTTGTCATTGGAGGACCAAAGTGTTATTTAGGGGTGAGCACAAACTACAGGCTTCGACAGTTTCGTGGTTTTATTTCCTGGAAGCATGATGTGTTATTTCGGGTGAGCAAACGTTTTTCACGACTGAATAAAGCAGTGAGTCCACGCGCATATTTCTTGTTTCACTGGGAAGTACACTACCACTCAAAAGTTTGATC
The DNA here is from genome assembly GCA_030347435.1 of Clarias fuscus. Lineage (NCBI taxonomy): Eukaryota > Metazoa > Chordata > Actinopteri > Siluriformes > Clariidae > Clarias > Clarias fuscus. The sequence goes on along the minus strand of CM059206.1, from coordinate 12,105,941 downwards.
ACTTTTGAGATCACTTTAGAAATTGTATTCTTTTCTAAGTAAAAACAAAGAAATTTGCAAGAGATCCCAAACTTTCAATCGGTAATGTATGTCACACTACACCACACATCTGTTTAAATTTGTTAAAAAATTAAAACAAACTCCGAAATGCAGCATTGTTGAAGTACACTTAATTAATTTATTATTAACACAAGTTGTAGCTGCTTACACTGCTGTCCTCTCATTAAAGGATTCCGTGCGTGAAGGTGCGCCAGCTATCTGGAAGAAGAAGGAGAAACTACCTCAAGTTACTCGCTCATGGCACAACTACATGTGTAACGTAAGGACGTGCCACGGTTCAGAGACTATGCTCCATGTGTACTGTAGGATAATAACGTAATGCTGTGACACACTCGCGTCTAATCAACTGTGCTGTTTTTTTGCAGACTGTTATTCAAGATTTCCAGGCCTCCGTCTTGCAGGTTTCAGATTCACCTTATGATGAACAGTACGTCCATGTATTCTGTACCACACAATCTGTTTAAAATCCCCTCAGTGTAAGCAGTGATTGATGTTATACGTGGAGGAAGAGAACCCTCTCACTGTGGTCTTGTGGCATTTGCAGGGTGGCTGCTCAGATGCCGACTGTTCACTACGAGCTCCCGAACGGCTACAACTGTGACTTCGGAGCTGAAAGACTGAAGATTCCTGAGGGGCTTTTCGACCCTTCTAATGCAAAGGTCGGCTCTGTTGAATAGGTCACCATGTGATTGCTTTGTATTTCAAAGACAGTATCGCATATTAAGGTGCACTTTGTGTGTTTGTTTATAGGGCCTGTCAGGAAACACCATGCTGGGAGTAGGCCATGTTGTGACCACCAGTGTTGGCATGTGTGACGTCGATATCCGACCAGTAAGATATTGTTGGGCATTTATTATTAAGTTTTAACATTTAAAGTATTATTAATTAATACAAAGTATTATCACTAGTGACACTAGCTAATTATTGTCAATTCTTAGCTCTTGTTTTGGTACCGGAGTGAGATTGCAGTGTTCTGACTTGTGTACATTAAAGAGCTGCAGGAAGTTTGAAATTGCAGCAACTTTGATATATGGACTGAATCCTGACCGTATTTATTTTTCCTTTCCCTTAGGGTCTGTATGGCAGCGTGATAGTTACTGGAGGAAACACTCTCATCCAAGGATTTACAGATAGACTAAACAGAGAACTGTCGCAAAAGACACCACCGGTTTGTTTTCCTGTGTATTCAGTATAAATGTGACATTTATTCGGCTTGTCTGCAATATGTCTTTTCCACATTCTAGAAGCTTAATGATTCAGAGTAGCCAATTCCCAACCTTCAGTGGCCCACCTAAAACTTTTAATAGTATCTCTAACTAAAATAAATGAAGATTAATGCATACGTCTAGAGTTAAACCTCGGATTGTGAGTATAATTCGTTCCAGAAGCGTGCTTGTAAACTAAAGCACTCGTATAAGAATTTCGAATTTCTCCATAAGAAATAATGGAAACTCGGATGATTTGTTCCACAAATGCATTCATATAAAATTCATTAATACAAAATATAAAGTAAAAATAAAACAAATTAATCTGCACTTTACCTTTGAAAATAATTGTGGCTGGTGTGAGATGAGGGAGAGGAGGGGGGCTACTGTGTAGGACGACTTTTACACATGCGCGCACACTAACAGAATCACTGCTCTCTGACGGAGTCTTTGTCTGCAAATTGGAATCTAATAACTTTTTACCTCCTTTTGAGGTTTTCGCTGAAATGCCAATGGAATTTAATTAATTGATTCATTTCAATTAAATCCCATTTTTTTTTATTAGTTAACCTTTTTAATGTCATTGTTTAATCATACATTTTTATGATTATTTGTAAACTTAATTGTATTGGAAATTCAAAAAAATTTATTTGATACATTTATTGAAAATGACCTCTTGGAACTCCTCTGCAGTACAACCATGATCCACTAGAGGGCAGACAGCCCCACACTTTGGCAATTTTTTTGTATCCTAATTAATTTTCCTTTTTCCATTCACAGAGTATGCGCTTGAAGTTAATAGCCAACAATACCACCCTGGAGCGCAGGTTCAGCGCCTGGATTGGAGGGTCTATTCTGGCGTCACTGGTGAGTACTGCTTCACACATCTTCAGCACTGTGGGTCTATCGACTGTGCTGTCCCGGTCTGTGGATTTCATGATTATTTCAATCTTCATTTTCAGGGAACCTTTCAACAAATGTGGATTTCCAAGCAGGAATATGAGGAAGGAGGGAAGCAGTGTGTAGAGAGGAAGTGCCCTTGACCAACCTGACCAGCTTGCTTTTGGCCTTTTGATTCTTTCATTAAAAAAAAAAAAAAAGCTTCTGATTGAACAGGCCTTCTTAGTGGACTCAGGAACATAAAGGACACTTGTACTGAAATTATACAAAAATTAGCCCTGCTTTCTTATTAAATGTTTTTGATTTTATAACTTGGTAATAATTGTCAAGTCAAAGTCTTTTTCTATAATCAGTGTTTTTGTGTCATGTTTGGCAGTTCAAAGAAAAAAAAGTCAATTCTGTATTTTAGATAAACATGGTGCATCATTCATTACATACCGTATACAAGTAAACTAAGATCCTCTATCCTTCAAATTGGCTAGAGAGAAAATGATTTATGTAAGCAATATAGTAGTAAACTACTTGTTTTTAATCAATGATTGGCGGTTTGGAAAATAAAGTTTTTTTGTGACAGCTTTGTGTTTTTATTTCTTCACATCATGCTTCATTATGCATTTCAAATTGACGTTACTGGTATTTAGCTTCTCTATGAATATTGAAAAAATGACCAAGAAATGTTCAGCGATCAATATCAGTTGTCGTGTAGCGTCAGAGCTCGTACTCAAGGCTTTACTCAGAGGTAGCCGTGATTGAAACACTGTGCTGTACCTGCAGTAGGGCTGCATTAATGGGGGGGGGGGGGGGGAGAGAAGAGATCAGTCCACACATGAAATCGGTTCATATATTTAGCATCATTCTATTTTTAGCCTTCGCTATCTCATGCACGTGCAGTCTTTTTAGGGAAGGCATCAGCCAGTTTCTTCTGATTTTGTTTCTCTTTTCTTTCCCGCCTTGTTTTACTCCTCAGGTGTTTCTCAAGACTTAGCCTGAAATTAGATAGATTTAAAAATTAACACATATAAGCATGTACTTCAGTCTGAGATGTTTTGCTAGTCAGTTAAATCCAGGTTTTCAGGCTCACCTTGTGTAAGGGGCGACAAATAACGGTGTATAGAAACGTTTCCTTTTGTAGATCTTGTTCATGTTCCAGGGGATAGGATGTTCTCTAAAACGGTACCTATTTCCGGGACATAAAAATGCCACGTTAAACTTTAAATATATATTTCCAAATACAGGCCTGTCAGAGAGCGAAAATAGAACTGCTTACCAGAACGTCTTGCCGAAAACATTTTTCCTCCATTCTCCAGGCCTGCCTTTTTCCTGTCCTGTCTGTAATAAACGGAGAGAGTCTTCTCGCTCTTTTACAATGGTGTCGAGTCTCTGCATTGATCTTTCCACCTAGTGAAACAAAACCTTTCGTTATTTCTAAATCAGTGGTTCTCAAAGAATGATTGTGGGAGACCCAGATGCCTGTGTTAAGCTGCAGTAATGGAAATCCCAACCCAATCTCCGAGAGATTACATTTATTATGGACGTTTATCTAATCACTGGAATTCAGTGTGTTTAATTGGCACTGCTGAGAAAGTATAAAGACACTTAGATATAGACAAAGTCTTAGTTAGTTATAGTCGACCTGTAGGTCACTACAAGTCAAACTGTCTGGACTCTCAGAAAGTGTGTTTCTGTGTTTATGTTCCCTGGTTGGGAGCTGTTGCACAATAAGGAGGAATTTGGCAAAAACAGGAGGAAGTTAGTAACCACTAAATTGTATACACGAGGAGCGTTCAAGTGAATCCAAGACTGTTGACTGTGCAGAATGACAGAACACAGTTTTGAGAGTAAAATCTCCATTTATTTCTCTACGTAATCCCCTGCTACACTAAAATATAGCCAGAAAATTACTGAGGATTTTATAAAAGTTAAAAGCACTCTGGACTTTATAGGTGAGCCATCTCAAGTTTATTAAATTAAAGTTACCAAACTGGTAACTACTGTAAGATTAATCCATGCTGATAAATATTAATGCATTCTTAAACATTCCAAGTATTTTTTTGGGGAAAAAAAGAAATTTGCCATTTAAATAAACTGAAAACAATCTCGCACCTGAGGTATATGGTGACAACTGGTCAGAGAATTAAACGGTCTGCTCACCTTCTTAATGCGCTCTGGACTAGGCATCGGAAGAGACTGCCGTTTCGACTCTTGCTCTATAGTATTTAACATGTTCTTTTCCTTTAAAAGCACATACCTGCAACGTAAAAAGTATGATCATAGAGTTAACTATAGGGTCAGCATAAACAACGTTTAATAATTAAGTCAAATCCTATCTGCAGTGATGTACTGCACACTTTCATTTTTACAGTTATAAGACTGTCAATTTAATGGACACAACTATGCAGCGAACCACATAAAACCATACACATACAGAACCAGCTGTCTCTATACTGTTTACCCTGTCTTGGGAGGCCTTGAGCCCATCCCAGGGGATTTAGGGCGCAAGGCGGGTACTCCCTGGACCAGGTGCCAGTTCACTGCAGACACTGCACACACTACAGGATAGCATGCAAACTCCACTACACCATGCTAACCACTACACCATACATTATATTCTTGTGCTTTGTATCTTTTATAGTAAAGGGTCGCCACATAAGATGATTTGGATGTCTTTCCTGTTACAACCTATATTTTTTTGTCATTAATGTTTGCCAGTTAACCACATTAGAGATCATTGTCAGTGCCACTGTGATATTTATGCCTAATACTTAGACGCTGTTGTAACTAAAATGTGTGTACTGTGCTTAAACCAGTTCTCGTGGGCACCTGGAATGGGATCATACACTAAAATATGGCCAAAAAAATGTCAATCTCTAAGATTTCATTTCATCACCTTAAGCTACGGGGTCAATCTGATCTCATCAGACCACATGACCCTTTTCCATTGTTCCAAACTCCAATCTTTATGCTCCCTAGCAAACTGAAACTTTTTTCTGATTAGTCTCACTAACAAACGAAGCCGTTTAGTCCAAATCCTGCGAGTTCCCATCACATTGTGTGTATGAAATTGCTCTTACTTTCACTATTAAACATAGCTATGGGTTTTAATATTGATTTTTACCATGCGACTTTACAAAGCATTCTCAGTTCATGTTTTTTTCCCGACCACATTTCTGCCACAAACTTCACAAACACAGGGTACAGACAGTTCAGTAATATCCTTTCAGGTTTAAAAAAAATGTGCTGAAGATTTCTTAACCCAGTTCCTAATAATTTCAAATCTCCTTAGTTGTTTTCTTTGCTTGATGCAGCCCAATCATCTGACCCTTCTGTAATAGTGACTTTTTCTCTGCCAGACAAGGGTTAGTTAAATGTGTGTGTGCAAGGTGAGAAATAAAACAATTAAGTGTTTCTTATGAGAATACAAGCATATTGTCAATACATTGCATTAATGTTTATTTTTATTTATTCTGCATTTATGGTGCTGGTTGGCGATGTTATGCATAGCCAATCCGCAGTGAACAGTGGTGTTAGCCCTGCCTCTGCCAAGAGCACAGCTGGTGCCAGTTTTAAGCAGTAAAAAAAAAAAGACTATTCTGGTAGCCAGGAGAAATGGAGATGAGCAGAACTCCAGGTTTTTAAATGATCTGGTTGACAGCAGTTACAGAAGATTTATAAAAATCAATCACCTCTTGTTGTTGCATGAAATTCTAGATATTTGTGCTTGTCTGTCTTGGTTAAAAAAATCTGATTTCACTTTTGCACAACTTTATTGGAACTGAGACTTAGTTTTGATTATTATAAATCTAAATGTAATCAAATGAATATGTTACCACAGCTTGTGCAAGTCATCGTTACTCTTTGCTCTAAGCTGTTTGGCTGTCCATGGAGAACCTGTGAGAATTCAAACAAACAACAAAATTAATTATGTTGCATAATTAACAAAAGTCTCATTTCATATTACTATGAGTTTAACGGTTTAAAATGCTCTGCTAAATGATAAGACGCTGTCTCTGAAATGTTATGACTGATACAAAGATCAACCTTAACATTAAGACCACCAGCTGTTGTTATGAAACGTCTTCTGACACTTAGCTAATGTACATCATCAGTGATGTATTGAGTAGGCCCCCTTGTGCCAGCAATGATTTGTGTGTCCTTTCTATGGAGATCAGCAGTAACCTTTCCAGTAATTACAGCTACAGTAGTCTTATATTGGATCAGAGTACATAAAGCAACCTTAATGTTTAATTCTTTTCATCACTTTTGGTCAGTTCTCACCACTGAAGAACAGGAGCAGCTCACAAGAGCTTCAGTTTTCCAGTTGCTCTGACCCAGTCATCTAGCCAACCAAAATTTGGCCCTTTTTAAAGTGACTTAAATCCTTATACTGTACTTGCCCATTTTTTTCTGTTTCCAACACATTAACTTCAGGGGCAAAATGTTAGACATTGCTATCTAACATACTCACACACTTACAAGTGCCATTGGCACAAGATAGTGTAAATGCAGCTACTGTAAGAAGGGACAAATTGTGATGACTAGACGACTGGGTTAAAGCAACTCCAAAACTGCAGTTTTTGTGAGATATTCCCAGTCTGCAGTGGTCAGGACCTCACAAAAGTGATCCAAGGAAGGAAAACCGATGAACTGGTGACAGGGTCATGGGCGACCAAGGCTAACTGAGGCATGTGGGGAGTGAGGGCTCCAGTCCAGTCCAATCCAATAGAAGAGCTACTGTAGCTCAAACTGCTAAAAAGGTTAATGCTGGTTTGCTTAGAAAGGTGGCAGAACATACAGGTCATTACTGTTTTGTTTGAAGAAGGGGGACCTCCTCAGGAAGAAAAAAATATATATGCAGGAACAATTCATTTTTTGTACCAAAAATGAAATAAGTTTTTTTTTTTTTTGACTGATTTTAACATTTACTAACTATTTACTATGATTAGTTTTTAAGCCATACGGCTGAAAGCAGTTACAGAATATTTTCAATAATCAATAACCTTGTTGTGCATAAAATTCTAGATATTTGTTCTTGTTTCTCTTGGTTAAATAATCTGATACAGTTTTACAAAATTCCACTGGAACTCAGTGACCCTGAGAGTTTTTGGTTTTATTTGACAGGTTTCTAAATCTGAGTGGAATAAAATCGAACTGTTACCACATACATACTGTATAATGGTCATAATGTTACAGCTGACCAGTGTATGTGTGAATAAGGCACAGTAATAATAAAACTCAACAGGTAACGACAATCACTTTAAGACCTGGTTAGTAAGTTTTATAAAGGTGATGGAGATTCAGTGCTACCTGATTTAACTGCAGTCTCTCCCCAGTTCTCAGGCAGGTCAAAGAACTCCTCCAGGCCGCATCTGCTGGCGGATGTGTGGAGAAGACGAGCAGGCCCAGGACGGCTGAATAGGGAAAGATTGTAGTTTTGCCTGGAAAACGGGATAAGGTAGTGTTCATAAGCGCATTATAACGTTTAATAGTGACACATTCACAGCCTTCCTGTGCTGCTAGCAAAGGTTAGTGCTGACAAAACATGGCCTGGAGTTAAACAATAACAAAGAAAAATGACCTCTGTAGACAGGAATGATAGTTAACCGATGAATATTGAGCTTTGTTTGGCAAAGATATTTTAACAACGCTTTGAAATTGTCGGCAAAGTGAGATGAGACGGCATGCAGTGGCCGCCGCCATCTTGAACAGCAATGTCAACGCCGAGCTGGGTTGCCAGATAATGTCACCAGAAATCACCGTTCACCATCAGCAACTTGAAATTCCTTTCATCCATCTATATAGGAACCTCTGTAGCCCCACTAGGGATTGTGGAGGCCAATGGTGATTGCCATTGTATTTATTCACATTTTACGACCACCAGTCAGTATTCGCACCCACATTCACATAAAGCATTCTTAAGTTCAGCCTTTATTCGTCACAAATACGTTCATTACTGCACAGCGAAAGTCTTTATTATTTGCATATGCATCGTAGCCTGGGGTCAGAGTCAGCTTTTTCCCCCTCGGTTCCCCTGGAACACACAAGGTTATGGACCTTGCTCAAGGGCCCATCAGTGGCAACTTGGAGGAGCTGGGGCTCCAACCACCATTGTTCTGACTAGTACACCACGGTGCTGCCTAATTTAATTTATTACACTGTTAGAAACATTGTTCAGTACTAGAGGGAACCAGTTTATTAAATTATAAGGATGTATTTTCTTCCAGATTTTTTTATTGTTGTGTGTGTGGTAGAATGGATCAAAACAGTGAATTCCATTGTTACACATAACAACAACAACAACAACAACAATAATATTAATAAGTGTGTCACACATGTCTCTGCATTTGTTTAAAAATGTCATAATTTATTTTGTAGTTTCATGCAAAACTATTATGTCTGTCATTGGTGTTGCCCAATGACATCATAGTGTGTAAGAAACTAATTTGTTTTTGACATACTTAAAAATTATGTGGTTTTATACATTTGGCAAATAGTTTAGATAATTCTTAAAATCAATCATTTTTGTTACCAGGAAGGTAAGTAACACTCACACACTCATTCACTCACTTATCGTCTATACTGCTTTAAATACAGCATACAAAAACATAAAAATGCATCAATCTTTGCTTTTTGTGAATTCATAAAATTTAAAAGTAAGTTCTTGCTATTAAAGAAGTTCTGGGGGTGAAAGAAGAAATACATTTCAGGAGATTTTTATAACCTAAATTTCACCTTTTCTGGGGAATGACACTACTACAGTATACGAAGGTGGTTTTCTGCACAATTTGGCAACACAGGTCCATGATTTTATATTTTACAAACAAAATCCCTTTATTTTGATATGTTTAAAAACACATAATAAAAGACATTAAATGTTTCGGTATTTTTTGTTTGTCTGTAGAAAATGTAATGTAGTGTATGTGATGTTTATTTTTTAGACCAGGTATAACCCAGTCGACAATAAACAAATCACAAAAAAGTAAAATTGCTATTTTCATTAATAAAAGCTCTTTTAATAGTAAAACAGTTAACAATAATACAAAAAAAAAAAGTATACAAATGCATACATAACCATAAGAAATAAGGATGAAACATCGACTGAAACTAATAAGTTTTACTTCCGTCGCACGTGTGACGTCACTACCAACGGACGAACCAATCATTGAAGTCCTCGGTTAAGCCCTGCCCCAAACAGTCATGGCGGCTCTGAGCGTCCTGCGGGCTGCGGCAGCCTTTGCCGCCAGGATTAATCCCTTAAAACGTGCAAATCAGCCGGCAGATCTACTTTCCAGGGCAGTAGTACGCTCAGAACAAGGTAAAGCATGCAAAAGTTTGTCGAAACTCATCACATATTCCTACAGACGCTTTAATATTAGCAGTGACCTTGTCCTCGCTGTTTAGCCTAGTAAGCTAATCAGGCAGGCTGTGCTCTCAACGGAACCTTTAATTCCAACAGAAGGACACTACACAGGGTGTTAAACCGAGGCTATGACATTATAAGGAGGGCATTTATATTCGGTTTGGTATTGAATAATGTTTTAAAACTTTTTTTTATCATTGTGTCTCACTGTAGTCAACGCTAATCTAGTTATTATTACATCTGTTGTCATAACAACAATGCTCATAGTATTACCACTATGATCACCAGCCAGGTTGTTTTTAAGTAACGTGAGCAAACATGTCTATAAAGCATAGCATACATCGATCAGCCATAACATTATGACCACCTGTCTAATATTGAGTAGGTCCTCTCTTTTGCTACCATAACACTTTTGCACTGTCTCTTCTGACACCTTTCTATTACAAGCAGCATTAATCTTGTCAATTTAATTTACCCTAACGCTTTTATTTAATTGGATTATACAGGCCAGCCTCCGATCCCCATGTGCATCATGATGTAAGCCATGTCGGCGGTTCACAGCTTTTCCTTCCATAGATCACTTTTGGTAGGTCCTGACCACTGCACACCAGAAACATCCCACAAGGACAGCAGATTTGGAGTTGCTCTGACGTAGTCCTCTACAGCCCCCTATGGTCCTTGCTAGAGTCACTCAGATTCTTTTGCTTGCCCATTTTTTTGCTTCTAACACATCAACTTCAGGAAAGGAACGGTTCATTTGCTGCCTAATATATCCCACCCACTTCCAATATCATTGTAATTGTGATATTGAAAATTTAGCTACTGTGAGAGGTGCCAATTTGTCATGGCTAGACAACTGGGTCAGAGCAACTCCAAAACTGCAGCTCTTGTGGGATGTTCCTGCTCTGTGGTGGTCAGGACCTATCAAAAGTAATCCAAGAAAGGAAAATTTGGTCAAATTAAGGAAAAGGTTAATGCTGGTTGTGTTAGAAAGGTGATAATGATAAGGCTGATCAGTGTATTTAAAACACAAAAAAAATTTTAACAGTTAATTTTAAAAGAGCATTAAAGCATTTGAAGCAAATAACCCTTTATCCTGTTTCAATTTCTGCATCTACTTAAAGCCTGTTTCTTATGCTTTGTAAATAGTTTTCTGTCAGGTTTGCATGATTCTTGTTTTTCTTATGTTCATATAGTTGTCCAACATTACACAACTGTATATCAACTAGGGGCCACCCGATATGATGTTATCACGTTAGCTCCAATCTGATTGACCTCCTGGCCAATCAGATTTGAGAATTTAACAGCACTTTGGTATAATACATGGTGTAATTATATATAATTAAGGACATTTGGAACAAAGTCAGAGTGTCACTTGTGCCTCATTGTCCTGTCCAGCTTGGCTGGTTGTTGCAACAGAAAGACAACTTTAAGTGCTGATAGAAGCTCTGCTGCAGTGTAGAGCCTGCAGTGTATGTCACATGTCTGCCATGTACAGGATGGCTTCATAAATAAACTCAATCAGGAGCATATTAGGGTAGATTTAACAGCCATCTGTGAAGAGGTTTACAATTACTTGAGTTTATATGTTCATAGGAACACTAACTGAAATGAAGCATGCCTTCCTGACGTATCTGTTTGCTATAATTTTTCTCTTTTCTCCATAATCTTTCTTGTATACTTCTCAGTCTGGGACGACGTCATTAATTGTATTATGTTTTTGTATCAGTTGCTGTACGTTATGGAAGTCATGGGAAGAGAATGTTTGTCGTCAAGCCCACTGACTTTTATGATAGAAGATTTCTCAAGTTGCTGGTAAGTCTTGAAAAGCAGTCCTTAGACAGATGTAGATTTGGAAAAATGTGCTAAAGGTGGTTTTATGTTTTACATGTTACCAAATTTTTTATTTCACTTTAAAAAAAGAAAAAAAAAACTTTTTGGAAAGTTGCATTTTTGTTGCTATTACCTTAAGTGATAAGTTTGTTGTTTTAAGTTAAGAGGGATGTTTATTGTAGAAGTAAACTAAAAGTATTTTATCTCCATCAGCAATATTACATCCTGCTCACCGGGATCCCCGTTGCAGCTTTTGTGACGTTCGTGAATGTTTTTGTCGGTAAGTTAAATTCTCGTTATTTGACGTTATTGATGACGCATGATGTCTTTGGTATATAACGTGGTCCTTATGTCCTAGGTGAGGCTGAATTGGCTGAAATCCCTGAGGGCTATGAGCCAGAGCATTGGGAGTACTACAAGGTATAGTTAGTATAAAAATATATTGCAATACGAGGGGCATTCAAGTCAAACCGGGACTTGTGAATGAAGGTGTAAAACTGATTGACATTTACAGCAGACATCAAGTACAATACAATACAGTGATGATTATGGTGCAAACGATAGTCCCAGCCGAGTTTGCTTAGAACCCACTGCGGTTGTTCCCATGAACATTAAGCTAGTAGAATTCCTGATTCCTGGTCCTTGAAAACTGACAGATATCTTCTTGCCAAATAGCAGAAGAGACACATCTGTCTGAGGGAACTGTAAACACAATCATTCACAAATGGCACTTTCACATTGCAAGCGACTTCCAAATGATTGGGCCATTACAGGAGTTTCTGGGAGGCCAGTGTTTCAATCGTGATGCAGGCGGTCTGATCATGGCTCCAGCATATTGAGACAACTTTCTATCACAGTGGTAACCAGGCACTCGTGAAATGCTTAGATAAAGGCCTTAGTGTAGCTGCAGTTTATATACAGAAATAACTTTTTTTACTTCTCATAACTGTGTTCTTTTATTCTGCTAGTCCCGGTTTGACTTGAATGCTCCTTGTATTATTATTTCAGGGCTCGCAATACAAATGTGGTCAGGTTGTTTTTCTTGACTTTACAGAGCTGTCTAGACATTAAATGCGTGCGGACTGTATACACTTAATGTTTATGGATCTTTGTGTTTTATTGTGTCCAAGCATCCCATTACTCGATGGATTTCCCAGTACGTTTATGACAGTCCGGTGAAGGATTATGAGAAAATGATGGCACTTATCCAGATTGAGGCTGAGAAAGCTGAAATGAGGTTGGTCCTTTTTATAAGGGTATACAATTACTTGATTTTCCATGTTATACATATTTCGGGACATGGACAAACAACTGATCACACTGTTTATGATAGCCATGCAGCTCATTTTTAAACCAATCCAGAATTCCTTTAAAATTTAAAAGTATTGTAAAATGACTTTACATTCATCCACAAATACCTTCGGGATGAAGAAATCAGTTTTACATCACCCAGCACATACACAGCATATTTATTTATTATTTATTCATTTATTTATTAGAGTGAAAGATGAAAAGCCAAAGTGAAAATGAAAAATACAGAACTGCCTGGCTAAGAAAATGTCACCACTTCAGAAGGGTCAAATTACTCAAGTACCTGAAACAATTAAGGAGATTTGAAATGACTGGAATTGGGTTAAGAACTGTACAGCACATTATTAAAACCTTTAAGGACTGTGCTGAACCTTCAACTTTGTGGAACAAAAGTGATTAGAAAGAAGTCATGGGATGAAGATCACTTAAATGTGTGGTAATAAACTGATGGTAGAAATCACAGATATGATTATATGTAAATAAGAGCATTTCCACATGCACACAAAGTGATTTTGTGAACTCCGATGGGTACGTCAGGGTGAGAAGTGAAGTTCATGAAGTGACACAAAGTAATATGGGTGCCAAAAAATTTGTATACAATTTTATTAACTTGATCACTATCTGAAGGAGTCCTCTCTTCAGCTCTGTTTCACTTGGAAACTATTTTCTAGGCTGAAAATAAAAATTGAAGTCTATAATGAGGAAACTAATGAGATCAATATTGCAAGGCAATGTGGGAATAAATTTTATTGTTAAAAGTTTGACAGTCAGTTAATACTGTATTAAAGTAACTTTTGTTTAAAATGAATGTTATTGCTTGTATTTTATTGTTTTGCGATTGCTTTATGAACCATATTGATGACTTTTTAAAAAATGTTATTATTATTATTAGACAAAAACATCTTGAAGTTCGGAAGCACATGAGGGCCAAAGGAGACGGACCCTGGTTCCATATCGAAACAGTTGATAAGAACCTAATCGACCAGAGCCCCAAAGCAACACCTGACAATTAAGCCTGGATATCTAATCCCATCACCTCAAACCTGCCCCGAACTATTGTCATTATACAATGTATAATGGATACTGATATTTGTGCAAATATACTTGTTCTTTTGCCACTGGCACCAATAAAGTGTAAAGTGTGACGCCAAATTCCAGTATTCTGTTTTTTTCTTTTTAATTATTAGCATTTTAAACTTTTATTAATTTCCCAAATATAACATTTAAAATTGTTTAATATCAAACCTGACATTTCATTTCCCTAAATGTAGGACAATAAAATGGGTGCTTTGATTAATTTCAGGAAAAAGAACAGTGCAACCATAAAGTAATACATCTACCGTATATGTTCTACACCCAAATGAAAATAGATGAGAATGCACACAAGTTTGTTTTATGTCTGTTCTTTGGGAAGAGTAGAATTTGCACAAAAATATTCATAACCCTGTCATTATGATACATAGAACTTTAATAGTTTTTTAGCTGTACTATAATAGAGCAAGTACTTGTCTAATCACTTGCACATCAAGTGTTTAAATTAATGAGCAAATTTTACTGGTACATTTGAGGTCATCAATCAAATTCTGCAATATTTTTAGTTGATGATCAATCCTTCACAGTAAGCATTGTATATAAATTTTATGGAGTCTCTGCTGCCTCAGGAGATAGGTCACTATCTCCAGGCAGAGTTGATCCACCTTGTTTCCATTTTTTAAATAATGGATTTAATTGTAGTCTATGATGTGTTTAATGTTTGGAATTAAATTTTGGAGACAAACCATTTGCCCTGGACTTGTTTTGATAGCCCTTTAACACATCTTGACACTTGAACTGCACATACAGTAGCTGAACTTTTTAGCTGATTTTATGACTTGTGATCGCAAATCATTTCTTCAACAAATAATTTAGTTTCATATTGGTGAATATTTATGCAGTCACAACTATTTTATTTTAATTTGGTTTCAATTTGGCAATAATGTTGCAAGCGATATAGGGTTATTTTCTGTAGGTGCATGAAATATAATCCCATCAAGGTGAATATTACTTCTAGGGTGTAAGAAAGACTACAAAATGAGCAAACATGTGAGGGGGTGAATATTTATGCAAGCCACTGTAAACAAGGTCACATTGCCCTTACATTCTTGGCACTTATTGCAGGACAAAACATTCAGGAGGCTGAAGATTTATGCAAGGCATAAAACATAATCTTAAGATTGATTTTTTTAATTTTATAGCCAATAATTTTATATAAAATTATATTTAACAAGTAAAACATTCATATCTAAAAGACATTTTTCAAGGTAGCATGGTGGTTTAGGGTTTAGTGAGGTGGCTTAACACGTTTCCCAAGTTCCCTTCGTATAGGCTCCAATTATCGCATGGTCCCACATAGGATATTGTGTATAGAGAGTGAGCGATTGAGTAAACAGAATGGCAAGTATAATTAATGTCTTATACCTCTACTTTTAATTGCTATAACTCAGTTTCACTTGGCTATCCTCTGATATTCATCCTTATTTACCTATATTTGCACATTAATTTCACACTCACTCACTGTCTATACTGCTCTATCCTGTATAGGCTTGTATAGGATAGGCCTGGAGCCTATCCTAGTAAACGTAAGGCATGAGACAGGGTACATCCTGGACTGGACACACACTCAACGAACAATTTGGGAATATCAATGAACCTACAGTAATCTGCATGTTTTTAGAATGTGGAAAGAAACTGGAAAACCCTGATGAAGCCCTCTAAGCACAGGGAGAACATGCAAACTACACACGTACATAAACCCGGTGCAGGAATCGAACCCTCAACATTGAAGGTTCAAGGCTAATATATTCAGTATATATAAATTTTTTTTTTTCTTAGTCATTTCTGTTGACGCATGGTCATCTACCACATGTTTTTTTCTTGCTACACTACACAATTGACGATTGGTAGTTGTAACTACATATCTGTTACTACATTTATTATGTTACTGGTCAGTATGTTTGAATTCAAAAAAGTATCTATCTGCACTATATGAACAAATATCTTCGGCAGAACCTGCAATGATATTATATCCAAATACATATACTTCAATACATAGTCGGTCCCCCTTTTGCAGCTATAACAGCTTCCACTCTTCTTAGAAGGCTGTCCACAAGATTTTGGTGTGTTTCTGTGGGAATACGTGCTATTCATTCAGTAGAGCATTTATGAGGCCAGGCAGTGATGTTGGACGAGAAGGCCTGGGTTGCAATCTCTGTTTCAGTTTATCTCAAAGCTGCTTGATATGGGGGTTGAGGTCAGGGCTCTGTGCGAACTCATCGAACCATGTCTTTATAGTCCATGCTTTGTGCACTGGTACACAGTCACATTGGAATAGAAAAGTGCCTTTCCCAAACTGCTTGCCACAAAGTTGGAAGCATAGCATTGTCCAAGATGTCTTACATTTACATTTAGGCATATGGCAGACGCTCTAACCCAGAGCGACTTACAAAAAGTTCTTTGAAGTTTCTGTCATCGGATAGATACTTACATTGAGTTACTAGGTTATCAACTGCAATCAGTCAAACACTGTTGGGGGGAGGGGGGGGGGGTGGTTAGTTCAAGCAATGAAGAAAAAGATACGTCTTGAGTCGCTGTTTAAAGATTGCGTCATTTAAAGATGTATTGGTATGCTGAACAATTAATTGGGTATAAGGGGCCTGATTGAAACACCTGAATTCAATAATGAACAGGTTTGGACAAATACTTTTTTTCCCCATATAATCTATCAATCTATCAATCTATCTATCCTGTTTGTTGTAGCAGCAGGACATTTAAAATGTATCATTTGTATTTGTAAGCAATAAAGGCATTCCTTCACCATTAAGCTAATGACGTAATCGTATAACCAGACAATACAGTAAGAGGGAATCAGGTACTGTTAAATCTACAGTATATGACAAATATTTGCATAACCTCCACCCTCTGCGTGTTACAGCCAATAGGAAAGCGCATCTCCGTGAATAAATTAAAATCCTAACCAATCAGCGTTTAGGGGTTCTGCGAACGGGGTGACCGGGTTCGGCTGTGTTTTCTGAGCAGCACGGCAGGTCCGCGCCTCCGCCCACCTCCAGTGTGTTTTCGTCGTCACATCCCTCCTGTTTGCGGTGTGTGTGTGTGTGTGTGTGTGTGGCGGGGGGGATGTCGGCTGTGCGCGGGTTAAAAATAACCCCATCATCTCCTGTTCTCCGGGTTAACACTCGTCTGTGGGTCACTTGAGCGTTCAGCGGCTGACAGCAGGAAAGGAATATGCGAAGATGGCCACGGACCTGGGCGAGCTGCTGGTGCCGTACATGCCCACTATACGGGTGCCGAGATCAGGAGACAGAGTGTATAAGAGCGAGTGCGCCTTCTCCTATGACTCTCCGGTGAGTTCTCGTGTTTAGTAAAGAGAGAATCGCAGGTACAAGGGCTTGGACCGCACTGCTTTTCTTTGGCACGTGTGATGATCTGCGCGGATTTGCACGTCCCTGTTTGAACATGACAGCATATGCGGAAACAATCTCACACACATGCACACACACACACACACACACAGGGTCTTGTTTACATCTTAGAAGGAGACGCTTTGTTGTTGTAGGTTTAACAGTTATGAGATAAATATATATAAACACACACACACACACACACACACACACACACACACACACACACACAGATGGGTGAAAGATGTCTAGTTTGAAGTGCCCAAGGATATGTATTACCTTCAAATCTTATTATCTATAAATAGAAATAGAGGCTGTGTGAATGGTCCAGGAGGCTCACATGTTGTCTGTCTGTCTGTCTGTCTGTCAGAGAAAAAAAAGAAAAACCATAGCCACTTTTTGCTTGATGTCTTGCAACACAAGGAAGGCCTTTGATCTATTTATTAAACCAGGCTTTCCAGGACAACATCCAGTGATGCTCTGATCCCAAACCTCATTCACACCTCGTTGTCCATATGCTGTTTTAATGCTCTAGAAGTGTCCCTTAGCTGTAGCCATTTTAAAGGTGACTCAGCTGTTTGGAGTTCACTGCAGACTATTTTTACCCCATTGCTGTTAAAGCTCATGTGTCACCCCGAGCTGCTAAGAGCGTCTTCTTTCTTTTCTTTTTTTAAATTTTTTTTTCCGAGACCCGGGGTCACTACTCTGGCCCGTTTCACTGCATTAGTCTAGACAAGTTTTCTCTTAATGTAACTATACAAACGCGTCACTTTTAAAGTGATAGTGAATCTACGGTACTTTTAAATCTGTAAAAGTCTCGAGATTTCGGGGTTTGTATTTTAAAATGTCCACTCTTAGGATTCACAACAAGTCAGGTTTCTTTCAGTTTTTTCTCTGCAAAAAAGAAAAGGCTAATCCAGCGCTTTAGTTTATTTCAGTTTGCCGTCAGGAGCATTGTTGTATAAAAAGTTTTTCTCTATATAACAGTCTACAGATTAGGAGCATAACAGGAGAACAGGAGCAGCGTACATGAATATTCAAACATTCCTTATAAAAATATCCTGATTGGTAGTTATCACAGTCTTGTGGACAATACAGTTATGCATTTGTCTTGTATATGTATATATATATATATATATATGTGTGTGTGTGTGTGTGTATGTTGTTTTTTTTTCTTTGCAGGAATCAGAAGGTGGGTTGTATGTGTGTATGAACACATTCTTGGGCTTTGGAAGAGAACATGTGGAGAGACATTACCGTAAAACTGGACAGTGTGTGTATATGCACTTAAAACGTCATGTGAAGGAGGTAAGATAAAGGAGGTAAAAGGGCTGGTCTTATTTTTCACTTTGCGTTTTTCAAAGTTGTCTCTTATGAGCCCGTCATGCTGATCTTTTGATGCCTCGATGTCAACAAAATGTAGTCAACGTATACACCAATCAGCCATAACATTATGACCATAGTTTGGTGAACTGAATAACTTTTATCACTAAATATACACCACCAAACTGGTGACAGGATAATGAATGGGGACCCAAGGCTCATCGACATCAACAGGGACTATAAGCTAGCACAAACGTCAGTGCTGGCTATGATAGAAAGGTATCAGAACACACAGTGACCAAAGCAAAAGGCCAAAGAGCTTTGCCCTACAAACTCACCAGATCCCGATCTAATCGAGCACCCATGCAATGCACTGGATAAACAAGCACGATCGTGGAGGCACAACCCATAACACACAAAGGGTCCCCTGCTAACATCCTGGTGCCAGACACCAGAAGCCCTATGGAACCATACCCTGAGGGGCCAAAATCACCCTGGTGGCATGCGGAGCAGCCAATAACCTAGTTGGATTTAATATCAATGTTTTTAATGTTAAGCCTGATAGGTGTATGTAATTTGTGAATTATGTACACTGTTAAACAATGTTTAATTTAAACATTATGCACGAACATTTATTCATACTATACATTTTAAAGTGGGGATATGCAAGTGAGCAGCAGAAAGAGAAAACAAAAAACAAGTTTAAGACATGTGTTAATCATTATGTTGTCCTGTTATTCTGTAAGGAAGAAAAGTTATGAAGTGACCAAACTACTGAAATACGGAATTAAGGAATGAACATAATGGCAGTACTGTTATAGTAAAATAATAATCTTATAGCAGCATTAATGAAACTGGTTATTTCTCTTATGCCACCGCAATCAGCCATCTTCAGGAAGATGTATTTTTTTAAATGAATGAATTCACGTCATATATTTGTTTCTGGTAGAGTTTTTTAAATGAAGCAAATTAGTTTCTGTTTTCATTCTTGTTATAGCAGCTATAATTAAGCAATATCAAACAAGAAGGAGTGCTGTTGTATTGAATATCAGCACCGGCTATATGGAAAAGGGAGCAGCCCGAGTGCTAAAGGTATCACACCTGTTCTGATATTCAGTTCAACAGCATGGCCTGCAAATGCTATTTATTATCAGCAGGTTATGAATTGTATGTTTATTTAACCGGGCATCCTACCGTGAGTGGTGTAACTATCACTGAGCTAGCATCTGACAGTTAAAGACCGGCAGTTAATTTAATTAACGAGGTCAAAGTAGTTTTAAATTGTTACCCAAGATTTGCTTTATATTTCTACTTATTCCACTTTAGAATATTAGATAACTTTCATGTTTCCGGGGTTGAATCCCAAATAGTGTAAAAATGGAAATCTAGTGTGCTGTGTAGGGTGTGCAATCCCCTGTTCCACACACTAAGTAGTACCCTCCTTGTTCAGGGATTAGAGAGTGATTTTGGATTGTGGGGAAACTATTTATCTTTGTAAGCTGTAAATAAAATAACACAGACAGTTCAGAGACAATTCTCACTCACTCACTCATCGTCATTACCGCTTAATCCTGTATTCAGGGTCGCGGGGAGCCTGGAGCCTATCCCAGGAGACTTAGGGAACGAGGCAGGATACACCCTGGACAGGGTGCCAATCCATCGCAGGGCTCAGAGACAATTCATAATGACTTAAAAGCAATTATTAGTGTTTTTTTTTAAAGAAGGCATAATGTTACCTGATGTTTTTCTTGCTTCTTGTGACTGGTTTTGAATGTGGGTTTTGTCAGGCAGCTACTCTCCTCAGTACTGTGAACTGTGCCGACCTATTTTCGCTGACCAATGGTGACCGATAAGTAGTGTAATTAACAATGGTTAGAACACATTTCAGCCATAGTGATACATATAGGTAAATGCTCCTGTGTTGTTTCCATCTATTATGGCCACGTGAGGAATGCCTCTCGTCCAATCAGATTACTCGATCTGAACTAACTGTCGTGTAAACAGTCGTTGCCTCACCAGACGCTCTTTTTGTCTCTTCTTGAATGTAATACTATAAAAATGCAGCTTGTCATGCTATCAAGAATCAGTTAACATCATCCTGAAAAGTTACAGCGTTTACATCTGACTCTTACAAAATGCTGAGACCCTCCAAAAAATGTTGATTAAACATCTTTGGAATCAGCCATAACATTAGGACCCCTTGCCCACTATTGTGTTGGTCTGTCTTGTGCCACCAAAACAACTCTAAACTCATCAAGACTTCTGAAGGTCCAAGACACTAATACCAGATACTTTAGGTTCTGTAAGGTTTGAGGTAAGATCTCCATGGATCACATTTGTTTGTCCGTCACATCCCAAAGAAGCTTGATTGGATTGAGATCTGTGAACACCTTGAAATCTTGTTGTGTTCCTTAAACTATGGTTTAAACTAAACCTAAACAGTTTTTGCAGTGTGGCAAGGAGCATTATCAGGCTGCCAGAAGCCATTTCCATCATGGAATATCACTGCCATGTTTGTAGCTTGTACTTGGTTCAAGTAATAGCCTCATGAATGCCATGACCCATGGTTTCCCCATCAAAATATTGTCCAGTGCATCATACTGCCCCCCACCAGTTTGCCTTTCCCATAGTGAATCCTGGTTCCCTCCCTTCCCCTGGTAAGTGACGCACAGCCATCGGCATGATGTAAAAGAAAACATGAGTCATCAGACCAGGTCAACTTTTCCACTGCTCCATGGTCCAGTTCTGATCCCTCTTCCTGGTCTGGCGTTATGCAGGCTCATACAGGCAGGATAACCTTCACTCCGCATGTCGTGCATCAATGAACCCTTGAACCTGTTGCTGGTTAAGCAGTTTCCCTTCCTTGGACCACTTTTGGTAGGTACTAACAATTGCATAGTGTGAACACCTCACAGGACCTGTCATTATGGAGAGGCAGTTGTTCAGCCATCACAAACTGGCCCTTGTTAAAATCACTCAAATCTTTTTACTTGCCCATTCTTCCTGCTTTCAGCACATCAACTTCAAGAACGAAATGTTCAGTTGCTGCCTGCTGTATCTCACCCCTTTGTAATGAGGTAATTTATTGGTATTTACTTAATCAGTCCCATTTTTTGTTATTGGCCAGAACATCTGGGTCAATGAGCTGTTTTTACTTAACAATTGTCCTAACAATTTGCTTTGGTTGTTAGTGGCAGTTAAATTGAGAATGGTTACACTAATGTGTTTGCTAGAATACATTGAGTGAATGATCAATGACAAGTTGACATTATTGATTTTATCTGGACTGGACTGGGAATTTACAAGGACAAATGAAGATGCAAGCGTGTAACACAGGAACGCTTGGTATTTAGCTTATTGCGGATGTGATTGTTCATGGAGACTATTCCACTTAACCATGAAGATGGTCTTGGACTCGGCAGCTCAGACAGCTGTTCTCTGATGGCTTAAGACTGCAGTAATTCAATATTTCAGGACTGATATTTCCACAAACATTTTGTACCTGAGCCTCCAATAATGAAAGTGGATTCCATATTAACTTAAACTCCTCTGCTGTTATATAGAATGTTCAGCCTCCTAACACTCAGTATGACTGCAGATCAAGCCCTGCTAGTCGTTATGACCCAAATGAGGATGAGTTCCCTGATGAGTCTGGTTCCTTTCAAGGTTTCTCCTATTGCCTTCTCAGGGAGTTTTTTTTCTTGCCACCATTGTCCTCAGCTTTTTTTCCCCCAGCTGATTATTTTGCTTTATACACACGTGGACAAAATTGTTGGTACCCTTCGGTCAATGAAAGAAAAACTCACAATGGTCACAGAAATAACTTTAATCTGACAAAGTCATAATAAACAAGAATTCTATGAATGTTAACCAATGAAAGTCAGACATTGCTTTTCAACCATGCTTCAACCTAATTATATAAAAAAATGAACTCATGGAACAGGCCTGGACAAAAATGATGGTACCCCTAATTTAATAGTTTGTTGCACAACCTTTTGAGGCAATCACTGCAATCAAACGATTCCTGTAACTGTCAATGAGACTTCTGCACCTCTCTGCAGGTATTTTGGCCCACTCCTCATGAGCAAGCTGCTCCAGTTGTTTCCGGTTTGAAGGGTAACTTTTCCAGACGGCATGTTTCAGCTCCTTCCAAAGATGCTCAATAGGATTGAGGTCAGGGCTCATAGAAGGCCACTTTAGAATAGTCCAATGTTTTCCTCTTAGCCATTCTTGGGTGTTTTTAGCTGTGTGTTTTGGGTCATTGTCCTGTTGCAAGACCCATGACCTGCGACTGAGACCCAGCTTTCTGACACTGGCCAGCACATTTCTCTCTAGAATCCCTTGATAGTCTTGAGATTTCATTGTACACTGCACAGATTCAAGACACCCTGTGCCAGATGCAGCAAAGCAGCCCCAGAACATAACAGAGCCTCCTTCATGTTTCACAGTAGGGACAGTGTTCTTTTCTTGATATGCTTCATTTTTCCATCTGTGAACATAGAGCAGATTTGCCTTGGCAAAAAGTTTCATTTTTGTCTCATCTGTCCATAGGACATTCTCCAAGAAGCTTTGTGGCTTGTCAACATGTAGTTTGGCATATTCCAGTCTGGCTTTTTTTAATGATTTGTTTTCAACAATGATGTCCTCCTTGAGCGTCTCCCATGTAGTCCACTTTGGCTCAAACAACGACGGATGGTGTGATCTGACACTGATGTTCCTTGAGCATGAAGTTCACCTTGGATCTCTTTAGAAGTCTTTCTGGGCTCTTTTGTTACCATTCGGATTATCCATCTCTTTGATTTGTCATCTAGATGTTCCTGTGACTACAGTTGCACATATTATTCAGAAATTTAAGATCCATGGAACTGTAGCCAACCTCCCTGGACGTGGCCGCAGTCCCATGGATCTTAAATTTCTGAATAATATGCGCAACTGTAGTCACAGGAACATCTAGCTGCTTGGAAATGGTCTTATAGCCTTTACCTTTAACATGCTTGTCTATAATTTTCTTTCGAATCTCCTGAGACAACTCTTTCCTTCGCTTCCTCTGGTCCATGTTGAGTGTGATACATACCATGTCACCAAACAACACAGTGACTACCTGGAGCCCTATATATAGGCCCACTGACTGATTACAAGATTGTAGACACCTGTGATGCTAATTAATGGACACACCTTGAATTAACATGTCCCTTTGGTCACATTATTTTCAGTATTTTCTAGGGGTACCATCATTTTTGTCCAGGCCTGTTCCATGACTTTATTTTTTTAAATAATTCCGTTGAAGCATGGTTGAAAAGCAATGTCTGACTTTCATTGGTTAACATTCGTAGAATTTTTATTTATTATTACTTTTGTCAGATTAAAGTTATTTCTGTGACCATTCTGAGTTTTTCTTTCATTGACCGAAGGGTACCAACAATTTTGTCCACGTGTGTACATATTTTCTCACACATTTCATACACATTTACCCAATGTTATTTTGATTGTTTAAAACTGCTTTGCAACAATGACCATTGTTAAAAGTGCTATACAAATAAAACTGAATTGAATTGATTGTTGAGGTAGAGTAAGTAGTAAGCTTTCAAACACTCCATGCTTTTGTTGTTGGCATCAGAGAAATAATTATTTCTATTCAGTACAGGTCTTACTACCAAATGTGACAGTATTTTCATATTATTTGTCTGTAATCATATTACAAACATCGTTGCAAATAAATCCTAGCTTATTTTTTTGAGGGGGTAGATGACACTTTGGTAATAGAGTATACTATGGATCAATGATTGTAATGATTGCAAAAATATACATCTTGCCTATTCTCTAAGGCTAAAAGCAAGCAACTTTTTCCCCCTAGTTTATCACATTTAACAAAACCCTCATGCAAGCCACCAAATGTGTCCACCAACTACTGTTTGCACTATGTGTTATCATTTAAACCACAGTATAGCAAAGATGCTAAAGTTGCCAGTGTATTCGTAGCTTTCTGCGGTGGTCATGATTAGAACGACTTTCACTTTCTAGCATTAAATTACTCTATGATTAAAACCTGTGCTAATTTTAACAGATATGATTTCCTGTGGCTGGGTAGCAGGGCAGGCATCAGTAAACCGGGCTATGTCAAAATCTTGTCAGGATCTTTCAGAAACAGCTGGATGCATTCCTGCAGCTGGGGTGTCTGCTTTTTTGCTTAAGGAATCGCATTTTGTTGGTCTTTAAGTATTCCTGAAATACAACACAAATACTTAATGAAAAAAACTTTAACAAGCTTTATTATATACTCACTATAGTTGTTGGGATAGGCTGGTACCCTGGTGCTACAATTGATTTGTACTGTTTTTATAAAGGTTGTTTTTTCATCAGTGTTGTCTTTTCACCATCGTAAATAGTGTTGTTGCTTGCCACAGAAAGCCACAGGTGCAGCAGGGGGTGCCGTGCCAAGAAGACGGAATGGAAAAGTATTTTTAGGTAAGATTGCTGCAGACAATCGTATATGAAAAGATATTCAGGGTAAATATAAATGATTGTAGAGGCATATTCTCTCTTTAACGGTTTCCCTTCTTTTCTTTTTTTTTTTTAATTTGTGAGATTTTCCCTATGTCCGCTACCTTCTGTCCTCTCCTGACAGAGCTAAATTTAGGTCATTTATTTGTATATGCAGTTAGTAACTGTTCTAAATCTAAAATGCCACATGCTCAGTCAGGCCTGATCTATTGCTGGGGAGGGTTGGTTTACAGTCGGCCCATGAGCCTGTTGCTGCTGCTCTCCCATCAGCTGCTGTGCCCTATCAACCCTCGTGGTTGACACACTTCCACCATGAGGCATGACGTTGACTGCAGGGGCATGTAGTTTTTTAATTATAATAAATATTTTTTGCACCTTTTTTGCTTAACACCTATATACTCAGATTCACTTTTTATGTTTTTGAATCTCTCTCTCTCTTTGTTTGCTTGTGTAATTATATGAACTGTGTCAGCGTTCTATTCAGAGACACATAATGGCTGATAGTGTCATAAGTCTCTCTTGACATCGACCAATGTGGTGATCTAATCAGCCAGCACAACTTAATGCGTCATGGGATGAAGTGCGTCATAAACTGCTCTTCAAATGGAGATACTTTCCCCTAGTTCAGTCATAGCCAATTCTCAGTGTATGAGGTCCTCTCTCTCTGTTGATTGACAATAACATCAGCAGTCTGGCAGGATAAATGCCTGTGTATGGTACTGATGTGTGTGTGTGTGTGTGTGTGTGTGTGTTGGGGGATTACAGAATTTTAAAGAGATTGCCATCTCATTCATTTAGAATGTAGTAATAGATGTACAAACACAAGCTGAAAATCCGAGTTGTTATCTCAATGTGTGTTTTTTTTTTTAAGTTGAGTCTAATACATTCATATTAAAAGTTTTAACTTTTCAGCTTTTAACCTGATTTCCATGACTATATTATAATTTGTTCGCTGTCAAATCTTATGAGCACTAATATTCTTTGTGTCTGATCGTCACTTCTCATATCTTCCTTTCTTAAGATTTAGAACTTAACCGTGACTTTAACGGGGATGATTATGAATATGAAGATGAAGCCAAGCTTGTCATATTCCCAGACCACTATGAGATCCCTTTACCGAATATCGAGGAGTTGCCTGCCCTGGTTAGTGACACTGTGTGAGAATGACCTGTGTATGTCCTGCATGCAAAAAGTGTAATTTGAGAGTCAATACTGTCCTCTGCTTCAAAACTCTCATGTATTAATATCTGAGCTGAAGGATTCGGATTGTAATGTGTAGTCATTTATTTTATATAGATCAGATGACAGCAGCCTCACATAGGAAGAAAACTGGCTTTGTTTGGCAGCATGATGCATTGCTTACTAATGCCATTTGAGATTTTTGATGAAATCAGTGTCTGAGCTGTAATAATGACTGCTGTGTAACATTAAGGAAATACACTGCCTGGCCCAAAAAATGTCGCCATTTCAGGAGGGTCAAATTATTGGGATACATGCAGCAAAGAAAACAACTAAGGAGATTTTTAATTACTTGAACTAGATGAAGAATCCTTCAACTAAGTCTCAAAACCTGGATAGTGCTATAATTTTGTATAAGAGAAGCAGTCTAAAAAAGCAGCCCACTTGTTAGGGAGACTAATCAGTGCCTCAGTTTGAAAGGGATTATAAAGATTGGACTTTGGAGCAATGGTAAAAGGCAATGTGGTCTAACGAGGTCAGACCGACCCTATTCCATCAGTGTAAAAAGTGATGCACCATCATACAGTACATATTGGCCACTGTACAAGGCAGTGTCATGATCTGGGATTGCTTCAGTTGGTCAGGTCTAGGCTCAGCAATGTTATGTGGCAATAAAATGACATCAGCTGATGACCTTAATGTATGGAATCAATTGCCTGATGGCGCAGGGCATATTCCAGTGGTTCTGGGAGCATGAGGAATAATTTTCACACCTGAACTCGTCACCAAATTGTGTGCTGTAATCAAAGTTAAAGGTGGCTGAATTAAATATTTTAGAGTGTGACTGTTTTTAGCTAGGCAGTGTATTTAATTTTATTTATACTGTAGCAAATTAGACTGTAGAGGTATGTGGTTTGCTAAATTATTTACAATAAAAAAACAAACCTTGTGAGTCTTTATAGTGAAACATGGGGTTGGTAGTGTAAGAATAACGGTTAAGTCATCATTGAGCATTACCATTTCCTTCCTTCCTGGTCTAATGCCCTTATTACTTAAATTAACACCATTAAAGCTCCCTCCCTTCTCAGTCAACAGCTACGACCTATGAGGATAAAAGCTATCCCATACTTTCCTCAAGCTACATGATACAAAAGTATATGTGTGAACTCACAGAGGCTCGTGATTGGGTAGTGCCACTATAAGTGATATGGGAGTGAAAGTATGGCATTCCACCTCCTACAGACAATTCTTACTATTACCAGGCAGTAGTGACATTGTTGGGATTTGATCTTGCTGCCTCATGATTATAGGGCGAACATTTTCCTGTTGTTCCTCTCAGGAGCTCCATTTTTTAAATAGCGGTAATGCGGGATAGAGGGATGTTGAAAGGTTAGGATATTTTTGTAAAATTACTTTAGGGGTCTCACCCAAAAGGGGGTCATTACTTATGTAATTGTTAGGTTTTTTTCCTTGTGTGAATAATTTTGCAAACTATATTGCTCCAGCCATTTCAACTGAGATGATTTTAATGCATATCATAATAATACAGAACATTTCAGTTCTAGGTTCTGACACTGCCAAATTTACAAGTTCAAGGAGGTTGCTACTAATACTGTATACACTGTAAAATAACTTGTACACAATAATTAGTTTTAAAGGGCACTTGACTGAAAACTGAGAAATTGTACTGTTGTGTGTCAGTGTCAATCACACTACAGTACAGTATGCTTCCTAATCCATGTGCTACACCTGCCTGCAATTCCTTTCCTCCTAAAGCTTTATACATATAGTGTATGCATGTTAACTACATGTCTAAGTGAGATTTCTATGACTTTTCTATTTGGGATTTCCTAGATAACATGCCATGCTTTCCGACAACTTCTAGCAGCAGTTGGGTCGGACTTGGCTTCTCAGAATTAGAAATCAGTCACACATGACCTTTATACACTCACCAAACATGTTATTAGAAACACTACACTAATACTCGATAGAGTCTCTCTCTGCTCTCAAAACAGCCTCCGTTCTTCATGGCATGGATTATTCAGGATTTTGGAAATATCCTGGTTCATGTTGACATACATGAAGGGAGATTAATTAATGCACAGCAATACTCAAGCAGGCTGTGGCATTCATGCAATGATTGGGGTGATTAACAAGCCCAAAGCGTGCCAAGAAAACATTCCCCACACCACCTTCACTGTTGTTCCATGGCAGGTTGGGTCAATGTATTCATGTTGTTGGTGCCAGATTCTGACCCCACCATCTGCGTGCCTCAGCAGAACTCCATCTTTATCAGTGCTGAGTGAGCTTCTTCAATTTTTTTGGTGAGCCTGTGCCACCCTGTAGCCTCGTGTTTCTGTTAATGCCTGATGGAAGTTGAACATGGTCTTCTGTTGTTGTAACCAATCCACCACAAGATGCACTGTTATGTACATTCTGAGATGCCTTTCTGCTCACCACAGTTGTACAGCATGGTTGTCTGAGTTACTATAGCTGTATCTGTCAGCTCAAAGCATTTGGAGTAAACTCGAAAGCATTTTGCAAGTGGAAATCCCAGGAGACACATAGAAATACTCAGTCTGGCACCAGCAATCATGTCATAGTCCAAACCACTGAAATCACATTTTTTCCATTCTTATGGCTGATGTGAACATTACCTAAAGCTCCTGGACAGTATTTACAGAATTTTATGCCCTGAACTGCTGCCATATGATTGGCTGATTAGAAAATTGCATGAATGTGTATGTGTTAAGATGTTCGTAATAAAGTGCTCAGAGAATGAAAAAAAAACAAAAACAAACATATTTCATTAAGTATGTATTTTTTTTCTATTCAGGTGACAATTGCTTGTGATGCTGTTCTTAATGCGGCTTCTGCATACAAAAAGCAAGAAGCAGATTCATGGGAGGAGGACCTTCAAGTGTCCAAACATGCCAGAAGTCTCAGACAACAAGAGAATGGGGTTCGGATTCCTCCTAGGTTAGTCTCATGCGAGTGCAGTATGATATCAGAGTATCAGATGGGCGCCCCTCCCCCACCCCCGGCAGTCTAGTAATGGTGGTGGGGGAGGTCAGAAACCCCCTTTAAACTGATATCCTAACTCGTATGTCTTAATGCCTTACACACACCTCACACTGTTTAATAAGTTTGTGGAAACTCCCAGTGGATACTTGTGATTTTTTTGAGCCTTAATGCATTTGGATGGCTGCAATGTGGATTACAAAATAATTTGATCACAGTATTTTTTCAATTATTCCTATTAATTTTTTTAATTCCATGACTTGGCAGCTTTTTGTGATATGAACATTAAAAAGACCAATACTTGTATATAATGTACATTAAGCCAACAGATAAAATGAGTATAAGAATGTACAGTACATAATTTTTCTTTCGGGTGCTCCCGTTGGGGTCGCCACAATGGACCGTTTGTCTCCCTCTAACTCTGTCTGCCACATCTTTCTTTGTCACTCCAACATCCTGCATGTCCTCCCTCACCACATCCATATCTCCTCTTGCCTGGCAGCTCCATCTCTGTTTCTCCTCCCAAAACACTCCTCATCCCTCCTCTGCACATGTTCAAACCATAACAACTAGACTATCTTTGTCCAAATGTAAGAGTTCCCTGTATGTATTTGCTTTGTGCTTAGTGGCTGGAAGTGTGCCAAGTGTGAAATGCGAGAGAACCTGTGGCTGAACCTGACAGATGGCTCGGTCCTCTGTGGGAAATGGTTCTTTGATGGAAGCGGAGGGAACGGACATGCCCTCGAACACTACAAAGAAACCAACTTTCCCCTAGCTGTCAAGCTAGACACCATCACCCCAGACGGAGCAGGTCAGCGCTTCGTGCTGGATTTAGATTTCGCACTGAAACTGAAAAACAAAAGGAACTTACCTGTTTCATATGACAACAGCTAATAGATTTGGCTTGTTAAGAACAAGTATTTGATACTGCCTTCTTTCTTTAAACAGATGTTTACTCCTTCGATGAAGAAGAGGCAGTACTTGACCCTCACATATCGGAACACTTGGCACACTTTGGAATAGACATGCTAAAGATGCAAAGGGTCAGTTTTTCGATATTTATTTAAAAACGAGCTTGTTTTGATTCTTTCATTCTGAGCACACATCTTTCACCAGACGGAAAACGGCCATCACACAGATAACCACGTGCAGCCTCGAGCCACCGAGTGGGAAGTGATTCAGGAATCTGGTCTTAAGCTGAAGGCAGTCTATGGTTCAGGGTACACAGGCATCAAAAACCTGGGCAACAGCTGCTACCTCAGCACCACTATGCAAGTGCTCTTCAGTATCCCTGAGTTCCAGAGAGCGTAAGTGCTCGGAGTTCTTATTCTGCCTGCCTTTTGTGTAAATTATAGGACAACAGTAAGATAAAATAAAAGAAATTCAGTGTAATATCTTTCCAGGTGTATACACCGATCTTGCTTTAACTGTGGTTGTCAAATTTCTAGGTATGTCGGGAACCTGCAGAGAATATTTGACTACTCACCCCTCAATCCTACCCAAGACTTCAGCACACAAATGTAAGTTTTAATATCAGGCATAATATCACAAATAACAATTAGACAGGGTGTCCACAAATTTTTTTTTACATAATTTGAAATACAAATATCTGAGAACCTACATGTCCTACGTAAACAAAATCAAATAGGCTTCATGTTGAAAAATAAAGATTTTTCAATAAAATAAAGAATAAAGGGGTTGTAATGACCAGTCCTTTCATATCGCCCAGTAGAAAGACATCACGAGGTGTCAAGCAAAAACAAAAGAAAAAAGTAAAACATTAAATTGAAATTTGAGATCATTAGTGCGAGAACTGGCCATGTTGATAGACTACGAAATGATGCCAATTTTTTTTTTGGGACACCGTGAGTTATCTAAACCATTTTTTGCTATAACATGACATCAGTGACATCTGGCTTTATTTTTGTTTTGTTTTATCCTAGTGTCCAATCCCTGTACATTATCAGCTCAGAAAGACATTTCTTTCTTTATATGTTGACAGGCAATTGGACAATATATAGTGTTGCTGATGTTGTTGATGGTGTTACCCTAAAACATTATTATAAGTCCATAAACGAATGTAGTGTACCTTGCTCTTTGTTGTGTCTGCGTTCATCAGGGCAAAACTGGGTCACGGGCTACTTTCAGGCCAGTATTCCAAACCGCCAGTCAAATCAGAACTCATTGAACAGGTGATGAAAGAAGAATACAAGGTTGGTCTGTCTGGCTTGCTATTTGCCTTGAGCACGCCTTAAGTCCTTTAGTCAGAATTTAGATAGTGCTGATGTTAATTACTGTATGAACAGAGCTGCATTTTATATTGCAGTGCTGTCGTTCTATTTTGCAGTTATGTTATGCATGTTACTAATGAACCCTAAAATAATTTCTTTGTGCTTGAAAGCATTTGATTAATCAATGCGTGAATAAGTTTGGAAGGGAAGGGTGGCGGGCGTTAACAGTCACAGTGACACTAACCAGTCATGGGCATCTTTGAGCTCATGTATGTGTAAAAGGCTGGGTAATGCTTTTTGTCCACTGCGCTTTGCGGTCTCCTGACATTCCACAAGCAGCAGTTTTAAGAAAAATGCAGCCTCTTGGCTTCAAGGTGCCTTGGAGAAAGCATGTTAGCCTTTGTCCTACCTGGTGTAATAGTGGAGAGATTCATGATGGCTGGGAATCGGCCGTGACTAAAATAGGGAGAAAATTCAAGAATTTGAGAGAACCATTTTTCTAATAATATTAGATGTAATTACAAAGGGCATTATAGTCGAACCGGGACTTGTGATAAAATTTCTCGTGAATTTAGGCATAAAACCGATTGACATTTACTGAAGATGTCAAGCACAGTATTGTGATGATCATCATGCATGTGTTTTGTAGTGAAATGCACAACGATAATTATTCACTATAAGGAATTTTTTTGATGTCTGTAAGACTGTACACAGAACGAATAAATCCTGGTAATGCATTCGATTTGTCAGTTGTCTGCTTCCTCCTATATGAAAGGGACAGGGCAAACTAAAAATCTGCCTTGTAGCTCACAAACGAACTTTCAGTGCGTGATGTGCTCTTTCGTCCTGCAGCAGCAGCACAGAGGGATTTCCCCCAGAATGTTCAAGGCTCTGGTCAGCAAGGGCCACCCAGAGTTCTCCTCAAATAGACAGCAAGACGCCCAAGAATTCTTCCTGCATTTCATCAACCTGGTGGAAGTGAGAGCTCCTTTCCTTCTTATAGAAGAAATAGTTTGTTCTTGTAAAAGCAACTACTTTGTTTAAGACCCACCAGTTTTATATTGGTGGGAATTTTTTTCTTTTCTTTCTTTTTTTATTTTTTGTTAACTACTTCTCCGGATTCTCTGAGATTTCTCAACATGTGTCTGCTCTTTGACATCTGTCACATGGCTCTAGTTTCAGGAGACCTGTCTCCATCCAGTGTTACCATACATACACTTGTGCTCTTGACTGTCTTTCTCAATCACGTTAAAATTAGACCGTGCTATCAGTTACACGAGACATGTTACAGATAATGCTTCCTATTTACTTCACCTACTTAATGACCCGTGACCAGAGTTAGACATAAAAGCAAATGTAGGTATTTTAATCATGTCGTATTGTTAAAAAAGTACTATAAAGCAATAATTAATTGTTTTGTGCTGGTTTCTTAGAAATGGTCATGAGATGGTAAATATTCCAGCAAAAGACATAACTTGTTGAATGTTTAGCTGCTCAAAGTCCTGGACGGTTAAGGATCCTCAAGCTGTACTGGTTATTTCGGTGCTGGTGTTTCAGTGCTGTGAGAGGAAAAAAATAGCTGATATAATTCTGTGATGACTCAGAATAGCGAATGTGCCTATTTTAAAGGCAGACTCTGTGAACTTTCATTTATAGACCTGTTCATTTCGACTCCAAAATGATGCCTGGATGTGTATAGATCATGTGTAAAGATAATCTCCACTGTGGTCTTAATGAAAGAGGTCAGGATTTTTTTATTTTTCTCCATTTCCAGAGGAACAGCGCTGGCTCAGAGAATCCCAGCGACGTGTTCCGCTTCATCGTGGAGGAGCGTGTGCAGTGCTGTCAGTCACAGAAAGTGCGTTACACGCAAAGGGTCGACTACCTTATGCAGCTTCCTGTGCCCATAGAGGCCGCTACCAACAGAGGTAAAGATGAGATACGCTTAAAAACGATAGCTGAGAATAAAGGTCCATTTGACAATTTTCTTTAACATTTAACGTTAATAAATTAAGGTGACTCGAGGGGGAGAGAATACTATCGTCAAGTCAGTACTTTTGATTGCGGAGAATAACAGAACAAAGAACAAAGTTATGAGAGCAAAAGCTCCCTTCATTTCTCCATATAATACCCTTCTACACTAATACACTTACCCCAGCGTTTCACCAGTGCTTGGATACCATCAGGATAGAAAGTTTTCTCACTGCGAAGAAACCATGATCAGACTGCCTGAAACGCTGGCCTCCCAGGAACTCCTTTAATGGCCCAAACATATGGAAATGGCTCAGAGCGAGCTCATGATTGTGTAGGGAAAGTGGCAGCCGAGTTCCTGTAATGTGCAAATGGTCTTAGTGAATGATTGTATGTACAGTTCCCACACATAGATGTGTCTCTTCCGCAAGGTGTTGACAAGTTATCTGTTGATTTTTAAGGATCAGGTGTTCCACTCCCCGAACGTTCATAAGAAAGAGTGCAGTGGACTCCGAGTGACCTTGGCTGGGATTGTCATGTCCAGACATAGGGCATTTTTAAAATGTTTGCACCATTCAGATGTTTAAGAGTCTCATCCCTGTACTGTGCTTGACGTCCTCTTTAAATCAAGATCAAATTTCACCACGAGTCCTGGTTTGACTTGGATATCCCCCCACGAATTTAAAATATTAGATTTTTATACATACATTGCACACAAACGTGTATTAGATCGTTTCCTTCTTGTCTTTCTTTACATTTTTTCGTTGCAGCAGCCAAACATGGTAAAGAGGGATGCAGCACCCAATCAGTGAAGAGCGACCTTGATGCAACAGTAGCAATCAATTGCTAAATGATTAAAAGTGAACTTTCTAAGAACAAATGAGATAGCTAATTAGTAAGGAATAAAACATGATGCTAGAGTGTTGCTGTTATAAAAATGTAATCCGTTTCACTTCGGTGTGATCCGGCTAGACACAAAGTCATTATTCTCAGCACATCCTGAGCTGTTTTACTTTTATTCCACAGTAATGATTCATAGAAAAAAAAAAACTTGGAAGATATGCCAATTACTAGGGATAATGTTGTTATTATTAGACTGACACCCAGAACATCATATCTTGTCTTTTTAAAGTGCCGATTATTACATATACTCTGATTGGTGTTTGAAGGCTGTCAGCATCATATAATAGTTTTTATATTGCAGAAGAGCTCGTGGCATACGAGACGAAGCGGAAGGATGCTGAAGAAAACTTGCGTGCTCCTCCAGATCCAGTCAGGGCCCGCATTCCCTTCACTGCCTGTTTACAAGCCTTTAATGAGCCTGAGAACGTTCCAGACTTCTGGAGCTCGGCACTGCAGGCCAAGTCTGCTGGAGTGAAGTAAGTCCGGTTCTGGTCCAAAGCCTGGGAAGGGTTTTACAGATTCGGATCAACGAATACACTGAAATTAGGGAATTAGGATGTAAAGGAATAGGTGTTCTTAGACACCAACCGCCTTTTTGTTTTAGATTTAGATATTTAGAGATATCTAATTTAACATTCAATTATTTGAGCTAAGCAAAGAAAAGTTTGCTTAAGATGGAAAAATACAGCCAGAACTGCTCATGTAATGTGATTGCAAATGAAAGCATTTATTAATTAGTAAGGTTTTCAGTTGGTCTCCTAATATTTAAGAATATTGTTTATATCTTGCTTTTCAGGACTTCTCGTTTTGCATCTTTTCCTGACTTCATGGTCGTACAGCTCAAGAAGTTCACATTCGGAGTGGACTGGGTTCCAAAAAAGTTAGGTGCGTACAATGGCGGTTGTATTTATTTATTTGTTTGTTTGCATGTTTTGATGCGAAATATTACAGAGGCTGGATATCAGGATAAATGATCTGGTCAGGGTAGACACCGATATTCATTTAGAGACATGCTGGTCCTTCTTTGGTTTAGCGATTTTCCAGAGGAGATCAGTGTTTCTGTTTTGTAATGTTGACACCTGTGTTTGCTAATCACATGCTCCCTTGTGCAACTCCGACGCGTCACATGCTAAAAGGTGCTTGGGCAATACACATGCTAATACACATGTATCAGTTTGCAAATCTTATTTGCTTCTGGTTTAGGGTGATGTATCCTTGTTAGTCCAGCAGAGGGCACTGTGGATCCTGCTTTTTACTGTTGTGCACATGAATTAAGGAAGAACCGGATATTCCATTTAGGGTTACGTTAGAGAAATCGATCTGGTGATTATTTAAAACACCTTGTTTTTTGTTGTTTTCCAAACAGATGTTTCTGTAGACATGCCTGACTTCATGGACTTGAATCGGCTTCGGGCTACAGGGTTACAGCCAGGTGAAGAAGAGCTCCCTGACCTTATGCCTCCTATTGTCATTCCTGAGGACACAAGAGGTAACGTTTTCTATACGTCTATGCATGTCTGTGCCTGTAAATTCAATTAACCCTCTTGTACACTGATTAGTAAAATTAGTAAAAGTTCTTTATATTCTCAAAATGCTTTATTTTATATAAACTATGCATATGACTATGTCTTTTATATATTAAAAAAAAAACTATTAAGGATTTCTGATTGCAATGTGTTCTTCTCCCGCAGGCAGCTCAGTGAATAATTCTTTGGAATGTAAGTGTCATCTTTTTGCTTCGCAAATGATTCAGTGATCATATCATGCTCTACAAGTATGAGTGTTGATTGTTTAGTTTCCAGCCACAGTAAACCCTCCATACGACTCTTGACAAATTTAATGGCCTTTCTCTAATGAGGCCCAATGTGACGCTTCATTTTCATTATGACCTTTCCATGTATATGTATATTTTTATATATATATATATATAGGCTGTAACATTTTATTATGTCCAGCTCCGGAAATAGACGAGGCCTCAGTGATGCAGTTGGCAGAAATGGGATTCCCTCTGGAGGCCTGCCGGAAGGCCGTGTACTACACTGGGAACATGGGAGCTGAAATGGCCTTTAATTGGATCATCGCTCACATGGAGGAGCCAGGTAAGATTGTTGTGTCCTGGCCGACGAGAGCAGCTCTTATTTGAGAAACCTGTTGTCAGCACTGTGTATGAACACTAGCCATTTATCACAGCGTGAAGCCAGAATTAATTTGCTGCACATTTGTCTTTGTTTTTCTCCAAGAATAGAATTTCAATGTGTGTTTTTGAACATTGACTCTGCTTTACCCTGTTTCTCTCAGGGCAGTGTTTCCAAACATGAATAGTCAGGCTATACTGTGAGACATTTCTAATTAAACAATACTATAACCAGATGAGACGATATACGTATATACTTTTATTGCTTTATGAAGCTCTGTAGGTCATGAATGCAGTGCATGTTCATTAAGTGTTGCAGACTGTATGCCTGTGCATGCAGCACTTAATTAATGTGTGTTATTAAGTTTATTATGTTTGTTATTATGCTTATCTAAATATAAGGTATATGTATGGAAACTGTAGTATTTAATTGCACGTAAGGCTAAGTTAATTATTTTGGATTAGTCAGCGAAACAATAGTAAGGCATTTTTTTTAGATGTTTTATAGGGCAACTCATTTATGTTACGGGATGGTAATCCTTTAGAGCTTCTTTTTTGTTTTAAAGATTGATTCAGTACACGATAAATAAGAATTTTTATAAAAATGACGAGTAATACCGTTATTGTCTAGGCCTTGCACATCTATGTATAAAAAAAGAATCATTTTTGAAAACTGTTTTGTGCAGCCTATACTTTTAGTATGCTAATTTCGCCCTCCCTTCCATGTCACTGAGATCACGTGACCGGAGACCTCCATTATAGTTTTCTTCAAAACAAACATCATGGCAGACACAGAGCCAACTCGCAAAAAAAAAAAAAAAAAAGTTTTTTTTCATCAAGGTTTTTATGAAATCTGCCAAGAAAAATCTTCACTTGCTTCGGTTTCAGCGATCTTATCTGTTTTGACTCTTTGTCATGTGACCGTTGCATTTGCATACTCATTAATACTCATTAGCACATGCCAAAGATGGGCGTGTAAACAGGATCAGCCTAGCCTGTGCTCAATTATTTCAGTGTTGTTACACAACACATTGTATTTGCCGTAGTGACTTTATTCCATTTTTTTTCTCTTCATATTAACATACATTCTTACAAAATTCTTAATATAGATTTTAATAACCGTGTATGGTCTGGGTTGATCTTTAAATGCTGTGTTTCTGGTTTTGGATGGTGGGGATCTTTTCATTTTCTGAGATTTATGAGATTTAATCTCATTATGGAATAACTGTCAAATTATATAGTTAGCTGTAAGTGGTTTGGTGTATGCTATTATTCCTGATTTATTATTATTATTATTGCGAGTTTGAGAAATTGATAGTAATATAAGAAAATTTACTTCCTAGTGCTCGTTTCATTTTTGATGATGTAAAAAACGTTTATTAGATGATTTTATTAGTTATCATAAATAATTAATAAGGCACTCAGCATTATAGTCACGATACGATAAATAC
This sequence comes from Clarias fuscus, assembly GCA_030347435.1. Lineage (NCBI taxonomy): Eukaryota > Metazoa > Chordata > Actinopteri > Siluriformes > Clariidae > Clarias > Clarias fuscus. Next base: position 12,068,104 of record CM059206.1, on the reverse strand, counting down.
TAGAAAGTAGACAAAATACCAAAATATCTCATCTACATAGAAACGAAAAAAGTATTTCTAGGAAAAACATGGGGTGTTAGCGTGTCTATACATAGATTTATTGTTCGGCGATTCAGATACACTTTTCTTTGCAACAGTGTTCTTGTATTAAAGCATATGAAGACTGAATGCGACCGGTTTGACCTGAGGAAGCGTTTACCTCACCGCTGAAGGCCAGTTGTTTAATGGAGTGTAGCAGACCTATCCTATCAACTTGAATCCTTTGTGACCAAGTTAATTTCCCTTTCTGGGAAATTAGCTGCATTTATTCCAGGTTGCAGGCCTCTTTGTCTGTGTGCTTGATCTAGTTAGAGTGTCTGGGTGTCAGACTCCATGCTCTAGAGAGCCTAAGTGCTGCAGAGGTGAGCTTACAAACGGAAAAAAGAAATTACATTAATCAACAATAATCATTAGCAACCTGTAATTAAGGATAAAAAGACATATTGATTGTCTCTATTTGTTAATTGAGGGTTTTAGCCTTTAGCAGGACACAGAACGGAAACCGGGTTTGCTTTTATATTGTCAATTGTAGGTAGCTTTATTGCGCTTTGCACCTGTCTGTATATCTGTAATGATGGGGGATCTTATAGAAGAACATGCATATAAATCACAATACTTTCTAATAGGCCAAGATCAGCATTCGGGAGACATCCTGCTGAGTTAATCTGCTTGCTGATATAAATAAGCACCCAGGCCTACAGATGTCGGAATGCTCTCACTGAGACCTGTTGCATTTTCTACAGACTTTGCCGAGCCGCTTGCGATTCCTTCATACATGGAGGCAGACCTGCCGAGTGCCAGCTTTCCCACTGCCAGCCCTCTGGATAACCAGCCTCCCGAGGAAAGCATCTCCATCCTCACCTCCATGGGCTTCCCCAGACATCACAGTATTCAAGCCCTAAAGGCCACGGTGAGTGATCTCTTCCTGTTTATTGTGGGTTTTTTGTACCGCATGCTACCCCTGTTAGGAATTTGTTCCTGTTCAACGTTGTGTCAGTTACCCTTCAACAGGTTCCTAATGTTTTATGTTGAAAGGGAATAAAACAGTGAGACAGTCAAGACATTCGACTTTAATTCAATATGTTTGACGATCATGTGGCATTAACCCTTTAGGAATTACAGCCATTTTCATGCACACACCACCATTTTGGGTTCATAAATAATTGGTGAGATGGCTGACAAGCAGATGCATGGCCAGGTGTGGCCTGTTTTCTAATTCCATGACTAATCAACAGGACAGGAAAATTCTACTTCAGAGCTACTTTCTGTGTGGAGCTTCTGTGCATGTTCTCCCTATTTCTAGGTGAGATCACACTCCTTGAAAAGCATGCCAGGAGCTGAATTTGCTAAGATAAATTTCCTTTAGGTGTATGAAAGTCTGTGTCTGTGAGTGTGTGTTCATGTGTAGGGTGATTTGTGATGTACTGGCCAGAATATGTTCTCAGCTCACGCCCAGTTCTCCTGGGATAAGCATAAAGCAGTACTGAAAGTGAGTGAGCCACCCTGGACAGGGTGCCAATTCATCGCAGGGCACACAGATATACACTCACCCACACGCTTACCTCCAATTAGCCTAATCTGCATGTCTTTGAACTGTGGGAGGAAACCCACCAAGCATGGGGAGAACATGTAAACGCCACGAGCACCTGAGGACCTGAGACAGGAATCGAACCCAGACCCTGGAGATTAAGCAAGGCAACAGTGCTAATCGCTAAACCACCATGCTGCCTTTTACTTGAGATAATAATTAGGCTAATTCTGTCCTTTTCCAGTCACAGAGTTTTGCTGGATGGTCACGTCTAAACAGATTTTCAGTTACGCCTTGTTCTTTCCATTGAATAACATTTGTTCTTATAGTGATCTGTGAATGGTTTGTAAGTAACGTCTTGTATTTATATGTGAAATTGACCTTATATTTATATAAAGGGAGTTTTTCATAGTCAATCCATGACTGAAGCTTCTTTTTTTATCTGAGAACTTCCAGAATCTTCCAGAATTGTTTTGAGTGCTCATTAAGGCCGGGTCTCTGACAAACTCAAGGGGTGCATTTATATTAACTTAATGTGACACCAATCCTGGTTCTTATAGGGTACTTATGAAATCACAACATTTTTATTTGAACATAACTTTGCAAACTTTGTAGCAAAATATCAATACATTTCAAAAACTTCTCCAATTTCAATATAATGTATTATATTGTGTAGATTCGTGGCGGCACGGTGGTGTAGTGGTTAGCACTTTCGCCTTGCACCTCCAGGGTCCGGGTTCGATTCCCGTCTCTGTGTGCGTGGAGTTTGCATGTTCTCCCCGTGCTTGGAGGGTTTCCTCCGGGTACTCCGGTTTCCTCACACAACCGGGTACTGGACTGTTTCCTCCCACAGTCCAAAGACATGTAGGTTAGGTTAATTTGCATTCCCAAATTGGCCGTAGTGTGTGTGTGTATGTGTGTGTGTGTGTGTGTGTGCCCTGCAGTGGATTGGCACCCTGTCCGGCCTGTCCCCGTCTTGTGCCCTAGGTCTCCTGGGATAGACCCCCCGTGACCCTGAATACAGGATTAAGCGGTATAGAAGATGAGTGAGTGAGTGTAGATTTGTGACATTATAAAATAATTTATTTATATATTTCAGATCCAGATTATCACACTACAAAATGCAGAATAGTTAGTACTTAATGAAAAGAATCTGCAATAAGTGTTTGTTAGATTAAACCAAGAGGTTATTTAAATAACCCCTGGATGTAAGGACCTATAACATTATATACGGTGGCTTGCTTTGACTCTTTCTCACGAGTCTTCTAGCTCCCATATTCAGAAACAATAAGAGATGGAGCGGAAACAAGTTAAGACATGCCATTGCAGTTTTGACAGGACACTCACTGGACAAGCATGTGAGACCTTACCCTGCATCCCTGCTTCTATATTCAACATTCAGATTCTCCTTCTGCTGATGTATCGGATCCTATTTTAGTGAATAACTTCATGGTTTTCTAAATGTAGTAGTCACAACATGCGTCACACTAGCTTTATTGTTGTCTTCTTCTATATCTTTTTCCTATTTTTGGTTCAATTATTGGGCCTTAACACTATTAATGGGTAATTACTATGTATTAGATATACGTTAAGAAATGTGTGAGGCTTGATGAGCAAGAAAACCCAGGTGATTGAGTGTTTTCGAGATTATTACATCCCAAAAATGGCATCTACTATAAATATATATATATATATAGGTCAGCCATAACATAATGACCACTGACGGGTGAAGTGAATAACACTGGATATCTTGTTACCGTGACACTTGGACGTGAGTGGGATATATTGGGCGGCAAGTGGATTTTTCCCTGAATTTGAGTGACTTTGACAAGGGCTGAATTGTAACGGTTAGATGGCTGGGTCAGAGCAGCTCCAATACTGCAGCTCTTATGGGATGTTCCCGGTCTGCATTGGTCAGGACATACCAAAACGGGACCAAGTAAGAAAAACCTCCATTTTATGCAAAGTTTCATCAGATCCTTTTTTTTTTTCTTCAACTGCAAACTTGTCAGAGAATGTGAAAGTGTGAGTTCACATAGAGCAGGCCTGTAATAGCCAAGCACCAAGAGGAAATGTTAAACCTGGGTCAGAAGAAAAAAGCCTCTCAGACACATACAATCATTTCAGATCACGGATTGTGTCGTAATCAGGCTTGTGACTGTGTAGTGACACAGTGATTTAATTAGGGAATAAAATTATTTAGTTCTCATGCCCTGTTCAAAGTGAAATCTATCTATTTATTTATTTATTTTTGCATGAGGATATGTTTCAATGCATTTGAGATGATAATTAATTTGTAATGTGTATTGATGTATGCATTAGTACAGTAGGTTTCTGTATCTGTAAATCATCTTTGTGTGTTTGCAGAATAATAACCTAGAGCGGGCGTTAGATTGGATCTTTACTCACCCGGAGAGTGAGGAGGAGAGCGAGGCCATGTCCGACATGGTCGACACAGAGCCCAATGATACCAGTTTCTCGAATGCCTCCACGCTGTCTCCGGAGCAGGAAATGTCTAGTCCGCGTGTGAGAGACGGCACTGGACGTGAGTATCCAAACAGCATCAACTGACATATCAGAAATGTACAATGGAAATTTCTTTGTAGGGGTGTAGGTATATTCCTGCTACATGCACAAATAATGATCACATACAGTTGTCCCATCCACTGGAATTTACAAGGAAACACTTTTTCAGATTTTAGGGGAAATATGTAAGAGGTTCACAGGTTAAGTTTGATGGATCATTATGATGTGAGGGCTGAGTGGCTTATACTGTACTGTTTCAGCAGATCATATGCTGTTTAGGGATTTACGACTCTGTAGTCAGTACAGATCCTGCCAGCCAGTTTAGTTCGAATAGGGTAATGTGCGCTGACTCTAATTTTCCTGGAAAGGGCAGCCAGCCAGCAGTGTGTGACAAATTAAAGCTTATGAAGCAGTATTACGTTTTCAGTATTATGTATGGATATGTTTTCAAAATGATAATATGCTGTTTGTTTTACTGTAGGATATGAACTTTTTGCCTTCATAAGTCACATGGGAACATCCACGATGTCTGGTCATTACATATGTCATATCAAAAAGGAAGGAAGGTAAGGTTCTTTGTAGCAAAATTCAAATATTTCAATATTTTTTGTGGCTCAAAAAATCACCACGTTGTCTTTTGTTGTTGTTTTTTTTCTACTTCTTTAGATGGGTCATGTACAATGATCATAGAGTCTGTTTGTCAGAAAGGCCTCCAAAAGACTTGGGTTACATTTACTTTTACCGGCGCCTGCCCAGCTGCTAGATCTGGACCTTAGAGCGTAGAGCTGCACTTCCTGCAAGGCACAGGAGAAGAGGAAGAGGAGGAGGAGGAGATTTCTGCCACTGCAGGAAACCTGGAGGTGTTCATGCTGTAGAAAAGGCGGGAATTCGCCTCAAAACTTGCAAAGACCTGTAAAGAAAAGGTTCACCCAGAACAGGCCCAGTCCCATGGAGGGAATGAATGTGTTCAATCAGCTGTTCGTTTGTTCATTGTTGGTTTGCGAGAGTGTATTCTGTACTGGAGATACAGAGCATTGTGTGCCATTTAAATATGCAGAATAATGTTCTTATCTACGTGTGTGTGTGTGTGTGTGTGTGTGTGTAGAAATTACAGTGCTGAGCAAAAGTCTTTAGGCACCCCTCATTTCTTCATCATTTACTTAAAAAAAGAAATACACTTTCTTTTCTTTTTTTTTCTTTTTCTTTTTTTTAAAATAATCTTGAGATGATTGACATGAAGGACTTATTTGGCTCTCATTTTCAGTCCAGACTCCTGACCAGTTTCAGAGCCCTGTTTTTTTTGTTTTTGTTTGTTTGTTAAGCCACACAGTGACCTATGAATCATTCAAAGCATAAAAAAGAAATTGAGACATGAACCAGTGAGAAACGGGTGCAAATGATGCCGTGATCAGGCTGGTGATGCTGAATGCTGAGTGGTTGGGACGGACACGAGGGGAAATGAGGTTGTTGCCGAGATGGAAAAAACTATTTCTAAATTGTGTATTAACCCTTTAAATAATTTCCCATTTCTCTATTTAATCTACATCATTTCATTTAATATGAAGAAATGAGGGATGGCTCAAGATGTTTGCACAGTACTCACAGTGTATATATACAGTACATACATACGCAGACACATATACACACACATACACACACAACGTTGTTTCTCCTTTCATTGCCTTGAGCTACTCTGCCAGTATTTTTCAAGCGGTAACTTCTTTTTGAAGATATAAACAGGATTCTTCCTGAATGTGGAAGCATCGCGAACTGCCAGCCCCGATTTATACCACGTTCAGTTCATGTTCTCATAGTTACATTTCGGCTGAGCACTGGAAAACCCTACTGTGTTAAATAAAAAATACATGTCGATTTTCACCGAACTTCACAAAGTTAAGTGAAATTAAGGTGACGTAATGTTATGCACAAATGCGCACAAACTGTTAAAGTATTAGGCAAGGTGAAAATAAGGTCAAGTTCGAAGTATCCGTGTATGGAAGAAAATCTGTTTTTGTAGGACTTATATATGCACTGTTACAGTATCTTTATATATTCTTGATCTTTTTGGGGGAAAAAAAACAAACAAGCAATTTTATAATCTATCTTGTAAAGCTTCAGCACAACAGAACAACAATAATTACACGATTATCTAGGTTTACAGCTCCGTCAGTGTTACAGGACAGGAAAGACGTACCAATGATTTGTTCTGTGCAATAATTAAGTGCTTTATACTCATTGCCTCGTCGAATTCACCACAGTGTTCTTTCATCTCTTTTTTTTTTTATTTCGAAATACATTAATACACCATTTGTATCCAGCAATATACACTAAGACAAATGGATTCAACTTTTTAACATCATATGCAGCGTCTTGCATCAAATGTGGATTTTTTTTTTTTTTGTCGAATGTATTCTCTATGGTGCTCAATAATACCAAATCTCTCACACTTTTTACACCATTTTTTTTTTTTTTCCTGGGACATTTCTGCCGAATAAACCAATATTTCTTGACATGATCTGTTTGAACATAGCTCTTGCTTTCTCTCTTCTCTCTCTAACTGGATCATAAGAGTTAAAGCATAAGCCATGTGCTGCACGTCTCCCCTCTTCCCGTTCTGCCTTTTTTTTTTTCTTTCTTCTTCCCGGAGTGTAAAAATGACGCTTTAAACACCTCCTTCTTAAGCAGGGCCTTCATATTATCAGCTTGTGCACTACAATCCAGAATGTATGTTAGCCATTTAATATTTTGAAATGTATAGTAGATCTTATGTAATTCATCTGTTTCTTCATGTTTTTCAAGGAACTGAATGTTAAATGGTACAAAGTTTTTATTTTATTTTATTTTATTTTTTCTTTTCTTTTTGCAAATGCAAATGAGTGTGCCATACCCTATGGTTATGCAAATTTACACTACGTTCTTTTGTAATGGATCTTCCTATCAAAATATTGCTTACAAGAGAACAGTCTGTCCAATAGCCCTCTTGACTTGACTATTAAATAAACCAAATCACAAGAGTGTTGATTTCTTTTCATTTTTCAGGAGACAAAAGCATATGTATCCAACACCTGACACACAAAAAAAGCTACAACTGCTTTGAAATGCATGAATTATGAATGATTCATATAAAACAGCTGACGGCAACGTGATGTCGTGGTTAGCACTGTGGCATCACTCCTCCAGGGTCAGGGGTTCGAAGTTGATTTCTTCTGGTTACTCAGGTTTCCTCCCTAGACATGCAGATTAGGCATTTCCAAATTTGTAGTGTGTGTGTGTGCCTGTGTGCCCTGTGATAAATTGGCACCCCGTCCAGGGTGTACCCCTGAGATACAGGCCCCCCGTGACCCTGTACAGGATAAGTGATAGATCGAATGAGTGAGTGAGAGAGAGAGTAAAACAGCATAGATTATAAAACAGGACAAGTACACAATGTATATTATAATTTGATTTCATTTTATTTTAGTTTAAAAGATCGTTTTCATGTTTGTTCGATATTTCATATATTCCGTTATGTTTAAATATGTTGCACCAGACTTAATGAAGCCTGTGACATACAGTATTATTAGTTGATGCAGCATGTACTGTGTATAGTTTCAGGATTATTGTAATAAGGACGTATTCGTGCCAGATCGCTGATTGTACTGCTATGTTTTGCATGCGCCACAGGCTCCAATAAATCTGGTCTCTTTTATGAGAACAGTATGTAGTAGTATCTAAATTACTAATTGCATTGCAAAACTGGTAACTAATATATAACCTGCTTTAAGTTAAATGTACATAAAGGTCAATATATACTGTGTATACTGAAATGCAAAAAACAGGATTATGTGTATGTCATACTGTAGAAATGAAGGCCAGAATAAAAGAGGCATGACAATTTCATGCATATAAATAAAGCTACCGCATTCAAAAATAAGTGCATTCAGCATGCAGTCCTCATAAATAAGGAGTTCTAGTGTATAAGGTCATCTAGATCATCTCACCTGAGATTGTACACAGTTCTAAAAAAAAAATAAAAAAAATGGGGGAGACATTCCTCGGGCTCTACCAATATATCAGTTAGATAATTTACAGTAGGAAGCAATCAGCTAGAAAGCACAGTCCTGTCAGAGAAAATGCTACAGTCATTTAAATAAACAGGATTTAAACTACTTAATGTAAAAACGATAGTCAATATGAATAGATTTGGTCACTCATGCTAAATGTTTCGAGCAGAAAAAATTGCCTTGAAAAGATAGAAATGCAACCTCTCTCATGTATCAGTCATGCTGTTTTCTGTTGCCCTGTGTATGTGGACTAGTTGTAGCTAGATATATTGAGGAAAAAAGTGCATTTTTAACTAGCTGTCATGTTTTCCGAGGATGGCGTTTCCTCTGTAAACTGAAAAAAAAAAAAAAAAAGTGATAACGCTCATTCTTTACGCAATCTACTTCCGTCTTTACAAGCAATAAATTAAACCATGATCTCAAGCATCATTCATCAATTCTTTTGACACTTTCACACATTTCACATCACATGCAACAAAAGTCTTGAATAAGCTTTCAGACAATGCAATAATGCATAACTTCATGTCAAGCGGAACTGTTGATGACAGTCACCTGCATATTTTGTGGGTTGTTTGTAAGAGAGTCATATATGGCATTCATTGATATAGAGAGCTTTGAGTGTCGTTTGAAAAGAAAGAAAAAGAAAGCCTTCTTGCTTCTTTGTAAACAATAATCCATTGTCATTTGCTGTCATCCCCATAAAGTCTGAAATTTCTAAATGTCTGTCATGCATTTTTAAATAAGGCGTTACAGTCTGGTTTGCAGCAACGTTACAGCAAAAAACAGAGCTCTACATTGGTTAAAAAAAAAAAAAAAAAAAGACCTGTCGGTTATACCACTGAACATTTTTAAACTATTGCTTTGATCTATCTGAAAATCCAGTTCTGCATCTGTTTCCGAACGTAACATTTTTCAGTTACATCCTTCTTTTTCCATAGTTTTTTTAGTTTCCCAGCATATCCCTTCTCCACTCAGCAAGACATCACTAACTAGTATTTTCTCTAAGGCATCTTTATACAATCTTCCAGGCGTTGTGCTCTTCTCTGAAATCATATACTGCTGTGCAGTTCTCAGGAATGCAAAGGTGCTCTGCGGAGGAAAACAAAAAAAAAAAAACACACAAAAAAAAAAACCTCGATAAAACTGTTTGCTGCTTCCTCCATTCGAAGGACTTTGGGTTCTTGGCTTATACTCAGTCAAACACATTTGTCAGTTCACATGTCCAAGTTGAAGGCCCTCATGAGTAAGTCCAGGTCCCCGATGTTCGCCGCCTGGAAGAGCTCGGGCTGGTCCATCATTGAAAGTGCTATCCTCAATGCTGCCCAGATGTTCCCAGACATGACTTGGTGCGAGAGCTGCCGACTCCTGCTCTTCCTCTGCAGGCTCAGTGCTGTCAGGAAGTTGCTGGCGGCTTCCCTGTAACAACAGATAAGGATTCAGCATATGATACTGCAAACAATTCTTTTTTTAATACTATAAAAACCCTGGATGCCTCAGATAAGAGGCTACAACTTGACTGTGGATGGATCTTTATACAAGATAATAGCGCTACACTAACTACAATGAGTATGGAAAAAGTGGTCCAAGATTTATCTACGAGTGTTCTCAAACTTTGTTAGATATTACAGGAAGAGGCATAATGTTGTTATTGTTTTTTCAGGAAAGGCTGCATCAAGTATTATGCAGATGGATGCCAATATTTCTTATGGTTTTATTTTGCTGTAAAAAAAATATTTTTAGAATTGAAAAAAAAATTGTATACCTTTGCATGTTATATGTTAAAAATCCTACAGTTTAAGCATAAAATGAAATCCAAATTTGGATGAGCGGGATGTCTTCGTGTTGTCAGGTGACACTGATTTCAAATATAAGAACGTAGAAGAGGATATGATCATCAGAAAACTCCCAGACCTGTGTGCACCCAGGTTGATGCAGCTGATTCCCAGGTTGTAGCGAGAGCGAATGAAGCCAGGTTGGAGCTCCAGAGCACGGGTGTAAGCTTCCACTGCCTCCTCGCTGCGGTCTCCGTTAGCTAGAGTCGCCCCAAGACGATTCCACAGCAAGTAGTCCTGTTAGTGGAGGGAAAGGAATAGTTATTATTTATTTGCTTACTCCACTTCTATATACAATTTTAAGCACTTGGGCTTTTCCCAGCTTTAACCTCTACACATAAAAATGTAATGTACTGTACAGTACATTGTGACTCACAGGCACACATTCACACTTAAACTTTTGCTCAACCTTATAAATGTAACATATGGAGTTCAATCCAACTGCATTTTATAGAGCTCTCAATGTTAGTCGTTTCACACAGCATGAATCCAGATGTGGATTTAGAGCCGTAATAAACAAGCCAGAGGTGACAATGGCAAACTCCCTGAGACAACATGAGCAAGAAACATTGAAGAGAACCACTTCTACAGTAGGTGACTCCAGATAGTGGGATTATAAATAAATCATTACGCTATATAGTGACTTTAGAACTAAAACGATACTCATTATGAGTATTTCGCAAGTAATATTAAGTGTAGCACAGTCTTTATTATTACAGCAGCAGTCTTAAGTTCAGATTATTCTTTGAAGCTGATGAGTCTAGTGCATTAACTGGGAAATTGATAAATCTTTATGTTATTAATGTAAGACCTTCCCACTTTAGTTTCCAGGGCCCTTGTTTGTAGAACGTTTCATAAGGAACTGTAGGAGTGTGAAATCACTGAAGTGTATTACATTATACATTTTAAAGAGAAAGCCATTTGCCTTCTGTGCTTTCAATGCTAGAACTGATTTAAAGTGATGTCGCTTTTGGAGCTGGGCATTTATTACATCTCCACTAGTCAGTCTATGCGCAAGGGCAAATGGCTTCCTTATTTATGGTTATGGAACTACAATAGAATTTTTTTATCTACTAGATTTATTATTTCCTGCTATGATATTGCAGTTACAGTATTGATATCATTACTGATATTGAGCTTTAATCTTTCCAGTTGTGTACATCATATACTGTAGCTATGAGGGGTGTTCAAGTCAAAATGAAATTTCTTGTGAATGATGCGTAATACTGACGGACATTTCCTACAAGACATCAAGCACAGTACGGTGTAGGACTCTTAGCCGCAGTAAAACATTTCAATGGTGCAAACGGTTTAAAGACGGCAATACGTCTATGAATGATGATCCTGGGTGAGGTGGCTTGGAGCCCACTGCCATCGTTCCTGTGAACATTCTGCAAGTGGAGAAAAAAAACAGCCGATTTGATCATCCAAGGTGTTCTGTTCTTCATACGGCATAGTGCACCACTTGCACATTTCTCGGAACTCGACTGGAAGTTATTGCCACATTCCCCGTAAAGACCTTGCTCCAAGGCATTTCTACATGTTTTAAATATTAAAGGAGTTCCTGTGAGACCAGAGTTTCAGTTTCAGGCAGTCCGATCATGGCTCTGGTGTAGTTTTACACTCATAACTGTGTTGTTCAAAATCGAAAGTCCCAGATTTACTTGAACACTGCTCGCACATCTGTCTTAAGCAGTCGAAATTGCCAGTCTTAAAGTTTTACATCATTAAAATGAGCCCTGATACTGGTTATCTTCTTGAGGTCTGGTTTTGTCTGTTCACTAGTCCATCCTGCCATTTTTACAAAGAAGGCTGTTCTGTTGTCATGGTGTGTGTCTGGGAAGCTTGATTCCCAAGGGACACCCGCTGCTGAAAATTGGCATTATTACAAAATACATTATGTTTCATTGTATTTAAGAACTGAGTCCCCCAGCAGGTGGGTACACGTTGCTATGTCAAATAAATGGGGAGGATTTTTGATTGTGTGTAAATGTGGTCTATGTATGGAGACTGTATAGAGCTTATTACACATTCCCATAATAGTGGTGGTACAGTATTAAGCTTCATTTCGGATCATAATGATCCCCCCCCCCCCCCCCACCGAGACACACAAAAAAATAAAATAGAAAAAATTCCACTGCATTTCAGCCCTGCCAAAAAAAGGACCTCGTTAGTGTCTTTGAGCTTGTTTGATTCTGTCATGCTGACTGAGTTAGAATAACAGACTGGAAGCTTTAAAAAGAGGGTGGTACTTGAAATCATTGTTCTTCCTCTGTTATCCATGGTTATCTGCAAGGAGACATGTGCAGTCATCATTGATCATTTGCACAAAAAGAGGATTTGCAGGCAAGAATATTGTTGCTAGTAAAATTGCATGTAAAATCGGATTTTAATCGGATCATCAAGAACATCAAGGAGAGAGGTTTAATTGTTGTGAAGAAGGCTTCAGAGTCCAGCAATCGTCAGGACCATCTCCTAAAGTTGATTTAACTGTGGGATTGGGGAACGCCCAGTGCAGAGCTTGCAGGCAGGTATGAGTACAACTGCACGCACAGTAAAGTGAAGACGTCTGGAGGATGGCCTGGTGACAAGAAGGGCAGCAAAGAAGCCACTTCTCTCTAGGAAAAACCTCAGAAACAGGCTAATATTCTGCAAGAGGTACACGGATTGTACTGCTGAGGACTGGGGTAAAGTCATTTTCCCTGATGAATCTCCTTTCTGATTGTTTGGGGGCATATTGAAAAAAGCTCGACTGGAGAAGAAAAGGTGACCGCTACCATCAGTCCTGTGTCATGCCAACAGTAAAGCATGCTGAGACCATTCATGTGTGGGGTTGCTTCTTGGGTAAGGGAGTGGACTCACTCAAAATTTTGCTTAAGAACACAGCCATGAATAAAGAATGGTACAAAAACATCCTCTGAGAGCAACTTTGCCCAACCATCCAATAACAGTTTGGTGAAGAACAATGCCTTTTGCAGCATAATGGAGCACCTTGCCATGCGGCAAAAGGCACCAAGTGGCTCTGGGAACAAATCATGAAAATTTTGGGTCCATGCCCAGGAAACTCCCCATTGGAAACTTGATGCAGGTGGAAAAACAAAACCATACAAATTCTGACAAACTTCTACAAGCACTGATTGTGCAAGAATGGGCTTCCATCAGGGTCAACACTGTGAATACTGACACTTTAAAAGCCTTTGACACTTGTGAAATGCTTGTAATTAAACTTTTGTATATCGTAGTATCATCTGATGAAAATATTTAAAAACCCTGAAAAAGTTTATATATATATATATATATATATATATATATATATATATATATATATTTTTTTTTTTTTTTTTTTTTTAATGAACTTTTTTTGGCAGACAAAGTAAAAAAAAATCAATTATTAAATATATTATTATATAATAGTGAAAGAAAAAGATAATCTACATGAGGAGTTTAACGAACATTTATCTGCATTAAGTCCTTATGCACAACATCATACATTTTAAATTACATTTAAACACTAATGTCCTCTTTAAATATGTAATTATTTGTCAATTATAAGCTGATGTTGATTTGTTCAACTTCTACCAGGACATCAGTCACAGGGTACACGGCAGAAGCACCATTAACTGACATTAGGCTATTACTGTATGTATTTTCATTGATAAATACATTTGACGGGTGTTCTGGAGAAAAAACAAATACAAAAACAGAAAGATTACCTGATGACCTATTAGATTACATGGTGATTTATCACACAGATAAAAATGTAATCTAGAAACTGATCGCTTCTGTTCTTCTAATTATTTTCAGTTGTTGTGTTGGACTTCAAAGGAGAAACAACTGTGTAATGATCTATTCAATGATGGAAACTTCAAAGCACTTTTGTAAATCGCTCTGGAAAAGAGCGTCTGGCACATGCCTAAATGAAAATGTAAATTAAAATGGATGAAGAAGGTAAAAGGACCTTCATTTGCAGAAGTTCAATTTATTATCACTACATGATTACCTTAGACACTGTACAAATACAATCCCAATCAAAAGTTTGAATAGATTTTCTGCATTCTATGACAATACAGGTTTAAAAAAATTTTTTTTTACGTTTTTATTATGAAATAACATAGATGGCATTATGTAATTAAGTAACACCAACACTCAGTTGTTATGTTAAGACACAAAGTTCAGCAGTTCTGGAATAGTTCTTGCAACAGTGTTGTCACGTTCACTTGCAAAATTCGTCAAGCACCGTGATGAAATTGGCTTTCATGAAGACCTTCCCAGGAAAGCAAGACCAAAACTTATTTAGTTTATTTAGAGTAAACAGTCTCAAAAATCACCAATTAACAACCAGCACCTCAGATTAGAGCCGTTATTTAGGTTTACAGGCTTACAGAGCATAAGTAGCAAACAAATCTCAAAATGAACTGTTCAAAGGAGATTATTGTATATTTTTAATGCTTTCAGCATTTTTTATAATGTTGAAAGAAATGAAAATCAGGTAAGACCATGGATTTAAAAGTTGTGTCCAAACCATTGCCTGGTACCGAATGTGATTCCGAGTGGATTTGGTGGTGTGAGCTAGCGTTAGCATCAGCTCATTCAGTGCCTCTTTTGCAAATGAGATGATGTTATGGAATATGCTGTGCTTTTATGCTTCAGAAAATAACATGCAAGTAATGTTAACTCATACTGACTAATTTCCTGCTTTCTAACTAACAGCTAACTAACCATTCTGGGGTTGAATCCTAAATAGCATAAAATGGAAAGCTAGTACACTATCTAGGGTGTTGAATCCCTTGTATACTCATAGGTCATCTGGGTCCTATGTCCGTGGTCATTGTTCACTTGTCTTACTGATTTCTTATTCCACATTTTTTTGTTGTTGTTTTTAAATCCCACCTGCTAGGTTTTGGATATTGATTAAGGATTTGTTAATATTGATCCTGTCTGCCTGAGCATTGACCCCTGCTATGGAGTCAATCTAAAAAATAACACGTCTAGCTCTTATGTGAAAGAGCATATTTTACTTTACTCTTTTCTTTACTCTACTGTATATCTCTCTCTGTCCTCTCTCACTGTTCACTTTAATAGGAACACTATTAATAGTATTTGTGAAATACCCTGGAAATCATCAGTTTCTGAAACAATCTAACCAGTTCATGTGGTACCAACACCCATCATGCCACTATTATATTTTTCCCTTTTCAAATGTATGCCGTGAACATTAACTGAAGCACCTGACCTGCATCTGCATGATCGTATACATTGTGCTTCTGGCACACGATTGCAGTTAGGATAACTGTATAAATTATACAGGTATTCCTAATAAAGTGAATGGTAGGTTTATACAGTAGGCCATCAGTGCTGTGTGATACTGCATGAATATACGGCATGGTGTCGGCAGAATGAGTACCTCTGGTCGGACAGACAGTGCAGCGTTGAAGGCGTCTACAGCCTTGTTGAACTCAGAGCTCAGGTTGTAAAGCACACCTAGGCCCGTCTGCAAATCCGGGTCAATGATATCTGGGTTCTGCTGGGCTGCTTCCAAAAACAGCTCTTTCACGTCAAGCAGCAGAGAGCTGAAACGATTGAAAGAAAGAGATGTGGTAAGACAGGTTCAGATCAGAGACTGAAATTACTGAGCTTCTACACCTTCAATAAATCTGGCTTTTATTATACAACTACTGTACACAGAGCATTTCGAACCTGCAAAGATATGAAACAAGAGTGCAAGTGAGTCATCAATGAACATTCCATTGAATCAGGACATCATTTTTAACTTTTGACCAATTCAGTTGTAACATTTGTCTTAAGATAACGAATATATGATCTTTATCCAAATTGTCAACAATAAAAATGATAGTCGTGTAAGTGGATACCTTTTATGCCTTTGTGGGTTCTCATGATGGTACATTTGTATGTGTACAAATTATGAAACTTTTGTGATTTGTTTTATGAATTTTGTTCAAATGAATTTCTCTCTAATTAAGGTAATAAATGTATTCTGATAACATTCAGATTGTGTTTTAAGAACTCTGAACTATCTTATATTACATACAGTACTGCGCAAATGTCTTGTGCCACCCCTCATTTTTCCATATTAAGTTAAATAACTCATTTAGATTAAATGAAAGAAATGTCCCTGCATGTACAGGGAATGGACTGAAAATGAGAGACAAAAACTTGCCAAAAATGAGAGACAAAAAGTCCTTCAGGACGCCTAGAGAACTATTCCTCAAGACTACATTAAAAATACAAGAATGTCTGGGAAGCAAAATATGAATAAATAAAGGGGAGGCTCAAGATTTTTGCACGGTACCGTAGATACTTTGAAGTATTCCTGATGAAGCTTGGTTCACTTTTCCAACCAGCTTAGTCAGGGAATGCATGAATTTCCATGAATTTATACATGGGGCATCTATTTGGAACTGAGAACATTTTAAATGTGTTGACATAATGATTCTTCATTCAAAATTCAGAGCAAGTTAAAAAGCATCATAAAAACATTTTTCGCGAACCTTATTTATCGTGTCCTCACCTTGCCATGGGTCCAGAGTACGAGAGGCGGCGTGTGTTTGGCGAGCCCTGCAGGTTATTGCGGTTCTTCAAGAGGTGTTTATACTTCGGGTTATGTCTCAACCAGCCCAGTAGTGCTTCACATGCTTCGTGCTTCATGCCCGTGTTTGTCAGGCTCACTGCCAATGCCATGAGGGCCTGGAGGTTGTTCGGGTGGAGCTCCAGACACCTGCGTACATGTGTATGTACATATCAAAGACAAACACACACACACACACACACATACAGTTTTCAGGACTGAATCAAATGGTCTGCAGCTTTGATGGACACTAATTAGCTCACAAGCAGCATAATGAGTAGCAGATGGTTCCTTTTTAATTTACAGGTGACTACCTGCACCGTCTCATGGGGTTGGACTTGTACAAAAAGTAGTTTATAAGTTTAAAATAAAAACTTCTTTATTATAAATGATTACAATCAAGAAATAGAATAAATAAATAAGACTGGCAGCATACTGTTAGTTATTATTAGAGCTAATAAACAGTATACTTGCAAAGGCTTACGTTTACACTGACATTACGTTTTCCTCTTTTAATTTCATTTATATTGTTGTTGATTATTGCAAAATCCAATACCATCCCGCTTAATTATAACTGAAAAAACTTATTACAGCTTAAACTCAGTCACTCATTTATTCCCTATAGCGCTTATCCTGAACAGGCCTATCCCGGAGGACTCAGAGTACTAGATGGGTAAACCCTGGAGAGGGTGCCAGTCCATCGCAGGGCACAAGTACACACACACACACACACACACACACACACACACACACACACACACACACACACACACATCGGGCAATTTGAAAATGCCAATTAGGTTAATAGTTCATCTCTGTAGTTCAACAAACAGATTGCTCTCATTTTGTTTCTGAAGGTGAAATCAGGTACTTTTAAAAAATAAAAGCTGAAGCTCATGCAAGTGAAACGACGCACATTGGTTCTGAGACTTACCATTCATTTATGTGATTGAAATAAAATTAATTGAATCTGAGTGATAATTTTAAGGGGAACCTTGCTAAACCAGCTCTTTGGGTTAAATGGTTAACTTTATGTATGTTTTGAAATAAAGAATAAAATACTATATTTTATTCTTTATTTCCAAATGGTTTTGGTTTTGTTCTAAAATATTTTGAATAAATTTAAAACTGCAAAAATCACACATCACATCACAGGATACAAACACCCACGCAATCACACTAAAGGAAAGTATATATCTAAATTGCATGTGTTTGGACTGGAGTGAAAACCCAATCTGCTCCAATGGTGCTGTATCCTGGCTGAAACTGTGCTCTGATCCCAGCTTCCTACACTACAAAATTATTTTACTGTGCTCTAAGATACATGTGACAAATTATTTAATCATTAGTTCAATAGTTGAATACAGATCACTGATGAATTTATACAAACCAGCATTTTAAAATAGCCAGCTCATTCACAAATGACACATCTCTAATTATTTCAACAGGATTTCAGTTGGGAGTGAGGTAGCAGGAAGCCAATTGATGAAATGAGTTGGATAACATTCACTCACTCATTCCCAACTTCGCTTATCCTATACAGGGTTGCAGGAGGCGTGGAGCCACACTAACACTACGGGCAACTGAGGAAACCCACCAAGCACAGGGAGAACATGCAAACTCGCACAGAGACCCAAGGCAGGAGTCGAACCCTCGACCCAAAAAATCGATTCAATTATGAATTATAATTTTTTTGTGTGCTGATTCGTGTATCACCACACTGACCCCAAAATTGATTTTTAAATTATTGAATACATTTATAATCGAGATGCACCGGTTGATCAGCCAGTGACCTGAATTGGCTATTTTTCAGTTTGCTCAGTCATGACTGTTCAGCCTTGGATGTAACCAATTCTGTGCCGAGTGCACAAGCTTTCGAGTAGTGCAACAGAGACGGATTCTTATGCTGTTATATCATCCAATGTCCTGCACATTAACAAGCCTTTTTCTTCAAACTCTGTGAGCAAATTAGTCTTTTTTATATGTAAAATAAAATGGAAAAAAAAGAGATGTACTTCAGAAAACTTCTGGAATATCATCAACAGGAAGATGGACGGTCACAAACTATCAAGTAAAAGCTGAGCTGTTTGCTTTTTTACAAAAAGAGTCTTATAAAGTTGCCCAACAGCAATGTGAAAATCTGGTGGAGAGCATGCCAAAACGCATGAAAGCTGTAATTGCAAATTGGGGTTATTCCACCAAATCGTCAGCAGTTCACATACATTTTTAACAAAACTGTTCATCTCATAAATACATGAACCTGTCAGAAAAAAACAACATAAGAAACTGATTATTTTGCAGTTTTCTCTTATTTTTTTTCCAGAGCTGTATTCCTTCCCAGTAAATTTAATTACAACATTACATGGTCTTATACTATCTACAGCGTATATTCTAGCTTTAAATGTATAATGTGACAATGATTATTTCATAACTGAACATTTATTTCTGTAAAGCTGCTTTGTGACAATGTCCACTGTTAAAAGCAGTTCATTCAAGTTGAATTGAATGAAATTGACGGTGAAGGTGAATGTTGAGCTTTGTAAGTGTGACTGGTGATAGAGGTGGGTAGAGTAGCCAAAAAATGTACTCAAGTAAGAGTAGCTGTACTTCAAAATAATATTACTCAAGTAGAAGTAAAAAGTAGTCATCCAAAATATTACTCAAGTAAAATAATGTCCGATTTATTATTATTATTTTTTTTTAGAAATTATGTACGCAGTCAGATAAAATAATGTACAAATTGCAACATTTCCAAATAATAAAATAAATGTAATAAATAAAAAAAATAAATGAATAAAACTAAATATTTTTACAAAATAGCTCATTAATGAATAAGAAACAAATTTCCTAATCTCCCTTTTTTCACAATATAAATCTTTTGAAATAAATCCCTATTGTAGGTAACATATGTATGTTTGAACAGTGGAGACTATTTCCTGTGTAAGATACGCTGTATATCCAGTTGCTCTGCAAATGACTCAGCAGATAGAAAATATCATTAGAACATGTGTACAAGAGGTCTAACTTAACCATAAACTCTGTGCAGCAGAACAGATGTAAGAAAATTATATATTTGTCTGCCTCTAGTTTATTTGCTAATTATATATGTTAACATTGCAACATGAAATAAAACAGCTAAACTAACCGCAACATGTTTGCTTCACGGTCTACCACTGCTGAATACATCCCTCTCCATGCGGTTATTGTTATTGCGGCTGATTGGTCAAACGGAGTCATGTGATTATTGTTGCTACGTCTGATTGGTGAAACACAGTCACGTGGTAGATCCACCTGCTGCATTTCTCTGGCAAACACAAAGAATATCTAAAGTGTCGAATAAGTGGTTAGAAAAGTAACGAGTCGAGTGGAGCCGAATGTGGCGGAGTAAGAGGAGCGTTTCTTCTTCACAAATCTGCTCAAGTCAAAGTAAAAAAAAATAAAAAAATAGGGTGCGGTAAAACTACCCATATAAGTACTTTTTTTCCTCAAAAAGATATGTAACGGAGTAAATGTAACTCGTTACGCACCTCTGCTGGTGATTAACAAAATCAGATGAGTTTTCAAAGCTTGCAGCTCAGATGAAGCTTGTGGAAGGTTATAGCCCCTTAGTCTGCAATAAACGTAACCTCCCTGAGGCCTTGCTGTTTATAAAATGCAAATTTAATAAGATCAGCTATTTATTATAGTTCTCTTCTGCTAGCAGGAGAGGAAACCGCCAAGAAATAATTCTTTAGATACTTACAGTACATAATAATGCAAATTTGTTTGCTAAATGTTTGACTGAGTTAAGGTGCGACAAAGCCTTTAAAGCATGGATTTAACTACCTTATTATCTGTAACCAAAAGGTAATTTTCTAGTCCTGATCAATTGTATGCAACTTCTTTTTTTTCTTCTCACTTTCCTTCACACTATTTTCTTCCCATAATTTCATGTCTGCCTTTGTGTTTTTGAAGAAATCACTTTTGTGTGTTTTTGAAGAAATTGTTTTTGGGTGCTTTTGAAGAAATGGTTGTGTTGTTTGTGAACACCAGCTGTTCAGTTGTTTAAAACCTTTGAAGATTTTTTCTTGAAACTCTTGAAAGCTGCACGTGTACTTTTGAATGAACTGTGTTCTAAGTGAACACTATACCCCAGGTTTTTGAAACAGTCAATCCTAACAGGAAAAACAACCCGACTCAAACCCCGGGGAGTTGTGTGTTTGCACCACCTTACCTCTGGAGGGAGACAATAGCTGCCTGCTCATTCTCATTCTCTGCCTGTGTTGTCCCCAGGACTTGCCAAGCCTGAAAAATACAACAGAGATGAAAGGCTGAACAGCGGGGTTATCACCCTGACTCCAGTGAGAGTGTATTGTTGCAGACCACAGCACAGCTCAAGGTAAAAAGACAATATCTAGCCAAGCTGAAGAACCTTGAGTGGTTATGTCGAGTGTTTAATAGAAAATACATCCATCTCATGTTGTCCATTCTTTTCTGCTTTTGCAGAGTGAGTCAAATTCAGAAGCCCTTTGTTGGCAAATATTTATAAAGTACAGAATTATTGTTTTTGCAATATAACATAATATTATTCCCCAAACTCTTTTTTTTCTGTGTGAGTGAAGTTTGCATGTTTTTCCATGACCTTTTTATAGTATACAATATATGCTGTATTACATTGTATTAGTTTTGTACAGTTACAGAGTTACTGTTGTGCAACATTAGAGTAACAGGTTCACTTCTTGTTTTTCTGATATGGTGTGAACTTTCCAGTTCGGAATGTCTCAGGTTCAAACCATTAAGTTGACCCAGTTGGGCCCTTGAGCAAGGCCCTTAGCCCTCAACCATTCAGATGTACAATGAGATAAAAATGCAAGTTGATCTGGATAATGGCGTCTGCCAAATGCTGTAAATGTAATCTTTCCCATGCCTCTACATCCACAAAACAACCCACTCATTGCACTTCCTTATTCCTTATGTCATAATATTTCCCCATAGCCAAGCAAATATACCGTACATACAAACAGCTTGTGTCTGCTGGAATCCTCTTGTTTAATCAGAACATGCTAATGTATTTCTTATCATCGGTCTGTCCACGGGTGTCTCTATGACTTACATGTTAATTGTTGTTGGTCTTTCGGCTGCTCCCGGCAAGCGGTCGCCACAAGTGGACCATCTGATCCGCACATAAGCTTGGCACAGGTTTCACGCCTGATGCCCTCCCTGATGCAACCCTCCCATTTTATCCGGGCCTGGAACCGGCACTACATCCAATGGCTGGGGTTTGGGCATTCGGTGGGAATTGAACCTGGACCTTCCACATGGCAGGTGAGAAACCTACCACTGAGCCTCCAATGCCCATTATGGCTTACATGTTAATGACTTTCGTTATTTTGATGTACAAGATTATGTAACACAGCGCATGTGGCCAAAAGCATAAATATGCTCTATTTGCTGATAATAAACAGAGAACTTCAGGCACATCATGCATGCGCATGTGTTTGTCCCTTTTCCAGTTTAGATCCAGCTGGTAATCATATCGAGGCACAGCGGATATATCAAAAATAATCATTCTTCTTTCAGCAAATTTTGTCATCTTGTCATATTACCAGGAAACCACAAAGTGGAACATTCTCTGTGCTTGGGGTTTTATTTGGCAGAAAACCCAAGCACTGTTCCAAGATTGTTATAGATTAGCTATTAGTTATTAGAAACAAGTTTAGATATGTGTTTACGGTAGATATGTGCTTAGATACAGTAAGTCTCTAATAAGATCAAATCAATATTTATGATGTTTTGTCAAAAACAGCATGTTAATGTTTTTAGAACACTTCATTTGGCTCATTTAATGCAGTTATAAGTTTGTAATTGCCATGATGTCATTGTTATACATCATTAAACAGCAGTGTTGGCTTATGCGGGGCCTTTATGTAACCAATAGCTCTCGGGTATATACAAGAGCTTCAGTTACTAATTAGCCTAAATCTATTCTAGCAGCATTAGGGCATCCTCCAACTCTGTTTGAAGATACAATATTAGACAACACAAAATAGACAGAATTTTTAATGTAGAGTGAGGAAAGGTATTAACTGATCTAACAAAAGTGGAGCTCTCTTTGTCTGTTTCATCACTGCCTTACTGAGTTCTCATCAAGAAACTCGGTTAGTTAATAGCTCACAGTGGTAAAAAAAAAAAAAAAAAAAAAACAGATGAAAAAGCAGCTAATAGGCATGCTGATGTTTTCACTGTACTAAAGGAATTAGTTTGATTAAACCAACCCAACTTATTTAAACTATATCTATAGTTACCTCTGAGTCTTGCGGGTCCTGCAAGATGGCCGCCTCCAGGAGAAGAACAGCGTTCGGCAGATCTCCCTCTCTGGCCTTCCTCAGTCCCTCCTCAAATGCATTTGGCCAGTCTTTATAGGGATTGTCTGTGTGGAAGTAATATCCCTGAAACAAAAAAATGCCCAAGGCATTATAACCTGACTAAAATGAATTTTAAATCACTTTGCTTTAAAAAATAAATAAATAAATAAATAGATGGGCCTTAAGGCATTGCTTATTGTGGTGAACCTTTTCATGAGGAGATACAGTGGAGGGAATTTGGGTCTGTTCGTTCTCTGAAAGCCAGTTTCGGCGAGCCAGTTCTTCCCACTCAGCCTGCATCTTGTCCCAGAACTCGGTGTCTGACTGAAAAAACAATCGAACCAAGAAGAGTTGAATATGAACTTCACGGATCTGGATCAACCAAACTCCCTGCAGTCAGCAATCTGAATAATGAATCACTGTGCATTAATATTGATGAAGGCAAGTCATGCATTTGAAACTTCGCCTCAATTTCTGATTACTTCGAAGTACAGAAAGTGAACTACTCGACTAATGTATGCCATGTGGTTCAAGTAGTGTTCAATTACGTCACTTACATTATTTTAGTATTTGAGGGACGCAGGGTATTTGTAACGTCGTGAACAATTTTCAACAGTGACCAGGTGCTTTAACACAATATTCTTGGCTATTCGCTGTATTGCCATTCAAGAAATCTATCTGATGATTTCTGATTCCACTCATCCGATGAGCATAAAGTACTTTCCAAACTCTTCATGAAGATTAACAATATTCTCTGCACTCCTGGGTCTAAAGACCACCCATGTGAAGACAGCTGAGTAGTTCTTTGAGTAATAACAAATGAGATACGATGTTATTTTGTTCAGCACTGCCCCTTGTGTTGCAGAGATAATTACTCTTTTACGGTACGTGATGGGCACAGCGCTGTTAAGGGTCCGATTATAATAATTGGACGACCCCCTGTCATCTCTGAGCAGTGACAGCCCAACTAGTCAAAGGGCAAAGTTGAAAGCTCATTATCTCTTCTGTCTTGGAGCTACGGCTCTGACTGAATCATTCAGGAGGTTGGTATGGAAGGTTAGGAAGATCCTTAGCACTCTGAGATCTGAGAGGCTGAGATGAGAAGCTTTTCATTCACTGGCATTTAAAGGTTGGCCTTTGTCTAAAATGTGGATGCAAGTGTTGTTTATCTCATCCTTCTTCTTATATCAGTAGCTGCACTTTTCCTCATCTCTATTAGTTCTCCTTGAACCCAGTATAAAAATACCCCAATCACTCCCTAACAACTAGAAGACAGCTCTGGCAGTGGAAAAACTAACTTGCTGTTTTGTCACTCATGCTGTAAGTAATGAAGTGAGGCTAAGACCTTAACAAGCAAGTATGGGATTTGTAAAAAGAGGAAAAAAAGGGCTGTAGTTGTCATTTAAGACAGTAGCCAGTTTGGAAAAGCTCTTCTGATATTTTGGTGCGTCTAGAGATAGGACTCAGTGCGATAAAGCTGTATGACCCTAATAATGGCTGACACACTGGCAGCAACTCTACTGCCCATGACAAAGGGCTTAACTGAAGGCCAGGCACTGCAGAGGACAAGAGGGCACCAACACCAACAGGGGAAAGACTGCTTTCCAATTATTTACTGTTTCCTTAGCACAAGACCTATTACGATCACTTCTTGGCATGCTGCAAGTCCATTAGTTGTAAAAGAAAACACAAAAAAACAACCACAAGTAAAATATACACTTATAATCTATATCAGCATGTGTAGCTATAAAGCATATTAAAGCTAATTAATAATTACTGCTAAAAATGTACGCCTGGTCTATATTTTTAGACATCTCTGAGGATATCTATGTTTAAACTGTAATTTAATCAGCCAAAAATTATGCATCACTGACATTTAGACTTCGATAGAAGGCTTATTCTGCAGTCATACTGTAAAATATCTTTCTAGCTGAGGTATTTGAATGCTTTATTGTCTAAAACTCATTTTTTAAGCATAAAGCAATTCGTGTAGGGTGAAAAACATGACAAATGATTACCTTCTGTACAACAATTTTTAATTTACACAAAAGAGAAATTCTTAGAAGTGTCAATGTCTGCAGAAGTGCATATATTTAGCTGAATAATTAAAGTAAAAAAAAGAAAGAAGATGGATCAGACTGAAATGAGAAAAAAAAGTCAGTGAGAAAGGCATGGCTTAGAATTAACAATTATTTAACTGCTTGAATTATTTAACTATCAAAACTAAATTCAATGATGCATCATTTATTTAGAACATGTTGAATTGTTGGCATTCCTAAAGATCAATGTGTAGGAAGAATACGTACACACGTGGACAAAATTGTTGGTACCCTTCGGACAATGAAAGAAAAACTCAGTGGGCCTCAGTGGGCCTATATATAGGGCTCCAGGTAGTCACTGTGTTGTTTGGTGACATGGTATGTATCACACTCAACATGGACCAGAGGAAGCGAAGGAAAGAGTTGTCTCAGGAGATTCAAAAGAAAATTATAGACAAGCATGTTAAAGGTAAAGGCTATAAGACCATTTCCAAGCAGCTAGATGTTCCTGTGACTACAGTTGCACATATTATTCAGAAATTTAAGATCCATGCGACTGTAGCCAACCTCCCTGGACGTGGCCGCAGGAGGAAAATTGATGACAAATCAAAGAGACAGATAATCCAAATGGTAACAAAAGAGCCCAGACAGACTTCTAAAGAGATCCAAGGTGAACTTCATGCTCAAGGAACATCAGTGTCAGATCGCACCATCCGTCGTTGTTTGAGCCAAAGTGGCCTACATGGGAGACGACCAAGGAGGACACTATTGTTGAAAACAAATCATAAAAAAAGCCAGACTGGAATATGCCAAACTACATGTTGACAAGCCACAAAGCTTCTGGGAGAATGTCCTATGGACAGATGAGACAAAAATGGAACTTTTTGCCAAGGCACATCAGCTCTATGTTCACAGACGGAAAAATGAAGCATATGAAGAAAAGAACACTGTCCCTACTGTGAAACATGGAGGAGGCTCTGTTATGTTCTGGGGCTGCTTTGCTACATCTGGCACAGGGTGTCTTGAATCTGTGCAGGGTACAATGAAATCTCAAGACTATCAAGGGATTCTAGAGAGAAATGTGCTGGCCAGTGTCAGAAAGCTGGGTCTCAGTCACAGGTCATGGGTCTTGCAACAGGACAATGACCCAAAACACACAGCTAAAAACACCCAAGAATGGCTAAGAGGAAAACATTGGACTATTCTAAAGTGGCCTTCTATGAGCCCTGACCTCAATCCTATTGAGCATCCTTGGAAGGAGCTGAAACATGCTGTCTGGAAAAGGCACCCTTCAAACCGGAAACAACTGGAGCAGCTTGCTCATGAGGAGTGGGCCAAAATACCTGCAGAGAGGTGCAGAAGTCTCACTGACAGTTACAGGAATCGTTTGATTGCAGTGATTGCCTCAAAAGGTTGTGCAACAAACTATTAAGTTAGGGGTACCATCATTTTTGTCCAGGCCTGTTCCATGAGTTTATTATTTTAAATAATTCTGTTGAAGCATGGTTGAAAAGCAATGTCTGACTTTCATTGGTTAACATTCATAGAATTCTTATTTATTATGACTTTTGTCAGATTAAAGTTATTTCTGTGACCATTGTGAGTTTTTCTTTCATTGACCGAAGGGTACCAACAATTTTGTCCACGTGTGTAACAATGTGTGGTATGTACATAAGTTTTCATTTCATTCATTTATTCAGTAGTCACGTTATTCTTATTAGCATCTTGGTGGATCCAGAGCCTACAGTATCCTGGAAACACTAGGTGAGAGACAGGAATGCATCAAGAATGGGATGGCAATCCTTTACATCTAAACAAATCCTGCACACACTAAACAAAGACAATCAACTTACTAGCACGTTTTGGAGAGGTGGGTGGAAACTGGAAAACCCACATGTTCATAGGGAACACCTGCGCAGAAACTCAGCACAGAGAGTAACTCGAGTTCAGGATTGATCCGAAAGACCTGGTGCTGTAAGGCAGAAATGATACCCGTGGTGCTCTATGCCACATATAACTCACACGTATTCTGAATCGATAAAAAATGTCCAGCTTGATTAATTTTTTTTATATTCTGCGCCCAAATTGACTTGCCAAGTTGATGCCATTTAGTATATCAGAGATTTCTTACTTTGTGGAATTAGTAGCATTACATCTAATAATGAGGGAACTTAAATTCAAGCCAAAAAAAAAAAAAAAGAACCGGCTAAGTCTTCAAGGCAGATATTTATAGTTTCAGTGAAAGAGAGTAATTCATGATACCTGCAGCTCAGGGCCAATATGTGAACAATTGTGCTCCTTTCTAATGCAGAATTTCCCATTTCAGTTGTAATCAGAAAGGTAATGGCGGTAAAATGTTTCTTTGCAGAAACTGCTTTAAGAAAAATAATAAAACGATTTAACAGAGCACGGCATTAGAATACTTCATGATTATCCAGAAACAAAGCAATTGACAACCTGTCAAACTGTACATGCTAAAATCAGCCCCTGCTGTGGGAAAAACTCTACCTGTCATTTTATATCAGCTAAAACCCAGTCTGATAATAGAGAGCAATTTCACCAACTGTGAGTTGAAAGGTGTGTTGTTACAGGAGAGGATCTCCTCGTTCTTTTCATATCTTTGCTGCATTATGGAATGACAGTGTAATTTTTATGTTATTATGGAGTATGCACCATGTGAGCGCTGTACTCTATAAATCAGGGTCGTTAATGCATCAAACACAGGCTCAAAATATAGCCTGCATACCACCTAAGTGGAGGAGACGACTGGTTCCCTGGTCAGATTAAACATAAATAAAAAAGAAAAAATGACCTGTACCTGCACTAATGCCGCTGTCATTGAGAGCAGCAGCCTCCCCCCCCATGTTAAGCTGATTCTCACCTGCTGTTGCTCCTATCTGCTCCTAATGAGAGCAGCATGGCTTCATTTGCACATTGTCTTTTGTACATGTGAAAAAGGGGCCTGGGTGGTCACAGCTCTTCTCCCCTGGCGATCTATTTTTTTGTTTTTTTTTCGGAGTGCACCGAATTAAAATATGAGGTAAGCATTTTAAAAGTGTCCGTCCACCCTTGCAGCTCGTTCCACTTTCACTGGCCCTGGGAAGCGTTCTGCTGGAAAAGCACCTTTACCACACACTTCTTTGTATCCTGCTTGAATGTGCAGCACCGGCTGGAGCTTAACAGCTATTCATTTTTAGACCCTGTGCTATTTCTTTGTTCCGGACAGCCGGCAATTACACAAATGAAATGGATTGGAAAAAAAGCATGCATGCCACAGGAAGCAGGATTTCCAGACAACTAAGCCCTGCACAAGGTTCCTAATTAAAACAAATGTATGCAGATAAGAACCTAGACAGAACGCTCAGCTCGGAGACTTAGAGTATTGGAAGCTTAAGCGTCTCAGTATGCAGGATGCCGTGATCAATTAATCTTCCGCTTGCACTCAAGGTAAGGTTACTTCTTGGAAACAACAGTGTCCAGTCACTCACAAACTCACTCTGCACTGCAGCAAACTGGAGCTCAGCATTGAAGCCAGGCGTTCGGAAGTGTTTCTTGTGATAATATGAAAATGCTGTCTGGAATGTTTCTTTTGGGGTACCCTCTCAGTCTTGCATTCCCTTTGAGTGTGTTGTCTTTCAGTCATTTGTACTCGTTAATCACTTGTCTTTGGCCTTCCAGTACTCTGCAACTGCAACCACATGTAATACAATAGCAGGAGGGTGTTTTACAATGTCCAGGCAGGGTCAGAGCAAGATACTGTACTTATTAATACCTTTAGTGTAGTAAGCCAAAGGTTGTTATTTCTTGATTGAAGGCTATAAGTGATTAAAACTTAATATTAAGCTTGGACATGGGATCCATAGACGTTAGTGGGATTGTCTTACAGTTTCAGGGTGCCCCAAGATCAGGTTAATGTCTAAGTGACAAGTTGCACTATTTCCCCCCAAAAAACGTCTTCCTAGGTGGATTGGTTGGACTATATGACCTTTACTTTTTCCTGATAGAGTGCATGGTGCTCTGCCATGAGCACCATAATTTATTTAGTTGACATGTTGTTTATTCCATTTTGCATATGATAACAATACTTCAGATTTCTTCTTGGCATGGTATGGTATGCCATTATAACAGTAAATACATCCTTACCGCATACTGTATATCACCACGTTTTTCTATGGAGTCATCTGAATTTATGCTTACTTCCACAGCTGCTTTGGCGCGCTCAAACTCCTCTTCGAGGGACTGGTTTCTGGATAGGAGTCCACCACCCCATCTTTGGTCTCTGCCCACTCGGCCCTGTCACATGCACGCACACACACACACACACACACACACACACACACACACACACACCACAAGCAGACAGCACGAGTTAGTAAGCATGTGGATAAACCTCTCAAGTCTCTCCCTCCTGAGATAAGAAAAAAAAAAAAAAAACTCTGGTCTTGCAGAGCTCTGATGCATTAACAGCTCACATTCACACCCCTCTCAAACACTCCGCTGTCTTCCTCCGACATCCTTTCATCAGTCACTCGACTTGGACTGGCCCTGAACTGACATGCTGACATGCCGCATTCAGTAAATGGACATTTGCACATTTTCTTGCTGTGCATGTATGAAGATTGCATAGTTTTATCATTACTTTGATTTAAAAAACAAAACAAAACAAAAGCCATGACATTTCTGAAAAGCACATGGGTAGGCATGCTACATGTAAAGCAAAGCAACTAATTTCATATAAAAAAAACAAAATGTTGCAGTAGCTTGTGGAAATCCCTAAAATAACCCACAGCCTAAAAATAAAGATTACAGCATATAAAATCCACGTGTCTCACTGCTGTACAACTTTCTAAAATCAACCATTTTAGTCCATTTATATCTTTTATATTTTCATCAATGATTATATATACTGAAATTGAACATGAAAGGAATCAAGTTGCTAGTGCATGCATTAGCTAATTTTAGCAAATGAGCATGCAATGCATGTGGTAGCATGCTGATTACTTTCATGTTCAGTTTGAACATCAATTCCTCTTTTAGTCCTCAACTCTTGTAGCCTCCTGATATTTAAAGAGAAGTTGTGGTACAAAAACGATCTCTTAGCAAGCATTTCTTATTGTGTGATTAAATACAGTTTATAGTATAACAAATACCCAATGTGACCCAGTCTGTAAAAATCAAGCTAAAGTTATTTTTTTGTGATTCGCTGTTTTCATGTGTAGAATGAGTTAATCTAGAAAACAGTAAATAAAAAAATAAAAAATTTAAAGACTTTAGCTGGGTTTTCACAGACTGGGTCATATATATATACTGCATGAGACCATTACGTCTATTCTTAACTACCGACAGATGATGTGAACAACACTGATTGCCATCTATACACCAATCAAGATCTCAGGAACTCAGGATCTCAGAAACCCAAAGCTCACCCATGTCCACAGGGACCAGTGGCAATCCCGTCTCATCTGATCCTACAAATCCTACAGTACAGCACACCCCCAGTGGTCCTGCGATGGCCACACCCCGAGGGCCAGAGTTACCCTGTTGGCAAAAGGGGAACCCAAAACCTAGGTTGTCTTAATGCTAAGAGCTTTAAATATTATGGGTGATAGGTATACTGTATATATTTCAAACCAGATTTTTTTTGTACTTAATTGCTTTTGGCTGGACACACCTGCTTGGAAAATGCAAATGGCCAAAACACAGTATTGGTCCTGATTTTATGTATATTTTTATGTTATATATACAATACAGAAAATGTGTGTGCCAAAGAAGCTAGTTCTGAAGTAAGATAGAAGTGACCAATCTAAAAATGTCAAATTGCTAAGTTCAGCCGTGTTGGAAAGATGATTTTCTCCAACACGGCTGCCCCAAAAATTGACTTTTTTACGCGTTATACTGTCTCGCTTCAAACAATAATAAATAAAAATGCTAATTATTCATATTTCTATTGATATTAAAATTAGTGGAAGCTTCTAAAAGCACATGACCTGTAAAAATGTTGCTTAAATTAAAGCATTCCAATCTAAAATGAAGGATTTTCCCCAAAAAAAGTCTGTAGTGTCTGTAACCAGATCATGTTGCAATATCTTACCTTTTTTTTTTTTACATTTTAGAATAAACATTTTTTTTCAGGTTTATGTCTTTTCATGTGAAATCTAAATTGCCCAGATTTCATCTTAATGACAATTAAGTTTACTGAAAGATTTGAAGAAACTACACCTAGGTGCGCACCAATACTGTACAAAGACACATTCAAGCTCAGACTGAGCAAAAATATCTAGAAATAAGCTCAATCACCTCAGAAATATTAATTAAATTAGCCTATATTCAAATATTTTACATACTAAGATAACATTTTTTTTTCAGTGTGGATCCCTTTTAATATTAAATGGAATCCCTTCCTATCAAAAAGCAGACCTTTGCTCCCTGAATTCAATCTTCTGGATAACTAAGTTTCACTGAACAAAGAGCACAGGAGGGGGTGTTTTGGAGCTGCCTCACTGGACATTCATCAATTGCCAGGGTTAAAGTATTAAATAGATTTCAGGAATTTATAATGGAGGTTTCTGAGCAGACAATCAGTCCTGCTTTAGTGTGCTGTAACACTAGCCTTTGTCTTGATGACTAATGTGCTCCATCAAACTCTGAGTCAGAGCAACAATTACCCTAAACATTGCCCTTTCCATTTTTTGTGGCCCCTCATTGTTAAGAACCCAATCAAGCAAGACTTGTGACACTGATGTGAGCAAATATTGTGCAAAACGGGCCCTTGTGGCAGGCTCCCTTAGATAATGTGTCTTTTTCTACTGTATAGCACATTCATATTTCATATTTTTATATGACTGAAATAACGAAGAGCAGATATGCAAACATTTTGGTACTTAGTTTTAAGTACCGGTCACCTTTTGGGCAAGAAATTGTCCGTTATTTACTGTTGTACCATGCGCCTAAATTTATATGCATTGTGACAATATTCAAAGCATGACTCTCACCTCATACTTGTGTATGAGGAGATGGATTGCTCAAAAGCACAAAAGGGGATGAGGGGTGTGTTACGCTCTGAAGTCATAATAACGATGTCCTACTCCCTCTGCAGGCTCCGCCCTATCGAGTGACTCCTTCGTAGGGTTCGAAAAAATGCACTTGAGTCAAAGCCAGTATTTTGTCAAATATTTACTGATGAATTGAAGAAAATCTTTCACAATTTAAAAATCAGCAGGTTTCTCAGTGCTGGTCTCAGAGTATCTTTACCATAGACATTTTGCTGTTTAATCTGCTCACAACTACAGTAGTAATCCTGAACATATAATAACCAACAACCAAACTTTCAACTGTATAATTTAATATCATAAATTCACAGAGGCAAACAAATACTTGAACTTGACACTATGATTGATTTTGTGTCATACAATAAATTATTTCCTATTTAAAGTACTCTTATACTAATACTAAAGTATACTCTTTTTTAGACTTATATGAGAAATATTCCAAAGTATTTCAGTAATGATGTTTAAGAATTGTTATAGCACTCTACACTAACAGTCAAAAGTTTGGACACACCTTGTAATTACAGTATATGGCCTTTCATGAATTTTATTTCTTTCTACACTGTAAAACAATGCTGAAGGAATCCAAAATCTGCAATAATCTCTATTGAACAGTTGGTATTGAGATGGCTGGTAATGCTACAGTAACTGAACATTTCCTCTGCAGCAGAGGTACGTTTTGGTCTTGCTTTCCTGGGATGCGCTTTATGAGAGCCAGTTTCATGATGATGCTTGATGGGTTTTATAATACTGTTCTTGTAATAACTGTTCCAGAACAAGTGACCTTTTAATAACAAAAACATGTGTTATTCATACTGTACATAAAGAATAATACATAATGTGTTATTTCATAGTTCTGAAAGTTCCAGCATTCTTCTGAAATGTGGAAAATAAAATCACTAAACAAAAAACACTGAATTGAAAGGTGTGTCCAAACTTTTGACTGGGACTTTTTGTTTTAATAGAAACTTTTGTTTCATGCTGTTTGTTGGCTGGTATTGGACCGCTTATAAAAAGCAAACCTGGCAACCCCACTTTTAATGTGCTGTAAGAATAAAGCTATTCAGCTCTTATGAAAAAAAAAATGCAGCAGGAAAATTGCAGATTAATTTACACATTATACTCTGCTCTTATTCTATTTTAAGCTACTGTTACAGCTTTTCAGTCTTGTAGTAATAACTGTTCAAGTTATCACTTCCCAAATTCAAAACTGTTTTTCTTTTCATTTAAACTGTACTTCTTTAGAATATTTTGATGATTGAAAACCTGTTTTTTTTTTTTGACAAAAATATTTTAACGACTTAATGGATGAACATTTCCACCTTTTCACTAGATGCCTTTTATCCGTGTGCCTCAAGCACAATGCAATTAATAGGCCATCCCATGTGCAGGAATGAGATACAGCCTTAGTAAATCGCATTTACCCTAATTAATTTCTGACGAGTGCATACTGCAATTGCATCAAGTTGTGTTTTGAATAGCATCATACTATTTAGTTTAATTCTTAAGCGAATTCTAATGTATCATGTTTGTATCTAACAAATGAAGTTTCTGATTCTGTAATATATTATTGGCCTACGTCAGCTGTATAAATGCTTGTTAAAAGTCAGTGGTTTATTATGCTATATTATGCTATAATAAAAATTGCCTGTCCTAAATTTTCAACTCATTGTGTTCCTTATATTAATTTATCCCCGCCTTTGAAATCTCATGCTTCCTAGAGCTTCATTAAAATGCGACCTGTAGTTCACTTGCTGTAGTGGACACCTTATACTGTAGTAAACACAGGAAGATGTTCCTGAATAATTAATGGGCTACCAATTCAACAACAGATGCTGTAGCAACAAGAAAAGCAGCCGAGCAGACCTGCATGCTCCGACGAAGACACAAACATATAACATTTGTAGCCTGAAACGACACCCGAAAAAAAAAAAGAAAAGAAAAAAAACCTGAATGCAAAGTGTTACTTAAATGAATCAGGCCTTTTTTCAGGTGATGCTGACATGACATGTCCTTTTTTTACTTAATCAAAAACAAAACAAACAAAAAAAGAAATGTGGCGGCTTTTGGCATAGCACGGTGCAAATGCAAATACCGGTCAGCATGTCATACAAAAAATAGCATAGAGAGCCTTACATGTCGTCCACTAACATACTGCTTGTTGAGCTGTAATGACAGAATTCTACGCATTAGCAGATAATTAACCAGCACATAAATTTGCATGGTTTAACAGAATAAATACAAACGTTAAATTGTCATGGGGTTTGGCATGAAATTGGAATGAAGTACTGTACAAACGTCTTAGGCACCCTGTGTTTCTTTAATTCAAACTTTTGATTTCCAGTGAATGCTGTATCTCTTGGCCAGAAAAAAATGTCGCCTACGGTATTATGTAAAAGACCACTTTTCGGGCAAAAAGAAAAAGCTTCTGGGTTTTCTGGGATGCATGAAAAAAGAGGCATGTGTGACAACGTCCTCAGAAGGGCTGTGGCTGGTTCTGAAGGATGTTCTGTAAATCTAAGAAGCTCATTTCCTTGTAAAACTACACAAATCGTACCTGAGACTACAGTATGTTTTAAGCAAAGCTTAGTCACTCCAGTTATTGACTTTGTTTCATAAATTTAATGTAGATTTGTTTTCTTGCTCAACAGCAGTGCCTAAGATGTTTTCACACTACGGTATTCCTGACAGTCTGTAGTTAAGCATACGAGTCATGTTCAATTCAAACCCGGGACTTCTTTTATGCAGAATAACATACAGTACAGGTACACTGCACGGCCAAAATAAAGTCACCACCTAGATTTAATTAAGCAAATAGATAACAGCCTTCCACTAGAAAATTACTGCAGTGATTGATGTGTTTCAGCTGCAACAAGCAATTTGATCTCAAATCATGCAGTGAGTGATTTCTCATTTCTTAAGCAACAATGTCAGAAGATATATCCTGTGGTTGTGGAAAAGACGTCACTCAGTAGTGATCGTCTGATGTTTTATTCAGTATGATCAATTTTTTGAACTGCAGGAGCTACAAAAATTTGGTTGAGAACGGTCCAACACCTTATTAAAACCTGGAAGGATAGTGATGAACCATCGACTGGCTTGGAATTTTCACGACTGTTTGATAGTAATTTTCATAAGCACAATGCGAAGACAACTCCAGGAATTACGACTATACAGCTGTGGAGCCTTAAGAAAAGCACTTACTTCATGAGTGAGGCTGAAAGTAAAAAAAGGCTCATTCTGCAAAGGAGCATAAAGAATGGACTGTGCAGCAAGGGGAAAAGGACATGTGGTCTGATTTACGCTGTTGCAGAATAAACTGCAGTTGCTTGATTTGGTCTGGTCTAATCTCATCACTGTTAAGTGAGGTCAGCTGACTACCTGAATATACTAAATGACCAGGTTTTTCCATCAATGGATTTTTTCCCCCCCGATAGCACTGGCATATTCCAGGATGACCGTGCCAGGATCCAGCAAATTCAAATTGAGATGTCTGATGGTTCAGGCATCCTGAGCCATCATTTTCATACACGGATTGGCCACCACAAAGTTCAATCCTAAACCGCATTTAGAATCGTTAGGATGTGCTGAAAAAGACTTTACGCAGAGAGTCCGAATCTACCATCATTAATACAAGATCATGAGAGAAATGAATGTGAAAATATTTTATTTTGTGACATCGCATACTGTACGCTTACAATATGTATGCCGTAAACAAAGCCAAAAGAGATCTAATGAAATAGTAGACCGTGTGACTTTTTTTTTAGCCAGGTAGTGTAGTTGTGAGAGTAAAAAACTTCTCTTTCTTATATTATCCCTGATACAGTAATGCACTTATCTCAGAGTTTCGCTAGTGCCTGGATACCATCAAGATAGAAAGTTTCCTTAGTGCGCCGGAGACATGATTGTACATCCTTGCCTTCCGTGTCAAAACCTCACTGCAGACTGCCAATCTCCTCTGCTGGTCAAAGGCAAAAAGCACTCAACGTGCACTCACCTTCTGCAAAGGCAGGGTTGCATCTCTTCTGCAAGCTAGCAACAAATTGTATGTTGATTTTCGAGGATCATGCGTTCTACTCATCGAACATTCACGGGAATGACTGCATTTAAAACATTTTCACCAATCAAATGTTTTACCGCGGCTAAGAGTCTCATCGGCATACCGGGCCTTGAATGCTTCTGTAAATGCCGATTGGTTTTACGCCTTCATTATTCTGCTCATGAGATGAAAGTCCAGGTTTGACTTGAACACTCCACGTTTGGATATTTACTTGCAGAGGTTATTTATACCTTTTTTGGGAGACAAAAATCTTTACAAGCCCCACAGCACCTAATTTGGTGCTATTAGCTCAAAATGTGTCTCGTCTTTTCCAATTATTTTATTATGGATCTTGGCTTTGCTACCCATTGATCTAAACTGAATTAGAGCATGAAGAGAAATACTGGAGCTTCGGTTTTAGTAAATGATGGTGCAGAGGTGATGTTTTCACCATGTAGAAAATAAAAAGCGCTTACTTGAGTGGAAGGGGATGTCTCTGCCTCAGCCTTGTAATTTATTTCTAATGAGTTCTTGGTGGCTGCATCAGGTTGCGTTTTGCTGTCAGTAGACCTTTGGGTGTATCATAAGGGACAGAAGCAATAAGACAGTGCCTATGGTGATGCTTGCTTTAGTTTGACAAGAAACATTTCACCTACTGCTTTTCAGAACATATGGTATAGAGAAGAGGGTTACCAAGCAAAATCCCCAGAATTTTTAGATGACCGCCTTTTGTCTAGCTTCCATTTCCTGCTACCGGTTCTCTCCGGATGAGGGTTCAGTTCCTCCCACTTCTCCAGCGGCGAAGGAACACCTGCTGCCAAAATTCAACCAGATACATTTCAGATAAAGATCTAGCAAGTGATTTATTTAAAGGTTTCTTTCATACACTCACATTTAATTTTCCCTTGGCCTAGATACCTGAATCCAGAGAATCTTTCACAGGTGTACGAGAGCACGGTTTGTTCTGTTCAACGTCCACTTGTATCAACTCGGTTTCATCTGCTTTCTTTCTATGAGGCGTGCTCTTGCTGGACATGGGACTCTTCCTGTCTTTACTGTTTCTCCTCTCACCAGGCTCACTCAGGTCCAGCAGGTCCAGAGAAGAGGACAGCACTGGGAACAGGAGACGTGAATATGTGTATATACTGTACAATATATATATATATATATTCTTCCAAGAGTTTAGTATGACCTCATTTTTTCATCACCGCAAATAGCATACCACAGTTTCCCTCCCAAAATTAGCAGCACTGTAATATGATGGGAAAGGAACTGCTGCTGCACTGGAGAACAAAAACTAATTAAAATGTCTAATCTTAGGAACAACTCACTTTTTTTTTATATTATCTTCTGGATGATGCAAACCCAACACAACTACAATCACAACAACAGCTTATCTATATCAAAAGCATGTGTTCTGTCTGTTAATAAGTATACACATACTAATAGCATGCATGGACTCATCGTATAAACGTTTCGCCATAGTACCCCGACACAGGATTTTTGGATTGTTTGCACATTACTGCAGCAGTAAGAAGCTAAGTGTTTGTACCATGTGACTGTTGAAATGAACGAACAAAAATTATGACATTCCCTGTTTGCTGCAGTGCCTCAGGGCGCACCTACAGTACATGAGGGCCAGTATAATTACAAAAACAAAACATGTGAATGTGACAGCCAGAGGGCTCAGAATTACATTATCTTTATTTCATTGCCTGTAGCAGAACAACAGTGCAATAGTCGATCTGTATTTTGATCATTAGAATTGATCAGTGTAGGGGAAAAAAAAAACAGTGTTTTTGATTTCTTTTGAAATACTTAATGATGCTTTAAATTCCAGACTTAATTTTTTCATGCAATACTATAGTTGATATGCCGATCAGCAATAACATTAAAACCAATAGCAATAATACTACCTAGGGTTTGGTTCTCTGCGGTGGATTGGCAGGGAACCAAACACTAGTCCAGACTATACTCCAGCTCATTTCCTAAGTCTCCTGGGAAAGGCTCCACACCCCCAATGACCCTAAACCCAGGATAAAGTTATACAGACAACGACAACAATGAGGGTTTGGTTCCACTTCGACTCTGGCCACTTTGTACCACTTCGACTCTGGCCTCTTGGGGTGTCAATCCACATGGCCTGTGGAGGTGTGCTAAGGTGTGTGGCAGCAGAACATTGGCCGTGGACCCTTTGAGTGCTATGGGGACTTTTCCATGGATCAGACTAGTTTGTCCTGGCCATCCCATGGATGTTGATCTGATTGGGATCAAAAAGTTTGGTGGCCAAGTTGGCGGCCTTGGGCTCATGTCCTTCTGGGCCCTGGGTGATCTGGTGCCTTTCGGTAGGACAGCATTAGCTTTTTTTCTGCAATTTGTGCTGCACTGGCTTTCCTGTGGGATCAGACCAGACAGGCTGGGCTTTGGTCCCCCGTGGGTATGGATGTGCCTTGGGTGGATCCTGTCACCAGTATGCTGGTGTATAGTTGCTGATCAATGTTGTTCAGTTCACCTGGCGATGGTGTTGTGGAGGATGTTATGGCTGATCATGACATGTATGCCTCAGTGATCCATGGTTCAAGTCTGAGACACCCCTTAAGATGGTTTAACAGACTTTAGTACTGTACCGCAGACCACAGTCAAAGCCATGCTAACAGTTAGTGTAGACATACACTCACCAACCATTTCATTAGGAACACCTGTACATTCATGCAGTTATCCAATCAGCCAATCATGTAGCAGCAGTGTACCGCATAAAACAATGCAGATACAAGTCTAATGCAGTTAATGCTCACATCAAACATCTTAAAAGAGCAGATGTAACATTGTTTTTATTAAAATAGATAATGAGGATAAGTATAACCAATCTCACAATAAAAAATTATGGCCATTTTTTCCCTTCTTTCTTTCTTTCTTTCTTTCTTTCTTTCTTTCTTTTTTCCCTTTCTTTCTTTATTTTGGAAAAAAATGTCTTAATTACTTGTCTTAATTGCTTAAATAAATGCCTTAATTTCTTAATTACAATTACTTGTCGCCTTGTAATATGTGTGCAAACCCCGCAAAATAAGTTAATTGGACATTTAATTTTAGTGAATACTTAAGTTAATAGTTTTAAAGCACGTCCTGATTGTGCTTTATAATATTCCGAATTCCAACAAGAGTGAACATATGCTATGGATTTTCAAAGAGAAAAGGATGTGACATTCTTGTATATTAATGTAATAGGGAGGTTGTGATTTACAGACTCTCCTGTACTGGTCATAATTATATGAGTGTTGAACAAATCTTCCCACCGTCTTTATACCAGGGTTACATAGAGCTGATATTACCCAATGCAGAGTCGTTCCAAATTGCTTTTAACACATCCAAATATATAAGATTCTAATTTTACTTGTTAAACTGGTTCATCATAGGCTGAAAAGGCCTGGACCAATGTTCTCTACTGCAGACAATTATTACCTTATAGTCAGCAGAGGACTGCCTATGGGGATAATAATACAAAGCTTGAACTTACTACAGAGCTTTACTCACACCCATTCTCATCAATCTCAGCAAAAATCAGTGGCACAGCCAATATAGCCCCCCTAAATGACTGACTCAAGCAAATGTAAATGATATACTTCTAGCTACAACTCTATGAACCTTCTGATGAATCTGGCAGGCCATCTAACAAGGCAGAGGTCTTACTTAGAGGAACAACTTCTACAACACACTAATCTTTATAATCCACATGTTGTTTTTTAGTGGCACCTAAGATTTATTTTGTAATTTTGTAACTGCGTTAACTTTAATAGTCATCGATGGCATGTTGGTCTATTTTGATTTTGCATGATGGTTTCTTACATTACCCATAATTCTGTTGGACTACCTGCCAGTAGGTTAATCCTCCTTGTTCTGTGTACACTGCTAAACTCAGATCATATTGCAAAGCTTCACCTTTCATTCTAATATCACTGCTAGTCCATTCCTCACAAAAGAGAACTTGAGCACGGTATAGCTGCACTCTGGTATAACTGCTGAACTATAAATCCAGTGTTTTCTGTCTCCCCTACTTCTACATTAATATGGCTTTGCTGGGAAAAAAAATGACAAAGTGAGAACAGTCTTGAAGTACAAGGCACACAGATGTATTTCCCAAAGGTATTGTAGAATCAAAGCAGAAAACAAAATTGATGTTTTCCGTTTGGCGATGTTGTCCCTTAGCCACCTCCACCCACCCAAGTAATAAAAAAAATAACCTTCCTTTGTGACGCATATTTTAAATTACATGATATTACCATGGCAGCTGTTTTTGTAATAACATTCAGAAGACACTAGAGATTGAGAATATTAATTGATACCCAAGGAGAAATAAAATGGCCATGTCTGAGGCTTTACTTAATTAAGCAGATGTGACCAGATGTTTAGCTGTTTAGAAATCCTGCTTTCATTCTGGGGGAAGCTTTCCTCAAGAGAGTAAGTCACACTTTCATATAATGCATCAGTATCACCTTGAGGTTACTGAAATAACTGTAAAAAAAAAAAAATCGACTTTAAGTAAGCATAGTGCAATTTTGCCTTAGAATGAAGAATGAAAAGCTGTTTTATAATTAGAGAATAAATCACACAAAGATCAATAGACTGCTTCTGACAGTTCTATCTAAATAAGCATTTTGTGCTTTTTAGAGAGAACTAAGTGCTACCACAAAATCATTTGTTTGAAGTGAGCACCACCCAGTTTTTATCTCCGAGTAACAGACTGTTGTTTTATTGCAAACAGAAGAATCTTGCGAATGAAAAGTGGAGGCATTTACAACCCTAATAGAGGCATTTCCAAATATATACACAATTTGTGACTAACAGCAAAGGGTCTCCTCAGTGGGTGTACACGTCTTAAGTGTCTTGTGGTAGATGAAAGCTAATGCACGAATGCAGATCTTTAGCCTTTTTGCGTACTTGAAATAATGAGTCTGTCTGAAAGTAAGGGCACTCGCATTTGTAGTGTTCGATGTTTTGGTAGCACGCTGAGTGTTCACTGGTATAACGTAGTAAACATCTGTCTCAGAGGAATTATGAAATATTTGCAATGTTCCATTGTAAATTCTAATTCAAACATAATTGGTCGCACTCAGCAATATGCAGTATAATGTGGGGGTTAAATGACTGTGTGACAATAAAACGTAATTTACATAAACAATAGTTTGCTTTTCTACAAGTAAAAAAAAAAAAAAAAAAAAAGGAAAAATATTAAAATATAATATTAAGGATTTAAAAGCTAGATTGCAGCACCAGTATAGACAATATTTCAATTAAAGTGCTGTGTTACATTAGTAAAAATAATAGTGATTAATCTAGGATTTTTCTACCATTACTATTTCTTTAACGCAAATCAATCGTATGACCCTAATGGCATCCCATAATGACATTGCGGCTACCTGGCTCTGTCCGCTAATGGCACTTTTATACCGGATAAGAAGATGACTAAGGAAACATGGAGGCTCTATTATAAAAAGCTTCTAAATGGAAGTGTGGATAAACCCAAAATTGTGTGCTTGAGCTATTTTTACAAGAATACATTAAACGTAAGATATGGAAGTGGTGCCTCAGGTGGCTAAGGCTCCAGGTTGTTGATTTTTGGATCTGAGGATCAGGGTTTGAGCCCCGCCATCGGTGGGAGATACTGTATATACACCCTGTACGACCTAGCCATTGCATGCAGTGCCAGTCCAATTTGAGAGATTTTAATTTAACATTTGTTAATGTTTGAGACATAATAAAACTGCATAATCTGAGTATTTGAAAATTGTCAGTGACTGTGATTTACTAGATTAAAATGTGGAATTGATTTACAGTACAGCACTATTTTACATGCAATGCAATGCAATGCTACGCAACATCAGGCTGAGATACAGTAGTTGCAGTTAAATTGCTAAAATACATAATAAATATTTAGAAATATGGAGAACATTTTCTAAATTGTGTATATAAATCACGAATAACAATTTAGAAAATTGGCTAAATAGTAAACAATCAATAAATAATCAACTTGGAGCAGAATGTCCCAGAATGTCCTTCTGTATAGGAGTGGAGGGTGCTTATTCTAGTTGGTGCTCATACACATTTAGAGTGATGGTTGGTGCTAGACATCTTTGGAGAGAGGTCAGCTTTTCGATTACCTGCTGTGTTAGAGGTCACAGGGCGGGCAGCTCCATCACACTTGGTCTCGCACAAGAAGTCATCGATGGAGGGGCTTAGCAATGGACGGCTCTCTTGTTGTTCACTCACCAGCTGGAAAAAAAACAAGTGCAATATTTCACTAATATCTACAAGATTTGCTGAACATTTGGAAACAGTGCAAACACATTCTGATTTGTTAGTCCCATTCGAACTCTGGTTTCTTTACAGATAATTCCTCCAAGTCCCCAGTGCGACATGACTCAATCCTTTCCCTACGTAATGTAGGCTTTTACTGGTTCCTTGAAGACCAAGTTGGAACAGTCATATCTAATTATTCAGCTGACAGGGTGAAAATGAAATAACACACTATAACAATAACTGTGTGATAGATTTGGCATTTCAGTGCACATGTGTAAAGTTTATTTAATTAAGATGACGTCCCCCAGCTTTTCGTCACAGCTTTCGTCTTACAAGTAAGTACGATTTTGAAAGGTTGTCTGGCCTTCAGGGAGTCCGGTATCAAAGAACTGAAAAAAAAAAAAAACACATCAATCATCATCCAGCTCTCACCGAGCTCGCTTAGTCATGTTAGATTAACCCAGTGAAAAGAATTTGTGAGTGCACTGCAGGCATCTTCTACTGTAAATGGCTCTGCATCGGGAAGATAGATAAATCTATAAAGCACTGATTTAATTTTTTTCTAAATCTGTCTCTCTTCCCTTTCTATTTTTCTATGTATCTGCTGATGATACGCTAGAAATGTTTTCAATTAAAAGCAAATCCTTCAGCTGCTGCGTAAACGTTTGCTACCCTTTTACAAAAGGGGAGTCAGTGGTGACAATATAAATGTTAAATCATTTGATGAAATGTTAGGAATATTAGAGAAAGCCCACATCATTCTGATCGTGGTGAGGACTGGCCAGTTCATAACCACTGAAACGTTTTCGTCTGGGTCCATAAAGATCCTCTTTGGCCCAGTAATATAACCAGAAAATGCAGAAATGCCAGACTGAGCACATTCAATTCACACTTTTCCTGCTTCACAAAGTGTTTAAGGAGCCTTTTTGACATGTTGGACGGTTGTGCTTTTTGTGGTTATATTTCCACTGTATGCAGCTGCAGCTTCTCATTTAAAACAAGAGCTTTATTCATAGATGCATCAATCGACTATGTTTGTGCTATGCTGTTACACACTGAAGACAGAAATATGTCTTGGACATCCAGTGTCTACCAGATGGTTAGGCATTAACTCATATGCAGCGTTAGATCAACTTCACATGCTGTGCAGCTCAGTTTTAACAGAAACAGGAAGACATGTGTCCTAGTGTGTTCCAGAAACAAATGTGAGCATGAAAAATCTAAGCCTATAAAAACGTATTCCGTTGGGGAACCTTCTATATCTATATATGAGCTAGTAGTTTTTTCTATCTAACATTTGGGACTATGAAAGAATGAGACCTTGTTGTCCAATGATACCAATATTAGATCACCTTTGTTGTCCAACTAGGGACCGTGGAGGCCAATGGTGATTACCATTGTATTTATTCCCATTTTACAACCATGGTAGGACCACTGGTCAACATTCACACATGCATTCACACACTACGGGCAATTTGGGAACGCCAGTTAGCCTAATCTGCATGTCTTTGGACTGTGGGAGGAAACTCGAGCTACCCCATAAAGCACGGGGAGAACTTACACACTCCAAACACACAATCCCCGAGATGGGAATTAACCCCAGACACTGGAGGCGCAAGGCGACAGTGCTAACCACTAAACCACTGTGTCGCTAATATATAAATAGTAAGCCTTATAACTTATTATTTATGTCTTAATCCAAACTCCCAAAGGTTTTATTAATGCTCAAACAACATCTTATGCACATGTCTGTCAGGAAAGCAGGTACGGTCA
The DNA here is from genome assembly GCA_030347435.1 of Clarias fuscus. Lineage (NCBI taxonomy): Eukaryota > Metazoa > Chordata > Actinopteri > Siluriformes > Clariidae > Clarias > Clarias fuscus. Next base: position 12,024,015 of record CM059206.1, on the reverse strand, counting down.
CAAGGACAGGTTTTATGAAACATGACAAACAAGGCCAATCAGGATCTGGATAAGGGTACAGACAAGGGTCAGGCGACCAAAAACAATCTAAGGTAGGGCATGAGGAAGCAAGTCAATACTACCAAAAACAGGATCAAAAGCCGAAGAAACAAATCAATTATAAAGAGGATTAATAATGAATGAACGAGTGTCCTTAAATACACTGGCTATGTGACTGAGTCTAGGTGCTTTTTTATCAGGGTCTAAGTCAATGTGAGAGATACTGTAACTGTTGTGGGTTATAGTCCTCAGTGGCCATGTTTCTAGGCCAGGCTGTACTCTGGGAATTGAAGTTTGATGCTGACTCTGCTCATAGATATTGCTGGACTGGCTTAAGGCATGAGATGTGGACAGAGGGGTCTAGATAATTGTGGCATAGCAGTTCGAGCCTGTAGGTGACATTGCTGGCATATTGCAATACTTTAAAAGGGCCGACAGTTTTTTGCAACCACTGATGCACAGGTCTCTACTGGAAATCCAAATCCAAACTCTAGTTATCTCCTCAACATCTGTCCTCAAATTTCTTGGTAGTTACAGGTATGTGGTTTTCTCTTGATGTTGGTGAGCTTGCATTCACAGTTGTTTACTCCCCTTGGACCAGCTATCTACTGCCAATGTGTCTGTTGTGTTGCCATTCCAAAGAAACCAAGGTAGCAGGTACCCCAGGATGCACTGGAATTGAGTAAGCTTGGTTTCTGAAAGCCTCAGGGAATTCTGCACATTCAGTGAAGGAACTGTACCAAATCCTCCTTGTTATTGGAACAGAAACAGTCCACAAAGCACCTCATCGTGACTTGCCCATTAGCTAGTGAATGCTGCCCACATGTGAAGCTTACAGAGATACCATACGTGAATTGAGCTCCCGGTCACTCGCTATATCTTCCGGGATGCAAACTACCCAAAAACATGATCAAAGATCGATTTTGTTGTCTCAAAGATTGATGGAATGTCCTGGAGAAATATTAAGCGCAGGGACCTGAAAAGTCCGTTGACAATCACCATGATGACTGTGTTGCACTTTAATGTGGGAAGATAAGTGATGAAATCTAAAGCTAGGTTTTACAGTGCCATGGTCTTTTGGGCATGGATGAAACAATTGTGTGGATATTCTGAAATATGTTTGGCCACCAGTATTTACCTTGTATCAGTTTCTGTGAGTGCTCGGGTGTTCTGGGTCTTGAGAGGTATGAACTCACATGATGAGTTTGTCTCAGAAAGGAGAAGGCACAAAATTCTTTTCTGATGCCTCCTTTGACTATTCAAGAGATGTAAGAACCAGGTGTAGGGGAGAATGACACTCAAATGTGACTTGATTCAAACCGTGACAGTCAATGCATGGCTATAAGCCACTCTCTTTTTTTTCTTCTAAAAAAAAAATCCCACTGGAGACTGGTGAGGCCAATGTGTGGCGTATTCCTCAATGGATTGTGTTGAGGAGTAAAATGTGCATGGCAGGAGCCCTACCCCCTTGGCTTTGCTAAACACCTTACAAAATTTGTATGATTCCTGGGAAGTATCCACATGGACTTGGGTTTCTGGGCATTCTATGGTGGTCTAGACCACAGTATTACCAAGTTTTCAGTCAATCTGTGCTTTAACATAGGAGAAATTCTCTGAGTCGGCAATCTGAATTAATTTCTCTGGATGCCGCCTCTGGCTCTCTTCACTTTAATCTGGTGGAGTTCCAAAAGTTCCCAAAGTTCTGCGATCTAGCTCTTCGAAACTGGTGGCATTCTTTATAATACACTTCTATTCTTTAGCAGGGTATCTAGGTGGATGGACATGTCAATAAGTGTGTTAAAAGGTACATGGTCATCACAGCATGAGAGGTTAGTCAGCAAGTCAGTGTTAAGCCCACTGGCTCTTTCCAGCAGCTGCCAACTGCTGTTGTTGATGTTGAGTGTGAATTCAGCAGCACTTTGATAATGTTGCTGTCAGATGATGTGGCCCTGTGCTGCTAATGCTTGGAGGCAATCTGCATTCCTGAGCTGGTGAAGTATTCTGTCCTGAAGGCAGGTACAGATGCAAGTGCAGGTATACAGAAATTGAGCAAACAAAACAAAAACATATGCTGTCAATAAAGGACATGAACCGGGATGGGCAAGAGCAAGATGAGAAAACTAGTAAAAGGATCAAAACGAGAGAAAACCACCAATTATAATGCTTGTTAATGACTGTTTTAGCCAACACAGAGTGTATGCAGTACTTTGCAATGAGTGAGTATGTGGAGAGGCCTTAAATATTTATATTTGTGGTTGGCATGTTTGTAGCCTGCACTGTATCCCGGGAAATAAAGTTCGGTTCTGATGTAGACATTTTGCATTAGGATTTTATTTAGTGCATCAATTTACCAATGCTGCGCACCACAGGTGGTCATGTTACATGATGAGTAACAAGATTAATTAAACTAAACTGTAAATATTTCCTCAACATGAAACATCATCAAAGATGCATCAGACAGATATTCAAACCTGTTTGTTGTTACAGTCCCAGCGAGAATGAGAGAAAAACAGCTTGGCTGGCAAACCCAGACGTGGGACGGGCATTCAACCAGCAAATATGTCCATGACATTTTTAAACAGGGAATTTGCTAACTCTGTCACACTTTAATGTGATAATAAATTCCTGCAAATGAATGAACCGAAATGATCTATAAAATAACACGTAATAAATTTATTACGTGTTATTTTTATAGATCATTTCGTTTCATTCATTTACATCTCAAACTACATGCTGATAGTACAACTTGGTTACCATTGGTTACCATTGGTTACCAGTGATATCCTGTTGATGGCACATTTTTAGTAGCATGCCCCTGGTATTTCTGACAGGTTTTTGCTCCTAGAGAACAGTTAAAACACTTAGGAGAGAAAGCCACAGAGATGTTTCATATGTCTCTTAGGGTTTATGGATCTGTTGTAAGCAAATTATATACAGTATATCACCATGCTGTGAAAATAAAATGACCTCTTCAACGAGCAAAATCATTTACCGGGATAGATTTCTAAAGGGGGTATTTTATGTACAGTACCACGCTGTGTGTTAGCATAGTTGTAGCAGAAGCAGGATGGAGGTTTCATAGATAAATCACTACTAGTTGTGAACGCTCCTGTATCCTAAATCCGTTCAGAAGAATTTGAGGAGAGAAACTACTGTATGCTTTCTAATTAGACTTTCTCTCTCTCTTTCTCTCTGTATTAGATTTAAACCGGTCTGCACTAAATATGAATATAAAAAGATGGGCAACAATTACTGCAATCATAAACGCGACAAGGTCCATCCTAGTAATTAAACAAAAAGTAACTTCAAGTCTTACTGAAATTTGGGGAGAATACTGTAATTTGCTTACGGTTTACTGTATCATTGGATCAGCAGTTAGTTAAACGTACCCTGGTGGAGCGGTGCAGGAACTTAATGATACTCATCAGAGATGTTTACAGTACATAAACCATGATAAATCAAAAAAGATCATTCTCCAGACTACTTCAAAAATAATAAGTGTATTTTAAGGAGTTAAGTCTCACGAGCTCAATACGGTTTTAATGTATGTTTATACAAGCGCTAAAGTTATCGTCTGTCCCAAATTGCCTACACAAATACTACAGTGCTATGCTGCTGTACCCCAGTGTAGCGACAGCAAAAAGAAATCTGTAAAAATGGACTGCTTGTTACTGCCTGTTGGTTAAAATAATCTAGACAATGCGTTAAGGCTTTCGGAGGCTCCTAAAGGATGCTCACACATTTCATGGTGGTCTGTATCCCTTACCACATTAGGCTGTGTTCGAAAAACATCCTGATACTATTGCGTAAAAAAAGGCATGACTAAAGATGAACAACATATGTTATGTTTATCTTGAATGTATATGATTAGGCAGTTGTACAGTACGTCAAATGCCACAAGACACCCTGATGTGAAATGAGCTATCACTAAAAAGATTCACAAACTCAAGTGCAGCATGAGGGGGGGGGGACATCAAGGTCATACTCTTAAGTATTTAATCAGGATGGGCTAATTAGTCCTGAATAATTTTACTCTTCTGGGATTACACCAGGAGCATTCTCTTGATGTTGTGTCTTGCCGTGTCCTTTCACAGTTCTAACTGCCATTGGGTCTTATAATGTGCATAATGATACTGCTTACATTCTCCACCTACTGCAAAATCTTGCTGGAAGTAAAAGGCCACTTAATTACCTATGTTTCCCAACAAAACAGTATGAATAATTTGAGCTGCAAAACTCATAATAATTATAAGAACTTGTCATGACTCATTCTCCTAAGGAGGCGTTTTCATGAGGGCATTGAGGGCATTTTGTGCCTTTTTGCCTCATTCCCTGCAAAGTATTCTTTTCCTTTGTTTACACATGCTGGAGGGCAAATCCAGAATTATGTAATGGAAAAGCTCAGCTAATTGTGTCACTTGAGTGTCGTTCCTATTGCCATCTCCAAGATATTGTTGTCAGGGGAAACCAGGAGCAGCGAAGCTGGCAGGAGTCTTGAGGGACAGAGACGGGGCCAGCAGGGCAGGAGAGGGGGTTAAGGAGACAATTATAACACTGCTTTAGATAACAGCAGGAATTTACTTTCTATAATGCATGACTATTGTGATTTAGCAAAGCAGATTTTCCCCCCCAAAAAAAAGAAAAAAAAAAAAGAAAAAAGAAAAAAAGCTTTCTTTCTCAATAGTAAAAAATGAAACTACCTGAATTTAAAACAAAATTGAATTATTCCTCCTGTTTCCCAGATCTAATTGAATTTGTTTGGGGAAAAGGAATTCGCAAACGACACCTTCAGATCTAACATTCATGACAAATAAACCTTGTCTGTTCGTTATTGATTTTTTGAAGGTCAACATGTCTATTGACTTTTTAACAAAGTCAAAAATCCAGCGTTGCTTGACCATGTTTCATTTAGTGTTTTAAGAGAATAAAGACTTGATGTAAGTCTATATGCAACCAGGATTAAACCTAAAGCACTTACAAAGCCTCTGTATTTCTCAGGAATAATTGAATCTCTTTCATTGACTACATGTGGAAAAGGCAATATGTTGTTACACATGTTAAACATTCAATTACCATTCATACACACATTCAGTGGCGGCTGGTGCAAAAAAATTTTTGGGGGGCGCAAACAAAAATAAAATTAAACTTTTAATGCTCGCCTGTAAATAACCATTTATCAGGTGATTAAGCATCATTACTACTAGCATAAAATAAAGGCATGACTCACATGACTCACGTCAGCAGCTCCGCTTGCCCGTAAGAAGTGCTGGAAAAGACTCGTTGAGAATGGTCCAATCACATGAGCCCAAATATTTAAAAACAATATTGATTCGCGAAGAACAAAGGTGGGAGGGTTCAGGGCGCACAGAGCTGCGCCCGAAGGATGATTTGACAAAATCCAATCAGAGCTCAGCCTCAAGTCACATGCTTTTCAAAAACGTACGTGCCGACATAGACACTCGTTTGTCCGGCGCCCCGCGTACACGAACACAAATGAACGTAATACAGTTTAGATTTTTTAATTGCAAATCAATTATATTAAGAAATACAGCGGAATATTGTGACTAAATGACTTTATTTCATTATTAAAATACATAATTATTATGTTAAATAATTACATGTTAAAGGAGCATTCTTCTCTATCTAACTTTAAGGGGGGCGGCGCCCCTCCGCCCCGTACTATCAGTTTTTCCTACTTGTCAGAATTTCCTACCGGTAGAAAAAACAGATAGTTATACAGCTCTGTCCTACATTATCAAAATGGACATAACACTGCAAAAAAAATGCAATACTCAGTTTTAAGATGGGCAGCAGATTCTGACACATGACGGTACTTCATCAGAATGTAATTCCTATAGTTGTAACATGGGTACAAACGATAAAAAAAAACACTACTACTCTTCAATTCACAGGCCAACTCTTTAATATAGGCATGTGAATCAAATAAAATGTCAATTAAAACCAGAAAACTATGAATACCTCAGTAAAGTCGCTAATTAATTCATTTATGGGCGGGACGCTAAGATAGCAAAGCATGGCGTATTCTGGGTAGGGAATAATCATGTGTAGGATGAATTGATAGAACACCGGCCGCCACTGCACACATTATAAAATACATAATGTGCACTCACTAAAATACCAGAAAATCATCAATAGTGCACTCCACTCAATTAAATCGTACTGATACACCAAATTGACTTCACAGCTACAAGAGCACTGCACACACATACAGTAAGAAGCTTAAAAAGCATTTCACAAAGCAAATGACTGAAACACACAGGAAACACACAAACGAGCCGAGAGTGGCATTGTCTAGACCCAGACCAGGCACAGAGAAGCAAAGAACTCACGGTAACACACATACACAAGAGAGACTGCGTATACATCTACGAAAGTTGGAAAGGAATTTCATGCGTTTACACACACACAACTATAGAATGAAACAGAGGCCAAGGTTAGCTGCTTATGAGGTGTAAAAAAAAACCCATTATGGCAAGCAGTGGAGTACTACTCTGTGAATTATTTCTCCTTTTATTGCATTGCACCGCTTATATTATGGAACAGGGCTGTCACCTTGTGACAAAGTTGTGCTTAGTTGAATTAGGTTAACTAGGTTAACTAATGTCTACTTAAACCCATCCACTTAGTCCCCTTTCAGCAGCTAAGGGTAACGTACATTTACTGTAAGTATACTAAAGAGCTCCGCTTTAAACCCCATAGAGCAGCTCAGAATGAAATAAAAACAGCATGTGGGAATTCAGTGAGTTTTTGATGGGAGACAGATACTATGAGTTTAAAGGCTTTAAAGTAGAGCTTACAAATACAAATAGGATGGTCAAAGCCTTGCCATTGGTTAAAGCCAATCCAAATGGGCAAGGTCTTTGACCCTCAGGGTTGCTGCGATAGATCTGCCCACCTTGTTGGTCACCGTGAGGAGAGGTTTGCCTTCTGGGGACGCCTTATTGGGTATCTCCTTCAGGACCATGGCAACGGCCTTATCTGCAGCCCTAGAGTCTTTCCCCTACAACAGTGAAATCAACAATGACTTTTGTCAGGACAGAAATGTGCAGTTAGTCCAATATATTAGTCTTACTACGGTGATTATTCTCTAACGTTGCCCATCACACACACACTTTCCTCACACACATCACTCTGTCTGCTGAAGCAGGGGCCGGAGCAGCAACGTAAACATCCACAGAAACGTTCTTATCACACCCCCAGGCTTTACATTAATAGTTTGAGAGTTCTACTGTAGAAAGTCGGTCGTTTCTGAACTCAGCCATCACCCCTGGAATAGGCGTCTGGCTGATTCAAAGGCTGCTTATGTAAGAGTATCAAATTGATCCAAAACCCGACCTTTATTCTAGAAAACAAATGATATGCACACTGAAAAACCAAGTCACTCACTGTGAAGAACATTTTAACTTAAAGAAACTAAACTAAAGGGAAATCAAGAAAAACAAAGACAATGGAAACAACATGTTGACATGTTGACCATTGAAAGTGTTGTCTTTGTTTGAGTGCATGGCATATCTCTGCTTCTTATTAATGCAAATTATTAATACATCTGCTTGAACTCAGTACAGATATATAGAAACATAACTGAACACTGAACTTTCTCGCATATTTTGCATTAGTATTTTTCTGTACAACACACCTACTTTTAATTTTTTGGACTCTGAAATAGGTTTTTATTGATTTGTATTTTGTTTCATTTTTTTAACCTACACATCTGCGTATAGTTACAATGACTTGTTAAAAGTTGAAACCAGTGTACCCGGAGTAAACCCACCAGACACGGGTAGTACGTGCAAACTCCACGTACGCAGCCGCTAGATGGGAATCGAAACCTTGACCCTGGAGGAGCGAGGCCACAGTGCTAAGCACACAGATCAATCTTAAGTAAAGTTCCCTCAATATAATTAAACTGGGTTAAAATTTACACTCAAATGGCCTGTTTTCCTTTCTATTGAATGTATTCATAATCTCACATCAAGTCAGTGTGTTTCTCTAGATTTTTTCATTTACATTTAGGCATTCTCAGTAAGAATCAGTAAAAGTCTACATGTGTAGGGCAGATACTGTATAAGTCACTATAGATAAGGGCATCTGCTGAATGCTGTAAATGTAGTACCGACAATGTTTGCTTTATCAACATGATGTGATATGTATGACATTATTGTACAACAAGAGCACAGCAGAAAACAGTATGGAGCAATTTGTTGAATTTGTTGATCTCCAGCGTCATTGGAAAATATGCTTTACGGTTTCTCAGAAACATAGCAAGCATGCCTTTTTTTTTTTTTGTCTTAATAAAGAGGGTAAATGAAGGAAGGTCATAAATAAAGGTCATTTTATTGTCATAAAACATGTGTCATCTCATTCTTCAATAAATTACTAATTGAAATAGCCAGATTGGTTTGTTATATGGAGAATGAAACACTTTGTGCCATTAAAAATTTATCCCTGCTATATGATGATGGCAACGCATCTCTGTATCTTCTCACTGTTGATGTTTTTCCTATAACAGCATGTGCGATCATGTTTTATTCCATTCTTAAATGCTCATGAATAGTCCATGATTCTTTTCTTTTGTACCGGGGTACTGCATGCAATTTTGTGAGCAATTTATATATGAATAATTCATTTTCCTCCCTTTGACCTGCTGCCTTATGACAATGTTTATTATTAAAAGGGATATACAAATAAAGTGAGTTGACATGCTTCTCCAAAATTATGAATAGGAGCTGTTGTGTGCTTCTGTGGTATCAAAGTGGGTGGATTAAAAAAATTCTTAACTGAGACAAATGTGCAGAGATTAATGTGATTAGAAAGAAATATGACTATTCATGAATTCCTCATGAATCGCTCAATATTTTTTATAGCGTGTTAGTCTACTGTTAGATGCTTATTTGAATCTTTGCATAACCCTTTTTTTATATGATCATATTAGGTAAAACTTACAATTATATAAAAAGTACAAAACAAAAATTTTATTGTACAACAATTTATAATTTGCAATTTTCTAACAAAGTAAGGGAGGGTTTTATTTTACTGAGAGTGGCCAAGACATACACTACCAGTCAAAAGTCTGGACACTCCTTCTAACCCCATACTCTTTCCCGATTTTTATCCAAAATATGCAATAATCTCCTTTAAACAGTTGATATTGAGATGTATCTGCTACTTATGCTCTGTAATTAGTCATTTCTGAGGCTGGTAACTCTAAATGAGCTTCTCGTCTGCTGCCGAGGTAAGATGGTCTTGCTTTTCTGGGAAGGTCTTCATAAGAGCCAGTTTCATCATGGTGCTTCATGGGTGCACTTGACACAATATTTTTCTTCCAGATTTCTATTCCAGATCAGCTGAACTTTTAATTGATGTAGCTTTTGAACCTAAAGGAAAAGCGATCAATTCTAGAGAAAGATTTTTATGTCTTTTTTTCTTCTTCCAAATTTGGGAATTGCTCCAAATATTTCAACAGCTGTCCATTCTGTATGTGGACAAAAAAAAAATCAGGTGCTTGTACATACAGTGCCTTACAAAACTATTCACCCACTTGGCATTTTTCATGTTTTTTTACCTCACAACCTGGATTGTTTGAAGTTTTGCATTATCTCAATTACAGAAAATGCCTACAACTTTAAAGATGTGATTTTTTTTTTATTATTGTAAAGCAAACAACAAATTCAAACTGGAATTTTTGCACATTCCGCAATGCAAAACTGCTCCAGATCTTTCATGATGGATGGTTTTCGCTTGTTTCCCTGTATGCAGCACCATCCATCTTTCTCCTGAAAAACATCCCCACAGCATGATGCTGCCACCACCATGTTTCACTGTGGGGGTGGTGTTCTTGGGGTGATGGGATGTGTTGGGTTTGCGCCAGACATAGCGTTTTCCTTGGTGGCCGAAAAGTTCATTTTAGTCTCATCTGATCTTCCTCAAAGCCCCATGCATACTGTAGATACACCAGTGTCTGCTGCGGAACTCTGCAGCTACTTCAGGGTTACCGTTGGTCCCTGTGCTGCCTCTCTGATTAATGCACTCCTTGCCCAGTCTGCGAGTCTTGGTGGGCGGCCCTCTCTTGGCAGGTTTGTTACCATGGTACCATGTTCTTTCCATTTGAAGATGATAGATTTGATAGTGTTCCAGGGGATCATTAAACATGTGGATATTGGAACAACTTTGTCCCTGACTTGCTTGGGGAGCTCCTTGGCCTTCATGGTGTTATACCTCTTGCCTAGGAGTTTTGCAGCCACTGGGGCCTTTCAGAAAAGGTGTGTTTATACTGACAGATCATGTGATACAGTTGAACTTTATTTATATCAACTTCAATTATGTGACTTCTGAAGGTAATCGGTTGCACTAGAACAGGGGTAGGCAAGTTTGGTCCTAGAGAGCCGCAGTCTTGCAGATTTCAGCGCCAACCCTGAAAAAAAATAAAATAAATGCCTGTAGCCTTAGTAATCCCGAAGACCTTAATCAGCTTGTTCAGGTGTGTTTGATTGGGGTTGGAGCTGAACTCTACAGGTTTGCGGCTCTCTAGGACCAAACTTGCCTTCCCCTTCGCTAGAACTTTTGAGGGGCTTCAGGGCAAAGGAGATGGATACATATGCACATGCTGATTTTCAGATTTTTAAATTATTTTTATTCTTATTTATATATATTTTTCTCATTTCACTTCATGGACTTTGACTATTTTGTGCAGATCCATAACATAAAATTCTGATAAAAAAAAAACAAAAAAACATTCAATTTACAGGTTATAATGTAACAATACATAAAAAATGCCAAGGTGGTGAATACTTTTGCAAAGCACTGTAGCTCCTGACTTTAAGTTGTTCCATGCTACTGGAGATTATTTATTTAGGAACTGTCACTCAAAATCAATACAAAGTTTTTTCTGACTGATCAGATCTATCTCAGGAAAGATTTACTGTTTTTTTTTTTTTTTTTTTTTACTGTGTTGGTCTCTTCCAGGATGCTGTCTTCTTCTACATGCCTAGATGTTGCAATGAATATTCGATAAGTACGAAAATTATGCAAATCATATTCTAGAAACGTACTCACGGGATATTCGGACTGAAGTTGGATGAGAGAATATATTTTGGAAGAATGCTGTTCCTCCTGAGACGTGTTAAAATCATTGGCTGCTTGTGAAGGCTGTATATCTTACTAAGGCATTTAACATTTGTTTTTCCTTTAATTTGTCACCTGTAAGCAATGCCTGCTGCTTGGTCAGTGTTTGGTCAGGATGTATTGACAGGATTATGTAACTGCAGAATGGATAATGGCTTATAGCTGAATCTTCAGAGCTGCTTCAGACACAGTGGTTTCCGTAAGCCTCTCTGATGCTCCACCTTAAAGAGAAATCATGTTAAATGACTTTGATGCTGCACACACCATAAATTATCTGGGTTCACGACACCAAACCATTAGGTGTGTGCGTGAGTATGTGTGTGTATGTGTGTGTGTGTGTGTAGCACAGCACTGCACCGAGACAATGAGGAGAAGTGAGCTATGGCTTCCGGTGAACAAAAAAGGGAACTCTTAATGAAGCCTACAGAGACAGATGTTAGGCCACGTCCTTGCACAATGCTATGCAGTAGTTCATCCAAGAACCCGTCGTCCATCGTCAACCGCTCCAAACCTTTCTGTGTTTCTGAAAAGCTCCATAGGGTAAGATTGCTCTCATGTATTCCACTTTTTTAAGGCTTCCTCTGAGGGCGTGTGTACATGAATTGAGCTGTGCAATGGCACAAGTACTGTGCTGTAGACAGTTCAAAGTAATTGTCACACAAAGGTTCTTCCCTTCCATGTTATCCTTTAAATATGCCTAGATTATACACAGTAAAATTGAAAACGGTCCAAGAAAATGTCACCTCTGTCATTTTAACATATACGTATTAATATAGTAAATATGGTCTGCACTCAATTTAATAGGCTGCACTCTGCTATCAAAAGCTGCTGAGCTGTTTTTCTGACCTGAACATGTACAATGCATGCTCCGAGACTAATATTACCAACTGTCAAAATTGCTGTACTCAGCCTGGTACACACAATGACTGCTGGAAATTCTGAAAATAGGGATACTGCAAACTTCAGGGAAGCAAAAATAAGGATCTATTTATAAAACAGATACGTTCGGTTGTAAACTCTGATTGGCTGTGCCATACTCAAGCATTGTAACACATTCTCTTTTACCCAGTGTGGCAATATCTTTTAATGCATGCTCAAAGTTAGATGATCTCATTGATTAATCTGTTTATTCATTGACTGGGTATATATGACCCATCACATCAAATCAGGATCAAAATGAATCTTAATGCCCGATTTGATGTGATGGGTCATATATATGGGTTATTTGAATTATGCATTTTTTCAGATTCCTGGTTCAATAAGCTCCACTGTGATAGCAAGTTTAATACTGTATCCAGTCCGGTTGTCGTGATATGGTCAGGGGCAGTTTGTGTGTGGGCAGGGCCTCAAGAAAATTTCGTCAAAATCCTATTTTTAGAATTTTACAAATGAGGATTCTGTAACAGAATGTTTAGGATTAAAAATGTTTCAATTATGTTTACGGATGAGGAAGATATGATTTTTTCCCCACCCAATCTTCCTGTCTACAGTTGAAGATTGGATAAATTTCACCTACTGCACTCTATTGGCCACAGTGCAACACTAGCCTGTATGAATTAATAACTGACTTGACATCATGGATCACATATTCGTTTGCATATTAAACAACAAATTTGTCTATATGAAGAGAGATTTAGACACTAGTTAATTACAAAAATCCCATGAAAGAGTTAAAAATAAAGTAATAATTAAATATACCGCTCACTGAAAACCTGACACAAGCACAGCTCATTCAGGCTTAACACACTGGTATTTAGGCAACTGAATCTGCCCCTTAAACTCATATAACCGGTAGGTGTGATGTGAGGTGATGTGTGTGATGCTTTAATAGTTGACAGAGGGAATATAGATCTGGTCTATACCAGCTCTCCAGTGGTGTCCAACAGGGCTATGTGCTGGGTCCTCTTCTGTTCTTCATTTATACCTACTCTCTTGGTAAGATCATATCCTCACATAAGGTTTCACACCACTGCTATGCTGATGACACACAAAGTATTATTTCCTTTCCTCCCATGCTTACATGTAGATCTTAAAATGTTTGCCTGACATCTTATGGACAGGAGCTAATCAGCTGAAACACTGTTATACACCCCTGGTGATACATCCCTATGTGAAGTTCATCTGATCTCCCTGGGCAGCTCAAATCTCTGTTACTTTGTGAAACCTTGGTGTAACCATAGACAACCATCTTTTCTCCTTGCCATACATCACTATGCTGTTTCTACTTTACAGCATTTAGGACCTGGCCACTTCAATTTACAGAGGTCACTCAGGTGCATGTCCTCTTGTCATTTCAAGACCAGACTACTGCGATTCACTATCCCGCAAGTCTGCGGTCATTTGACCTTTGTTAAATGATCCTGAGCACAGCTGCACAACTTTAGACTCCCAAGCTTTCAACCTCCATTACTGTCTTTTAATGGCTTTCAGATTTAAAATCCTGATGCTTGATCCTGAAGCCAAAAACAAACCACTGTCTGCCTACCTAAAAGCACTTATCACTGCACCTAAAAATACAATTGGTCGTTTATTTATCTAACAACCTCCGCAGCAACCTCATTTCTCCTCTCATCTGTTCCAACCACTCAGCATTCTGCATCACCAGTATACTAATCACAGGCATGATCATCTGTCATCATCTGCACCTGTTTCTCACTAGTTCATGCCTTCGATTAGTTTTTTTTAATATATTTTTTTATTCTTGAATGATTCATAGATCACGTTGTGAACATTCCTTTGGAACTGGTTATGTACAGGGATGGGACTGAAAAGTAATGCCAAAGACTTGCCAAAAATGAGAGCCAAACTAGACTATATTAAAAATACAAGTATATAGATATATATATATATATATATATATATATATATATATATACTGTATATATTCAAGCTAATAGCTCTGATTACTAAGTAACAAGTGGTAGTAGTATACCAGTATACAAACAGCAGTAATTGTTCTAATTGCTTAAACTAGTATATTTGCAGTATATGTACAGTATATAAAATGCATTAATGGTAAAAAAGAATATGTATACAAGATGAAGTTAATATAATAATAATTGCACTTTGACATTAAAACTGTTAATAACTAATATTGCCTCCTCACTCTTTACAAACCAGCTGTCGTCAACCTGGCATAAACAGCAACAGTCATGTCCAATACGAACAGATGGCATTAGACAGAACTGTACATTACTCTGGATAACCACATTGTTAATAACAACATTGTTCACAAAAAAATCACTTTTTCCCCCATGTGCTATGAGTAGCAGACTGATCTATCTAATAACTACACAGTTCATCTCTAATTAATTTAACGATACGACTTGTACATCCAAAGAGTGATATGTTAAGGTGCATGCAAACCTACACTTAACTTGCTTAATGACCAGGAAGATGAAAAGAAATGGTTTCCCACTTGCATGCATATATTCCGGGGTGATTTTTTTTTCAAGCTAAAACTTGCTTAAACAATTATCTTTTCTGCATGGTTTTGGTGCATGTCCCCTACTGCTCTGATGATTTACAAAGCTATATATAGCTGAAAGCACTAAACGAGATCTCTAACACATTCAAAGTTTAGCACCCGTGTTTAACCTGCCACAGAGGAACAATGCCAAACGTGGCAGAAAGATTGCATTTACAATGTACTAACTCCAAATTGTCCTTGCTTGCTTTCCTCTTCAGCAGTGATGTCTCAATTACAACAGTGAATATTTTAACACTTGTTCTGTATGTAAAGGTTTGAGATAAAGAAGATAAAGAAGTCTAATAATAATAATCATAATCATAAATTTATGTTTTAATAAGGTCTTTACATCAAAGTATATTTAGCAAGATAAGTTTAAACATTAAAAACAAAAATAGGGAGCTAACATTTGCCTCAAAAAAAAAAAAAAAAAAGAAGAGAGAAACTTGTTACATGTACACACAATGACACCGCAAGTATACTGCTGATTAAAGTCGGTGATGTGTGACTAAAAACTGTTCAAAATTTAATATCAGGCTAAAGAATGCTGAACGTGCTTTCTGCAGTCTGTTCTTTTGTGTAATAATAAGGTAACTTTTCACTGTCTCTCTATAAATCTTAATACCATCGGATGGTTCAAACATGTGGTGTATGTTTAATATTAAACCAGCCTCACTATAGTAATACTGCATACCGAGACTTAAGCTGGAGAAAAGTAATAATCTCCCAGTTACAGAAACAGTTTTCTACCTTAACTTCAAGTGTATAATTTGTACACAAGATTATCATTCCTAAAGTGGTTTTCAGTTCGAGAAGATTACACTGTGTGTGATAGATGAATCTATTTGTATAGTTGGTGCCCTGTATTTTGTATTCTGCTTGGTTGAAGCACCCCAAGTTGCATACTTATTCAAATTAAGAAATGTCCTTTTTTTTGTATTTGAAAGACAGTTATTTTTCTTTAGTACAGGACACAGAATGATAAAGTGAAAAACACCTTCAACCAGGTCAATGACGGAAAGGTGTTTATATGAAAGCCTTGCCAGTGTGAGGTAATTTTTTTTTAATACGTCAAGTAGAGCGAAAATTCTCCTAAATTTTATAAAGGGTAAATTTTGGAGATCTGGTCGCATGGAGGCCTTGTGTTGTCTGCTTGGGATGAGTGTGGTGACTGTGGACGATTCCGCTTTACCATGAAGACGTCCTGGTCTCGGCTGATGTCGGCAGCTGCTCCCTGAGGACTTGTGACTGCAGTCGCTCAATACCTGAGCCTCCAATAATGAACTGGACTCCATATTAACTTAAAGACATCATCTGTTATATTGACCTTCCCGCTGCCTTACACACGGTATGACTGCACAATAGTTCCTGCTATCCATTATCACTTAAATGAGAATAAGTTCCCTGTTGAGTCTGGTTCCTCTCAAGGTTTCTTCCTACTGCCATCTCAGGGGGTTTTTCTTGCCACCGGCTCCCTCGGCTTGCTCATCAGTGACAATGTAATTATTTTTATTCATACACATTCTCTCATATTTCATACAAATTTCTATCATTTTGTATGTTGTATAGCTATGTTAAAAGCACTATACAAATACAATTGAATTGAATTAAAAATGGAACCACTACAGGAATATGGAAATGGAATCGCAATAACGTCGAACTCTCAAAACGAGCGTATTATTATTATTATTATTTTATTTTATTTTTTGAATGATAGAAACAACTAAAAAACAATAAAAACATGCAAGCATGTCTATCTGTGCTGTTTCTTTGCCTTTGTGACCCATTTTTTGTTTTGCTCAGTGTTCAGGCTAGTTGGTTAAAATGAACTAAAATTCATTCATCATACTGCCTCATATTGCTGCTCTTTATACTGCACAATCCTGAGCCCTATACAGTCTATGTTTTATAAAAAAAAAAAAAACAGCAAAACAAACAATTCCTAAAATGCTCTGAGCTTTAAGGGGTACACACTCTCCAAAAACCCCTTGTGAATAACTGATCTTATGCAAGTGGAACAAAAGTGACTGGAATACAGAAAACCAGCAAGACATGACGTTACACTATCAAACACTTCAAACATCTCAAGTTGGACAGAATCTAATGGCGATTGAAAAGGGCTGTGGTAACGAGCTCTGTTGTGTCCTCACCAAGCTGAGGGAGAAATTGCAGAGCATCCGGCAGCACATTCCTGTAGTCCAGTAGTGCAGATTTTATGACAAATGCACTCGTTTCTTATTGATGTAGTTTGAATACCATTATTATTTTTCAGTGTATGACAATTGGCTACATTAATGATCTACTGTAGGGTAAATTGTGCAGCAATACCACTGGATCTGTCTGTAACTGTGTAACTGTGTACCAGCCATCAAGAAGCCAAAGTTAACATTGTATTTGCAGATCACATGTTTATAAAGCAAAGACAATATGGAGCTTCAAAACACACTCTTTACATTCTAGAGAATCCATCTGATGGCTCATACATTTCGTCAGATGACGCTAACAAACTAGACCAGTCGACTCAAACAAACCAAAATTTTTTCCTATGCAAAACAAACAAACCAAGCTCTTTTTTCACCATTCATGTCATATAGCAACCAAAAAAATTAAGTAAAAATAAAATGTAAACCTTTTTAAAGAAAACCTGGTTACACAAATGTACACACTTTTTAAATCATACTCTGTTCACGCACACTTTGCCTGGAATTAAGCTCTCAAACTGTTTGACCTTCCTCTCCTAAGGCCATTCCTTGTATTTCTTTTTTGACTTGGATTTGCACTTTAGGTAGTTATGATGCTGGGAGGTGAAATCCCCGCTGTCATACAGAAAGCTGCAGGTTTTGTTTACAAAAACAAAACAAAAAAATCTTGTATAGCTATGATACCCTCTGTTGTGACTATACCCTCAGGCACAGTTGGAGATAAGCAATTATGATGCTCTCACCACTACACTTCACCATGGGTATGATAATAAGCACTGTTGGTCATAAACAATTTTTATTCTTGGTTTCATCACACACACACACACACACACACACTGACACATTATGCCACATGGTCTGGATATGTTATGGCATAATCAATGTGGGCTCGGGAATCAATGTTGTTGATTTTATTTTCAAGAGAAAGGGCATTGGGACAGCCACCCTACCTGTTATAGTACCTGTTATAATACAAGAGTTTGCCACATACAGTAAAGGGCATAACCAACCCTTGCTCAAAATCTCTACAGCCCTTTTACTGTTGTCATTGTTGAGTTTTAGTCCTGTCCTACTGTATCTTCAGTTGGGAAGGGACGTCTCGTTCCCTGTAATGTCATTGTTCTCCACTTGCTAATGATTAACGACATGGTGTTTCATAATGATGCGGTGTGGTTTCGTCTCTCACTCTGTTTCGTCTGATATTAGGTCCATGTATTAGAAGGCGTTAGACCTTTACACCAAAACCATGTTTTACAAAGCCTTCTATTACATTCTGATACATGAGCTTTTGTTCATTCATCCTTAGTAGATTCCATAGCAAGAGCTATAAACCCTGAGCACAAGACATACACACACCCTGGATTGACTACCAGTCATGCATATACTGTACACAGGGTCAGACAAGGGTCAAAGCAGGAATTATGGATGTGTGAGGTGACACCTACATGCATACATGCTGTGCACCACTGTACTGTACATCCCTAGTACATTAAACATGTGTGTTACATAAAGTGCAATTTATTAAAGATGGTACCTATACTGTAATTTCTGTTTTAATAATAATAATAATAATAATAATAATAGTAAATAAAAGAAAATTATATGCTACATATGCTACATATCCTACATATGATACATATATATATATAATATATATATATATATATATATATAGTATCATATGTAGCATAGCAAGAGAAGCAAAAATAGTGAGTTGCACATATTGCAATAATTTCATGGGGATATAATTAGAGCAACACAAACTTCTTTACAACCAAAGAAGATAAACAAGTTGTGGTGTAGGGCCCATCCATTTATATGAAGTAATTGGTTCATGTCTCAGCATGAATATAGTTCAATGCAGCACTGGCCAGACTCTCAACTTTTAAAAACCATTAATAATACAGATTAGTCATGAGCTTGTTGGATGAGTTTACCTCGCTTTCTCTGAAGATTGCTGGGTTTGTGATAAAAATTGATTGCAGCATTTACCGTGCCATTATTATTTCTTGATTTTTGCTGACTATCTAATGAGCATATAATATCTCGGTGGATGTTGGTATCATTCTTTTCTGAAAAAACTCAGAGGCTCAGAGCTCTTTGAAAAGCACATTTGGAGCTTCTATACAACCTGCACGCTCCGTTATTTTTGATCCCGTTATGCTTTGCCAGTAAGGCCCATTAGCCTCATCACTTCTGCTGCCTCAAACGTCTTTACACGGACTGACTGTTTTTCACGTCCTAAGAGCACCAATTATTCAATATCTTGATTCTATCTGACGAACTGCTGGAAGCTAACTGACTCTGCGTCACTTCCTTCTATGAACTTCTATTGTTTCTGTGTAATGATACGCCACTGGAAAACGGAGAAGTACTTACACACACAGTGGGTCCTCTCAGGTAACAAATTACATCTCAGAAGCACTGACCATGAGCTTAGTCTTTTCGTATGGAGAGTAAAGGAATTGTCCGCACATCCCAGAGTACTGTACAATCTTCGAGTTTGCTCATAAGGAAGCGGCAGTGACTCACGAGGCTTTGACTGCCTTTTTTCCATCTGCGGCTCAAATTACTCAGAATCCCCCGATAAGACAAAGCAACCCTCAATTCTCACATTTACACACAGCCTACAGTAACAAACACAATCTAGAGCATGAACAAGGTTAAAATGGTCTGATATTGATTCTATGGTGTTTTAGAGATTGTTCGTAACATACAGTATGAGCAAGGTAGAGTGTGTTTCGCATTCACACCACAGAACACTCTACACTACATGTGACCTTTTCTGTTCTATGTTCCCTAAACATAGGATGGGCACACTTTGTAGGACACACTTTGTGGAGGTTTCACGCTCTGGATTATACATATCACTACAAGAAAAAAGAATCTATTCATTAAGAATTGATGAATGTTTCAGAGTTCCAGTGTATCATACTGCTGCTCAATGCTCATGGGGCCCTCAAGGTCAAAGTTCATTTGCTTGTTATGAAATAGTGTTATCATGTGTGGCAATATGCTACTGGCAGTGCTCGCTCATCCTGCAGCCGTTATAGTCTTTATAGTTACATTGGCTCAGCCGTTGTCAGAAGTTATAATATCATGTCAGGGTTATTTTAATGCTGGTTGGATACTTAATTAACTGGAATATACAGTAACTTTGCTATACAAAACAGTCTTTGTCTTCATTCTACTGTAGTTAGGGTAGGAATTAAAGCCAGACGCACATTTATTTCAATGGCTATTCTGGTATGAAATGATTTGCATTTGCAAAGTCTGTGATAACATATGTTTCATTTGAATTGCTTCAATTTTTCAGCTGAAACAAGCTGACCCTAGCCTCACCTTACTGTTGTGTTATGGAGTTTTATGAACATAAGGTACTTAATTAAAGAATGTTCCGTGCTTATAAAACATTCTGCTATCAATATTTAAAATGTAAAAAAAAAAAAAAAAAAAAATGTATTGCAGGATTTACTGGATTGTGCAAGCATTTTTATGTTTTTGAGAGAAACCATGTACAGATATGGCATATCAAGTGACTTAAAAGATGCAGCAAGACAAACTTATACTCAAAAGCAAACATTTTCAGTGCAGGAAAATTAGCAAGCACTTAGAATAATATAAAAAAAAACCATAAAAAAAAAAACTGGTGAGCTCAGGAGAAGCTGGGAAGTTAGCAATACAGTACACATAGAAGAGGATACGTAACCTTGTGAAAGAAGGATGAAAGGTTCCATCTACGTGTCATCGGGTGACGCATACTTTCCACCCTGAAGATATATCTGGAATTCCAGTGGCGGTTACAGTACTGTACTTACGGGGTCAGGTTGCCAGCTCGATGCCCAATTGTATCTAAGCACTTCAATAGTCAATAGTCCAACAGTGGCAGCCTGGTGGTGTCGCACTGTAGCTCGAACCAGGGGACCTCCTGATCAGCAGCCCAACATCTTAACCACCAAGCTACCCCTGCCCCTATGTGACATTGATCCCCAGGTTATGCTATTGTCCTGTACAAAATGTGTAAAATAAATAGTGGACAAAATACAAAGAGAAAAGATTTCACAAATGATGTTGGGACTCATACTGCAAGACGTTTGATCTCTCTTATACTGTAGGTCTTTACCTACGTCTTCTACTCAGACCTAGGGAGCCACAACATGCATCATCAATATACATAACATTAAATGATCACAGTAACACTGATTATCAATTATATACCAGTAAACTGGTGACATGATAATGGACACCCAAGGCTCATTTCCACTTTTCTCAGATCCCAATCCGAGCAAGCATCCATGTGATGTGCTGGACAACCAAGTCAATCCTCGAGTGCCCCATCCTGCAACCCACAGCACCCAAAGGAACCACCGCTAACATTCTGATGCCGGAAACCACAGCACACACCCCCAGAGGTCATGGTAAAGTCATGCCCTGTGGTGCCAGAGCTACCCTAGTTGCGGAAGGAGAAACGACACAACACTGAGCATAAGGTTGCCTATTGTAACTTTATTACCTATTATTATTATAATTTTATACCTGGTCGGTATACAGGTTTCACAAAAAGCAAAAGGGAGCATCAACCTGTGCACTTTCTTGTCCACTTAAGAATGATGACGACTTCACATTGTTTTTAGGAACCTCAGGTTTGAACTGCTACACATCATTGTTGCTCTGTGGATATGCTATAATTTACAACACAAGGACCATCAGGGGTCTGCGTACTGTAGCACATTGCTAACTCAGTAACCATCAAGACTGCGCTGACCCCACTCCCCTTTCAGCTAGCTGTTCTCTGCTTTCATTGCAAATGCAACAAGAGGCATGCTGCGGCATTAAAGGTAGAGGGCAAGCTGTCTTGAGCACAAATAAATCGTGCCGCAGGGGGCACAGTCTTATTTTTTGAATATCTGTTAGGGGACGGCTTGAAGGTGTCATATCCTGCCTGCGAATTACTATGACATATGTGCCTGACGATCTGCAAGCTTGCTATTTTCAATTTCCACAGATGGCTTATGTGAACTGTATCTGTGACCTCTCATAACTCCATACAGACCTGGATAGTGGGAGTGCACAAAGGTCTAATAAAACCATTCCGAAACGATCCAGTGAAAAAGCATAATATCATAAGTGTGCTGCAGTAATCTGTTTTAAACTGAAAAGTTTTAGAGATTTGTTTAAGTACTTATAAATATAGCATTAACTTGAAGCTTTGGAGTTGTGATGAACATCACAGTATATCTTTTCAAAAGCTGTACCACCTGAACCATAATTCCCACTGAGCTGTGTGTTTACCTCACGTTGGAATGATACGATTTACAGAGATGATTTAGAACATCACACCTATGCAAAAGCTGTGTAAGTAGGAATTGTCTTCCTGCTGAGCTTTTATGCATAGTTTACTTCCAAACCTAATCTAACACATCTGAATCAGCTAATTAGTGTCTCCAGAAGACCTAAATTAGCTGAATCAGCTGCGTTAGATTATTTTGGAACTAAACTCTACTGGAAATTAGCACTACATCAAGATTATAGACTTCCTAAAATGTTCATTTTTGGATACCTCTGCCTCTATGATGAATGCACATTTGATTGCTTCTCTTTAGAAGAAAGGTCAGAAGTGTTTTTGCAGGAAAGTAGACCTCATAGTAACTTTATAGGAGTTGTTTTCGTATATAGGACAGCCAACTATCTGAGCACTGAAGCCTCCCATGACATTGGGGTTTGAGGATGTTTCTAATCTCCCAGGACGAGTTGTCAGGTCTATACTCTGGAATCTACATGCATGGTTAAACTGTGATCGCTAAATACAGTAGGTGTTGAATAAAAGATAGCAAGGTGTGTTTTTAAAGCAAAATAATTGAGAGTAGTTTGATGTGTGTCACATTCGGGTAGTATTGTTATGCCACCCTTAAGGGGACTATTTTTCAGATGTTTCGTTGGTCTCAAACTGTCTAATACTACAGTAATGCCATTTTCATGCATTTAAAAATCTAATTACCAAATGGTGCATCATGCTTTTTGATGGTTTATTGTCGTAGTTAATGTGGAGTTAGTTGCATATTTGTCATTTACTATAAACACTCATCCTCTTACCATCCTTTTTTTTCTCTCTCTCATTAGGATATTAAGGCCAACACCAGTGGTACCAATGGATGTTGCATAGATACTGAAAAATGCCATAAAAACCCATACGTATATACCATAACTACATGATTTTTTTTTTTTTGCACAATAATTTTGACTTGTTATTTGAACAAAACGCTTTTCTAGCTTCTTTCCTGTTTCTCCTCCCACTACCTCAACTCACTACCTCAAACATTGAAATTTGTCATGTTGTCACTAGTTGCTTATTTGCACATGCACTTTGTCTCTTATGTACAGAACTTTAGATCGTTTTTCTGTTAATTTAAAAATGTCAATCTGTTTGGTCTCAGCTAGTCAGCTAATTAGCTAGTTAGTTTTTGTTCATTCATGTTGTATGTAGCACCTTGGTCCTGGAGGAACGTTGTCTTGTTTCACTGTGTATGGTTGAAATGATGACAAAAGCCAACTTGACTTGATTTTTTTTTTTTTTTTTTTTTGGAAAATAGCATTTAATTTATTTTTAAAATTTGAATTTGATCATGTGGATCTTGAACCATATAAACCCCTTCGCATCTGAGTTGCTACTACAGAAACTACAATGCATTCCATTGTTAAAATAAACGTGTTGGGACTACTGCTAAAGCTGACATTCTAGAAAATGAATCAACGCCTCATATCAATTCGAATTGAGAATTCAATAGCAGATTTGTCGTAAAATGGATTAATGAAAACCTACTGCACATGACTGAATCAGCAAAGACTTCCAGTAGTGCTCATTAACATCTTTGTTAACCACCCTACATAATATGATTTTACTGTATCAGTATGTCATGTCCTCTAGAAACTCCAGGCATTTCCCTGAACCCATGGTCAACTGCCATAATAATGCCGACTTTTTCCAATTTTCCCTTCAGAGTAAATACTCATCAGTTAAATTTACTTATATTTGGTCACTTCCACCTATATTCCCAAACTTTGTTGTTCTAGTGCTTTATAAACAATTACAATTTCGAAATGTATATGTTGATTTAATGTCAAAAGCTCATCTAATGATAGGACACAATGGATAAAGATCATAGTAGGGAAATACCTCAACAGTATGAATAAGTAAAACAGTAAAAAAAAAAAAAATGTATATCAAGTAGCTCAAGAAAATAAAAATAAAAAATCATTTGCATTAAATCTTTTACCCTACTGTGTATTATACAGGCTTGTCCTAGTGCCCTGAACAGATCCCTAAGGACAGTGATGGAGCTGGAATCTTTGCTTTGTCCCTGTGTTTTTTTTTTTAATTGCATTGTGCACTTCAGAGAGATAAAATAAGGTGAAGATAAATAAAAAGGTATAAAAACATTTTTAAAAGAGCATTCATAAAGGCAAATGCCTGAAAGCACGCATATTTAAAATCCCCATAATGAAAAATGTCTGCATCTAATTTGTACATTACATCCGGACAGGAATTTAATTATTACAGTCAGTATTCGAAAAAGCTCAATTTAAGGCAGCAAGTTCTTCAGTGGCTTGTGTCAATTTGGTACATATTGGTACATATAGATTTTTCTTTAAGTAAATTGCAATGATTATATTGCTTAGTCTGTAACCCCACATAGTTATTAAAATATTTGTTTTCATCATCCATATATTTTTGCAAGCTTGATTGAAATATATACTGTATATTTCAGTACCTTAAACCAAACCTGATGTTCATCTGATTTAGAGACTTTATGAAATTAGTTTTAGCTTTTGCTCTTTACTTCTTTTTCTGTAAATATCTTTTTCTAAAATGGTTACATTTCCATCTTTTTTTAGATATAAGTAACACACCCACAACTGTGTGATACTGTATTGACCATGTGCTCCATGACACCGTGATCCGAATGAACTTATCGCTAATGATCCAAATGAAAATCTTTGCTATATATGCATTTCTTCCTGAAGGTGAAATAAAGCTAATCCTACACCCACGTTTTGTGAGATGTACAAGAAGTTGTGCAGTAACTGATACAGTCATAAAACAGTGTAAAACACTTTACACAAACTTAAGCGCACGCTTCTTTGTCCATTTAGCGCAGTATTGCTGCAAGGCAGAGAATAATCACAGGATTAAAAGGGTTCAGAGACTTTAAAACGCACACACACACACACACACACACACACACCTCAGACACAGTGATGCTTTAGTAAAAAAAAAATGAACTTGGCCTTGCACAGTAATAAAGCGATTTTTATATCCAGTATATCTGTATACTATAAACTATATATATATATATTATTCTAATAATTATTCCATCGAACAGGTCTGTCTGTACAAACAACAATTGTTTATATGAAATACCCCCCAATAAAAATGGAAATATGTGGTCAGTAAGATTAAATAAGAGAAAAGATGACATAAAATCTACATAAAAATATTTAGTTCATTATAATGAGATTTAATTGCTTATACTACATTTAATATATAGAAGATATCTAATCTATTAGCTCGGATCATGTAGAATGAGATTGATTCATTAATGTAGCATTAACACAAGTCTGCACAACTTGGCAAAGATGCTGCTGCGCTCACAGGAAGAATTTGATTCGATCATTTTTGGCATAGTAGAGCACTGGGTCATGTGACTGCCTCAGTGCTTCAGGGTCCTGAGTCTGAGCCTAAGCTTGATTGGGCGTGTGGAGTCCGGGGTTATTCCAGGCCTTTGAAAATACATGATCATATCATGTCGGCTGCATGAAAAAAACAGTGTTTATATACACAACTTCATACACACGGAACATGTAAACATTTAACTGAAGTAAAATCAACGAGCCTTTGACAATGGCCATATATAAATTTACTCTCACTTAATCACTCACTCATCGTCTATATCGCTTTATCCTGAATCCATGGGTCGAGGGACCTGGAGCCTATTACAGTATAAACACACTCACACACTCATTCACACGCTACAGGCAATTTGGGAACACCATTTAGCCTACTCTGCATGTCTTTACTGTTATAGGAAACCAGAGTACCCGGAAGAAACCCACCTGCACACGGAGGCAGGAGTCGAACCTGGGGAGGAATCAAGACGACAATACTAACCACTAAGCCACCACGCCGCACTATTTAACATTTAAATGAATTTCATTTAAATGTACATTACAGGATTTGACATACACCCTTATCCAGGGCAGCTTACATTTTGATTTCATTATACGTCTGACCAGTTGAGGGTTAAAGGCCTTTCTCAACGGCCCTACAGTAGCAACTTAATGGTGGTGGGGTGTGTGAACCTGGGACGTTCCGATCAGTAGTATAATGCTTTAACCATTGAACCGAGGTTTTTCCCCATTAAGTGTACTATGGTCAATATTTTCTATAATTCCACATTTGTATAAAAAAAAAATGCATGTGAATGTGTCGGATTCAGGTGAAAATGAGAGCACAGAATAAAGAGAATCAATAATATACTAATACACACACACACACACACACACAGTGCTCAGCACTTCGTTGATGCCTATTAGCACAAAAAAGCCCTAAGATACTGTTACATTAAAATTGACTTTTATGCCTAGTTCAATATTCTGAATTGTAAGCAGATACAGATAACCAGCCTTATCCTTTAAGACACTTGGAGTCTGTCTGTTTCTGCTTCATGTACAGTACATTGTTAAATCAGGGGAGAGACAATGGATCTGCTGCTGGTCTCACCTTTCTGCACTAGATTTACCCTGATTACCTGAGCAAAGGCACTTCCTAGGACATTGCCCACTATTGGTGACCTAGATCCAGAGTGCTTAAAGAAACATAGCCAAATAGCTCAAATGGAAATGAAGAAAGTCCATCTCACAGGGTTACAAGGAAGGATTGTCCTGATTGGTCATCTTCCAGATGAGGTTGGGGGTGTTTAATGACTTTGATGAATGAAATGTGATTAAATTGAAATGTCCCTGTTAAACCATTCTTTTGCTTTATGAACAGACCTAATCTCTGTCTGGAAAACCATCGCCTGAATGATTTGCATTGCAAGCCGGGCAGATCGCATCGGCCCTAAAAAAAAAAAAAATTTGAATAGAAGCCTTTGTAAACCTTTGCTCCTATTTTTCAGAGCTATGAGCCGTTCCTAAGGATGGCATAACATTTATAATTCCACTTTATCTAAAACTGTTTTCATAATAATCCGGCACCTGACGTAACCTTATTTTAGTTAACTGTGACTGACTCAAGATGACTTTTCATTATTCCTACTTTTTATAAGCCTGAAGCAGCTTTAGGAGATAAGGGACAATCTTCTGTGTTTCCAGGGAAAGTGGGCTGATGGTTTCATAACAGAGATCAAATTTAGGACCGAGCTTATGTGCGAGTTCCAACAACATAGTAAGATTTATCCGCCTAAGTAGTATCATCTCAAGCTGAGAATGCCAGCGCATGCTACTCAATTACCAAGCGAATATTCTATACAGAGGGTTTCTAAAAGAAGAGAAAATCTCCCCATCGGTGAAACGTGATAAATCACAAATCACAGGGTAATGCAGCCATATGCTGATATGACACATCTCATAGTTGTGTGTAATTATGCAGCTAATGCCTTTTGAAAGACTGATTTGCATGCTGTGTCTCTAAATGAATTAAACAAAATGTGGCGCATATGTTACTTTATTGCAGGCCTCGCAATGATTCAAGGTAATTCAAGAAGACAACTATATATATTCTCCCTGGCCACATTATTAGGCACACCTGTCCAAGCGCTCGTTAATGTAAATATCTAATCAGCCAATCCAGGCAGGACCTCAATGCATTTACGCATGTAGACACTGAAGTTCGGACCGGCTATCAGAATGGGGATAATGGTGATTTAAGTCACTTCGAACGTGACATAGCCGTTGGTGTCAGACCGGCTGATTTAAGTATTTCTTAAACTTTCTGATCTGCTGGGATTTCCACGCAAAACCATCCCTAAGGTTTAGAGAGAATGACCTGATTAAGAGAAAAACTGTTGTTCTCTGGGCAACAGTACATGTCTTGTTGATGCCAGAGGTCAGAAGAGAGTGGCCAGACTGACTCAAACTGATAGAAGGACAACAGTAACTCAAATAACACCTTGTTACAACCAAAGTATGCCGAAGGGCATCTCTGAATGTACAGCACTTCGAACCTTGAAGCAGATGGGTTACAGCAGCAGAAGACTACACCCGGTGCCACTCATATCAGCTAATAACAGGAAACTGAGGCTATAGTTTACACAGGCCCTGCAAAATTGAACAACAGAAGATTGTAAAAACATTGGCTGGTGTGAAGAGTCTCGATTTATATATATATATATATATATATATTTTTTTTTTTTGGCATAAGTAACATGAATGCTTCCTTATATCAACAGTTCAAGCTGGTTGTGGTGGTGGCATGTGTGGAGTTTGCATGTTCTTGCCCTGTTGGGGTACTCCAGTTTTTCAGTTCCATCACACAATCCTAAGGTTGACTGCCATTTCCACATTGCCCATAGTGTGTGTGTGTGTGTATGTGTGTGTGTGTGTGTGTGTGTGTGTGTGTGTGTTTGTGCCCTGCGATGGGTCGGCACAGCATTCAGGGCGTTCCCCGCAATGTGCCTGGGATTCCCTGGCCTAGCCCCCTGCGAATTGTGAGCGCATGAATGAAAACAATACGTTCTTGTGGCGTTGGATTAAGTAGCAGATTTTTTTTGTAAATTAATTGAAAATTGTTGAAATGTGATCAGGGGAGTTGTAATTTCATCTGAACCATAAAAGTGTGGAATTAATTAAATAATCTATTTCAGTAATGTTTCGTCCCAAAAACACATTGCGTGAGGCCGAACTACACAGAGTTCATCACACCATTTACACATACTGTATTTGGTACACAGATGCTGTTTGGAATTTGCTGGCATTTTGATACATATCTACTCTCTCTGTAATTTCCGTCTTTTGTAATCGGTGCAGTGAAGCACGTTTATAAGTCTACAAGAAAAAAACTACAATATTAAAAGTGAGGCATTATACAGTACACCACGAAGGTCCCAGGTGTGCCACCAAAACTGCTTTGACCCATCAAGACATGGCCAGCACAAGACCTCTGGGGGAGATCCATTAAGTGCTATAAGTTGAGATGTGGGGTCTCAATGGATCAGACTTGTTTGTCCAGCACTTCTCACAGAGGCCTGATCAAATTGAGCTATTTTTTTCTTAAATTTGCAAGTCAACACTTTAAACTCTTTATGTTCCTCATACCATCCTGAAAACATCTGCAGTGTGGCAGGCTGCATTATCTAGCTCAAGTGGTTTTAATGTTACAGTACGTCTGATTGCTGTACAGTATGTGCAGATGATGAAGTACAGTATCTTCCCGGGGAATAATAAAAAACTGGCCAGAAGAACATTGAAATGAGCAGTGACATGACAAAAGACAATGTTCCACCACAAGAAGAAGTAAGCGATAAGTAATAGGAATACTGCTGTTGTGTTCATTTCAAATTTAGGTTTTGTTTGAGGAGAGATTAAACTGATGTTAAATGGCATTGTCATACAGTATTGTTTTTTTATTTCGGTGAAATTAGTCAGATGGAGAAAAACCTATTAAAAATGAATATTGGATTGACTTTTTTTCTTTAATTGAATGTGATTAAGCATTTTCCTACCTATTGGATATTACAACACAAAGTTTTGATAACTATATAAAAGACAATAGTCTATAATTTGGGACCTGTATGCATGGTATCATGTATACATTTATACTTTTACTCAGTACGCTTTAATGATAACTAGCGGAAATACCCATCATTGACAGGAAAAGAAGGTTAAAGCTAAAAATAAGCTCATCAGCTTTAATGAAATCAGTGATATTATTATTATTTCAGGTAAATGTATGCCACAGCAATGATGAACCCCTTAAACGTAAAGAAATCGCAAAAAAAGTAGATCAGATAAAAATTAAGTTTTGTCTGAAAACAACTTTAGTGCATTAAAATTCACTTATATCACTTCAGCGCTGTTATTTCAGCGTTGCAAATATTAAATAAGCCCAGTAAGAATATTCAGATTACCTTATTCTAATTAATGTATATTGGTGCAGGTGTTTGTTTACATTAGTAGCTTATTTTAAGGTAGACTATTAAATCTGGTCCTTAACATAAAATGTGCACTTATCGATTTTTACCCAACATTTCAATTTTTACTTATGGTGCAGGTTAAACTTCAGGCAGATATCTAAGTACTGCAAAAGTCTCAGTAAAATTTGTCAGACAGACAGACAGAACATTTTCTGAGACTGGTTTCTAGTCCTCCAATGTATGAAATGAATAATGATATAATATTGATATGTAATATACAATGAAATGTACAGTATAATGCTATAATTGAAGCAGTGGTGTAATTTACTGTACACACACCTACAGTAGCTATCAGTTATTGGAAATCATTTGTCATTCATCAGGAGAATCAGAGACCTAGAGAAGAGAATTGTCTGTTCCAAGTCTTTCTGCTGGCTCGATATCTCAAAGATGCAGCAGATTACGTTGTGATGGGCCATCTCTCTTTTTGGATTGAGTTTGCGTGATGGATTCCATTGTCTCCCCTGTCTAAAGCACATTTTGTTCTACCATTATAATAAATGATTTTGAAAAAAGTCAGACACCCCCCACTAATCAGAACCATGGGATTAGAATATTACTATGTAATGATTGGCTGCCATTAATGCTTGGGGTAGGATGTTCTTTCTAACATCTACAGCACAGTACTGTTGAATCTTCGTTTTATTAATTGAACTGGAATAGTTTTCTATCATGAATTTTTTTTTATTTTTTTTTACATTTTCTATCATGAAAAAATTACTTGATACCTCAGTATGCAGAAATAAAAAGACACTCATGATGGGTTTGACCTGAGAAGATTGAGTTCACAATCAGTGTGTCATCTTCAAATGTTTCGAGATACAGTAAGCAACATCAGAGGATGCACTTTACGGAAGAGACAGGAAGAGATGAAATTAGAGACCTAACATGACAACGGCTACAGGGTTTGCATTGTGACTGGCCATATCGGGTCATTTAATGCCACTGGCTCTTGTTAGTTCAAACACATTGTAATCCTACCTGATGTGTGTGTGTGTGTGTGTGTGTGTGAGTGCTCTTTGAGCTTTACATTAAATGAATCACTGATTGACATATTTTGCCTGACAAGCAGTGGGATTCTGTCCAGCAAGGATCCTGGGTCTTGATGTTGGTTTAAGTGAGGACACTGATGTCTTGATATGGCGGCTCTAAGCCATATTAGAGCAGATTAGAAAAGCCGAGCTCTTTCATATGGGCAGCTGTACGAGGCCAGATACTGCAGTGGGCTTTATCACCTCCGTTTTCATGAACCACATGTCAGGGCACATTGAAATGGCCCGGCTGAAATCTTTAGTCAGAAGGTGATGGAATACCTATTTATGGCCATGATTCATTTCTTAGGTTAATTAATATGCACAGCACAATTACAGTGATCCATTAAAATCTCACCTGACATGCAAGCTTTCTGTCTCACTCAAATATTTCACCATCCTCACAATGTTATCTTCACCGCAAACCGTGAGCGCTCAAACACTATTATGTACTGTACATATCCATTCCTAGCTCGGATAAAAATAGCAGCGTTAATGTTTGCCCTTTAGAAGCCGGAAAACTGTGAAAAGGTCTGGTTTAGCATGCAAGCACAACAGTTTTGATTACAATTCCCTAGAGAACCGAGTAGCAGCAACATCTACTGCAGGTAATATGATACTAGTTCATACAATGGGCTCTCCAGCGTGTAGCGTGTCATCCCCTCTACAGTATGTGTACTGCATGTACGGATTTAGAAAGCACATTGGCCTCCTTCCACATATCGACTCAAACGTATGGCGTTACGAAGCAACTTTCTAATCTTAGGAACTGTGCCTGTTCCCAGTGATGAAACTGACTCGGACATTTCCCCACACTCTGCTCTTCACTTTATTTTTAGTTTGCTCACATCAGTGTCAGCCCATCCACTCCATCACGCCCTAAATGACAGATGTGCGCAGCTTGATGTGTTCTTTTCATCAGAGCGCATTGTTCTAAGGAAGTGAAAAAGAGACGGAGTGCTTGATAGCAATCAGTCTTCGAGAGACAGGGAAGAGGGGAATATACTTTCATAGAGGTTAAGTATACTGTAGCACTGGCCTGAGCTGTGATTTGTATATATATATATATATATATATATATATATATATATATATATTTTTTTTTTTTTTGGCATGAAGGGAGCACTTCTATAGTCAGACTATAAAAGCTAATCACTTTACATGAAGACTTCATCATGCAAAGCTTTTTTGGTAAAAATGTGTCTTGGCGGCTGTTTAGGACTGAGAGTGCTCTGTTCAAGATTAGAAAAACACTGTGGCCCTGATTGCACAAAGACTCCGGCAATCACACCATCAGTGATCACCCCCAAAACAATGCCGCCAGTGCACATAGTGTAGTGTAGATAATGTAAATGTATTCTGAACTACTCTGAGCCACTGATTGAACATGAATCTCTGTTCTGAATATGGGTGAAGTAGTGTTATTAGTTTCACTTTTACGTCCTTTCGTGTATTCAATTGATGTGAAATCTGAATAAGGAATAGCTGATTAGAGAAACCTGGTTATTTGGCTTTGGGTGAGAAAGTCACATGTCCAACTGTAGGGTTGTTTGTTGTGTTCTGTTAAGGAAGCATTGGACTGTTCTATTTCCAATTCCAGTCATTTCCTTAGTTGTTGTCTTTGCTTGATGCAGGCCAATAATTTGACCGTTCTGAAAACACAGTAACATATTGTTTACAATCATAGGACCATCTTCTGACATAAGAAATGAGAAGCTTCATAATGCATTAGTTAAAAATGTCTTGCCAGCTGAAATGTACAGTATTGATCACTGCAATAATTATACAAGCCAAGGCTTTAAAATATTTACTTAAATCCAAATAGCAACTTTTTTTTGGTCAGGCAGTGTACAGTATTTCATAGTTTTGATGTCTTCACAAAAATTAAATAAATAAAAATAAAAAATACAAAAAATTTTGACTGGTAGGGTGTATAATTGAAAGAATGTCGTGAGTTTATTACTGTATCTCTCAAATGCACTAAAAATAAACTTTGCAAATCAACATAAAAGCGTAATATAGTTGGTGAAAAACAGAACTCTCCATTAAAATTAATGAGGCAATTAAACTTTCAGCTTTTTAGCTTTGTTGTGTGTCTTTTTTTTAATTTTTATTTTTTTTATTAAATGAAAAATGTCAGAGTCATCTAAAAATGGTTAGGTAATTCAGTGTTGGTGGGACTACAGGGATTTTCTGCAGAATGAATAAATGATACAGTGGAATGGTGTTGTTTTGCTCTGAATGCTGCCGACCGTGTCGAACAGCACGAATCCTTGACAGGGCCACGTTCATGACTGACCTTTTCCCATCAGCTGCTCTGGTTATGAAACAAGACAACGCAGCCTCTGGGTAGGATGTAATTGACGTGCTAGTTTCCCGCCGAGATGTCACGACGGCTAGCTTGAATTCACAAGACAAAATAATTACAACAAAAAAGTCTTGGATCTATTTGGTTTGTTTTTTACTGTACATTAATAAAGTGTCTTGTATATTAAGGTATACTGGACTGGTAGTTTTGCCGTTAATTCCGTCATTACAATTTTAGATATCGTTGTATATTCATTAAGTACAAATACAGCTCATGTGTCAGCATCATGGCCTTTTCTGTAAATGGTAACATTCAGTTCTTTTCATTTAGCAGCAAACTATGTTTATCCTGACCTTTTCTCTCAGCTCTTTTTTTTTTACACAGTTTCTTCCACTCGAGAAATAATAATGTGCATTTCTGCCTGCAAGCGCCCACTTTTCCTCTACGCTGCCTCTGCTTGTCGGCAAATAGAGCCCTGCTCTCGAAAGTATTATTTCCTGTTGATGACTCTTCTTTATGTGGAGAGCTTCCGTATTGTTTCTACAGTCATTCACATTTCTATCAGTATACAGCCATGGCCAAAAGTTGTGATTGAGCACACTCCCTACAATCAGTCCTGTGTCATTCCAACAGTAAAGCATCCTGTGTGGGGCTCATTCACAATTTTGGCTAACACAGCCATGAATAAAGAATGGTACGAAAAACAACCAACAATGCCTTTTCCAGCATGATAGGGCACCTTGCCATAGGGCAACTAAGTGATAACTAAGTGGCTCTGGGAACAAAACATTCAAAATTTTGAGTTCATGGCCAGGAAACTCCCCAGACCTGGATCCCATTGTGACACTGTGGTCAATCCTCAAGAGGCAGGTGGACAAACAAAAACCCAGAAACTCCAAGCATTGATTATGCAACAATGGGCTGCCATTAGTCAGGATGTGGCCCAGACGTTGATTGACAGCATGCCGGGGTGAATTGCAGAGGTCTTGAAAAAGTAGGGTCAATGCTGCAAATACTGAATCTTTACAAAAACTTAATATAATTGTCAATAAAAGCCTTTGACACTTATGAAATCTTTGTGATTATACTTCAGTACACCATAGGAACATCTAGCAAAAATGATCTAAAATCACTGAAGCAGCAGACATCGTGAAAATTCTCAGAACCTTTGGCCACGGCTGTACATCATCTTTAGAATTAGGTGTATTAAGAAAAAAGTGCGTATTTTTAACTTCTAGCGGTAATACAGTATGTTTGCGTTACGTTTTTGGCACCATGGCACAGCATGTAGTGTTAGGGTCTAAAAACTTCAGTACCTAGTGTTCGGTCCACAGATTACGTAACTGCCTTTGTTTTGCTTATTCTCCTCATATTCGTGATCTATTTTCCTCTGACCTCGCCAAAACTTGCAGGTAGGTGAACTGGATACTCAGAATAGCCTCTATGAGTGAATGACTGAGGCGTCATGTAGAGTGTATTTGTGCTGCAGAAGAAGAAGAAGAAGAAAAAAAAAAAGAGGCCACTGAATATTAAATAAAAGAATCGAGTCTGTAAAATCATTTTACAGTCAGAATGACTAACAAAAGAAGGATTTCTTATTCCAGAAGGTAACTGCTTTAAACATGTGAGACTGATTCAGTGTACACAATATCCAGTCTATCTATAGTATATATATATATATATATATATATATATACATATATATATATATATATAAAACCTCGCTCTCAGGTTGTGAAAAAATAGTGTGCTATGACTCTCAGGTCGAGATTTATAGAGGTGTCTGGGTTAATCTGCTGAGAGTGCATGTTTGCAGAATAAGTGGGTCTTGCCAGACAAACAGGCTGCTTCAGCAGGTGGAATTCCACAGGGATGGCTACATTTTAGAGCATCTCCAACTACAAGCTGACGCACCCAGACGGTGAGGTTCGAGAAACAAGTTCCATCCCTGCTGCTGTTATGTACTGTATACCATCTTGTGCAACACTCATATGCATCATTCAACAATACCCATCGGCATTTTTTTTTTTTTTTTACAACTTCGACAAGTTTTATCGCTCTCTCACAAACACATGTACACATACACATCCCCAAAAAACAAGCGCTTGCAGGTGTTCAGGCTTCGGTTCATTGGTAATTTGAATGACTCCCCATGACTGATATCAGTACAGCCGACTGAGTGCCTCGGCACTCGCTATGCTTTCAGAGTGGATGCGTGTGATTCAGGAAGTAGCCTGCATTAGAGGCCAGTAAGACATGGCTCACTTTGTCAGACCAAAAATAGATGTGCTCACTGTCGTCTACCACGTCGGAAAACGGAGCATCCTCCGTGGCCTCAATAGCACCTCCATTTGTTTTCTGTCTGCCTTCATGCTGAACGTTCAGGATGGTTAGTGCTGCGGCGGTGGAATTGCTACCGGCTGTGAGTCATTGTGTTTCCGTCATTGCCTCTGTGAAGGGAGGTCAGATAAGATGAATGGGAAGCCTTGCTGAAACAGCGCAGAGGAATTACTGGGTTTTTTTTCTTTTCTTTCGCTATGTATCTAACTGAATATACTGTACGTTTCACGGGACCACTTCAATCCTAGGTGCATTACTGTCACATGATAACACTAAATTATTTCTTCCTTTCACGATGTGCTATTCAATCATTATAGCCTAATCCTTCTATTTCAATGTATTCACGTGTTTACGTCTTGTATTAAAGCTAGCATATCTTCATACTTAATACTCTATGAACTATTGGTTCATGTCTTTTGACTGATGCCATTTTAGTCTTAATGGTCCTGGTAGAAGTGGCCCCTGGAAAAGGGCTGATCTGCATATGACCTGATCATATGGGATCATCAAGGTAGTGATAAATATGCATGCCTAAATAGAGAACAGATAAGATGCACGCTCTGAATGATTCCCTTCATTAAGATCATTCGCAATAGTGTTTTGGTTGCTTACTGTCCTTTAATATTCGCAATGGCTGTGAAACCAAGCAGACGAGTACACATTTATGGACACACAATTCCCCATTCCCCAATCTACTTAACACAGATAGAAAGTCAGCAGGCATCGTACGTCCTCAGAGAGGCTGCAAAAGGGAGCAGGTGATCAGCAAGTCACACCTCTGAAAGTAAAAGCCCAAAACAGCTCTTCGACATTAAAAAGCGTGCATGTTTGAGAATGACAAGTATGAACGCAAGTGAAGTTACCACTGTCATCTGTCTCAAAGAAGCAGATGTTGCTACAAGCAATCCCAACCGTAAACTAAATACAAACTGTCAGGGGAAAGAGAAGAGTGTTTGAAATATCTTGAAAAGGAATTGCCTGCATTGATGACACCCTGCTGATGCTCAACGACCGCAGGCTCATTTCATGCAATTATACTCATATCATCTTACAGTAATTATCTGGTTCACTGGTATCAATATTCTCAGGCTCCTCATCATGGCCTCTTTTTTCCTTTCTAACATTACATAACAAAGCTTCGAGACCAATTATTTGTTTGTGTTCTCAAATAAGCCTGTAAAATTAATTTGCAAAATCAGAACAGCCTTTGTTTGTGTTTTCTCCCTGATCTCTGTGGAGGAGTAAAAAAAAAAAAAAAAAAAAAGGGGAAAAAAGCCTCGCTTCAACAGAGTGAGAGAAAATGACAAATATAAATATGAGGAAATTAGATAATTACATGTATGATGCGTCTATATTGCCTTGATCTTGGTTGGCCCGAAAAAGTTTCGTGGAGCGCATTCCTTTTGCATGCATGTTTGTTGGCTTTGTATGGTCTCGCGTCTCCTCTCCACACATGTATTATGTAGCTAATGAGTTTCGTTTATGGAAAACTTAATGTGTTGGATGACCTGTTATCAAAATAAATAGATGACATGAATATGTCAAATGAAATAAAAATCTATATAAATAAAAGAAACATTACAGTTTTGTCTGAACATTGGTCAGAACTCGCTCTTTCAATGATCTTTACGTTTCATATGTACATTTCAGAATCAGCAATATCAGAAAAAAATTTCTGTCTGTATGTATGTATGTCTGTCCAGCCAGATTTTGTCACAGTTTTTTTTGTGACATTTCTCATCGGGCTGCTTTCTCATTGGGAGATGATGCAAAGTTGATTCGAAGTTGGCTTTGGGGTGAAAATGAAGCTCAAGAATGGAACAATTCAACTCAACTTTAAATCCTGAACCTGTGAGTGCTGCTATTGTCTAATAGGTTTCCAAATTTGGCAAGTTAAGTTTGGTAAATTTTGAGACTGAATGGTAGGAAAATCTTAGAAAAAAACGGGATGGACCAAAGAATTGGTGTGAAACTACTACTCTAAAAACTGGGTGGGGTTTTTAGTAGCAGCAGATCTACAGTGTGTGGATGTGGATGTTATATTGTAATGAAAACTTTAAAACGCAACTGATAGGGCGCTAAATCTTCTAGCCCATCTGTTTTACAGATGTTTTATAGGTTCATTCATTTTATTTACTCTCTCTGGCCTGATTAATGAAGTAACACTTTATTAAGTATTGACTTGTTATAAAAGCACAGTGATTAATTAGTTCTCCTTACATCACCATACTAAGCCGATATGTTTCATCTGTTCGGATCATTGTCATTAATCAAAAGTGATTACATGAAGTGCACATTAACCTCTCGATTGTTTTACTTATAACCAGAAACTATTTGTTAATGGTTAAGCATTAAAGGTAAATGTTGCCATCGTTCTTATGTGTGTGACTTTTTTTAAGTCTATCGTTTATTAAAGATGAAAAGTTCACGTGTTTGTGTTATTCATTTCACATTGTACTGCTTTTCTAATAGGTTTTCCAATTTGAAGTTAAGTTTGGCACGCTGTGAGACTGAATGTTAATAACCGTAGCTTGTATTGCAGTAGGAAAATCCTCGGCCTAATACTTTTGAGAAACAAACGGAATGTACCAGAGAATTGGTGTGAAACCTTTTTAAAGGCAATTTCATCTGAGTATTATATTAGCATAGTGGTAACTAATCTTGAATAAGGGTTTTTAGTAGCAGCAGATCTACTGTGTGTGGATATGAATGTTATATTGTAAAGATATCCTCAATTTCAAACTGTTTACTGATACAAAATTTAAAAAGCAACTGATATGGAACTAAATCTTCTTGCCCATCTGTTTCCTACTGTACATGCTCAAATTTCCAATGCTGATTTAATATTTTCAAAATTTTGATCTATATAAATACTGTAGACTCTAGGTGTTAATTCGACATCGGGGACTTTGCTGTACAACAATTAAAGAATGCTAGGTTGTGGGGAATATCTGAAAATCTGAAATGCACAAACATGGTAAGGGTAATAAATTCAGTGAGTTTTTTTTTTGCACCTGTTTTCTGTGTTCCAGCGTTCTTATTGGATAGACAATGCACTTCCACATAGGGCAATGGGGGCAGCAGCTTATTTGCATTTTTAAATCTACGAGAACAAAGAAGCACATTTGAAAAAGGAGTGAAACATCTGGGTTTTGATGAATGGTGGTATTTTACCTATAACATTTATTGAAAGTGCATTTAAGGTTTAAATACGAGAGCTTTAAAACATCCAGAAATGGAATCCAATCAAATTCTGCATGCTAAAACTATCCAATATGCGTGAATGGAGACCTCTGAACTAATGTTCTGCAGCTGAATATAGAACTGCCATAATGTAAATTAAGACACTTAACTTTGAAGAAATGAACACCAAGCCAAACGTCAGTCTGTCCCTCAACATCCAGTGCCTGAACACGTTCTAGATGAGTGTGAAAGGCTCAATGAATGCCTATGCTGTTACAGGGCATTACACTTTCATCTGGGAGAGTTCTTGGATAAAGATGTAGCACTTTGTAGAGCACTACTGAAGCTGGTGGAAATGAAAGCAAGACTCAGCAAGCCCATTTTAGCCCAATTATGAGTACAGCCTTGGGGGAGCACAGTTCTGTGCTTCTGTTATAAACTCCTATGTATCTAACAAAACGTAGGACCTACTGCCTACATGGTTATCCTTAGCCAAATATAAAATACAAATACTGTCACTTTTAATTAGTTGAAATAGTGATATGTGGTTAAACAGAATAGGCTAGTATGGATAACAATGATTTTTGTTAACCATATGCTTTTTATTTAAAAGTTTTTAAACAATAAATAATTGTCACTATGCCACAGAAGGATTGGCCAGCCGACTAGCCATACTTATACAGTACCTGCCTGAATTATTCGCCATAGAATAGCAGTCCCTTTTTAGGGCAACATGCCACAAAGAGAGACCTTTCTGTCTTATATCCTGATCCTTTAATCTCAGCATGTGAGGTTTATTTCATATACTCGATATGTGAATATACATAAATCATGTACATACCTGGAAATATTTGCCAACAGAGACAAGAGCCTTAAACATAAACTCAATCTTCTGAAATCAGTAACCAAGATTAATTTTGCTTAAAGATTTCGCTTCGATATGTCAGAAGACTTGAAGGTGATATTCAATTGTGTTTCTTTTATAAAATTTATAATATATATAATATATATATACATACACACACACATATATATATATATATATATACAGGGTGGGCCATTTATATGGATACACCTTAATAAAATGGGAATGGTTGGTGATATTAACGTCCTGTTTGTGGCACATTAGTATATGTGAGGGGGGGAAACGTTTCAAGATGACCATGGTGACCATAGTGGCCATTTAGAAGTCGGCCATCTTGGATCCAACTTTTGTTTTTTCAATCGGAAGAGGGGCATGTAACACATCAAACTTATTGGGAATTTCACAAGAAAAACAATGGTGTGCTTGGTTTTAACGTAACTTTCTTTTTTCATGAGTTATTTACAAGTTTCTCTTTGTTGACAGCCATTGACATGTCGAAGAGGTTAACACGTGATGAGCGGATCGAAATTGTGTTGATATCTGGTGAACGCAGTAACCGGGTCATTGCAGCAGATTTCAATGCAAGACACCCTACGAGACCACCCATCTCCCATGCTACAATTAGCAAACTGCTTGCTAAGTTTCGTGAAACTGGTTCAGTGTTGGATTTGCCAAAATGTGGACACATGAAAACTGTCACTAATGAACAAACATCAGTGGCTGTCCTAGCTTCATTCAGCAAGAGCCCACAGCGTAGCACTCGCCGCATGTCACTGGAGAGTGGCATTAGTCGAACATCCCTTCGGCGGATATTAGCTACTCACAAATGGCACCCTTACAAACTCCAGCTACTGCAGCATCTCAACGAGCATGACCAAGATCGGCGCACACAATTTGCAGAATGGGCAAAACAAAAATTGGAACAGGACCCTCAGTTCACGCAGAACATTTTGTTCAGTGATGAGGCAAACTTTTATGTGAATGGTGAAGTTAACAAACAAAACCACCGCTATTGGTCTGACACTAACCCACATTGGATAGATTCCCTCCAAGACTGTTGGAACAAAAAAAGTGATCATATGGTGTGGTATATGGGGTACAAAGATAGTGGGGCCATTCTTCATCAATGGAAACCTCAAGGCCACTGGATATTTGAAATTGCTACATGATGATGTGTTTCCCTCTTTATGCACTGAAGCTGGCACGTTCCCTGAGTTTTTCCAGCAAGATGGTGCACCATCACATTATGGGTGTCAGGTCCGAGCATTCCTAGATGAACAGTTTCCTGAAAAGTGGATTGGTCGTCGTGGGCCAGTTGAATAGCCCCCAAGGTCTCCTGATCTGACCCCCTTAGACTTTTATCTTTGGGGTCATCTGAAGGCAATTGTCTATGGTGTGAAGATACGAGATGTGCAGCACCTGAAACCATGGGCATTTCTCCTGCGGTGTTGCTATCAGTGTGTGAAGAGTGGGAGAAGAGGGTTGCATTGACAATCCATCACAATGGGCAGCACATTGAACACATTTTATATGTGGTCAGAAACTTGTAAATAACTCATGAAAGAATAAAGTTACGTTAAAACCAAGCACACCATTGTTTTTCTTGTGCAATTCCCAATAAGTTTGATGTGTCACATGACCCACTTCCTATTGAAAAAACAAAAGTTGGATCTAAGATGGCCGACTTCTAAATGGCCACCATGGTCACCACCCATCTTGAAAAGTTTGCCCCCTCACATATACTAATGTGCCACAAACAGGACGTTAATATCACCAGCCATTTTTGGATATTAAGGTGTATCCATAAAAATGGCCCACCCTGTATGTATATATATATATATATATATATATATATATATATATATATATATATAAGTATAAATATATGTATAAATATATATATATATATATATATATTTATTTTTTTCTTTCTTTTTTTCTTTTAAATAATGGCAGTTTTATGGTATCAAAATAAATAAATCAAAACGCCACGATCATGGAACATCCCACCTCGACAATCATGCTAATTAAGCAATATCGCAGAGGGTTGCTATTGCACTGAATACAACAGACTGAATGCTGAAGATGCCACACCCGTGCTGATATTCAGTACAACAACGTAACCATAAATGTAATAATGATTTTATACAACAGTTATAGAAACATAATTTATTATCAACAGACTATGGTCTATTTGTTCATTTAACCCGTTATTTTGCTGTCCAACACAATTTCTTTTGCGACTGGCAGAACTAACTAACCGTAGCTAGCAACCGAAAATTAGCTACTAACGTGATCAGTGTAATTAACAGGGGTGAATGTAGTTTTGACAAGTACTATGCAGTGAAAAGCTGGGGAGAATAAAGCACGGAGGTGGTGGACAGTCCTGAGAAACTTATTTTGTATTTCCCTTTAGAAGGGCAGCACCTAAAGTGATGCAGCCATCATGAACAGTGCCCAGAGTTATGATCTGGGGTTGCTTCAGCTGGTCACGTCTGGGCTCAAGTTTTATATTTGGTTTGAAGTTGATCTTGGCCAAAGGTTAATGCAATTCTTGATGGAAATCCAGCTAAAAAAGCTGGAGATAAGAAAACTCAAGCGCTGATCCAAAGTCTGTCATTAGAACACTCAGCATGAGGAAGGGATACACCTTTAATGGGCACCAATTCATCGCAGGACACCATGCACACAAACACACACTTATTTACCGGTGAAAAGAAACTGAAAATTGCAGACTCTTTGAGGCAGCCACGCTACCTGATAATCATATTTATGTCAAGTGCGTACTGAAATGAAAACCACTGGCCAGTTTGTTTTTTTCCCTAAACATTCAAAGATTCCATATTTATTACATATTTATTATATTACAGGACATCTCCAACACTCATACTGTAACTAAGGCACCATGTCTCTTTGTCAAGGAACTGAACGAAATTCCATAGCACAAGCTTGTTGTGTTTTTTTTCTTTTCCTCTCTCCAGAGGCTTTAAATGCTCAGCCTTGTTTTACACCTGCTTGTTCCTTTTCTCCTGCGAAATCTCTCCTGAGCTATCCTTGCATTTCATCTTCACAGGTAAGTGGCCACAAGAGAAGTGACATACTTGACCTAATCAGCTTTTGCAGGATATTAAAAAATCAACGTTTCCCCTACAGAAGAGCAGTTTTCATAATGGTGAGTCAGCATTTCAAAAGCTTCCAGTGAGAGGGGAACACACCGAGATGAGTGCACTAATGGTCTCCTTGAGTCAGCGCTGTAATTATACTCGCTAGCAGACAGCACACCTTGAGTGAGACAGATGGTCTGCTGATTTTAGTCTTTGAAAAGCTGTCATCTAGCTCTCTTTATTGAGGAATTCTCCGCAGGCTCGGTTATTGAAACTTTAGAAAGCACTACGCGTCAGCAGTGCTATCTAAACACTCAAGAAATGCATGTCTAGCTCGGAGGCTAATGCGACTTACGGGCGAAAGGAAGCTTTGGACGGAGAGAAATCAGTCAGCATTGTACTAGGCAAAAAAAAAAAAAAAATGGCGTACAGTTTTTTTTTTAATATAATGATCATTACATAGCCAAAGCCTGCACTGTTAGGAACTGTAAACCTAGAATCACATGACGTCTCTCATTCATACTCTTAATCATTAATTCATAATCTTATTTATTCTCAGCATTCATATCCAGAAGGGAAAAAAATATTAAGCCCCTTTCTCTCTAGAGGGAACTCAAAAAGGTCACGAGGCTCATCTTATCACAAATCAATAGCCCTCGTAATTGTGGGGTCCAACACTGTATCCTGCAAAGCCATTCACATACACAAGTCACATTCACTCCCGCACCTAAGACGGCGTGACATTTCTCAAGTGTGTTATAAGGTATCTCTCGAGGTTTCATTGTGTGAGAGCTCCAGATGGGCTGCTATGCTTCTCCCCAACATGTGCCACACGCTCCATCACTTTCATAGTGAAGTGCAGTTAAAGGCAACAAGACAGAGCCCCTGCTGGGTTATCAGAAAGTGCACTAGAGCACCAAAACACTCCCTCATCAAGGCACAAGAAGACTGAACAGGCTCAAGACTCCTGCATCTCTAGCACTTCATGTTTTACAGACATCCAGCGCAGAAATACATAAAAAAAAAAATTAAAAAAAACTTTTGCTTGACTCTTGATTACAGTTTCAGTATGGGAATGCAACTTGATATTGCACAGCAGGAGATAATCTTTAGATATTATTAATCTTTAACCTCAGATTGGCTCAATGTTTAGTTATATGAGATCAATATATGGCTACGGAAATGCATGCATGATACTTTTATAGGGAAAAAAAAAATCACTAAGCAGAAATGCTGGCAGAAAATCCACACTATAGTAGAAACATACAGTAACAAGAATAATACCAGAGGTGTCACTGCTCAAACTCAGGAATGGATGATTACTCCTGTTGTTTTTTTTATTTGAAAATTGCTGAAAAGGAATACTAAATACAGGCTCACAGAAAATAAAAATGTCTGCTGGAGAGAGAAATTCCATGCTGTTGTGGCTGAGATGTGGTTAGGACAAAAAAGAAAATAAATTATTTTTCTGAACCATAAATATATTACACCAAAACAATGTGGAA
This sequence comes from Clarias fuscus, assembly GCA_030347435.1. Classification (NCBI taxonomy): domain Eukaryota; kingdom Metazoa; phylum Chordata; class Actinopteri; order Siluriformes; family Clariidae; genus Clarias; species Clarias fuscus. Next base: position 11,979,638 of record CM059206.1, on the reverse strand, counting down.
ATGTTTGATTAATCTTGCCTAGGCTATGCTTTAGGAGTAATAATACCATAAGAAATGTTACCATTGTCTAGGTACCATGGTATGGGGCAAGGTGGCTTGGTGGTTAAAGTGTTGGACGGCTGACCCTGGTTCGTGCCAGGACACAAGTGCTCCCACCTGGAAACCCGTCTGTAGGTATCTGTATCTTGGTATATTATACCATGGTAATTGATAGCATCATGGTTTGTATTTGCTGATATCCTGTAGTACCACACTATGGTACATGGTTCTACCATGGTATAAACCTTGGTACAACCAGGGCTGAAGTGGAGGCTAAACGCACATAATCAATGTTTACGCATTTCCTAAATTTTTTAAATAGTGCCCCCCCCTCCCCCTCTAATTAGTGTTAATGCAGCTTTAAAATTTGCTACAATTGTTCCTAGACTGGCTTCTCAACTGCTCAGCTTATTCATATTGGTTTTCTATATCAAACCACAGTGTACAGTATATAGCTCTGCTTAATCAGCATCTATGGTACAGTACCTCTACTGTCTACTGTATCCAATTACATCGTTTGACAACATGGAAATATGATCGATTTTAAAGCACAGAAATGGCAAGCCTCCTCCTGCCAACGCCGGCAAAAGACCTCAAACACAAAGTAAAAAAAACAACAACATAACAACTGTGTGGTTTATAGTATTATATTTATATTTTATATTATTTATATTTCTAACCTGGTAATGATGTGATTCATAATTTTTATAATATTCAACTTTTCATCTCTTTGGAATTATGATGGATTGTTCAATACTTTGAATGGTGGCTGATGTTAAAACTCGTCCATACTACCTTGCATTGCTTCATAATCTTAATAGTTATTAATGAACTTCATGAACCTCAGCTATGTTTAATAATTGCATGTCATTATTTTAAAATGTATTTTAGCTATTTCTAAAATCAATATTTCTAAAGTTTTTTTACTGGTATGGTCACATAATTCAGAATTTACCCACCTCCTGTTTCACCACTACAGGCCTGGATGCAATGGTACATTTAGTATAGTATGTGGTTCTAACAGGCACTGTAGTATGGCACTATGGACCATGGACCAGGATTCTGTCAAAAATATGTCATTCATGTTCCTGTATAATAACGATAATATTTATATATTATGGTACCATTGTGTTATGTATATTTTAGTTACATACCATTATAGAGTATGTATGTAACATTAATTAAATACAACAGTGTATGTTGAAATTCTTAAAATTACTTACAATACAATGGTGCTGTCTGTACTAAACCATACCAGTAATACAGTATGTACTAATATGGTATGTACTAACATGATATGATATATTATATACTGTACATACAAACCCATATTAAACACCTGCTGGATTTTGGTAGCCAAAAAGTACCATGGTGATCATCAAAGTATTGTGATAGACACCACAGAACTGCCACGTACCCACTGAAGTGTCATAGTGCCGACCTGGGTATCAATTCCTCTGGTGTTTACCATGTTTTAAGTTAACACTATAGTAAACTATAGTCCGTACCTGTACTATAGAAAAGTCCATACTATAGTATGACAAATATGTCAATAATCTTTCAATCCAATTGTTTTTCATCTTTAAAAGGTTACAACATTACACATGGTTGAGATACATGGAAAAGAGAAACCTACGTCAATTATGGAAAAAGATTTCTGAGCTATGCAAAAAAATGTCAAAATTTCCCCATGTAAAGGGTTTTTCCAGGTTTCCCCGAACAAATCAGCTTGCCACTTAATGACGATGGCTTCAGAGAACATGTCAGGCATTTCAAACAGATGAACTGATATCAAGATCATAAAGATCATGCACAATCAACAATGCGGCTGAACTCAGTGAGTTTCACAAGGTGTTTCAGACAGCATAGAGCATAGCAGCGTTGCCAGGAGTGAGATGGAAAGATCACTGCTGCAGATAACGGTGTTCAGATCACTCATGATAACTGCACTGAATTTTCTTAGAGGACTCAAGGCACCAGAAATCATAATCGGTTATACCCCGACTATATCACTCCCACGAGCTATAATGATCGAAGTAATTGCCATTGCTTCTGAAGTGATTGTTTTTGTAGCTCTTTCATTCAATACATCTGGTATGATTGTATGCGGACCACAAAAAGAAGCACATACTGTAGAGACCAGACTCATTCGCTGTCTCATAAAACCAGATTAGATTTCTAGTGATGTGATGGACCTTGTTCCAGTAAAAGATTATAATTGACAGGGCTGTTGGGTTGTATTGTATTTTATTAAGCATAAACAGATACATCTCTGGGATGTGTCACTAAAATAGCATTAATTAATCTTATTATGTTGTAGTTTCAAAGAGAACTTCTAACATGACAAGAGAAACTCAGTGATGAGGGAGCCAGTGGGTAATATTGATTTCCAATGCCTACTGGTGTGTTAGGTGAAGTGGATGTTTATTACTGTGGACTGTGTATCTGGCACAGCGATTGTAGTAAGCGGAGATCAGTTTCTAGGATTTTCCAATGAGGCTGCAAGAATGCAATAACTACAACTCCTTTTCCTCAGCCCACAGCCTTCACTCCTTGTGAGGATTGCACAATTTTCTATTTATTAATTTTGGAACACATTGATCATAACATATGCATGCTTCGTGTAGCAGGGGATTATATTGAGAAAGAAAGCTAGTTTTCACTCTCATAACCGTGTTCTGTTATTCTGCACAATCAAAAGTCCCATATTAACTTGACGTGCATCTGTTCAAAGAGTCATAGCTTAATAATCTTAATTAAAGATCTTTATTATCTTATAATCTCATAACCTTCTTTCAGACTCGAAAGAAGTCCAACGCATGTGGGCTGTAGCCAATCAGGAAAGAGTTATTGTTAGTCTTTCGGCTGCTTCCGTCGAGGAGTCGCCACAACAGACCATCCGACCCACACAGCAACTTGGGACAGGTTTTACGCTGGATGCACTTCATGACACACCCCTCCCATATTAACTGGGCTTGGGATCGGCACTGCATCCAGTAGCTGGGGTTTGTGCATTGACTGGGAATCAAACCTGGGCCTTCCACATGGTAGGTGAGAAAGCTACCACTGAGCCACCAGCGCCCAGAGTAAGAGTGTAAACAAACAGGAGTGAGATCCAAACTTAAGGAGTAGAAAGAATTAAGGGCTGATGTACTTTTAGCAATTCTGACAAATACATTTTGTTCTCTAATTTTGGTTGATCTACCGATCTCATGGTAACCTGTTTGTGACTAATAGAATAACACAGGTTATTCAGTTTTCTGTTTTTTTTTGTGGTTTAAACTCTGTCAACAGCCCTATGTACGCCTAATCTGTATTTTTAACCTCTAGCATGGAGCACGAGCTGGCGTGCACCATGCTTTTTTGAAAAGCAGGAGAACAAAAAAAAAAAAAAAAGCACATATTACTGTAGATACCAAAATATCAGAATAACACAGGTTAAACACATACCGGGGAACAATAAACATTGCGTCTCCAGCTGGACACAAATAAACACTGTGCAGGTAATTCAACACTGTAGGCGTTCGTTCAACCTCAGGGGTGATAATTCAGCACTGGAGAATTTGTGGGCACAGTCATTACACCATTTTTCATAATAAACACTTGCTTAGATGCAAAAACATCTAATATAAACAACCCTTAATATTATAATATCAAACGCTAAGCTATTGTAGCGCTAAGCTACAATAGAGTCTAAAACCCTCGAAGACTGCTTTCAAATATTTGGAGCAGGCAAGTCTTCATCTGTATGCTGTTCTAGAAATTAACTTCTAAAACAACGTACATCACCTACAGCACAAAAGCTGAAATAACTGCATACATTGTTAAAATAACAGTATTAATTTGTGCCCAATTAGACATAGGTGTTAATTCATTACCTTAAGAGTAAAAAGAGTGGCATTTTTATTGTGTACTGTAAGTGTAAGGAAGAGTTGCTGATTATGCCATTTATGTCAGTGCGCAAAGGTCTGTGTGAACAATAGTGGACTTGGACAAATGTCCCTTTATATTGAACTTCCAGTCTTATAGCAAACACATACTGTATACCAGGGACTGATTTAAAGTCTCATTATTTTAGATCACCCATGGGTTCCCTATCGTGTCTGGCTCATCTCAAGGTTTCTTTCTATTGTCATCTCAGACAGTTTTTTCCTCACCACCGTCACCCCGGCTTGCTCATCAGGGACAAACTGATAACTATAATTGATATATATTTCCATCATTTTTAATTGTGTAAAGCTGCTTTGTGACCAGTGGCCATTGTTAAAATGCTATACAAACAAGATTGAACTGAATTGAATTTATTTGATTTAAATTGTTTAGCCTGATTTTGCTGCCCACCTGGTAAAATAAAAGGCGAGTAAGTCAATTATACAGATTGCACTTAAGAAAGGGACTAATCACTGATTAGCCAATAGGAAATGGGCTAGAAAGAACTGTGTTCATGGACCCTCACAAGCCAAGCTCAGTCCTGCTGGAGTCCAGTATGATGTGCTCTAACACACACTAACACGGACTAAACCTGCCCATTTCCTGAGCATTCGAATCATTTGCTTAGAGCTGGAAAATTACCAAATGATGCTAGGCTCTGGACATTCAGCTCATTTGACTTTCAGTGACCATTGGCGTTCAGACGGACACAGACACAATTGAAAGTTTTGAATTTAACATGATAAAACAGCACAACTTATTAAATCACTTTTATTACATTTTCTTATGTTGTCCAAATCTGGTTTTGTGAGTTTGCTACTCGAACACCACCGAATCAACTCAGTTGTCAATTTCACAGTCTCAGAAATAAGGTAGTCTACTTTTTGTTATTGGGGCGGTACCATCAAGGGTGGATTATTTGTACCTTTAGTGCCTATCTTTCTTAATTTAGTATACTTTTTAAAAGGACAATAAGGACCACTGATGTTTCCATTACACTCACAGCGTAAAGGGGCCTGGAACCTATCCTGTTCCTGGGGAGACCCTGGATGGGGTGCCAACCCCATGCAGGGCACAAGCACACACCCACTCACACACCACAGGCAAATTGTGAGCACCGATCAACCGACACTGTGTATGGAAACTGGAGTAAGTGGCAGAAATCCATAAAGGCCACGCACACACACCGGAGGTGAGATTTGAGCCTTGAACCCGGGAGGTGGAAGGCAACAGGGTGTCACTGTGATCTACCACATGTCTGGACCAATTAATATATGTTATATTAATATATATATATATATATATATATATATATATATATATATATATATATATATATTATCTAGTCAACATTACATGCACCTTCCCAGGTGCAAAGGATAGATGTGTTCTTCATGTTCCAGCCCAGCCATACAGAACAGTACCACTTGGGAACATTTATTTCCGAGATGTTGCATAGAACAAGACTTATTGGAGCAACTTTTATCTCTCTACAGTTGATGCGAGAAAACACGCTGATCATGCAGAATGATTATCAACCCGCTCAGCAGCTTCAAAGTGGTGGATTTTTTGTTGTTGTTGTGGAGTCTAACAGTGCTAAAGATCAGCCGCTTACCTGCAGGTGCCCCTGGTACATATTGAGCTGAGAGTTATCAATGCGAGGTTTTCCCGACTATCAGCGCAAGTCAGTTCAACCCCAAAGACAGCATGTGTCGCCTGGGAAATAAGCCAAGTGTTCACAAACTAATGGAACAGACCACCTCTAAAGAAGTGCTTATAATACACATGAAAAGGAGAATGTCAGGATGAAACGTTCTTCTGATGTTTCTTCGCAAAGATCAAAGCGAGCTTCAGTCCCGCTCTTCAGTCTCTTATCCAACTCGCCGTGGAGCGCCGCTCAGCTGTCCCGATGCGTGTGTGTCTGCCTGAAGAAGCATTGTTCCTGTCTCTCCTCGCCCGCTGTCTCTCTCCTCTCCTCTAGTAGTTGCTGTGAACGCTTGCGAGCTTTATTCAACTGCTCCCTGCTCATCCTCCTTCCCAGCACTTGCCCTACCCATCCGCGTTTAGGCGGAGCTCCGACACTCCTATGCAAAAATCTTCACATGCAGCCCTCACTGGACCTTTATCATCCCGACACCTGGTTGCCAGATAAAAGCGACCAGTAATATATACTTTTAATGGAGGTTTCCGATGTTGTAGTGCATCTGGATTCTATCGACTTAACACGAGGTGAAAATGCACCCAGGATCAGGAGGTAGTGCATCTCTCTCTCTCTCACACACACACACAGACACACACACACACATATTCATACCTAAGGGAAATCAAGAGTTAGCAGTCCAACTCCTCAAGCAAGCATACAGTAGGTGCTACTCCACTCTGAGAACATCCTGAGATCAAAATGAAACCTCTGGATCAAATCCAACACCACCCACACTATCATGCTTCTATGATGATGACAATGATTAAAACTTGATGATTACAACCTTTTCTAGTGTATATCAGTTGATAGACCTGAATCTTTATACATACAGTACTAGTCAAAATTTGGACAACCAGTCAAAAAATTTGGACAGAAGTTTAGATTTTTTTTCCTACATTGTAGAACAATACTGGATTTTTTTTCTTTCTTTCAAAACTATGAAATAGCACATATGGCATTAGGTATTAAATAACATGACCACCACCACCAACAGTTAGTTCTTAGGTCAGTTTTTTTTTTTTCTTCAGATTTAAGACATGAAGGTCTGGAATAGTCTAGAATATTTCTTGCACAAACAGTATTGTCAAGTGCAAAACCCATCAAGCACCACGATGAAACTGACCTTTCCAGGAAAGCAAAACCAAAAATACCAGCCGCAAAACTCACCAATTAACAAACAGCACATTAGATTACAGCCGTTATGTGGGCTTTGCAGAGCATAAGTAGCAGACATCAACAGTTCTAAGGAAATAATTGCATAGTTTAGACGCCTTCGGGATTGTTTTACGATTTAGAAAAACAAGGAAAGTATAACGTGTATCTAAACTTTGAACTATTAAGGTGTATGTACATATATTTTTATGTAGTGTAGAATAATCCTGAAGACATGGAAACTATCAAATAAAACAAATGGAATTATGTGTTAAAATATTGAAAGAAAACAAAATATTTTGTTTGAAATATGAAAAAAATAATCCATTTCCTTGATAACAGATTTTTACACTTTTTGATTTGCTTACTTTTTACTTACTACATAATCCCATATGTTATCATATGTAGAAGATAGTAAAAACAAAGAAAACCCTTGCATGACTATGGTGCTAAACTTTTGACTGACTCTTCATAATGGGGGTTTAATTTAATCTGGCAACCTCCTCACGACTCAAATGACTGGTTCTTTCAATTTACCACTCGTGCAGCTGAACTCTCTAATGGTGAGAGTTGCTTCTGATTCATCCTACACAGTGATACGTACATTTCTTTTTGTAAATTACCAATTAAAGAAAAACAGGGTAAAAATATGAAAAGCAAATATTTGTACTTTGTTTATAAACGGTTTATTTAAATCTCCTCATTATAAAGAGTCATAGAATGAATGAATGAATGGAGGTGTTTGGTGGAGTGGGAGGTTGGTAGGAGGATCATGATTAAAACTAAACGCTGATCAGCCGTACCATTACCACCATATAACAATAGCACATTAACACTGATTCCCAATAATATACTGTACTGTACCTGTAAACTGGTGACAGGATCATGGGAACCCAAGGCTCACCAATTCCTGCAGGAACCAAAAGCCAGCCTGTTCAGTTTCGATCCCACAGAAATGACAATGCATTACAAATCCACAAAAAAAAGTCAATGCTGGCCATGATAGAAAGGTACCAGATCACCCATAACATCGCAACCCGCACCCCATGGTGCCCAGGGGGCAAAGAGCCCAAGACTGTTGACACAGTCTTCAAATCACACCATAATCCGATTGGACACCCAGGTGGTTCCAGCAGACAAACAAGTCTGATTCATAGAGCTCCCCACCCACCCAACCCCCAGCATGAAAGGATTCACTGCCAACGTCCTCGTGCCAGACACCACAGCACACACCCAGATGCCCTGCGGAGCCATGGCCCGAGGGGCCAGAGCCACCCCGGTGGCCCAAGTGAAACCTACCCAATACTGGTTTTAATGTTTTGCATTTTAATGTTATGGCTGATCAGCTTCTACTTTACGTTATATTAGATAACAGATCTGTCAGTTCCCTCTACGTAAGATCTTGTGGTAACAGTAAGAGAGTAAAATATGTACTTCTATGCATGAAGCACATTTAAAACCACAAAAAAATACCCAAAATATTCTAAAATGTCATACAATATAAAATTATTTTTTTTAGATAAAAATATTAAGAAGGAAGAGAAATATTAAGAGAAGGAATATTCCTATCCCAGTCACAATGTTTAAAATGCTAATTCAGAAATCTACGGTATGTGTTTGGTACAGACAAAGACAGAGGGAGCACATCTGATGTCCAATGGGAGGCTGTTTCATAACCATTGTAAAGGCACAGTTATTTTTGAGATGGGTTCGGGCTGTTACAGCCACATGAGAGCTGTAATATACAGTATTAAACAAGTCTAAGCATTTCTATTACTGCGGTGAGAGTGTGTTAACATGTCAGTCAGTCCCTTGCTACATAAAGGCTATGTGTTTTATTACATACAATTTCCGTTTCCTCCCTGTGGAAATCCCCACTGTTGTTGTAAATGCAGTTTCATTACTTTAGCAACATCAAGCTAAGTTTGTTAGTTTAACCCACAGAAGACTGAAAAATCAATGTAACCTAATGACTAAAATCTTTGGAAACACTATAAAAGAAACAATATAATATAATATAATATAATATAAATGTAAGCAGAGACATTACAATACTTAATAATTCCAAAACTCAAGATCCGAAGTGCTTTAAACAACATATTGGTTTTGATGGAGCCAGATATTTAGTCTACTGTATGTATTAGAGCTGATATAACTTCACTTTATTCCACTAGTTAGGAAGCATATATTATACAATAACCACACATATTTTGATGAGAATTGACAGTGCAAATAGACAGGGAAATTACCTCTAGTGAATAGGTGCTTGGGGCTAGGGGAAAAAATGCTTTCCAGCTAAAAAAAAAAACTGTTCCTTTTCTAGCTGCAAGTCGGCCACTTATGTGACGTAGGTGATAGGCGCTTCAGTGAGAGAAAGATGATGAGCCGTGTTGAAAACACTAATGAAACAGGGCTTAGAATTTAAACTGTAAAGGATGTATGCAAGACAAATTAAATCAGTTCCTAATGATCCCTTATATCTGATCTAGATACTCCCACAGTAATATTTTTTGTGTTTCATTACACTGTGGGAAACCCCTAATAGGAACAAATAGGATTGTTGTACATTATGCATTTGGCCTTAAAAATTAAGCTTTGAAATAAGCTGTACTGTGATCTGAGAAAAAAAAAATCTAGACAAAATGACACATGACACATGAAAGGCAGCATAATGTATGACAAATATGCAAAAGTGAAATAAATAAAAAAATTTAAGTGGGGCAAATACTTTTTCATGGCACTACATATACATATATTATATATGTTTCCATATTTGTTACACTTAAATGATTGAAATCATCAATCTTATTTTATATGAAATAAAATTATTATATAAATGTTAAACAAAGATATAAAATGCAGCTTTAAAATATTAGTTCATTTGTTAAGGGAAAAAAGCTGTCCAAACCTACCTGGCCCTAAGTAAAAAAGTAAATGCCCCTTTTTGCTAAATCACAAATGAACTGTTGTTTTTGGAAAGCTGAGTAAAATTAATCGTGCCACATCCAGGCCTGATTACTGCCAGACTATTTGACTCAATAAACTTAAATCAATAAACGAACCAATAAACTTAAATCATTTACAGTATATAGCACCCTAAAAGATCTAATAAAAAAAAAAACTTTCTAAATAAATTCAAGAACACATGAGAAACAAAGTAATTCATATGTATCAGTCTGGAATTTGTTACCAAGCTATTTCTAAGGCATTGGGTCTCCAGCAAACACAGTGAGAGCCATTATCCACAAACGGTGGTGAACCTTCCCAGGAGTGGCTGGCCGACCAAAATTACTCCACGAGCACAACCAATGACTCATCCAGGAGCTCATAAAAGAACCCAGAACAACATCTAAAGTACTGCAGGCCTCACTTGCTCAGTTAAGGTAAGTACTCATGATTCAGCAATAAGAAAGAGCCTGGGCAAAAATGGCATCAATTCAATCAAGGGTACTTTTTGGGACGTTGTGCATCTCTTTAAATCTGGCATAAAACTAAAACAGCATTTCAAAGGAATAACATCATACATCAAACATGGTGGTGGTAGTGTGATGCTCTGGGGCTGCTTTGCAGCTTCAGGACCTGGATGACTTGCCATAATGAATTCTGCCCTCTACCAGAAAATCATGTCCGGCCATCAGTTTGTTAACGCACTTGGGTTGGTAAGTGATCTGGCAGGACAATGATCTGAAACATACCAGCTTGTCCACCTCTCAATGACTCAAACAAAATAAAAAATTAAGGTTTTGGAGTGGCCAATCAAATGGCCAATCAAACACTACAATGGGGCTGAGTTAAAAATTTTGAAGACTGAGGCCAAAATTCCTCCACATGTGAAAGACTCGTTTCCAGTTTTCGCAAACGCTTAATTGCAGTTGTTGCTGCAAAGGGTCACATAGGGCCAGGCAGGTTTATTTTTTCCCTTAATAAATAAAATCATGTAAAACTGCATTTTGTGCTTACTTTGGTTGTCGTTGTTGTTGTTGGTAGTCCATCTCCCCATTATATCTGGGCTTATCTGGGAGTGGCACTGCATCCAGTGGCTGGGATTTGGGAACAGGTTGGGAACTGAGCCAAGACTTTCCACATGGCCTATACTGTATACATATAATATATGATTTAACATCTTGGATACTAGAAATCATATTTTATCTAAATGTAAATGGTCTTAAGAGTTCTTTATTTGTTTTATGTAAAAAAAAAAAAAGAAAAAGAAAAAAAAAGAATAATATAGGAGTTTGGAACTCTGCCATTTCAGTTATTAATTGTAAACCTGAAAATGAAGGATGTGCCACAGCAAGTCAATAGTAGATGGAATGAAAAAGGTATGCGTTCATTAACAGTGGAACTTGCCTTATAACATTAGATTAATCCTGTAATCCCCCCTGAAATATGCACCTTCAAGAGTGCACTGATTAAGTGCCTCAAATATTTATAAATGATCTTAAGAATAGAACATTTGGTTCATTATAAAGATCCATCATAAATGTATGAAGTCTCCGACTGCTTTGAGTCTGATTAATGACCTGAATTAAAATTGTATAAAGTCTATTTTGGGGGGCACATTATATGGGTTTACATTCTCATGAATGTACTGATGTATAATAATTACTGTATGCTGCTGTAGTGAAGCCCTCAGAGACAGATGTAATATCATTCAGGTATTACTGCATACACCTGGCACAGATCAATTCAGACAAAGCTGCTTCCAGCCTCAGAAAGTATGAGTCCAGGTCACATTGTGTCTCAGAGGTATGAATATGTTCTGTCAACACAATCCAATCATTATGTAGTATGCCCTGGTATAGAACACACAGCACAGACGCTGAGTGTCGCTTGTGTTTGTGTGTGCTGTTGTCTGGCTATTAGATATGCTACTGGCAGATCCCCAGTGTATGACAGTAAAACCTTCAACTTGGAGTGGAGTGTTTCCACGGAAGGATGGGAAAAGTGACACCACAGCATGATAAACAAATCATTTAGAGCCAGGAACGATGGGAAGTGTGCCTGTCATCACTTTTGACCTCACAGCAAATTATGTTTGCACAGACTAGTTGTAGAAAACAAAAGAGGATCATGAACTTAATCCTAGCACATACTGTACTGTTGCAAATTTATTTATTTTTAGTGCCTTAAGAAGTGTTTTGTGATTAGCCAGTGTAATTCATGGTGGTAATAATATGGGTTTAGTTAAATGGTAAATGAAAAGTGATATGGCCTGATGACTAGTACAAGTCAATAATGAAACAAATAGGAAAATTAACTAAAAGCAACCACTACATCACTCATAGTGTACATACAGTTTATAATGAGGTTTATAGTATGTTGAATTGAATTATATCTGTAAATAGCATATACTGTAGTTGCCTTAAATACAAGTGAGGCGTTGTGGTTGCACACTTGAATGGCCATTGCCCACAATTCACTTAGAGTTGAAAGGTACAGGAGAACGATACAAAATAACATCAAAGGAATTGAATGTACTATGGGGAAGTATGAATACTATATGTATATGGAGAGTGTGGAGAAAATGGGAGAATAATGTTGATGACAGAAGGAGGAGAAGAAAGTTTGTCAAGAATGCTTCCAACAATAAAGTAGCTGCAGGAATCAGGTACTGGTCAGTCGTTCCATATGACAATCTCAGAAAAGGCAAAAGTTTTATGGTCTGATGAGAAAAAATTTGAACTTCCTATCTATCTATCTATCTATCTATCTATCTATCTATCTATCTATCTATCTATCTATCTATCTATCGATCGATCTATCTATCTATCTATCTATCGATCGATCGATCTATCTATCTATCTATCTATCTATCTATCTATCTATCTAGTATGAGAACATTTTTGAGCAGAAGCTCTCCGAGTCAGCGGTAAGAAAATATATATAAAGAAAAATGATAAGAAAGATGAAAGATGAAATAAATAATAGAAGGAAGCTGTCAGACTATACTAAACATTATCTAGTACTATAATACGGTATATTTTACACATGATCCCCAGATATGGAACAAAATTTTTTCTTGAGGTTTAATTGCGCACTTAATATCACAGTTTATGTATTACACTTTGCGGATAGTAACTCAGGTTTCTTTACCAGATACATGTACGCTGATTATTTCAGTAGGTCTCTTTATAACAAACATAAAAAAATATTAAAAAATAGATACATGTACAGAGATCAAAACATACACATGCTATTTTTCTTCCTTTTTTTGCCAGCAGTCTGACTATGGCTGGAATGAAGCTGTTTTAGAAAATTTTTGTGTGTGATTACACTGTCCGTTCTGCAGTGTCTGAGGTTGTGTGTTGGGCATTTGTGCATGAGCTGAGCTGTACCTGAGGATTCTTTGTACTTTGTTCCTTATACATTGTGTGTATAAATTTGCCCATGGATGGGAGGTCGGCTCCAGTGATCTTCTCTGTAACCTTTATGCCTCTTTGGAGAGCCTTCCGATCTGCCTGGTGTTTCCAAACCAGAACGTAATGCCACATGTGATGATGCTGTCTGTAAGTCCTCGGTAGGCCTGGATGAGGGGGGGTGACAGCTGAGTCCATTGCTGGGAACATTTCAATGTTGCTACTGCGATTTTGCTCCAGCTCTGGTTTTCTGTCAAGGCTCAGAAACTGATGACTGTCAATCCTCTCCCCCTATTTGATGATGAGAAGCAGCAGGGTGGGGTTTCTTTCTGAAGTCTATGCTTATTTCTTTGATCTTGTCTATATTGAAGATGAGATAGTTTTCTTTTCCAGAGAGAAGAATGTTTTTGACTAGTTCCCTGTTACCAGACTTGTTCCATACCCAGGAAGATCAAAATCTTGGAATGGCCTTGTCAGAGCTGAGACTTCAATCCCACAGAAAATATGGAATGTATTTGATCTGTTTTGCACTAATAGCACTAATATATTGGTTGCATTTGAACCAAGTCTTCTAGTGTCTCAAGCATCAGTGTCTGTTTAGATGCCAGTGGTAACATAAGCCTGATCACTGAGCCTGGTTTGGAAATTGAGATGGTATTGATGTCCCAAATAAGCATGAAAAGCATGGGGGCATTTATTCTTACTTAACATTTATGAAGCACAATAAAATCAGGATGAGACGAGTTTATAACAGTAATGAATGCTGTCTGCCTCTGTGACTAAAGTTTATATTCACCAGTGATGCTTTAAATTATTAAAGTAATTACATTACTATGTGCATCTTTTCTCAGGAATATTAGTTTCCACTATGGGTCCATTAAAGACTCTAAAAACCTTATAATTACATTCTGGCATCTAGATGGGCGTTTTCTTCTGAATAATTTGTAAGCCAGAGCATTCATTGTATGTAGCCTACTCACATCCTTCTCTGGCATAAAGCTAGCACCCTGACTGTTGTGAAATCCACACTAGTACTCTGTGATCTCATGTTGTCAATGTCAAACAGTTCAGTTTACAGTTACCTAAAGCATTGAAACTGTGGAGGTGGGTATCAACACCATTGTTCAGTTTCAAACGGCGAACGTCTAGTAGAAGATAAATGAGATAAGGATCTTACCTCTAATAGGATGAAAGGAAGGAGTCTAGATAGCCATTGAAAAGGAGAAGGAAGTCTCTTGGAAACAGAAAGAATTCATGTGTACTGCACATCTCCCCCATTAGGGCCTAAGCTACATGATGAACCTCTCGCAGCGTGTCACCAGGGATCCAATCACTGTGGAGGTCGTCACTCAGAAACACTCACCTCCCCACTCACACTCTGACACAGCTCTAATTAGCTGTGCTTCCTTACAGTATTATCTCACACCTTAGCATACATATATAAACACAATGAGTAGAACTGCAGCATGAATCGTTTGAAATAAACTTGTGGTAGATGTAACAACATATTAAAAAAGCAAATTCAATGAAAAAGGTCACAGTATATAAGTCTGTCCAAGGTCTGTCTAACCCTAACCCTGACCCTAAGTCTTCTAGGATAGGCTCCACGCCCCCTAAGATCCTGTACGCAGGTGTAGAAGACAAGACACACACACACACACACACACACACACACACACACACACACACACACACACTGCCTGGCCAGAACAAAAGTCACCATCAGAATATAACTAAGCAAATAGATATGTCATGCGCACTCCTAACGCGACCGGCACGAGGACCCGGAAGTAGTACGGTCGCGTCTTAGGAAGCATAAAAGGAGACAAGAAGGCACTTTACACTCGCTCAGTCATTGAGTTTTGCCCATGCTATCGCCGACGCTTTGCTCGTCTAAACGTGAGTACTCACTTTCTTGTGTTATCGCTTCCGATTGGGTGTGTGTTTTTAGAATGCGGGTTTATTTGTGTAAACTCTTGCTCTTGCTTCGGGAGAGTTTTAATAATAACCAGCGTAGGTAACTTCATTGACTCTTCATACGCCAAAAAACTGGGGGTAAAAATTGAGGCGTTATCCCAGCCCGTAACGATTACATCAGTCGACGATCGGCCCCTTTCCTCCAGCCCCATCACCTTTCAAACACAGCCCATCACTCTCATCATCAACCAACACAGGAACAAATTCAGTTTTACACCACCACCATTTCATCACCACCCATTATCCTCGGACACCCTTGGCTGCTACGTCATGACTCATATCATGGACCCAAATTCGGATTCTACAGTGGGGGCCGACCTGCACCGAGCTCTGCCTACGGGCAGAGGCTGGGACGTGCTCTAGGGAGCCCGAGGCCCCCGATGTCGACACAGACAACATCCCGCTAGACTACCAGGACCTGGCTGACGTTTTCTGTAAGAGACGCGCCACCCACCTACCTCCTCATCGCCCATACGACCTGGCAATCGATCTTCAGCCAGGCGTCACGCCACCCCGCGGCCACCTCTATTCACTATCCAACACCGAGATGCAGGCGATGGAGGAGTATGTTTCCAGCGGACTTCGCCATGGTACCATCCGGCCCTCCTCCTCACCTGCTGCCGCGGGGTTCTTCTTCGTGAAAAAATGCAATGGTAGTCTATGCCCCTGTGTCGATTACCGGGGGCTCAATAACCTCACCATAAAAAAACGACACCCGCTGTCTCTTACCAACTCTGCCCTGGACGCCCTCTCTGGTGCCACCATCTTCACTAAGTTGGACCTCCGGAGCGCCTACAACTTGGTGCGCATCAGAGAGGGCGATGAGTGGAAGACGGCCTTCATCACCCCTACGGGACACTACGAGAGTCTGGTCATCCCCTTTGGTCTCTGCAACGCACCTTCTGCATTTCAACAGTTTATCAATGACGTCCTCAAAGACATGTTAGGCCACTGGGTGTTCGTCTACCTCGATGACATCTACTCCCGACCTGTCAACGAACATATCCAGCACGTCAGAGCGGTTCTAAAGAGATTGCGCGCCCACCAGCTGTACTGTAAGTTGGAGAAGTGCGCTTGTCACGAGTGCTCCACCACGTTCCTGGGTTTTGTCATCTCGTCCCAGGGTGTGGCCATGGACCCGCAGAAACTGGAAGTTGTGAGTCATTGGCCCCTACCCAAGGCTCCAGCGATTTCTCGGGTTTGCCAATTTCTATCGCCGCTTTAACCGGGATTACAGTACCCTTGCAGCTCCACTAACCGCCCATCATCTCACCCCTTCAACCTCACCTCAACTGCCGTCTCCGCCGTCCATGAACTCTGTCGCCGCTTCACCACTGCCCCCATCCTCCTTCTCCCGGATGCTGACAAACCATTCGTTGTGGAGGTGGACGCTTCGGATGTGGGCGCCGGGGCTGTTCTCTCCCAGCGAGGTCCAGACCAAAAATTGCACCCCTGCAGTTTTTTCTCCAAGAAATTTGACCCCACTCAGCAGCGATATGGAGTAGGGGACCGCGAGCTGCTGGCCATAAAGTGGGCCTTGGAGGAATGGCGACACTGGCTTCAGGGCGCCAGAGAGCTGTTCATCGTCTGGACCGACCATCAAAACCATCACTATCCGCACCTTAAAACAACTCAACCCCAGCCATGCGCGGTGGGCACTGTTTTTTGAGAATTATAATTTCCACCTGTCATACCACCCGGGGTCCAAGAACACCAAGGCCGACGCCCTCTCACGACAGCACGAGGAAGACGTTCCCCGGGCGGACCCCGCGCCTGTCCTGCCACCCACCAAGGTCCTCGCACCACTCAGTTGGAACATGGAAACGAGGGTTCGCCAGGCACAAGCTACGGAGACCAAACCAGCAGGTGTGCCGCCTGGCCGACTCTATGTACCCGACGCCATCAGGGCCGAAGTACTCCAGTGGGGACACTCCTCCCCACTTTCTGGACACCCCGGAAAGCGGTGCACACTACTTTTTATTCAACGTGCCTTCTGGACGTTGACGAGTTCGTCCAGGCGTGCCCAGTGTGTGCCAGGTCCAAGGACAGCAACCGACCATCGCCACGGGAACTCCAGCCACTCCCGGTTCCCCGCCGGCCCTGGACACACATTGCCGTTGACTTCATCATGGGCCTGCCAGTTTCCGAAGGAAAAGACACCATCCTCACCATCGTCGACCGGTTCTCCAAAGCTGTTCACCTGGTGGCCCTCTCCGGTCTCCCGTCAGCTAAAAGGACAGCCGAGCTGATATTAGAGCACGTAGTCCCCCTGCATGGGTTCCCAAAGGACATCGTCTCGGACAGGGGGCCCCAGTTCACGTTCCAGTTCTGGAAGGCCTTCTGCCATCTGATCAATTCCACCTGCAGTCTGTCCTCGGTCAGATGGAGCGAACCAACCAACAACTGGAGCGCTACCTGAGATGCTTTATTGCTGATCGCCAGTGCTCCTGTACCTCATTTGGGCTGAGCTGTCCCACAACCTCCACACCTCCTCTGCCACCAACCTAAGCCCATTCGAGGTATGCTACGGCTTCCATCCTCCGATGTTTGACCATCAAGAACCGGAGGTGGAAGTACCGTCGGCCCAACAGTTGGTTCGCCGGTGTCGACGGCTCTGGAGACAAGCAAACGACGCCATTCAACAGGCTAACAGCCACTACACTCTGCAACATCGCCGTCGACACCCACCGGGACGAATGTACCAAGTAGGTGACAAGGTATGGTTATCAACAAAAAACTTGCACCTGCAGACAGAATCACAAAAGTTGTCACCAAGATTCATCGGACCATACCGCATCAACCTCCTGATTAACCCTGTCACCTACCGACTCCAGCTGCCTGCGGCGCTCCGGATCCATCCGGTATTCCATACATCCCAACTCAAACCCTTCACTACTTCACCCATGGTAATAATAACGAGCGTGGTTATCCTGCCTGCTCACACTACTTCCGCGTTTGGGTTTACCATCCACGCTACAGGGCTAACTGCTAGTCTTCTGGTTCATCTCCTCTTAGTTCGTGACAAGATACAAGGCTTCCATTGGATAAATACTGCAGTGATTAAAATAGTTCAGCTGGCAACAAATTATTTAACCTTGTAAATAACTGTAAAACAACTACAAACCACAAACAAACCATAAACAACCATGGCAGAAGACATATAATGTGAACAGTGCCATTAGTCTGTTTTAGAAGGGTCTCATTATAGGCCTGCATCAAGCCAAGAAAAAAACTACTTGCAGGAACTACTAAAATTGGGTTAAGAACTGTTCAATGTGTTATTAAAATTTGAAAGGATAGGGAAGAACCATCATCTTCGAGGAAGGAATGTAATCTTTTTTTTTTTTTTTTTTTTTGAATTAGGGTGATCAGAGATCACTTAAATGCTTTATGATATCCTGATATCAAATCATTAAAAAAGACCCCAACAGTAGAACTGTTTATAGTGAAACTAAGAGCATGTCCACACACACAATGCAAAGAGAATTCAGGGGACTGGAACTAAACGTCTGTGTAGCCTCAAGAAAACCACTTATCAGTGAAACGATTTGGAAAAAACAGGCTTCAATTTGCTAAAGTGCACCAAGAATTGACAGTGCAGCATTGGCAAAACGTCATGTGGTCTAATATGTCTAGATTTGTCCTGTGCCCGAATGATGGACACATCAGTTTAAGAGGAGAGGAGGATGAAGTGACGAAGGACCCATCGTACCTAGTGACTGCTTTACAAGCCTCTGGTGTTGCTTTTGTTGGTCAGGTCTAGGTTCAGCAACATTATGTGCCCCAAAATAAGGTCAGCTTACCTGAATATATTCATTGACCAGGTATTTCCCTCAATGTATTTTTATTTCTTCCCTGATAGCATGGGCATATTCCAAAATGACAATGTCAGGATCCATCAGGCTCAAATTGTGAAAGAATGGTTCAGGAAGCATGACACATAATTTTCACACATGGACTGGCCACCACAGATTGTCCAGACACTAACCCCATTGAGACTCTTTGCGAAGCACTGGAGAAGGCCTTTACGTAGTGGTCCTATTGTCCCGTCATCAATAGAAGATCTTGGAGAGATATTAATGTGACTCTGGATGGAAATAAATGTTGTGGCATTGCATAAACCTATTGAGAGTATGCCACAACTGATAAATGCCGTAATCAAAGTAAAAGGTGGTAAACAGAATATTAAAGCATGTGACTTTTTTTTTTTGTCTGGGCAGTGTATATAGGTGTTTCTGTTTTTTAAATTTGTCACTTTTCTATATATAATATTTTTTCCTACATATTACTTTGTACTTTGAAATGCACTATGATGCACATATGATTTAAAAGAATATTTTTAACTATTGCTTGTGTAACTCATGAAGGTCACATTTTTGTAATGGTTATTTAAATCCTTTAAGACTATACAGTATACTGTATATAAGTATAAATCATCTCACAGAGCACTTTTTTAATATCCCTTGCATCAATTTATTGTGCCAGTAAAATAAAAAGGACATATGCACACAAAATCATGGGTAGCTTTATGGGAGATTTACAGCAGGCGATATAATTTTCTTGCATTCTGATCTAAGCAATTTTGATCATAAATTTCAAAAACAAAAAAGAAAACATGGTCTCATGCATTGCTGCAAATGAGTCCACGTGAGAAAGCTAATGAGAACTGAAATGAAAGTGAGTGTCAAGGGCTATCAATTATAATATCGCTAACCCAAACATTCACTTCATTCCACACCCTCATCAATTCTGTTATTGTATTTCAACCAAGGTTGGAGCCCATTAGGAAGCTCTCATCAATACACGCATGGCCAAAGGCTTCGACACACCATGGTTTTTACCTATCATTTAACCTGACAAAAGGTACTACAAAAATGAAGGAAAAAAAACAGGTAAAATCAAGGCAATTTGATTCAGTGTTGTGATACTTTGGTAATTAAATTGTTCATGATATACCAATGTACTGCATACTCAACAGTCATGAATGGTGAGTGCTATTTAGGTATGTCCCTTTTCCCACCCTCTACATCCACACAATTTATAGGAAATTAGTTCATCATATGAGTTGATTTTCTGATTTCAGAATATGCAAAGCATATGCATTACTTTGGTGTTAAAGCAAATTATTATAGAAACGATAAGGGCATTATGATCAGCACGTTAAAATCTTGTTACACATTTGGTGATCTGAGGCATGATTGTGTAATGAGGCAAAGTCATGTGCAGATACTGGTTAACACTCAATATGAAAAGCAAATGATGAACTTATCGCATATTCTTTTTTTTTTTTTTCCCTGATTTTCTCCCTAATTTAGTCGTGTCCAATTCCTCCCAGTCACTAGGGGGCTCCCTCATTAAGACTACTACTACCTCTCAGCCGGGAGGGCCGAAGACTATCACATGTTTCCTCCGAACCACATGACGCCAGCCAACCGCATCTTTTCGAACTGCTCGCTCACGCACCGTTGGGGGCGGCGTAACACTCGGAGGACAGTGCTATCCACTCCTTCCGCTTGTGTGAGCTCACGGATTGGCCGTAGAGCCGGGATTAATGTGGGAGCACTAAGTACCTCTCATCCATTCCCTCTGAGAGAGCTTGGCCAATCAACCTCTCGCGAGAGGTTACAGCACCACCCGGGAATTGAACTAGCAATCTCCGGATGATAGGACGAGCACTTTACCAAAACATATCACATATTCTTATTAAAGGTTTTATTCCTAGTTCTATGGGAAGATGTATCTATAGTTCTGTGGAGAAAGACATCTTTAGGCTAATGCTACCACTGTACACGCTACCTTAAGAAAATCCTACTTATTTGGGAAGGGACATCCATAGTTTTATGGGCAGAGATAACTACAGTCTTATGGGCGGCGGCATCTGTTGTCTTTTGAGGAAATATCTGGAGTTTTATAAGGAGAGATGGCCAGAGTCTCATAATGAAAGACATCTGTAATTACTTCATGTATAGGACGATGTCAGTAATATGGAGGAATGACATCTACAGTCTTACATGGTGAGATAGTCATTATCTCTCACTCTCACTTATTCTCCATACTGCTTATCCTGTACCGAGTCATGGTAAACCTGGAGCCTATCCAAGGGGACTCATGGCACCAAGTAGTATATGTCCTGGACAGGGTGCCAGTCCATCAAAGCACACAAGCACGCATTCACTTACACCCTACTGGCAATTTGACAATACCAGTTAGCCTAATCTGCATGTCTTTGGCCTGTGGGAGGACCAACCATGGTGAAAACATGCAAACTGTACACACACAGACACAAAGGCAGGACTTATACCCTCGACGCTGGAGGTGCGAGGTCACAGTGCTAACCACAACAAAACCATGCATAGCTATTATCTTGAGGAAAAAATATTGTAATATTGTTAGTCTTGATCAGATGAATAGGGTTTGGTTAGATCCATCAATATGTAAACCACGTAACAAGAGTGTCAGTGCATGGTTCATGTGCTAGGATTAGACACTTTTAACAGGGCGGTGAGAATGCTGAGCACACCAGTCCTAATCGTCATGATAAATAATTATCAACATAACTAGGTTTATTACTTAAAGAGAAGCCCAGCGCTGAAGGGTAAAGGACCTGAGAGGCAGTGATTACAGACCCAGTGTTATACATAACAATTACAAATCACATGCGATAAAACAAGACAAAGCGCCTGACTACTTTATATAATTATAATGGAAATGTCTTGGTGTGTTGCCAATCAGAGATTAATTGTGGAGAATTTTCAGCAAGATCCTCCAGAGTTATTACAGAGGGATGGCTAATTCAGAGCTGCAGGAGCCAAGAAGGATTTAGGTAGACGATTTAGATAATTAGTTAACATCCACGCTCTTATCATTTGCCTTAAATCTCTACGTTTAGGAAAATGTGAATTTTGGATGTGGATATTGTTTTTATATTTGAAACAAATTTAAAGAACTGGAAAAGTTACAGGAAAAAAGAAAAGAACGATTGAGCCAAAGTTTTGTTTTCTGAAGCATTATGCAAGATATTAATATCCTTCTTGAGCTCAAGTGTTTTTTCCTCCCATCTGTCACCACATCTGATATAATCCTTAAAAAATGAGACTGATTAGAAACACAACAGAACACAAGTTTAGACCAAATTAGTAACAAATGACAAAGATAAATAATTTTCCAGTAACTCAGTAACAAACAAGGTCCATGAGGAAATTTCTATAATTGACTGAATGATTTGAAAGATTTTTTCCACTCACAGAATTCCAGAGATGTTTTTGAAAAGTGTATTCTGAAATCATTTATATTATTTTATACCGTACTCCTGAATTCTTTAATCAGATTGATCAGTTGGTTAATTAGGTTTATAAAACAGCAACTCTGTCAGCTTTATATAAATGTTACTGTACTAAGGTGTTTCTGTTTCTGCAGTAATAACACATTTTTCAACATGCGAATCAGATCCTTAGTCATGACATCATTTAAGTTTGGTAATATATAGACGTGTTATTTATAAGAAAAGAGAAATGTATAAATGGTTAATAAATATGATTTTTTTTAAATTCCTTACAGGAAGCTAAAGTCTAATTGTGGTTTGGTGAATTCTTCTCTAAGTATGTTACTGTACATTTATTTACCATTTTACAGAAAGAGTTACCAGTTTTAGCATTTTTTAACAATCAGTAAGTTTGTGCTTTAATTAATTTCACGAGAGAGAAAAGAGAGTGGATGACGTGAAAATGCCTTTTTAAAGCTGTTATACTGTACATGAAGATTAATTTGGTTTAAATGCAGCCATTAATGGTTAAAAAGTAGGACTCCTTATTCCGGAATACATAAATAAAAGTATCGTGGTATAAGAGAAATAAAATACAGTGGAACTTCGGATTGCGAGTAACGCGTTTTGCGAGTGTTAAAAATCTTGGTTTACGAGTACCGAGTATCATGTATCACGCATGGCCTCTTGTGTTGATGCTGAGCGTCCTCTGATCACAACTGAGCCAATGGTTTTTCTCTCTCTTGCGCTGCGGAATTGTGGGTAATCGTCTCCCCTGCTGGGTCTTAATGCTCGTCTCTTACTGGTATAATTAATATCCGTGCATGCGTGTACTGTTTACTATAACACTGTGACCACGTGTGTGTGCGTAAAACACATTTTATTTTTTGTTTGTATGTGTGTGTACAGAGTTTATTATTACATGTGTGTGTGCGCGTATAAAGCAAAAGCAATTGTCAATATAGAGGTTAAAGATTCATTTGCTCGTTCTCTGTATCAGCCTGTCATTATGTGTGTGCGCACGTGTAATTTGACACCATGCCCCTTCACACACTTTTTTTGGGCTGTGGAACGAATAATTTAAGTTTCCATTATTTCTTATGGGAAAATTTACAAGTGTTTTGGAATACAAGCGAATTATGCTCGTAATCCAATGTTCCACTGTACTTCAGAATACCCTGTGGCAGAAAAAAAAAAAAAAAACTCTGTTGTCTTTTATTTAATATCCATCATTATGACATTTTGTCACCTAACTATTTTTTGTTTGTAATAAATGCAATAAATGCAGCTTACTAAAGAATTATGGGAAAACATAAGTTTAAATTAGTCGGCACAGAATAGAAGTTTTAATAAAGTGTGCACTGTGATGAAAAAGTTTGTCTTGTGTTTATGCATGTGTGTGAGATGAGTGTGGTATAAGAAGCCTGAAATTCAAACAGACTAATTTTCCAATTAAACCATATGCCTTTGTGCATTTGGGCTTACTTGAAGGGAAAATTGCTTTACCTGAAAAAAAAAGGGGCATTTTATCTGAATATTATCCACAAATTAATATACATGTACTGTATTTATATTTAAGGATGGATTGACGAATATGAATGATCATGAATAGGATTATATTACTATATACCATATACTATATATAATGTTTGGCCAAAAAAAGGCTTACATTCTAAGATTTCAGTTGACTACCATTAGCTTTGATACAGTAATAGTGCACACGCCAGATGTCAATTCATATGTAAAAATGCTTCCTCTTGCTCCCAGAAACACTCCTGGCATGGTTCTGGTGCCATCAAGTAAGAAAAATACATTGACCTGGTCATTCAGTACATTCAGGTAGTCAGCTGACTTCTTTTTATTGCCAGACCGACTGAAGCAACCCCAAATCATCAACCTCCAGAGGCTGATGATTTGTGGACCACTGTGGACACTACTATGCCTGATGAGCCCTCATGTCCTTGTTTCCTCCTGGCTTTACCTTTTAGGTATGCTGTCATAGTTAGTCCTGCAGGAGTCCCTGCCTGTCTCTCTCTCTACCACGAAGACGCTGCTGCCGAGTATAAATCATTGTGATTTATACACATTTTTTACATTTCATGCAAATTTCCATCATTTTCTGATTGTGTAAAGCTGCTTTGTGACAATGATCTTTGTAACAATCACGCCGGAATAGGGTCAAACTGGACACATCAGACCCCTGACCATTTTCCATTATTCTGAAATACAATTGTTACTAACAAGTGGTTTTCTTATGGCCACACAGCTGTTTAGTTCCAGTCCTGGGAGTTCTCATCACTTTGTGCATGTGGAAATGTTCTTACTTTCATTAGTAAAAGTAGTCCTGACTTCTCTTATTATTTCTTTCTGCAATATATATAACTTCACCAAAGCATTAATTATGGCATGCGTTCTTGCTGATAAGGCAGACATGTCATATAGTTTGACGAACGTCAGGTTTCTTCACTGATTTGACAGTTGCATTTCTCCAGTACCTTTTCATTACCAAACAGTTATACAGCACTGCCTAACAGTTAGCCCATTTAACCTCTACAAATAGACTAAACAGTAAGCAACTACAATCTGTCTTTATATCCTTTGTCTCACGAGTTTAAAAGATGAATATATAACATCCATCCCTTCAGTGACTCAGCTTCACAAGGATAGCTGGTATTTGTTGATCTCTTTATTGCACAGTCTATAAATTAGAGGGCTGATAAAAACAGACATTCAGGCTTTAAATGCTAATATTGTTTAGCTTTATCCCTGGTGACACTTTGCCATTCATTATGCTGCCTCTCTGCATGACCTCTCTCAACCTTCGAGTCTGAATTCTGATGGGGAATCAAAGGGAGAGTGTTCATTGTGACATGGAGGGATTGTGCTGATTGAATTTTGATCCTCTTTGCTAATTAGAGTCTGTTCCTGCATTTGAGTGGTTACCGAAGATAGATTTGTGCTGTCCTAAAGGGGCAGAATTTAAAAACAAACCTTGCTGGCTTGTGGAAGTAAAGTAAGCATTGCAAAATCAAGACAAGCTGCCTCTGGAGAGCTTACGGTGCTTGTCCAACTCAATTTTACTGCATGCTTGCTTCAATGCGTTTGTTCATTGCCAGGTTTAGTGAGTAAGTTCAAGCAAGAAAATCATTAAATTGGACTGGACTACAAACAGAGGAACAGAGTTCAGCTTGTCATGTCTAGGCTAATACTAAAAAAGTGCTAAAAGATGCTTTACAGTGGTCTCAGCATTGGGCCTGTTTGAGCAGTTGGACCTTTTTTTTTTTTTACAGAAATTCCAACAAAATTGCTCTGACTCATCAATGTTCCTACACAATATGAGTGGAATAAAGTGGGAGCTTTAAACCTCTATGCAAATAGATGTTTAGTATTTGAATCATTTTGTAATACATATACTTTTGTTCCAGTGTGAGCCAAGAGGATTACCCTACCTTTGGCGGCACAGTCGAGTGGCTCTTGAGATAAATAATCAGACTGGGTGGCAGGCTACACTGTAAGTTCCAAGTTTAGCCACAGACCAATTCACATTCCAGACCTCAGTGGAGCTACAAAGCAATTAGCACAGACATATGCCTGCCGATGCACGACTGAATCAGAAAAGGAAAATGACTGTGACCAGAGTGGGCTCTGTTAATGGCTTTCTCATTCCCTCTGACAGGTCTGAGAAAGTAACACTTCTGGGGATAGAAATATACTCATTTTCCAGCAGAGGGTTATTGCTAATTTGTCCCTGCCTGGCCTGGTTTATATTGATACGTTGAGCAGCAGCAACTGCAAACACTCAAGAACAACTGAGAAGTTTTTTTTTTTTTTTTTTAAATAAATAAATAAATATGTGCATTGTTACATAAAATAAGTGAGGCTTTGTAATGTATAATGCAACAATAGATCCCTAAATACAGCATATCACATAAAGACTTTAGACTGCCCTCTAAGGTGCACAGGAACTTCTACTCCTGCAACATAGAGAGCATCCTGACGGGAAACATCACAACCTGGTTCAGGAACAGCACCATGCAGGACAGACGAGCCTTACAGAGGGTTGTGCGATCAGCTGAGCGCATCATCCGAACTGAGCCCCCTGACCTGTACTCAATCTACAGTAAGCGGTGCTGGACAAAGCCCAGGAAGATCGTGAAGGACCTCAGCCACCCCAGCAATGGACTGTTTTCTCTGTTGCGGTCTGGAAAGCGCTTCCACTCCCTCAAGGCCAATACAGAGAGACTTCGGAGGAGCTTCATTCCCCAGGCGATACGGTCTTTCAACTAGAACAATACACTGGACTAAAACAGAGGTAAGTTTTGGTCTTGCTTTCCTGAGATGGTCTTCATGAGAGCCAGTTTTATTATGGTGCTTGAAGGGTTTTATACATGGACTTGACAATACTGTTCTTGCAAGACCTCCGTGTCTTAAAATAAAAACTGTTGTTGTTGTTATTACATAATTACCTAATTCCATATGTTTTATAACATTTCATGGTTTGAAAAATGTAGAAAATAAATCACTAAACAAGAAGAAAGAAATTTGTGATCCCAAACTTTTGAGTGGTAGTGTGTGTATATACAGTATCTATCTATCTATCTATCTATCTATCTATCTATATATATATATATATATATATATATATATATATATATATATATATATATATATATATATATATATATATATACATACACAGTATATACACTCCATCTGTTAATGAACATAAGTTAATGTACTAAATCTGGCCCTGTTCTTTTTTAATGATGCTCATAAATGCCATAAAGCTAGCACAGATTGTTACTAATCATAGAAACTATGAGAATAAATAATAACAAAGAAATAAAAAGCTGTGTTTTTTTTCAACTGCAGATGCATTCTTTCCTTTTGAGTATCAGCCTTAAGAAGATAAGCTGATCATTATATACTTTAGTCAGTCTTATTCATTTTAAATGCTCACAACTGCATGATGACACCTTATTTTAATTGCAGAAATAGCTTTTGACATCACCTGTTGATTTAATTCACGTTTAAATCTCAAGTCCTCAGAGCAGTTACACAAGTGCACATTTTTAAATTTTCTAAAAAGACAGATACACTCTGCCACTTAAGAATGACGCTTTGTTTTTACATTGTTATGCGTCTGATTAGGGTTGTGGTATGGAGCTTATCCCAGGGATCACACGCTGGCTTGGACACCCATCCATCACAGGGCAGCAGACACACCCACACTCATTTACACCTTGGGAATATTTAGAATAACCAATCCACATACTGTACTAGCATGTTTTTTGGCGGTGGAAGGAAGCTCAAACGAACACACTGAGAATGTGTGAAAATAGCAGCTGAAGCTCAGGATTGAGCCTGGGACCATGGAGCTGTGAGAAGGCAACACTACCCATTGACCATTATGGTCAAAAATGATCATAAGAGCCATCCTTGCAGTGTGACTGTTATGGGCCTGTGTAAAAAGCCATCGTAATTGATTACTATCTTTTATAGAACCAAACTGAATAATTCATTTTTTTTTATTGCCACTCAAGTGAAGTTCAAATCGGACTCCTTGCATTTAAATAAAATCTTCTTTCCTTCTTTTAGTAATATTAAGGGTGCAAGGCACAGAAAGGACAGGCTCAGAGTAAAGCAGGGTTTAGTGATCTTTTAAAGTGGAATTATACTATGAAGTCTTTTCTCGTTCACTATCTAAATATAACGGTCAAACACTGGCAATGAACTTTTATCATTCCATGAAGGTTAAGCATAATAGCGCTTTGGTTTTCACAAGAAATTCCTATCAAAGAATAAACAAAGATTAATAACGAAGGTCATTTCATGAGACAATATGCCGCTATAAAGAACTCTATTTTAAGTTTGGAATGATAATATTCAGGTGTTTTTGCTGTGGCTTCTAGTGAATTTTTTTTATTTTTATAAAAAGCCCAAAAGAAAATGATGGCTTAAAACCACTGTTGCTTTAATAATAGTTCACATAACATTAGTATTAGTTCACCCCGCGTACAAACCAAGTGATGTCACTAACTAGTTTAAACCTACTGTATATGGCTGAGGAGTTGTGCTAATCAGAATCAGTTGGTTTAGTTAATGGATGGAGCAAATATGTGGCAGGAAATTTTACTTTCTGAAAGCAAGGTGTCCACTTCTGCACAAAAAGGGCTAAAACTAGAGAATTCTCAATTAAATTGTGAACTTGTGTGGCAAATTTCTGTACATCAACTTCAGGAAGCAATCAATCAGGCACAGAGTGGATGACACCAGAGTACTGCAGACATCTTTCTGGCTCTATGCCTAGCCAAATCCCACAGGTCTTTGGTTCTCATACTAACTTCATACTGAATATTGACTGGTGTACAGTATAGCAATCTCTTTACCAATTAAGAATAACCAATAATTATTATTATATTCATTGCCATTATTTAAAAAGAAAGAAAGAAAGTCCTTAAAACATTTAATTTCGCTTATGTCTTAATACTTTTGGCCACCAATTTTTTTCTTTTTCTGTTACTTTTCTGGCCAACTGTATTCCATACAAAGCACTCTGCATGTACAGTATGACTTTTTGCATAAATGTCATGGTAGACACCTACAGTAAAGGGTCTATAACTAAATTAAAGTTATAACATTTAGAAAAACAAATATATCAAACACTGTTTTAAACTGTACAGAAAATGCGAAATTAAAGCCATGGCATATTAAAGAATTCATATTCTGAAAGATTTTATACAAATGCTGGAAGCATAGTGTTCTTATCCGTATAAAACCAGCTAGGAATTAAAAAGTAATATAGAAATAAATAACTGCAAACTAGGATGAGGGACAGGTAACGTGGGTGTTGCTTTGGTTATGGCTTGATTCTTATAATCCCATCACTCTCTGAGTCATTAGATTTCTTCTGAGGAGGTTAAGAGCCTTGTCAAATGACTTGATGACAGTGAATACTACAGACTTACTGCCTAGCAGATGCTCACACTGGTTGACAAATTGAGTTTATTGGTGAAGAAAGAGAAAAAGAGGATATTTTCACTCTGACAAGAAAACTGTTCCACACACATTCTCAACAATAATACAAAAAACAATAATAAATCCAGTGGATAAAGTGTGAATATTTCCCTAATGGTTTACACTTCCATACTTGTGCTAGTTTTTAACCATCTTTGTACCAGGCTTGTAGTAAATAAGTGAAAACGCAGAATGTCTGAATCATATTAGAGCTAGGGCAATATACAATGGAAATGAAATATCTGATGTATAGATGTATACAGATATGGCCATTAAGAATGCACGCTTTTCCCCCCGAAAGGCTGCAATTCGTCTCGCGCAATGCCGCTGAATCCCACAAGCACCATTTAAGAATTTAAATAAATGTGTTGTGCTTCACTGAATATCCACCAGATGGCGGATAGAAGGAATTTATCTAAAAGCCAGACCAAGTACAACAAAGAATTGTGTATAATTAGTTAACAATATACACAATATATATATACAATATTGTTTACAATGCTGAAGCAAACATTAATTTTATTTTGTTTTACTATAAATCTTTCATGAAGAATGTGTGTATATGTGTTTCATATTATGTTCATAATAATGAATTGAGATGCTCTAAATCGTGGTTTAAAATTAATAATTAAAAAGTTTATCTAGTTTTTGTAATGTCTTAACTGGGAGAAAACAATGAAAGACATGGCAATGCCTCGGTTAAAATGGTCTTTAAATTAATTTTAACTTATTTCCTGGAAGTAGGCTATCTGATAGTGTTAAGTGTTAATGCGAATGTCCTAATTCGTGAATATGTCAACATATCTTCATTAAAACATAAAAATGTGTCGACATTGAGCACCATTAGAAGACATGAATGAACAAAAAAAATCTATATTTTGAAGTAAATATTCTTATATGCACACGATGTATGCATTAGCTAAGATTTCTATATACATGCTTGTCTCTAATTCTACTACTTGTGTCCTGTCTAGGTGTGTTGCAACTTAACTGCAACAAATAAAAACCAGCACTAAACAGAAAGAAGCCCATGAGTCATCCTCTTGCAGAGGTCTAATTAGATCACAAATTAGGGATCACCTTGATGGCAATTCCCAGAAAAAGCAACATGCTTCAGCTGAAGTGCCAGGCACTTCACAATGAGGAGTGCATTTTCCTCACATGGTAGTGCTAATAAATTAATTACCAGGTGCTCAATCAATAGGTGTTCTGCACTCTCATCAATTTGATTATTTTTTTATTTATATAACACCTTTAACAACAAACAAGTCTACAAAAATCATTCAAACCAGAGGAAACATTTTTGTTCATGGCCCATACATTCCGGATCTCGCTTCAAACGATTTTTCCATGTTCGGGACATTAATGGAGTTCCTGGGAGGCCAGTGTTTCAGACATGAAGTGTGCAGCCTCAATCCTGGCTCTGACATTCTGAGAAAACCTTCTACTTCAATGGTCTCTAAGCACTAGTGAAACGCTGAGATAAGTGCTTTAGTGTAGCAGGGGATTAAATAGTTATGTAGTATTTACTCGCACAATCAAAAGTCCCGGTTTGACTTGAATGCCGCTCATACATTTCACAGTCAAAAGGTTGGCAGGAAAGTTACTTTGCAAAAATGTATATGTATAATATATATAAATTTATATGAATATATATTTATAAATATATATTTATATATAATAACTGTGACACTTTCTTGTGACATTGAATAAAATGTGCTAAAGGTTAATATCTATGAATACTCCCTCTATATCCATGTAGGGTTGCAGGGGGCTTGTAGCCTATCCCACGAGACTTAGGGCACAAGGGGTACACATTGAACATAGACACACACGCACATGCTTGTTCACTCACTAGGGACAATTTGGGAGAGCTAATAGATGGGAATCAAACCGGGACCCTGAAGGTGCAAGGTGACAGTGCTAACCACTACACCATTGTGCCACCATATCTAAAAAAAATCTATGTGCTAAGAACTGTAGGCTCATGAATATTTTAATAATGAAACTCTTAGCCACACAGTCTCATTTGTTATGTATTTTTATTTGTGGCTTTCATAGTCCATAAGTATTTGTTTCCTCCAAAATTCAAACAGATAAAACTTACAAAGATCCTATTTTTATTGTGACACAAATACATTTAAACTTTAACCTATAAGCAAAATCAACACTTATGACAGTTTAAATAACCTGTCTTCATTTAGGTATTATTATATCTAATGCAAAGTTGTGGAGCATGAAATGTGTCATGACAGCATTCCTCATTTAAGCTGTTTATTGAGGCATACTGTACAATGCACATATTATTTACAATGCACATATTATTTTTTGTTGTTGTTTTTATCCTGCACCCCTTGAATCTATTATCAGGACTGACTCATCAGACTAGACTGCATGATGATGGTCTAATTCTCTGCCTTTCTCTCAGACTAAGAAACTAAGCCAGGCTTAAAGCCAAGGCTTGAGGTGAAAAAAAATAATAAGAGGCTACTACTGAATGAGACAAAATGCAGAACACAAGTTTCCTCAATAACAGTTTGTTATTTTGTCAGAAGGTGGTTGTACATACAATACTAAGGTCTCCGATGTATGCTTAAATTTCTGTCAGAGATATAAAGACAATTTAGCACCCAAATACCTAAACATTTACTCATCAATCATAATATCTTTATCATTTCTGATGGACTTGCTGTTCTAAAGTTGGACATCCAATAGAAGCCACATGGGGAGGCTTGGTGGACTGATCTGGTTTGGAAACATATGGTATTTTACTATATCTGTAGGTTTATCTGATTTCAGTTCTTTATCCAAATGCTTTTTCTAAAGGAGTTTCACCTGATAAGGATGTTACTGATGGGCTGTACTGTATGGTTCTACAGTCTTGTCTCAGCTCCAGCCTATACGTATGTCTTCATATGACTAGGCAACCGAACTCACCCATGTCTGCAGGGACCAAAAGCCAGCCCATCCAATCAGATCCTGCAGAAAAGCGATGTCAATGCTGGCCATGTAAGAAAGGCATCAGAACACCCAATGCACCAGAGCCCACCATGCATGGGCCCAGCAGGCAAATAAGCCCAAAGTCACCGACCCAGCCTCCAAACTCCGCAAATTCCAATCTGATTAAACACCCATGGTGGCACAAAAGGAACCTACACAGTATTGAGCATAACATCTTACAATGTAATGTTATGCCTGATTAGTGCATTTGTATGTTTTGCCCTGCAGGCACATTTGCACCCTTGCACACTGATGCTCCTGCAAAAATGACTTATTCTTGTTATTCCATAATTCTATCAGGCACACAAAACTTAAAGGTATAATAAATGTGCAGGGTGACTATTACAATTACTTTTTCTTTTATCCTGTTTTTAACGAGAGCACATCTATCATGTAATTTTTTTAATTAGATAATGTACAGGGTGTTATGGTCAGTCAAAATCGGCTCTTCAAAATCATTCCATGTGTATTGTGTAAGAAAATGGTGTTTGATTTCAAAATGTTTTCTCTGATCAAACAATGTTATCTCTGTTCATGAATAATAAGCTGAGTGTGTGGTGCCCTGAGTTCCAGTGGAACATTTGCCAAATGTTGGCTTTTGCATAAATTAATCAACATCCAAAGTACAAACCTCATTTGAGCTTGGCCTGTGTACAGTGGACTGAATGAAACACCTTTTTAATCTTGCATGAGAGTAGCTCAGTATAAACTATTGTCTAACCCTTATGAGGGGTCATATCTCAGGGTGCTTGGAAAGAAAGATTCCTGGGATGTTTACAGATGTCTCGATCAATGCATCTGCTTTACGCATTTCACATACAGTTTCATATTGCATGCAATTTCGCAATTCAAATGCATATTTATGGTAAATTGTTAAAAAATCCTGTCCTTTAATTGTCATTTGTCAGTGGACATTAAACTGGCTTGGGAAGACCATGAAGTTCTGCAACGAAGATCATTAAATTCACACAGCATCCTAAAAATATTGAAGAACCCTAGCGGGAATGTGGTTAAAATGTGCATCGATCAAGTTCAAACTATTTCCTAGCCACATTCTTGTCATGTGCTTGTCTCTCATGTTAACACTAATTTCCTCTCATGTGCATGTCCTCATGTGTTCACCAGGTCCAATACGACCGAAACAAGTTTTTACTCTGTTTGATCAGATCACATCGCTCTCTTTAAGGGAACTTATTTCTTGCTTACTGTGACATAAACACCATGACGTGCGCTGTACTTTTTAACATGTAGTGATTGTAATGTACTATAGTCAGTATTTATACTAAATTATATATACATGACATAGATGCACTGATAACCTGTTGCATGCTTAAACATAGGAAACATAGTAAGCACTAAAAGAACGTTCTATGAACTAAAAAGTTAGTGCCCCCCCTTTTTAATTTTGTTCATATTTTTGGTAAAAACATAATATCAAAGTAGGTCTCAGGATTAAGCAAATACAACCTACTTTTTGCAGTATGCCATCATTTATTAAAAAAAAAAAAGCCTAAAGAAAAACATTGTATGTAATACAATGAATTTGGTCTATGATTTGATCTGCCTATAGGATATTGTCCCAAAAGTCTCGTGATTTGTTCAGATGTAGTTTTACAAAGATCAGTTATGTTTCCATGTTCTTTTTCCTGTCAATGCTTCCAAACAAACTGTACTTGTTCATTCTAATTGTGCTATCATGTATTTTAACATTTAACATGCTCAGTGAGGCCCGTAGGGTCTGAGGTGTAGCTCTGGTTGTTTGTTTATTTATTTATTTATTTAACTGTCTTGAAAGGTTTTCAGTTGTGAATAATCGTTCTCACTGCAGAATGTTAAACTCCAAATTGTTTGGAATTTTCTTTTTAACCCTTTCCAGCAATTGACTTGCAGCAACAACTGCTTCCATTAGACCACTGTGTACAGTATGTTATTCTCTCTTGGCATTGTGTTAACACACACCTGAATGCCGCAGGCCAGCAAACCACCAAAACACCTGCTTTTATAGAGGTCTACACACCCGCTGATGATCAATTAATCAAAGACTGATGATTAGCAGCATCTGCACCTGCAACCAACATAAATACTGTGGAAGCAGCATAGCCCGCATGTTTTTATTTTGGGCTTCATTTTTGTTTAAATAAATAATGGCATGTTGAAGTTAAATGTTGTTCGTCCGAGGTTGTATTCGCCTAATACAAACAGATGATATTTATTATGTTTTTACACCGAAAAAAAGAAAAGAATACCCTACTGTATCTTTACTTGTAAGAAATGATCTGGCAACCTAATTATTTAACAATGTTTTCAAAATAATTAAATGTTATAATCAGACACACTTCTTGTTTACATTTTGCACATCTTAACGTTAATTAATATTAATGTAATGGTTTCATAACATAGGATGTTTTTCTGACATGCATATTTTCTTCAAGCTGAAATGAAAAGCATGCCGTTTTAATAGGACAAACTTTTTACACCCACCCACGTTAATGAACGCAGTCTTGCTTTGTCATGCAAGCTTCATGTGTGACCTTTTTCTCTCATGCATGAACGTCATATCCGTCATATCTATGTTTCCTCCACAAGCTTCATATCTGACCACTTGTGATTTATTTTGTTGCATCATGTAAATGTGCACCTCTGGCCTCAACCAGACGTCACGTGAACCTTTCTGAATGGTGCGCCTCCTATTCATATCTGTATTTGTATCTGTTTAGAAGACATTATCGGTTCATTCTGAATAACGGAGTGGTATTCAATTGCATCCTATTATTTATAATCCCATTAGACTGCACTCTACATTTCTGCAGCGGTGCATATCTATTTCAGGGGCATGACCTGTGTGTGTCAGTTATGCTTAGGTGTTCAATAGCGCCTTCATCATTGTCTCTTTGAAGTATGGTCAGTGGAATTGGCTTCCTGTTATATTTGTGCTATAACAGTGAGGGATGTTCAAAGGGGTCCGTCTCTTAGTTCATATGAAGCAGCTGGGTTTGCACCTGTTGCATGTTGTCTCCATGGACACATTAAACACATCCTCAAAGGCCTGTTTCTGTGTGTGTGCTATATGAGGAAACACTAACATTAGTAATACCACACATTCTACTCCAAATGTGTACCACTAAAGTCCCATGGAAACTACATGCTTAAAATAACAACCAAATATTAAAAACATCATTGGCCACTACCATTAAGCAGATACTTCTGAAATCAAATCTAAAGTGCAAACATCATATTATACTTATACTTATATATTATACTATAACACATTAGACAATGTGTTCGTCTGTGGTGGAACTTTATACAGCCAAGCTAAAAGCTGTAAATAATTACATTTTTTTTCTCTCTTTTTTTTCTAACTCTAGACAGAACACACAAGAGGTGGCGATGCCAGGCACTTTGCCCAAGGAAAGCACAGTCCAAATGAAACAATGGAGTCTCAGGACTGTTTGTAGAAATGTTCCAAAATGGAGTGCAGAAAACCAATTGCTTCAGAGGGCACATATTGAAAGGGCCAAGTCATGGGCAATTTGCTTCCAAGATTCTTTGCAGTGTTAGACTAGTCTAAGTGAAGAAAGAAAAAAAAAAATCAGCAAACGTGAAAAAAGATTTCAAGTTCAAGTATAAAACATAAAAATGTTACATTTTGCTTTGGTAGACTATAAATCAATAATAAGCAGCAAAAAAAAAAAAAAAAAAAAAAATTTATCCATACTTCCATAGAATAGGTTTAGCTATTTATCGGAAACTGTGACTAAAGACCACTGGTCTGTTGTACTGAGTACATGTTTTTGTAACATACTAAGAAAAAGAATGAGGACAAAAAAACGATCTTGCAAACAAATTATTTAAGCTATTTTACTGGAGCATTTTACTATATCAGACATGTCTCAGGATAAAGACAAAAACATTTCTAGCAATCATGAAAGTAAAGAAAGATGCTTTGCCGTCTTTTTTATGGCTGTGAAAACCATGAGTGCACTCTTTAAGCCTCATTGATGACTGCAGTCAATCCTTTCTTTCTATTTAGACACCGAATGACTGTATTATTGTACATTTTACAGTAATTTACTGGCAATTGACACACAAATCCAGGACATTGGATCTTGCTTTTAAAGTGACACATAACCAAAGAAGTATACATACTGAATACAAGTATACTCTATGTAAGTATACAACTGAACCAAAACAAAAGGGCCGTGGTTAAGGACACAAATGGTTACTTTGTTGTGCTAGGATTCGATCACACAACCTCTTGGTTTTTAACTCAAATCCTTAACCACTGAACCACCACAACTTCAATTTCAATACACTCCTTTTGTGCAAGTTTGATCGATGGTGCAACTTGATGACTTTCTGTAGTTAAGCTAAGGTTTTGATGGCTGCGGCTTGGCATTACAGATACAAAGGTCTAGTGTTAAATCCCATGACAAATTGTTATGGTCCTAACCTTCAACTAAGTCATATTGTATATCAATTAGAAGTTGTTTTAAAGCATCAAGCTTTGCTATGTAAAGTAGTCTTTATTGAACTAACAATGTTTTTTTTTTTTCTTTTTTCGGGGGAATGTAAAGATCATACTGCCTCAGGCTTAGCAGAATTGTAGCCACGAATATGGAATTTTAAGAAAAAATATTCCTTACCTGAGAAAAATGTTTAAGTACCATGAAAAACTGTTTTGTAAATGACCGAGGTAAAACTGCATGCTATTTAACTGTACACAAGTTATGTGAATCTGCAAAGTATGCCTTGCTACTGCTTATAATCCAGTCTTTATAACAGGCCATGGCTTACCTTAATATCTGAGCCACATGGAACAGGCTCCCTTTTAAACCAAGCCAAGACTAATTTCACGCATCACTTGCAATTAGACCATAAGTAATGGAATTACAGCATTTTCCGTCTGTAGGAGTTAAGCAGAAACAAATACGATATTCCGAGCATGTTTTATGGTGTTTCAGTAGTTTTAATTCCTACTGGGTTCAGAGCACTGTTCAATCTTTATTTTTACAGAAATGATATGTACTATTTTATGTGATCTACTCACAACAAAAGCATAAAAGTTAACAAATCTCTAAATCATATGAACATTGTACGTATGAATATGTCATAAATAACGACGATGATGTTAGACATTTATTAAAAATGAGTATAAATGGACATGATGCAATTACTTATACAACTAAAATGTTTCTAACAAATGCAAATACATTGAAGCTAATAAAAAAAAAAAACATACACATGCACTACTAGCAATAAAATTATAATCTTGGCCATGCTGAACTGTTCAAGGATAATGTTACACTCTTATTGAAGTAAAGCACACCTTGCATTAATAACCATTATAGTAAATAGCACTTACTTCAGGTGTTTTGCACCCTTAAACAAGACAACTTCATTAGCAATGTAAAGATAAATTAAAGTGTGTCATAATTTTGTAAACAGCTCGTAAAGCCGTGGTCCTGAAAATGAGAAATGAAACCGAGCATCTTAGTTGACTCCCAGTATTTTAGCCATAAAAATGTTCCACATGGTCATGAATTAGTTTCATGGGGATTTTTTGATTTATTTTATTTATTTTTTTTTTGATAATGTGGATTGTGTATATGCTCTTGCCTAAAGCACATCCATTATACATGATGTCTTCCAGGAAAACTCAACTAGCCTTTTTTATTTTTATTTTATAACACTAGTGATGGCAGAAAGTAAATCCAGCATAGAGATACTTTGCCATGCATGCTTAATGCATTTCCCCCAAACGCCATGTTCCTCGCGGTGGATCTGCATAGACTGTAAAAAAACTCATATGAATTTCGTTTTAGCTTTTCAGCAACCACTGTAGTTAAACCGTGAGCACTCCTAATCACTAATTCCATGTTAAACCTGAATCCTACTTCACACAGATTTACATAAAACCTAACCAATCAAAAGGAGCTTACTTGCATCCTGACTTCATTCATCTGGGTATTAAAATGGCTAAAATAATCCAATTTCTGTAAGAAATCCTGTTAGACCTCCTGACGCAGTTTCCAGACTCACAGTATAGTTCAAATGTATTTGTCATCGGTTTTATTTAAACATTTCTCCACAAATTTGATTCCATTACAACATGAATAAAGATTTATCAAAACTATACTTACATACATCAATAACAGCAGTTACATAAATAACAAGCAATGCATAGAGGATAGCCTTTTTAGATTAAATATATTGTAGGATGTCATAACAGCTTGGAAAAAAATTGTGAAATGGTGTGGACTGGATATTCAGATTTCTCAGATTCATATTAGTTCAAAGCAAACTGGTCTCAGACGTATCTTATGCATTTTTGTATAGTAGGTTTTTAACAGTGTTCAGTATCTAATCAGATCATTTTCTCTTAATTTCAAGAGAAAACTGGCCTCAATGGTTGACATCTTTACACTGTGGCTCCACTGTGACCTTTATCGGTCTCCTACTTAGAACTGGATATAGAGGACTGTGCACTCCTGGCACACACAACTCCATCTTCACTTTTTTGACCTTTTAAAGACAACATACTTAATGCTCATCTAAAACACTCCCATTTATTTTAGTTTCTCTTGTGCACAGGATTCAGAAGTCATGCTCAGTCCCCTTCAACTAGCTGAGCAATGTTCGGAAACATACTTCTGATAAATCACTACAGCGCTGCTCAGGATGAAACCATACAAGGCCATTATTATATTGCATGTTGGATCACACACAAACACAGAGTGCTGATGAAGATGTCCAAAGCCTTGGCTGTAATTCACACTGGCACTGTACATCTGTCTCTGTTATGTCCTGCCAGGAGCAAAGACAGGAACAGCAGGTGGTCAGACATAAAACATTCCCAAAACACAGCAGACAGTAAATGGATTGAACTCCATGAGGCATCTTCAGTGCATCACAGAACATGCTTTGCTTACGGTTCACATTCTGTCAATGTCAATAAATTTGGAATTGTGAACACATGAAATGATTCATTCAGTTTAAAGACGGACATATTGATGCCACAGCTTTCCACATCTCTATGTACAGTGAAAATACAGTATATCATCATACTGGTAAACCAGCACGCACATATCCTATTGTTTGTAGATGGACATAAAAACTTTACTTGAAGGGAATGGATTGTAATGTTGCTGACTTTATCTATCAGCTTTGGAAGATGATGCAATTTATCGTACAAGATGAAAAAATACCCTATATGCCGGAGTTGATGGGAATTTGGAAAGGTTGAGTACACTGTTAAAAGTATTTTAGAAAATGGAGAGAGCGAATAAGGAATCTCATGTGTTCCTTAAAGTTGGTGGGAACAGGAAAGGAGAATTTAATCTGAAAGAACGATAATGCAACCGTATATGATGCAACATCTCTTGACAATGATATGTGCAAGTTAAAGGAAAAATGAGGATTATTTGAATAATGCAGATAATATAAAGATGAACTAGGCCTTATGTGTACATTATGTAGACGTTGGTCTAATTCAGAACATTAGCTAAGCTTCACAGGGAAGAGGATGTCCTGTTCGTCTGACTATTGAACTCAGGAACATCTGAAAGATAGGAGCCTCCATTACCTACCTCCTTTACCCTCCTTTTAGAAGTATTTTTAGTTTAGTTTTGCTTTCAAAACCATTATTGCCATTTTCACCATTACTGAACAACAAAACAGCTGAATGATCTTCAGCTTTGCGAGTACCATAACTGAAAGAACAAGGATTCATAATAACATTGCACTATAAAAGATCATACAGAAATGCGTACTTATTTTGTACCTATTTTTATGTTTAATAAAATAATTTTGTTTGCAACCTGTTTTGTAACAACCTAACTCGCATCGCATTAAGGGACACCGTGCACATGCACAAAATTTTCCATGTGATTTTGTCCAGCAGACATGTATTTCTGTTAAAGGTAAGGAAACCATTCTGACTGTGCATTTTGTCTTCACACTCTCATACCCCATTTAGGCAATGCTGCACATACAGATGTTGCCAGATGGTTTGGAGTTGCCAGGAATACCATTTCCAGGCTATGAAGGAGATTATGAACAACTGCTTCCACTGCTAATTCGCCTCAGGTCTGGAAGGCCAAAACTCACAATGCCAAGATATGATTCTCTTAATGATGTCATTTGAGAATCATAGAATGAACTTTGCTATTACTGCTGCTGGTGTTCCTGTCGCCAGACTACTCAACAATGTTTGGCTGCAGCTGGATGTAAAAGGAGGCTGTATGGTGAGCCAATGTTGACTCTACAGTACGTCATTGTCAACATCATGCTGATGGACACAGATTTTTGTCTAAAATTGGACTCTCTCATTTATTTGACAGAATAAAAATTTTGTAAGAAATTTATATGGGCAACATTTTTTGTCTGTTAATATAATAATTTATACAATAAAGAATAAGCACTCTATTTCGGCTATAAAGTCATAAGAAAGATTATAGTATAGTTGCTAGAAAAAACATACAGTAATAAATCATGTGCATGTAAGATGTTTAGTACAGTAGGTTTGCCATTACAATCTAATTGCTCCTTTTTATTGTCTGGAAAGTCATGTGAAAAGTTAAATGAGACACCCACTTGATCAAAAATGTCACAGAGAATTTACACAGAGCAATGAGAGGGAGAAGGGAAATGAGATTTGTGGGATTATAGCCACCATAATGGAATTTTAGGAGCTGATTAAAAAAAGAAAATAATTATAAAACTCACTCAAGCAGAAAAGGATCCTTGGAAAAAAAATCAACATGTCTGTGTCATGGAGAGAAGCGTTCTTTTCTATTAAGCAACAGCTGATTACCAGATGATGATATAATTCACGTTCAAGAGGAAAACTGACAGATGCAGTTGAGCTTGAATAACATTCAACAACGTTCATACTACGTTCTTCATGGTACTGAAAATGTACACTATTAATACTGTGAACACACTGTGCATATTCACTATGAGCTGTTTTAGTCTCGTACTGTACATTTCTTTTGTTAGTCTTTAGTTTTAAAGGGCCGTGATACTTGTTATCCATAATCCTGCGCAAAAGTAGAAACATGTCATCAAAATATTGACATAATTCAGAATTTATTCATTGATCTTATTAGGTTTTTATCATTTATTTTATTATCCAGTTTATTAGGTATCCCAGGGATTTGTTTTCCTGGAGTCACTAAATATGTATCTAAAATCTCAGAGCATTGAGGAGTCTTCCTTCTAACTATAACTGATATTAAACTTGCGATTCTTTGTACAGTACATGTTGTAAAAGAAGCTGGCCACAGAAACAATAGATCCTTTTAATAATGTATCGAAGATTTGCAGAGTTTAATAAAGGCAGAGAGAGAAAAAATTCTGAAGGTGACGTTATGATTTTTTTTTTTTAATTACTTTGTTCTTCATCTTATTGTCATAAGATGTGGTCAGAGAAAAGTGTTATTTCCGAAAAGAATATCATTATGGGGAATTTTAGATAGAGATGAAAAGATAGAGTATTTTGTTAATTCCAGGGATGATTCTAGGATTCTCAACTTCTAATCAGAATGTACCATGAATAGCAAATATTATTTTATTATTAATATTATCTTATTACTCATTCACTTACTCTTACAACTTAACGTTAAAGTGCATTGGCCCTGTGAAAGAAGATTAACATTAACTGATCTTTAGCAAATTATACCAACGCCAGTTATCACTCATGTTTTAATGTACTTACTTTTAATCCTTATATAACACAGTTTACCTGTCATGTAGTTTCTGTCTCCCTTATATCGACCACCTGAACCAGAGCAGTAGAAAAAATTTCTAAACGTCTCCAATGTATACCATCCAATAACTACTTTTTTCCACTGGCCTTCGTACTACTAACATTATACAATTTTATCTACTATATTAGGGTGCAATGTCACGGCATCAAAAATACGTAAGACATTAAACTAGAGCACAAAAATTATTTTAGAAAATAATGATGCATTATTATTATTATTATTATTATTATTATTAATATTATTATTGTTGTTGTTGTCTTTTAGGGTTTTTAAACTTTTTTTTTTAATTGCTAAAATCATAAATCCCAATAGAAAAGTCTATATTATGGGTAACATAAATAAATAAAAAAACAGGCATTAGGAGTGTCTTGTTTTATTCACAAATAGTCAACATACAGTAAATACAAGATCACAGCTGACACTTGGCATTTGTTGTTTAAAAAGTTAAATGAGCTCGGCTTCTACTGGATTGAACCTGGGTCTGAACACTGGCTCTTTATACATACATCAAACACCTAGGAGACACCAGGAGACAAATTCACTAGCACCCATGAAACAAAGTATTCTGCCAAACACATGCAAAACATTGTAAAGAAACACAGAATGATTAGAAATTACACTAATTTCAATTAACTAGCTGAGCCAAATAGGCTCAGGTGTGAATATTCACTAACATGGATCATGGGAAGAGGCTGGAGAAAACAGAATGCACTGTACTTGAATGTACTCAGCAGATTGAATGCTTTCTATAAGGAAAAAGATCTGTTACAAAAAAAAAAAAAAAAACGAGAAAAAAAATCTGTCCTTGTGTAGCTTTTACTTATTGATATTATGTCT
The DNA here is from genome assembly GCA_030347435.1 of Clarias fuscus. NCBI lineage: Eukaryota > Metazoa > Chordata > Actinopteri > Siluriformes > Clariidae > Clarias > Clarias fuscus. Next base: position 11,936,597 of record CM059206.1, on the reverse strand, counting down.
GTTTCCCTTAATTTTATGAAGTTTATATTTAATTACAAATTACCATTTTTTTAATTTACCATTATTTCTTTAGTTCAACATACATATTTTACTTGACCAGAAATGCTTCCCTTAATTTAAATATTTTGATGCATTAACATTTTTCAGTGATATGAAATAAAGTCTCAATGTTCTAGTGAGGCTAATAAATACTAATCCCAAATTTCCACAGTGCCCAGATGTTTTTTCCCTTTCAAATCCCAGCCAAACCATCAAGAACACTGGAGTCATTCCAGCTGTCATGATGAGTCATGACGGCCTAAGGATCATTTGTATAGAAGTTATATATATTTTTAAATGTATAAATTGAAAAGCAATGAAAATATATCTGATGCAAACAAATGTACTTCTATTTTAATAGTTTCGCTGATTTTCTTTTTTCTAGTCAAGATCTTTTGCAGGCTGTTCACCTCCACCACCGTCATACATTCTCTCTTTTTAGGCTATAGCTGTAGTTAGTGTTCCTTGTCATTGCTGCTCGATAACTCCAGGTAACGAGCTGTTTAATAGAGCCGTCACAGTCTGCTTATCTTCCAGCTGCAACACCCTGTCTTAATGAGCTTTACTTCATTTCCCAATTTCTTGCTCCCCGTCTTGTTTGGCTACGACATGCAATTTTCCTCCTCTCTCTCACTCACTTACTCACTCACTCACTCAAACACACACACACACACACAGTACATTACCTGTGCAGCTCCATTTCCCGAATAACATTAGAGGATTCCATTTCGCTAGGTACAGAGAGATTTCAGCGATAAAGGAATATTTTGGTAATTATGTCTCTGTAAAAATGACACAAATAGATACCTGAAATTGTGTGCAGAGGTTGAAAACTTTTGCAGATTTGGTATAGACTAGGCAGGCTAAAATGCACATATAAATGATAATAGAGGCCACAGAGTAACATGAGTGCAGAAAGCATAGCTGATGAGAAAGTCACCCCCCCCCCCCCCCGACACCCCCGCCCCCCCCCCCCCCAACAACCAAATGGATATACATGAGGAAGTGATAAGGAAATTTTAAAACCTTGTAATATCTCTGTACTCAAGACGAAATGCCTTCCATAGATGCAAAACTTTGTTCAAGCTTACGCATTTATTGCATTGTCTAAAATTGTAGCCTAAAGCAAACTTTTGTTTCCTGATTCTTTTATGCTTTATTTTTGGTATAAATACAGTATATTGTAATTCCAAAGAAATTATCACTCTACTGGCCACATTTGTAGAATTGCTCAAGGGCCAAACAATGGCTCTCTTGCTATTCATGAATTTGACTTTACAGAAAACTTCTGCCCCCAAACTGCTGAATTAAAGATGGCAGCACAGTATTTTGCTTAATTTAATCAAACTTCATTATGTTTATAACACTATGACAGAAATTCCATGAAATCATGTTACATTTGTTTGTTGTATAATGCAATATGTGTTTTCTAATGTCCTGCCTGGCTAATGTGGGCACGGTGCTAAGCTGTAATATGTCTAATAAATGATGAAAGACACACATTTTGTTCTGTAGTTGACAAAGTCAACTAAAACATAAACATGCTCTATGTCTTCCTATAAGCCAGTGGTTGCTTTTTGTTTTGCATAAATTGCACATCTATGTTGCACTGTAATTAACTTCATTTCTCTTATTAGTTCCTCTTGTTATAACTTGTGATTTTTCGGCTTTTTTATATGCTTCTTATATAGCCTGTGGTTTTTTTTTTGTGTTCTTAGCATTGCACTGGTATGGTCTGGACAGGTCTAACATAAACTTGTGTATATTAACTATATGTAAAGGTGTAATGACATCTACAACCTGTCTTTGTGTTACTGTGCTGGCTATGTGAAATTTTCTTTGGGATCAATAAAGTACCTACCTATCTACCCAACCAACCCACCTACTTACCTACTTACCTAACTAACTAAACCTGAAAAAATAGTTGTGTAGATAACTCATGTAATTCATGTATAATAGTTTTTCTAATAAGGAAAGACTAAAAATAGGTTAGGTAATAAAAAAAACTCCTCAATGCATTTTCAATTTCTCCTTTCACCTTTTTTTTAATTGAAATTGTTAGTTCTCGGCTTTTGTGAAGATTTTTTTCCCCACAGAATTTGAACAAATGAGAATTGTCTTAATATACAATAGGATCGACATAAATCACTGATTAAGCACAAGTTGTACAATAATGCACAATAATTGCAGCACAGTGTTGAATATAACATGATTTCATGAAGTACATATCAGGACTGGCTGTATTTCTATGTAATGTCCTCCGCATTGTTTAATACAACTGACACAATGAGATTTGTTAAACGGTTGTCCTACTTTCAACCCCTCGAATAAGAGATTTTTTACATATTTTTGGATTGTTCATTGAGCATGAATTTAGTAGAAGTCTATTTAATGGTGCATCTATTTTATAATAAAAATAAGAGATTTTGAGTGAGTGGAAGTCCTATCACATATGGTAATAAATACCATAGTTGGACTACAGAGCTTCCTAACTGGAAATGGATGGAAACAATTCAGACATGTTAGGACGTTGGGGTTAGAGCACAGGGTTCAACCATTGCTCAAGTCTCCATGAAGCAGTGGCAGCTTGGCAGCTTAACTTGAACTTTCTTAAATAATATCTGGACGTACTTAAATACCAAGTCGATGCAATATGGATGTAGTATGGAGCAAGAAGCTAAATAGCACTGGAACAAATTTTGCATTACACATAAGGTTAAATAATATTAGACTGCCTGGGGAAAAAAAATGTTGCCATTTAGATATACGTAAGTAAATACTTACAAGCCTTTCATTCTCATTTCTTCAACAATGACAGAAGGCGTATCCCATGGCTTTTAGAAGGATCAGATTATTAGATTCATTGAAACTGACTCATTTCTCCCGCATGCCCCCCCACACACACATACAACGGTATCTTGAAAACTGAGGGAATAAGAATACAAATTGTAAATTGGAGGCCTATAATGAGAAAAGATGAGGGAAAAAATGAGACGTATAGTCAGGTGAGGAGTGGCTTACTATGGGGATTATTATTTTCTCCATCACATGCCAAAGACTTTGGCCAGATTCTTCATCGTCTCAGAACCCCAGTTTGAGTCCTGGAATATACCCGTACCATCAGGGAAGAAAAACCCCATGTGAGGCATGTGATGGAGAAGAATTTACAGAGTGGTTTATCTTCCCTACCATTGATAGAAGATCTCAGCCAAAAATGAATGCAACTCTGGACAGAAGCCTTTGTGCCTATGTGTTAAGGCCATAGTTCAAAGAAGTTAAAAACTACTTGCATTTACTGCTTTAAGTTTTAAATTAGTTCAAATTGGACACATTCAAGTGACTAGTTAATTAAACATAATGAAATCGTAAGTATACTCATATTACAATGGTTAAAAAATAATAAACCCCGCAGTAAGCCACTCCTCACCTGACTATATGTCTCATTTTTTCCCTCATCTTTTCTCATTATAGGCCTCCGATTTACAATACTTATTCCCTCAGTTTTCAAGATACCGTTGTTCCACGCATCATTGACAATCCCCACCTCTACCACAAGAGGGCAGCGTCGCTGCTTTTTTCAACGTTATATGCTTATTATTATTATTATTATTATTATTATTATTATTATTATTATTATTATATTACTGATGTTTGTAATCACTTCCTGTGTCTGTGCACACCAGTTTTATTTTAGTTACCCTATATATAGTCAGGAATTTGGACAATGACTACATTTTTGTATATTTGTCTCTGTAAAACACCACAGTGCATATGAAATGAAGCAATCAAGACGTGACTGAACAACAGACTTTTAGCTTTAGTTCAAGGGGTTTACTAAAAACATGAATGAAAACAAATGTTATTACAACCACTTAAAAAGAAAAAAAGGGGTCTCAATTTTCACAGGCCAAAAAAAAAATTATTGGACAGTTGACTGACTATCAGCATGATAGCTATTATGTGAGGACTGCTTGCGGGAATCTAAATTTAATTCCCAGTGGTGAATTTGCATTTGGTAGCTGTTTGTGGGAATTCCTAATATACTGTCCAAAGAGGAATTGATACAAGTGAATTGGATGCCAGCAAATCAAAGCAGACCTATCTGAAAGCTAGGAGAAACTTTAGGAGTGTCAGCAATATGGTACATTCTTAAAAAGAAGGAATTGACTGGAGAACTCAGCAACAACAAAAGGTCTTGAAGGTCATGGAAAAAAAGCTAAAGTGGACAATCACAGAATTTATTTCTTGGTGAAGAGAAACCCCTTCAAAAAGTCTAGCCGGATCAAGAGCACTCTAGAGGAAGATGGCACATCATTGTCAAAGTCAACAATCAAGAGGCAAATTCATGAAAATACAATGTAAATACACTGGGATTAACTCAAGATGCAGAGTACTGGTAACACTCAAGAACACAAACGGCAGACCCTGCCCAGTTCTGACAAAAGCTAAACTTGTAACAAAAATGGCTCTGTTCCAAAGCAAACAACATCATCTGTCAAACATATGTAAAGCATGTGGCAAGTATGACTGTTAATGTCACTGTATCACCCTGGTTTATTAATGATGTAACTGCTGATAATATCTAAAATGTGTAGAGCTACACTTTATGCTTACATTTAGATAAATGCTGCAAAACAAATTAGCTAGTCTTCACAGTATAGATGCATAATGACCAAAAACATACGACAAAAGCAATTAAAAGCAAAGTAATGGAATGCTCTTCAATGACTGAAGGCAGAAAAACCCACAAACAAGCAGAAACTGAAGGCTGCTGCAGTAAAGGTCTGGTAATAGATCTCAACGGTGGAAACTCAGCACAGAAACAAAGCTAAAATCACATCTTCATTGCTTTATTTCTTAATGCATTGTGATGGTGTACTGAAGCAAAAATATGGAAATTGTGACACAAATATGATCTTATATCAACTTGTACCACATGATAATGAATATATAATGGCTTGATTATAAAAAAATCTGTCTTTCCTCCCTTGTAATGTAGCACCCTTCTGTGGACATAATGTGTAATTACATGTCAAGATAACGCTGTAAGAAATGAATGTCTAGAGTAAAACACTTAGAACACTGTAGCCCACAATACCCAATGACTAACACCACTGTAGTAATACAGTAAAAAAAATAATCTAATATTATTTTTACTGTAAAACTATTTAAGAGCATTCACCTACAGCAGCAATGAATCCTTATTGGACTATTGTCCATTATTTATTTTCTACATTTGTTATTGTGTCCGATCTTCTTGGAAGTCTGTCCACAAGATTTTAGAGTGATTCTGTGGGAATTCATGCCCATTCATTCTGTAGAGCATTTATGAGGTCAGGCACTGATGTTGAACGAGAAGGCCTGGCTCGCAATCTCCATTCCAGTTCATCCCAAAAGTTGCTCGATGGGGTTGAGGTCAGTGCTCTGTGTGGGCCAGTCAAGTTCTTCCACAACAAACTTATCAAACCAAGTCTTTATAGTCCATGCTTTGTGCACTGGAGCACAGTCATGTTGGAATAGACCTTCCCCAAACTGTTGCTACAAAGTGGCAAGCATAGCATTGTCCAAGATGTCTTAATATGCTGAAGCATTACGATTGCCCTTCACTGGGCATAAGGGGGCTGATTGAAACTTATTAAATTCAATAATTATCAGGTTTGGCCAAATATTGTTGTCCACATAGTGTATGTTTATTGAAATATGTGCCTTCACACTCCAAACGTTTAAGCCCTACATAATCTGGTTCAGGTGTTCTTATGTGTTGGGATTTTAAAAATAAATAAATAAAAAATGATGTCTGTGGGAATGGACTTGGTGCCAACTTTTTAAACGAGAGAATAACATTTGTTGTTGTCCCATACGACTTGCCGTAGTTTTCATCCGAACGACCTTTCAGTTGCCATCGGTGACGCGTCCCTTGCCAACCGAAACCCGCCCCTAATCCCGCCTCTTGACGATCAATGGACAATTCCTTTCACAGGCATTCGTATGTTTGCGTGATTCAGCTGTCAATCTCAGACGGAGGCTCTATTTACAGTAGGTTGAGAAGAACGTTCAAGTCGATCTCTGTTCGGATTATCGCAGCGCTCTAGATTAAAAAGGGCTATATCCATTTTAGTAAATTATTTTGTATTATTTTAAAGAAAGGATTTAGTTTTTTTTTAATTGAAAACAGCGCACTGTTTTCTTTTTTTTCTTTTTTTTTGAAAACATGTCTTCGGCTGAAGACCGAGCAAAGGAGATTCTGAAGGGCTTTAAACTGTATCCTCTAAACTTGCGGTCCAGGCTTGGGCTGAATCCCAAACGGCTGTCTTGTCTGCTTTTTAAGGGCAGTACATAGGGTGTGAAATAACGGCATTCTAGAGGTCATGTAGTGAACTAGATCACTAACAGGGAGCCGTTTGAGATGTAGCCTCTATCTGTTAGCGGTACCAGTTAGCTTAAATGAATGGCTTTGTCTATCTTAGACAGCTAAACTTTTTAAAACATGGGGTAAATTAGAAATCTGTCTATAAACCAGGACACCTGCTTATTTAGTTTGCAAGACTAGTCATCGTAATAACGTGTGGAATTAATGAGTTAATGTGTGTTGTGAAGCTAGCTAACTCTAATGATGGGGCATAACGCATCCTGCATCCCTGCCTCTTGTTCCTGCGGTTTTGTGATTTTCTTTCATCTGCACTTTGAATTCTTTTGCATCTAAATGTGTAGTGTTAGCTAACCAGCTAAATCAAGCAGCCTTCCTCTTCTAGTAGGCTAACAGCCCTTCAGGATTCGCCCTAACTCTAGCTACACTGTGTGAAATAACTTCATACTTTCTTGTTCTTGATTGTTCTATGTGTGCATGTAGATGGTGACTTACAATCTATTATCTGTTATTACTTATATTTTATACAAAAAATGTTTGTTTTAGCTTTAACCTTACTTACTAACTAACTTTATGCACCTTTACCTTTACTCTAAACATTTATTCTTAAAATTCTTTTAAAAAATTAAGTTACTGGCTACTCAAAATGTTTCAAGTTTTTAAATTTGTAATATTGTTCTTATAAAGAGTCTGTTGGTAATTAATTAGTTGTTGTAGTTCCTCTAAATCCAGTGATCAGTCATTAAGAAGTTTCTGGATAACACATGATCCAGGTAATATCACTGTTCCTGGATTAACATAACACATGGAGCACATAAACCCAATTTGGTCCTATTACTGATTTGAGAAACTAAAATACTGTACATTAGTCCTGAAGCTTTGACATGTTCAATACACCATTTGTTTTTATCTAATAGTTTTCCCAATGTTCTGATTCATGTCTTGTGCGTGTGACCTTCCTCACTCTGGTAATTCTTAAATCCTTCGTTGCAAGGACAGGGATTTGTTGCCTTATGTTCCTTGCTGGCTTGTGTGTGTGTCGCTTAACATTCTGTTGTGCTGTTTACTTTTAATCATTTCATATCCTAAATTTTATTTCAGGTTAATATATAGATACTTGTTTCACTTATTTGGAAGGAAGCAAGTTCTGATTCGAGTTAACTTTCATCCTTGGGGAGATTTGTGTTTTTCGGATCATCTGTTCATTGCATAACATGAACATTTGGTAACGCGTGTTATTATTGAACCTAGACGTTTTGGCCATGCTATTCTATTAACCGCTCAGGCCTCATTTATGAAGGTTCATAAAAGTTACGAGGATGTGTTTGTTTGCTCTATTGTGTGTCTGAAGTGTTGTGCAGCTGTGTTTCTCCGACCATGAGCCCCTGGAGTAAATGCAGTATGTAAAGTAGCTGCTCCTTAGAGAAGTTCCAAGTAGCATGAGAGTAGAAGTATAAAGAACTTCCTGTGATTTTTCTTTTTCTCATTCATTAAACTTTTCAGCATTAGTAATATAACAAGTTAGTTTCTTAATTAAAAGATATCAATCTTTTAATTAAGAAATAATTTGAGGGGAGATGAAACGCAGGAGATGACTGTGGGTTTGCCTATAAAAACAGAATGATTTATTTATTTATTTATTTTGACCCAATTTAGGACCAAACATCAGAAAGGATATGGCATGTATCTGTAACTAACCAGGCAAAGTCTTGACTCCTTTATATTTTTCTGCCAATACCTCATTCACCTGCATAACTGTTAAATCCGAAATGCCAATGATTTAAACCAGTAGGTCACTTCTTTTTAAAAATGTATGCGACTTCCATGAAAACAGTGTCACCCAGGGACTAATTACCTTGACTGTGTCATTGTTTGCAAGTAAAAGGCTCCCTCCCCTGCGACTCTCAATGTGCATCACTGCTGTATCTCAGCAGGTGTGATCCCACAGACACCTGTCACCACGAGCACTAATCTCCAACACTATGGCCTGGCCTGCTAGCAGCAGAGCCGTCCTTTTAGTCAGTTCTGCATTTTAGCATCTTCATGCCATTTTTACACACAAAGGTGTTAGAATTTTGAGATGTTCTCACAATCTATTAATAGTGCGCTATAATTTTGCACAAGGTTTTAAGCATGTGTTAAGGACGTCATCAAGTATTTCAGTTTAAATGTGATGATCCTGAGTATAAAGAGATGATGTTCTTTAGAAAACAAATGCTGAGTCACCATTACTGTACATGAATGTCAACCTGTTCACCTAACAAACCTAAAGATCACTGAAATATGGTCCATATAAAGTCATATGAATAGGACAGCGTTTATAAACGCTGTCCTATTTGTTAGCCGTAGGGGCTTTGGTGGTTGGTTTCCAGGGCGGTGGTTTGTGTTGTGGCCTGGCATTGACACACTCGGCCCACTGCGCCTGTGTGTCGCGTGGAGATGGCAGTGGGTGACACACAGGTGGTCTGAAGATGTGGGGGGGTCAGATGTCCCTGACATGAAGCATGGTAGATTGTGACATGCCATTGATCTAATGATCTAAAAGTCATTTGCTTGCTCCTGTTTGGGGTCATTTTAGGGAGTGAGTAAATTCAAGGTAAAAATCTCATCAATTTAACATGATGTCACATTGTGTAATGGTAATTAATGATATAACATGGTCTTCAACGAACAACCCATTTTGAGTTCTTTAGCCTTAACTTGTCTGCAGAAACTGGATGAACCTGAGGGATGCAGAGACGGGGAAAGTTCTCTGGCAGGGGACTGAAGATCTCTCTGTTCCTGGTGTAGAACATGAAGGTATGAAACCTTTTAGGCTGTAACACTGAACCTGAGAAGTCACATACTTTATTAGTAAATTGATTTATTCATGCTGCAATTTTACCATTATAGTATTGTGTATAATTTTTATTTTAGTGTGTGATGATTTATTATTATTATTATTATTATTATTGCTTTCTTAAGCTTTGACACTCCATTGTCTTTTTGGTTTTACTTTGGTTTAAGTTTAGAAGGAAAAAGAAAAAACATTTAAAACTGTGTTGCCATTCCCAGTGGGAGCCCCTATTTTTACCCCATTTTAATTTACAGGCTAAGCATCCATTTTGTACTGTCTCTCTCGTCTCTTCTAGCTCGGGTTCCCAAAAAGATCCTCAAATGTAAAGCTGTCTCCAGAGAGCTTAATTTCTCCTCATCAGAAAAGCTGGAAAAGTTTCGCCTGGAGCAGAAAGTTCTCTTCAAAGGCCAGTGTCTAGAAGGTTGGCATCTTGTTGTTTTTATCTTCTTGAGTTTCACCTTAGACAAGAACAGCAATTATAAAACCATACAAGTTCTAGTTTACTATTTTATGTGAAACCTGTTCTCTGCTACTCCATTTTAATGTGATAAAGTCTTTTAATATGCTACTACTATTATTCAGCATGAACAAATCAAGGATACATCAAGATTTAAGTTGATTGCTTATGATTAAAGTTGATTGCTTATTATTTACATCGGCATATTTTTCTTTGTCTTACCTTTAATATTTAATCCGCTTTTCCTAGAGTGGTTTTTCGAATTTGGCTTTGTGATCCCAAATTCTACAAACACGTGGCAGTCCTTGATAGAAGCAGCACCTGAGTCACAGATGATGCCTGCTAACGTGTTAACGTAAGCCTCGTTCACCTATTTTCATAGAACTTCAAAGTTTAATAAGATATCTCTAGTAGGTTTATTTAAAATATGATTGTATAACGCCTGGCCAAAAAAGTCACCACTTAAGAAGGGCCAAATTACTGGCCTGCATCAAGCACCAAAAAAAATTAAGGAGATTTGAAATTACTGGAATTGCTTTAAGAGCTGTCCAATACATTATTAAAACCTGTAAGGACTGTGCTGAAGCAGGAAAATAATAATGGATGGAGATCACTTAAATGCTTAGTAAAGATACACGGTAAGAAATTTAGTGTAGAAATCACAGCTATGATTAATGGTGAAAATAAAAGCATTTCCATACTCATACAATGTAATGAAAGCTTACATGATTGGAACTAAACAGCTGTAGCCATGAGAAAACATTGTTAGTGAGACTCATCAGGAAAAAAAACATTTGCATTTGTTGGGTTTCATAAAAATTGAACTTGAAGCAATGGAAAAAGGTCATGTGGTCTGAGTCCAGATTGACCCTTTTCCAGAGTGACGAGTGCATCAGAATAAGAAGAGAAGCTCATGAAGCGATGCACCCATCATGCATAGTGCTCATTGTACAAGCCTCTGGAGGCAGTGTTATGATCTGGGGTTGCTTCAGTTGCTCAGGTCTAGACAATGTTATTAAGTCAGCTAATGACCTGAATGTACTGAATCACCAGGTTATCACACCAATGGAGCTTTTTTCCCTGATGGCACAGGCATATTCCAGGATTCACATTGTGAAAGTATGGTTCTGGGAGCATGAGGAATCATTTTCACACATGACTTCACTACCACACTGTGCACCGTAATCAAAGCTAAAGGCAGTCAATTAAAGCTTTGAGTATGCAACCCTTTGGCCAGGCAGGGTATTTTAGATGCATGTTTCCATGGTCTTTGTTGATATTTCAAAATATTAACTTTTTTCCCCCTGTTTTTGCAGTGGAAATGTTGTCATAGAGACAAAATTTTATGACGACGAGCTTCACGTCAGTACCTCTCGAGTACGACTTTTCTATGTCTGAAATATGGAGCCTCTCCTTTTTGTGAATTCTGTCATTTAAAAGGATGCACACATCGCTCTAAGGTTTTTTTTTTTTTTTTTTTTTGGCCAGACGAGACTCTGCTTAATGAGTATTTCCGTGGCACCATGACAACGGCACTAAGGGAACAAGTCGAGCAAACTAAATTTCAGGTTAAACAATCACACCAGTTTAATGACCGATAAAGACTTTGAAACAAGGGCAGTGATGCTCATCTCAACCTGACATTGTAAATTGTTTTATTTGTACATTCCCCCCCACCTCTCTTATCCTTTTGAAATTTTTATTTCATCCTGCACTGTATACTGCTTTCTTGCATTCTGTTTTTATATATTTGCTGCCAGTTTGTGTGGTTGCTAATATCCTTTTTTTTTAAAACTTGTAAGATAGGCAGTGTTTTAAATACATTATGTAATTATGGGTTTAAACTTTATCATTAAGTGATGCCTTTTTCATTTGACTCCGCTGTTGTTCTTTTTAAATAGGTATATTCCTATATGACTATCAGTACCAGCTGTATTAGCTCTTCCATCTGGGGGGAATAAATCTGTGTAAAACAAACTACTCTGTGTAACCTGGCCTACCGGATTTATTATAATAAATCTTTCTAGCCCAGTATGCTCAGAACAGCTATTCATTACAAATCGTCTCAATGTTTATGTCTATTTGATCATCATCTTTATTAAAAGCAATGAAATGTTGTTGTATATTTATCAATGTCTCACTTTGTGGATCTGATCGTTGATTGGAATGTCTAAGGGGGATATGGCAGTACAGTATGTCTTAACTCATTATAATGGTTTATTCAAGAACAATATTGTACACAGGCACTAAAATTCACCCATGCAACAACATTCATCTTGAGTAAATACATAATGTAGCAGATCCTGGGCCCAACACTGAGTGTGAGGCAAGGGTAAACCTCCTTATCTATTGATCTCAGGAGACCACACACACATTCTCACATTTGGATCTAGGGGCGGTTTAGCATAGCTAGACTGTTTATGTACATGTTTCTGGGAGGTTGGAGGAAAATGAGAAATCCAGAGGAGAACACAACAACATATGAAATGCTACACAGACAGAGCTCATGATCAAACTGCAGCTCTTTACGATCCAGCCTTGCAATGGAAACACTCATTCCCTATGCTACTTGTCCTGTTCAGGGTCATGGGAGGCCTGGATCCTATCCCAGGGTACTCAAGGAAAACAAGCATGTGCGCGCACACACACACACACTCACTCACTCAATACACATTAATCTGCATGTCTTGAGTGCCTGGAAGAATCCCACCAAGCACAGGTAGATTAATTCTAGCTGAGAATCGAACACTCAACCCTTCAGGTGTGAGGCCATAGTGCCAATACAATGGTAAGAAACCATGCAATAACGACGCTTATGGATCACAGTGATAGACAGATCAGGTCCTGAAGACTAGAATTTACATGAGAACCTCATTAAAAACCTACTTCAGTTAATCATCTCCCGAACAAGGCCTTGTTAAGCTGGATTCAGTGTGTTACAAAGTTACAAACACTTAATGTCGACAGAACTGAGTTTCTGGCCTCTCAGGACCTTGAGTGTGACGTAACTGTGTGAAACTCAAAGCAGTAAACTACATATCCCAGAATCCTCCGTGCATGCGGAAGTTGTCTGTGCCGACCTTGGGAGAAACTACAGTGGGAAAGCATGGCGAATAAAGATCCCAACGTGAGTAACTTACACTTTGAAATTATGTTTTACCGAAAATTTATGATTTTACAGGATATGTTCAGATAAGCTGCGTTTTTAATAACGTTACGAGATTATACGTTAAAAAAGCGGAGTATTAGCTACTAAGTTACACTATAGCACTGGTGCATTAGGCTAGCATACAGGACTACAGTGCAGAGAAACACTGCTTGCTTAAATTACAGTGTATGGAGGTGTTTATAATCTGAGTTGGATATTCCTATTAATTTATTACAGTCCTTCCTTATATGCGTCCTCCTGTTTGAAACACTAGACAAGCTCATGCAGCCCTAAATTATCTCCAAATGTCTCACTGATCACACATACACACTCATACTGTATAAATAAAGAGGAAACAGTTCAGTTTATTCCCCAGGTTCCTAACCCTGGTCCTGGAGAACACTACTGTACATTTTACCATTCCCCTGATCACTTCTTTCGGTTCTTTAACAGCCCTTTTATTTGAGTAGAAATAAATATTGCAATTCCTCTATGCTCCTACAGGTGGTGCTATCACCTATTCACACAAGAGCATATTAGGTTGTGTAGAACTGGAACAAAATCCATTCATACATTTATCGTCTATACCGCTTTGTCCTGTATACAGGGTCGCAGACGGCCTGGTGCTGATCCTGGGAGACTTTGGGTACACCTTGGACGCGGTGTCAATCCACTGCAGGGCACGACATACACACACACACACACACACACACACAAAATGGGCAATTTTGTGATCAACTAATTTGTATGTCTTTGGCACTCCACACCGTCCCGAGGCAGGAATCGAACCCCGACCCTGAAGGTGCAAGGCGGCAGTGTTGACCACTTCATCACCATGCCACAACTGGAACAAAATCTGGAAGAAAATTTTTTTTTAACTTATACTGACAGATCCCTCCTTATTTCCGAGTGTGGACATGCAAACACCACACATTCAAACCTGAGTCGCATGTCCTCCCCATGCTTGGTGGGTTTCCTCTGTGTACTTCGGTTTCCTCCCACAGTCCAAAGATCTGCAAATTAGCTTAATTGCCCATAGTGTGTGTGTGTGTGTGTGTGTGTGTGTACCCTGTAATGGATTGGCACCCCGCCCTATGCCCCAAGTCTCCTGGAATAGGCTCCCGGCCCCCCGCAACCATGTACATAGGATAAAACGGTATTGAAAATGAATGAAAAAATAAAACAATGAAGATCCCGACAGAATCTCAGTACAAATCAAATCAGCAACTAGGTCAACAATGTGATAATATCGTATAGTGTGATCTCTGATGATTCTCATTCCTATTAACCATTGTAAAATTTTCTTATGCAATAGATTTTTCAGCATTTGAGGGATTTTGCTGGTCGCATGTCCTCTGGCCCTCGGGGTGCAGGGCTTGGATTGAAGTTACTAATCGGCGCTGGTGCATTTGCTTATGGAATCAAAGAGGCCACATATACAGGTACTGCCCACAGATGTACTGCACTGTATACTCTTTTATTATTTGTACACTAAAAGGCCAAAAGTTTAATGAACACTTGACCATCACACCCATACATGATCTAACCATGAGCTTTCCTAAATCACTCCGATATGTACTGTAAGCTTTTCTAAAACCTAATTTGCACACACAGTTGTATAGCATGTCTTTGTATGCAGCATTCCAATTTCCCTTCACTGTAACTAAGAACTTGCTCAGATTGCAATTAATAAAATGCTATTAGATTGTTTTTTTTTTCAAATCCAGACGTTTGAAATCATATTTCGACCTGGATACCTAAAGATGTGGCTCAGTCTGGACACTCTACCCCCTCTAAGAAGATGTCAACTACGTTACGCTACAGAATATATAATTTTGTAGAAATTAAGTTGAGTCCACAGAGGGTCTTTTTCCCCTTTTGGCCCTATTACCAATTAGAATGTTAAAAAGCACCACCCTTGAGATTTGATTAAATTAATTGTGTTTTCAGAAAGAATTGCTGGCTTCATCTCAGTATGGAAATGGAGCACTACAGTCTGTGGAAAGGGGACAAAGCAAAATGGCTCATAACACTTTGTTATAGGAGTACACCTCTCTTTTCTTTTTTTTTTTTTTGTCATGGGTTAATTTCTAATCTCCTGTTTTTGACGGATTAGTCTGCCTGTTGCATCGCATCTGCAGAGAGGTGCACATATAAGTGAAAATGTTTCAGTATATATAGTCATTAACACTCTTGTACTGTATGTTTGTCCTGAAGTGGAGGGCGGTCAGCGAGCGATCATCTTCAACCGAATTGGTGGAATGCAGATGGATACTGTACAGTCTGAGGGGCTACACTTCAGGTAGCAGTTGTACAAATGACACTTCTTCACTTTACTTTCTTTCACTTTTTACTTGATGTATTAATCCTCATCGTTCCTTAAGTCTCATTGTTTTCTCCCTTCCCCTAGGATACCTTGGTTTCAGTACCCCATTATATACGATATCAGAGCAAAACCACGCAAGATTTCCTCTTTGACCGGAAGTAAAGGTAGATGACATTCTAAAGATGTCCTTTATTAGCCTTATTCTGATCTACCCCCAAAATATCTCATTATCACATATTGTAAGGAATTACCAAGGATTGATCACGATTGATTACAAATTGTTGTTTATATTCTGTACAAATACAAGGACATATACAAGGCCATTGAAGTTCCAAATGTCCACATGTTCAATATAGTTACTGAAAACTGACAATAAATATTATTAAAATGCTATGGAGATTTTAGGAAGAGTTTAGATAATTCATTTTCTCTTTCCTGGTTTGCATTTCACTCTGATTGTTTTTCATGCATTTGTGATCAGACCTTCAGATGGTGAACATTGCGCTGCGTGTGTTGTCACGGCCCGTGGCCTCCAACCTTCCTTTCATGTACCAGCATCTGGGGCAGGACTATGACGAGCGTGTCCTTCCATCCATAGTTAATGAAGTCCTAAAGAGCGTCGTAGCCAAATTCAATGCCTCACAGCTCATAACGCAACGAGCTCAGGTAAGACAATATTATATACAGTATGTACACTTGTACTGCTAAGTTCCAGCAGGTGCCATATGATGTTCTGGATCATATTTGACTTGATCTATTCCAGTAAACGGATCATAGATGCGTTAGTTTACATATGATTAGATGTTTGGTTAACAAATTTCCATATGAGAGCTTTGCATTAGACACTTCACAAGAACTTCACGACATCCCTTCTCAGATGTTTTTGGAGCTTAAAGATAATATCACACACAAACATGTCGCCCTAATGCAAACTCGCTGCTGTAGTGTTTATTTATAGCTGTTTAGAAAGGGAATTTATCCATAGAATATATAATGGCACAAGTACAGAGAATGGGGTGAAACTGAAAATTTTAGTAAATGTGGTCACACAAGCGTGTAGGACCTAGCAATGGTAAGTAAAAAACAATACACATGAGATCTTCCCCAGAAAGCCTTCACTCTCGGTTTTTTGTTTACATCAGCGATTAATTTCATGTCAAGGTTCCCGACTCTGACATGCACACGCTGATCTCTCTGCGCTCAGGTTTCATTGCTGATCCGTCGGGAGTTGTTTGAGCGCGCTAAAGACTTCAACATCATCCTCGATGACGTAGCCATCACCGAGCTGAGCTTCAGCAGAGAGTACACGGCAGCTGTGGAGGCCAAGCAAGTCGGTACGTACTGTAACACGCAGAGGTGCATAACAGCAGCTTTTAGGGAGGATCTCCAGTATGAAGCTTTGCATGCGGAGGGTTAAGATGGTCTTGTTGTCTTCTAGCCCAGCAGGAGGCCCAGAGAGCTCAGTTCTTTGTGGAAAAGGCTAAGCAGGATCAGAAGCAGAAGATTATTCAAGCTGAAGGAGAGGCCCAAGCGGCCAAAATGGTGGGAAAGATTTCTCTTAAGTTTTAATAATGATCTTAATATTATAGAATCTCACCTAGGCTGTGTTTAGTAGAGGAATATATATGTGGGGATATAACGATTCTATTTATGTTTGTTTTTACAGTTGGGAGAGGCAGTCACAAAGAATCCCGGATATCTAAAACTCAGGAGGATCCGAGCAGCACAGAACATCGCTAAAACCGTATGTCAATCCATAATGCTTTATTTACACTCTTACTCGTCGTAGAGCTGCGGAGATTTTACCGTTTACCATTAAGCATTTTTGGGTTATTTCTTCCTGTCCATATACTGTTTATTTGAGATAACGTTAACTAATACTAGCTGATGCTGACAGTTAATAGTTTAAATCCGTGCATGTTTTAATGCTCTTGTCGAAAAGCTTTCGCTCTTGTATTTCAGATTGCCACTTCCCAGAACAAAGTATATCTGAACGCAGACAGTCTAGTCCTGAACCTCCAGGATGAGTCATTTAATAAGTATGTATTTTGTCTACTTCCTCTTATTTTACTCATATTTAATAATTTCTTTTACCAAAGTATCAAAAAAAATTTATTGCAGATGCTTAATTTGGAGGAACACAAACATCTGTGGTTTAGCTCTCGAGCTGGTCAGATCAGACACATGAAAAGATGTGCATACAGATATCGTGGAAAGCGCTGTGGCCTCGCATCTCCTGGGTCAAGGGTGCGATTCCCGCCTCGGGTCTCCCCGTGATTGGTGGGCTTTTTTTTCCCCCCAGTTTTTTGTCCCCGCCCCCATGCAGATTAGACTACTTGACGTTCCCAAATTGTCAGGGTTTATCCCGCCATGTGTCTGAGGTTTACTGGGATAGGCCCTAGGCATCCTGTGACCCTGAACAGGATAAGCAGTATAGAAGATGAGTGAATGAGTTAATGAATGCAGATGTTATGTTTGCTTCATGCCTAGTTTATGGAAGGTGACCTTTGTGGACTATTGTCTCGTTAGCTGGCAAAAACATGGAGAAGCCATTAACTTGTATCAAGGTCATGTAAAACTCTTGCCCATCTGAACAAATATTTACCTGAACATTCCGTTCAAAATTACACCCATCGGATGCATATTTATTATCTAGAGTTTAACCACTACATGTTTTACAACTTATCCTATGAGCATGGAGCTGCTTCATTCCCTGACACATGCTCTCGAACCCTTTTTCTGTGCTTATGCAGTGAAATAATGGCTTGGCTTTTCCTCTTTGCAACACTACTGCCCAAGCCAGATGTGTTATCTATATGATAATCTGATGCGTATTCCAATAATACCTCAGTTATAATACCTGCACCATTATATTCCGATAGTGCTAATTTTTAAATATTCTTCCGAAGGTGATCGTAATATTTCTGTTTTGTTTTGCAGCTTGTCACTGACTAAAAAGAAGTGAGCTTCCCCGAGAGTGCTTTCATTCTGTCTGTATGAGGTGTGTGAGCATTGACATCAATGTCGTTGCAGGATCACAACCCTTCCATAGGGCGTAATCCAACGATGTCTTTCATTTCACACATTTGTCAGTAAATATTAAACAAGATTTATTTAATGAAGTTCACTTATATATTCAGTTGTATATTGCAGTTCTATGCAACACAGACATTTATGAAGTTCTTAATGAAATGACCGCATCTCACTATCAATTCTCCTCATTCTTTTCATCTCAAATGTGTTACCGTGATTTACCAATTTTACGGTTTTACTAGTTTTCTGAAAATAGGTCTTTGTCTTTGCTGTGTCCCTGTGCGACGTAGTCATAAAAGGGCAGCAAAATAAAACCTGTTTGTGCCCAAAACGTCACTTGGAATGTGTGCTTTTTTTTAAGTCCTTATTCAAAGATGAAATGGTCAGCCCATCAAAAAGATGTGAAGTGTCAGTGTGTATGTTTGCTTCACCTATTGTCGTTTTGGATTTATATAGCGGAATTGTACCTGTGACTAGGCCTTTCAAAGGCTATAAATCACTACATCATTCATTCATTCATTCATTCATGCAGCTCAGCAGTTAAGGCTGTAAATGGAGGTTGTGAGTTTAAATGTATGGAGCCTGTGTGGGCTGTGCTATGCTATATGCATGAATTGTATCGTGCATCACCAGTAAGTCCTCATCACTTTCAATCCCTCTCAACCTCGCGCTTGCATCACTCAAGTGAGAATTTAAAAAATAAAATAAAATTCACCAGAGGATCACCTGCTCTGCATGGATGGCTCTGGATTAGTGCTCAACACATCTCATCTTCTCATCTGTGCTTGTTTCCGTGTCTATTTTTACATTTCTGTTCACAGATGAAATTACTCAGTTGTCTGTCTCCACATCTGTCTGTCATACTGACGTATGCGAAATATTTCCAGCACGAGAAAGTGTTCTTATTTCCTGTGAAGCTTTGGCTTTGTCTATTTTAACCCGACTTTTTTATAGCAAACTCTGACAAGTGGATGAAGACAGGAAAGTTGCTGACTGCCTGTTTAAGGGCTCGTCAGCACTCTTGTTCAAGTTCTTATCATGCATCTATATTGTCTTAATATATTCAGATTGTTTTGACTTTTTCCATCTGTGTGAAATGATAGAAGTTTTGCTATGTCCCTGATGGAGTTTTTCAGTCAGGGTGTTTAGATCAGGAAATGTTTTAACAAATTTGAGTCCTTCAGTATACCAGTGGCAACACAACTGATGTGAGAACCCGATCAGTACATTCAGGTCTTCATTGTACTGCCAGATAATATTGCAACTGAAGCAACCCCAGGTCATAACACTGCTTCCAGAGGCACTGTGCATGATGGGTTCATCACTTCATGTGCTTCCCTTCTCACCCTGAAGATCCCATCGCTCTGGAATAGGGTAAATCTGAACCATCATAGTCTAATCGTTATTCTCCCTAGCAAACCCAAACCTGATTAGTTTCATGACTTCGTTAGTCTTAAGGCCACACAACTGTTTAGTCCCAATCCTGCGTGTTAAGTAAATTATATTCATCTCACCCTCATGGTACAAGAGAGCACTAGGTGGAGCCAAACACCACTTCTTTCAGTCCAGACATCCACCAGTCTGATTCAGGAGTGGGTAGGATTGTGTATTTATGGACTGAAGCAAATGCAGGGCTTCACCCAAAGCCACACGCCTCTGGCTCGTGCATGTAAAGAAGTGTGTTTGTTTCCGTGTGTATTCATTGCCTCTTGATCCTAAAGCGTGCATTCATCTCTGCTGGCCCCCATACAATGTACTGTATATCTGATGAAAAGCCCCATTGAGTGCGAGGGGGTGGGGCCACATGCTTATTCATGAAGGTCTGTTGAACAGAAGCCCGTGCAGACGTCCTGCATCCTTTGCAGCCTCCTCCTGTATGGATAAAACAGAATGGCACTTCCTGTTGATGCTGGATGCTGTCTCGTATCCCAGTCAGGACTGATTATTATCTTTATAATAGGTTCTTTATTATTCTGAATCCATCACACCAAATTGTTTCACAGATTAAGACGCTCACTTACTGACACAAGGTGCCAGTGTCCTTTTTATCGCTTCTCGGATGAGCACGGTGCTTCAGCTGGTGGGTTTCCATAGCAACACTGCTGACCTCACGCTGCGACAGCCGCTCTGGGCCGGTTGCCATGGTGACTTGTCGTGATATCAGAGCTGAGCTCCGGTTGCTGTGGCAACTACACCTCCTGGCTCAGCAGCTATTCCTGCAGAGCCTACAGGCAGAAGTACTACAATGTCAGTTTTTTTTTGTGGGTGTGTGTGTGTGTGTGTGCATGTCCATGTATGTGTTTATGTCTTGGTGGGGACAAAATGCCCCTGTAATTATAGGAATATCTGACAGTTTTGACCTTTTGGGGATGTCTTTCAAAGGAAAACCACTTTTTTTTTTCAAGGTTCACTAAGGTGACTCTTTTTGTCCTTTAAGGTTAGGGTTTGTTAAAGAAAGCTCCTCACAAGGTCAGTATGTCAAAATGTGATAAACATGTGAGTGTGCTTTTTCAGAATCCCTTCACTGCTTTTATAATTTGCTTATTTCCCTTTCGTGCAATTGTGTTAGATCGTGTAGGGATCCTTTAGCTCTGTTATGGACGAACATCTGAACACTTATTTGCAAATGCAACGTTCCCCTTTCAGTCATTAATGTAGCCTTCACTTGTCACTTATTAGTTCTGTTCAATCCAAGTTGCAAACAGTTGGCAATGTCTTAATGCGTTCATTTATTTGAATCCTGTTTTAATCCCATTTTAAGCCTTCCTGCACCTCTTTTATTTACTTCCAGGCTCTCAGACGGCTCTGAGATAGGCTGTGTTGTGTATGAGAGAAAGAGAAGGTGTAAATGCACGTAAGCCTCATTGAGCGGCAGACCGTGAGTCACTTAATGCTTCTCTCAAATCTGAAGAGCTTTTCAAGGGCAGTGAACAGGGAGTTGGATCTAAAGATGGCGCTCTAGGTTAACTAATACACAATGGCCATAGCGCATCTTTATGCAAAGGATATAATAGTCTCGTTTTCCTACTGAGTAAGCATCATAGACATGTAAATGACTGTCTACACCACACTAGGTGTCCTTTAAAAGATTGCTCATGTTTTTACAAAAGGTAGCTTGGTGACATGAAGAAGGGAACATTATTGTGTGTGTGTGTGTGTGTGTGTGTGTGTGTGTGTGTGTGTGTGTGTGAGAAAGAGCGAGACAGAGAGTGAGAGAGAGAATGTGAACCAGTTTCACATCACACTGACAAGTCAAGATCACGTGTACAGACTGTGTGCCTGTATAGTTTCTGTGGCTCATTAAAGGTGTGTGCGTGTGCGTGTGTGTATGCGTGTTGGGTCTCACATGGCAGAGGTGTGGGACACAGTGCTGGCCCTCCCCCTCTCTGACACGGTGATAAAGGAGTCCGGTGTATCTACCCCGTCTGCCCCCTTTCGTCCTATTCTTTCTCCCTCCCTTGTCCTCTCACTGCCGTCTTCTTGTCACACCACCTTCTTCTTCCTCTCCTCTTCCATCTCTCACTTTTCTCCCTGTGTCTTCTTCACTGAATGCTGTACAGTGATGTTTAAGTGGCTCTGGTGGCAGTCATCAGGCTGAAAATCTTTCAGCCAGGGCTGTTAAACAAAAATGTTCATGTATTTGGGAGAATAGACTGGATGCATTGATACCTATGCTTTTTTAGTGTTAATGGAGAGAAGACTCTGAGTATGCATTAAACCGATCATAAATACATTATTCGAAAGAAACAGATAATGTTCTAAACTGATAAACTTACAGGTATTAATAAGAGGCACACATTTTTTAATTTGTGATCAAAGAAAGCTAGAAAGGACAAGCATCCAGGATTCCTTTTTCTTTTCAAATTGCATATGCAGGTCAGCAGTCAAACGTGGAGCTTGTTTGTCGAATATGAAATTCATTATCATGGACATTGTATTTATAGCATTGCATTTAGTGCATCTTCCTTTTTTTCTTTCTAACCAGATTCTAGCTTGATCAGTGTTTCATTGATTAGAAATAAACTACTGTACTACTCTGTAAAATAGTAAAATACAAAAACAGGGTTTTTTTTTTGTCCCTCTTTAAAATGAACATACAGAAAAAGTATGTTAAATATGTAGTTGCAAAAGTACAAATGTGCTGTTATCATCAATAACCAAAAAAAAAAAAAAAAAAAAGCAGTCTAATGCACATGTCTATTTAAAGAAGGAAGGGCAGACGTATAGACTTGTGTGATAGGCCATGCACACTTCTGGTTTATATTTGACTGCAAATGCAGGCATTTATATTAAGAGCACAAATCAGATATAGATATTTGAATTGTGTTGAACCTCTAGTGCACACGTGAGAGCCGAAATGTCAGCTGAGTAGTCTTTAACATAAACATAATTAACCTACTTTGCATGCTCATTACCAGAGCAGACAATTGTGTCCCAGGTTGGAGCACTTGAGCTCATTCCATTCACATTCATCCCCATCTCCTTAATAAAATATTGTTTTATATATATATAAAACACTAGATTAAACAGTGTTCTTCCTTGCCACTGTCGCCGTCACCCTTGGCTTGCTCATCAGGGACAATCTCATTATCTAGACACATTTTTCTTACACATATATACATTTCCATAAGTCTTCTTCTCATTTTCTTTTCATTTCTGTGAAGCTGCTTTGAGATAATGACCATTGTTAAAAGCGCTATAGAAATAAAATTGAATTGAATTGAATTGTACTTATATTATAGCTTATGCACCTTTATGCACCTTTATGCATCTTTGCTTCACCTGACTGCAGAAGTGATGTGGTATACTGTAGATTATGAGTGTTCAGGTCAAACCAGGACTTTTGATTGTGCAGACTAACAGAACACAGTTAAGTCAACAACCTTTATTTCCCTATATAGCCCCCTGCTACACTAATGCACTCATCCCAGCATTTCATTAGTGACTGGATACCATCAAAGTACAAAGTTCTCAGTAAGCTGGCGCCATCATCGGACTGCCTCCTTCACGTCTGAAACGCTGGCCTCCCAGGAACTCCTTTAATGGGCCGAACCATGTGAAAATGGTTCGGCTCGAGGTCGGGACTGTACTGGGGATGCAGCAATAAGTCTCATTTAATGTAAAATATATATAATTCATTTTTAAAAAACTAGGTCAGGAATAAAACATTAAAAAAATATTTTAGTTTAAGAAAGTATTCAACAAAGTGGTTGTGTAATGTTGGCCAGTGCAAAATGGATTTCCTTTTTATCCTTAAAGTTAATGGTTTTCCAATACAGCACATCATAAAGTATTGTATTCTACTTATATCACAGCAATTACCCAGTTATTATATTATTTTTTTAAGGAACACATTTTGTAATTACATTTAATCATGTGCAACATCCACAAGGCACTTCCTGTAGTGACTTGCATTCAAGCAGCTAAAAACTGTCATACCCTGACTTTCTCTTCAAGCTAATAAGGCAGCTTAAAACTGCAGCTTGTCATGTTGCCAAGCAAAACAGAAAGCACAAAGTCCCCTATCCTGAAAACATTCCTGTGGTGTAAAATTTACTGACTGTTACAAAGCACTGATAATTACACAGTATGTTTTTTTTTTTTTCGATTAAATTTAGGACCATCAATTTATTTATTATTAGTCATAGATTAGTTTAGTCTGAAAAATGTATATAACAAAAATATATTATATTATGAAAAGAATAATACATAACGGTTGTTAATTATAAATGAAAGTTACTATGTTATATGACAAAACATAGTTATACAACCCATGAACCAGAATAAAATGTTATGGAAATTATGGACTAATTGTACTATATATATATATATATATATATATATATATATATATATATATATATAGTACATATACTATATATAGTAGCTAGATTGGTATTATACCACACACATACACACACACACACACACACACACATATATATATATATATATATATATAGCTACTAAAAATTTGGCATAACTGTTGACTTATGTAACAAAATCTCATTTGCTTGTTTTACGCAGTAATTATTGAGTTATGTTTATTTAAAGGAAAGTCACTGATTTGTCTTAGGGCTTAATGGTATGCAGATATGAGCAGAGATGGGGACATCTTACCATCACACAGTGGCAGTAGTCCTCTGATGTCTGAGTCTCGGAGAACTTCCTGTTTTTCTGTGCACTGCTTTCCTGTGGCAAGGACAAGGAAATAAGCCTGTGACCAATCATAGCAAACACACAGGCTGTGGTCAACGCTGAGGCTCAAAGCTGCAAAAGCCTCCCACGTGTATAAAAACAGCACTGGTAAAAAAATAGATAATGTGTCAGAATTACTCAATTACTTAATTAAAACCAGCGAACAAATAGTCATGTGTTTCTCCATGTGACAATTGTTAAAAACCTTTTACAATATTACAACTGTAATGAAATTCAGTGACAAGAAAAAAAATACAAAAGTGCTTTCATAGCCAAGCAAGTCCATCTGAAGTTGGAGAACATTGCTGATTACTAATCAGAAAGGTCAAGGGTTCAGGCCAGAGAACAACCAAGCTGCCTCTGTCACAAGAGCTTCTCGCCTCGCATTTTTGACGAGTGTTGAATCTCATTTTCAGTCCAGTGCCTGTACCTGACCAGATTCATGGCAATGCTTTTGTGCATTAAAGCCACACAGTATTGTATTTCTTGCAACAGTTTTGATTACTGTTTCATAACGAGTCATATTTTATGGCAAAATTAATCTTTATTTTCAGTACTGATTTTTTTTTTCTCAAGTTTTGTTACATCAACTTTATCTTTAATTATGGCATTTGCCAAAGACATACCAAAGACTAATGGCGGCCAATTCATGCGTTAAGATTCCCAGAACTACTTTTTCACAATTGGATTCTGGATTATGACTGGAATTACCATGGGTAAAAAAAAAAAAAAAAGAAGCAAATTCAGGTCATCAGTACATTCGGGACATCAGATGACTTAATTTTATTGCCACATAACATTGCTGAGCCTAGCCATGGCCAACTAAAGCATCCCCAGATCATAACACTGCCTCCAAAAAGCTTGTAAAATGTGCACTATGCTGAATGCAATGCCCTTCTTACTCTGACATGCCCATCACTCTGGAATAGGGTCAAGCTGGACTCATCAGACCACATGACCTTTTTGCAATGCTCGAAAGTCCAATCTTTATGATCCCTAGCATTATTATAAGTCCCTCTATCAAGTGGTTTTCTTATGGCCACATACAGTAGCTGTTTGGTCCCAATCCTATTAATTCTTATTGCATTTTGCATGTGGAAATGCGCTTACTTTAACTATTAAACACAGCTTTAATTTCAACTGACAATTTTGTATGATGCAACTTCACCAAGCATTTAAGTGCTTTTTCCAATTACATTTTTTTCCCGCAAAGTTGACGTTTCAGCACTAAACGCTCCTTCCAAATTTTAATAATGTGTTGGACATTATTAATCCATTAATCTCATATCTTAATAGTTTCCTTGGTGCAGTCCAATCATTTTAAAACACTCTTCTAAAATACAATAACATCCTTACCACCACGTCGGATAAATCTTCCGGTTGATTACGAAATAGAACCAACTGACTGCATCAGTCAGTCAGTCAGGGTTAAAAATGGTTGCCAACTGAATCATGTAATCATTGCAACAATTATCCAATAAAAGCATATTTTGTATTCTTCATTAGGTCCACAATATCACAGTCCTAAATAAATAAATTTTAAAAAGCTCCCTGACCTGTCTTGCTCTTAAAATCCTGATGTGTTTTTTCAAAAGAGATCTTGCATTGGAACCTCAGACTATTTTATAAATTGGTCTTGAACCAAGCATCTTCAACTATGAGATACATCAGCAGTGACCTTTGTGATAATAAACTGTTTACTGATTCTCCACACCACAGAGCTGTCCTCTGAGTGTAAAATGACATAAGCAGCACAAACGGCTAGACAGTAATGTGGATACGGCTGCCAGGTTCAAACATTCACGTAGGAATGTTTCAGTTCGGTGTAGCAGTGCTTCTTCTCCCCAGAGCCTCATGCTGAAACAATAATTAATCGAGTTGTCTGTAGGAGGTGGCCTTCTCTCTCAGCACTGACCCTCGTCACTCACGCGCAGATACACAGATCCAGCTCTCTCTATGGTTAGAGTATTCTTCACGTAATCCTGTTTATGAGAGTGAAGTAAGTCTTAATGGGCATCTGACAGGAATACACATTACTGACATTTGCAAGCAAATCAGGAAGACACCATTATATGTGTAGATAAACATGATTAATAAACAATTGCTACATATTCACAGTGGTGTCATTTACATCGTTACATAGATTATCATACATTATTCTTACCATTTTTGTATATATGTACACACTGCCATCAAAAACACAGAAAATTATGTGTTTGAATGAAATTTAAAAAACGAACAATATAGCATAGACATAGACATAGACGTGTGAGTGTGTGTATGTGTGTGTGTGTGGTGGCGGGGGGGTGGGGCGACACTTATTGGGTGCTATTTGTGTGTGGTCACCTCTCTAATGCAAAACCTCATCAGATTTTTTCCTCATGCAAAGGACATGCCAAGAGGTTCATCACCAGTTATAATCTTCCTTCCATGCCCATCTTTCAGGGCACTTGCACATGCTCACCAGTAAGTGGTTATGCATGTTGATTAGTCACAAGGAGTTGGCGGTGGGTTTGAAGTGGGCCAGAGGGTTCATCTGTTCCTGAGTCTCTCACCCTGCTCATGCAAACTGGCCTTCACAATCCGCAGCAACACGTATGATTTCGAATCGGATCGATACCTCACTACTGATGTTTGCAAAAAATAACATGAGCATGATCTTTGTCTGCAGTGATCACAGTAGGCCCATTCCTGTGGGTATTCGAGAAATGAGAACAATATCCAGTAGCTGAAGTGTTTATGAGTACTCCGTATACTACATTTTACTGTCTGTTTAAGAGCAGATGATTACTGTCTTTGTCAAAAGGAATACTCCTTACATTTTTCCCAACAGCTCTATGCTTGACTACCACGAGCAACAATTCACAGTCATTCCCACGTTTATTGAGAAATCATTTTTTTCTTTGACTTCTGTATTAGAATTTTTAATTCTGTATAAAGTTTAATCATGTTCAATATGCTAGCATACAGATTTTTTAAATTCAGTTTAAAACATTTAAAATGTCTTTGCCTGTAAGTGTCAGGATATGTCAGATAGCATTTTCACCGTGTCAATTTTTTCCCAGAAGAAACACTCATATGACTGCCTTTTAAGTTTATATATATATATATAAACATATATAAAACTTATAATCATAGCAATGCTCTTATGAATTATAACAAGTTAACTATGTTGACTAAATAACATAGCAAGTCACAAATTCCTAAAAACATTGGGAAATGAAGTGCTTTAATTTTTTGCCTAATTTACTAATACTTTTAAGGGAAATATTATAAATAATAATGTTTAAAATCAATTTTTACTGCCCTAAAATTTGCAGGTAGGCTTCTATTATAATCGTATTCAATTCAAAGCCTTTTTATATATATTTTTTTTAGTACAGAGAAACATGATAAATTGTCTGCGGTGATCATGAATGCACTAGAGATGCAATGAACTTCAGGATTCCTTTAATCACTGTTGCTTTTCTTTCTGTGAGCCCACCTGTTTTTTGCCCACTATCCATACACATTTTATAATTTTTAGGCACCCAGCAATCCTCTTTGTTGTTTTTTGTTGTTGTTGTTGTTGTTGTTGTTATTTTGTTGATTGCAGAAATCTAGAAACTGAACCCTGTATTGTACAACTAACTATAAATTTCTAATCACGGTGTGCAAATTAATTAGTCTTCCCTCCACCTCTTCCCTGCCTTCACTGACTCTTTCTATCCACTGCACTATATATTATTTTGTGCCTCTATTTTATGTTTCTCTTTGCATAATGTTTATCACTTCTTGCTTATCTAGGTTTGAGGACATGATTAAGCTCTGATTATAGAAGTGCTGAGTACATTGCTCATTCTCAGTAATGACCGAAAGAGTCTTTTCCCTAAAAAAGAAAAAGCAAACTACAGTGTGAGGTTAAAGCAGCACGGAAACCAGCTTGTTCTCATGTCTTGCTACTGAGTCATTATACAAATACAAAGTTCTTCATGCTGACTTGAGAGGAATGTATGAAATCCTGTTCAAGTCCAGGTGTGTAGAAAGTGTTTTTAAAGAGGGTGTACTTTACTGTTTTGTTTAGCATATTTATAAAGATCCTCTTCGTTAGGTTTTTCTAAGGTTGGAAAAGTAAAGGTGCAGTCAAATCCTCTTGCTTTTGGAGTGTTAATGGGGAAGTGTAAGTGTTAACCATGAAACTGACTTTGGTATATACAGTACAGTAACTGCTATCTCCAGAGGTCGTGTAGTGTAGGTCATTTTTCAATAAAATAAAAAAGTACCAAATATTTAAAACTTTATGTTAAAGATGATAAATCATATTATATTATATTATTTATTTATTTCATACAAAACTGCCCTGTCTTTTAGCAGATTATTTTGCTGGCCTTCATTTAGTTAGAGAGCATAATGATAGCTCTGTTGCTTCTGGCCATATGTGTAAAATGAAGCTGTGGGAAAACTGCCTTGTAATGATGAACTGCAATTCACCTGAAAAGCTTGAAAGCTTTTTGTCTTAAGTACAGTGGTGGGTGCAAAAGCATTATGTGCTCTATTTCAGTGCTGTGTTTGAGGCACTTCAGCCTTTTCAGGTACTGTAGGTTGCATGGCCATTCATTGTATCCATTCAATCATTTTTGGAATTTATTT
Source organism: Clarias fuscus (assembly GCA_030347435.1). Taxonomy (NCBI): domain Eukaryota; kingdom Metazoa; phylum Chordata; class Actinopteri; order Siluriformes; family Clariidae; genus Clarias; species Clarias fuscus. The sequence continues at coordinate 11,907,564 of CM059206.1, read as the reverse complement.
GACAGCTACAGCCTTTTAAAATCTGAATGCCATTTGAATGCCATTTCTAAAATAACAAAACAGAACGCATACTCTATTCCTCTATTTATATATTGGCCATAGTAGGCAGTCCTTTAAAGCCTGGTGGAAGATCACCCTTACAGGATTATGTGTGATTACTACTCGCTGTGTTTAGCTCGTCTCCAGCTGCTTTAATCGGCCATAATCCTGATTTAATTCTCAGTGTTTAAAGAAGGAGGACACAAACGCAGTCATATACTTGAACCTAAAATAATGGTCTTTTGTCCTCTAATGATGGCAGGTGATGTAAAAACTATTTGCTTGCATGAGCCAAATCTCATGTGTTCACACACAAAATACTATATGTGGTTTTTGAGAACCAGTTATTCAGTACAGGAATCAGTCTATAGTGATGGTACTGTAGAGCGGTGGTGGACCATTCATAAATATCAGCTGTTTAACAACTCCCTACTTTTCAAATTGTATATCTTTAGTTACCAACAATTAAAGAAAAAAATACTAACATATATAAAATTATATTTCATTAATTTTCTTGCCTCTTTAAGTGGTGTATGATTTGGGGAAAGCATGCTCACTGATGTAGGTAATTCTATACCTGGTATCTGAGTTATAATTGCACCAAGTGTTCAAAAACATGAACTGTGTCAGGACTGACATAACCCCATGTTTTTCCCGATGAATATTTTTAGTAGAGGAGGAGTAGCAGACAGTACAGTAAATTGACAGGGTTGCCAGGTTCAGAGTTTTCACACCAAATTAGGCAAGTTCTCAACACCATGCTGCCAATGTCACGTCGTAAAGCAAATAATAGCCAATTTATAGTCACAACATTTTGTTTAAGACTTCCTGCCTCACCATGATCAGAGCCGTTGCTGAGGTAGAGCCAGAAAATGTGTTTTAACTGCTTTTTCAGGACTCACATTTGCATAGTGTCAGCAACCTGCTAGACCAGAATCAACAGTCAACACATCATATCTGCAACTGGTTCTGTGAATATAGTCCTTTAAATATTCCTTTTGGGCAGTTTACCTGATCATGTTTAAAATGAGGTCAAAATTACTTCACACCTTGAATTCCAGTTTGAATGAACTGATGATACATTAGTCTGTATACTAGACTGCACAGGAACTTCACAATAATGCATGAGAGAAGATGTACTGCCATTGTTGTTTTTTGACATCTCTTATCCTCCACACATGTGCATTTCTTCCATTTCAAAGAGACAGAAATGTATGTATTGTATACAGTAAAGGAGTAAATAAATAAAAAAAACTGCTAAAGTGACATCTTACTTTATTATCAGCACAGTATCAAAAAGGAGACAAACAGATGTGTTTTTATGTTCCATATATGAGTCATTTCTGATTCTGAAACTGATCATCTCAATTGTATACTGGTTGCATTTTTTCTTACTTTTTAGCATATTAGCTTCAGATTACTATATTAAGGCTAATCTCATTCATTCATTTCTCAGTACCCTCTTTATGCTGGTCAGAGTTTGTGACAAATCTGGATCCTATCCCAGGAACACTGTGCACACCTGGTTAATGTCATTTTAATTTTGTGTCACCTACTGAAGGAATCTGAAGGATACCCATAGGGGAGAACAATTTTACCCAGATGTTTTCATAATCATCTAAAAAGTGAGATTTTTCTTGTCACCGCCAACCTCAGATTGCTCATCAAGGACAATCCAATCATTTTAATTCATAAACATTTTCTCACATCCACATTTCCATAATTTTATTTTGATTCTGGAAAGCTGCTTGGTGATAAGTTAAAAGTGCTATCACAGAAAAGTTACTGTAGCACTAACTGCTACTATATATACTCATATCATCTACCTAAACATTGTTACAGACCAAGTACACCTCTTGACTGCCACAGTATTCCCTAATGGCAGTAGACCCTTTCAGCAGGATAATGCACTCTGCCACACTGCAAAATGGTTTAGGAAACATGACAAAGTGTACACGTGTTAACTTTGACTCCGATTGCAATCTGATACTCCATTAGTGGGATGGATGTGTTGCAAAAACAATCTGAGCCATGGCATCCACACCTCACAAGTAACAGGACTCATATGATTTTAATGTTATGGTTGGTTGGTAATTTTATATATACATTTATTTTCTGTATCCAACACTGCACCATTTTCACAATAATTCAATAATTCACAATAATATAACTTGGTAAAATCACCCATACTCCCTTAATGTAATCCATTAATATGCACAGAATATTCATTCTAAATGTTTGTTTCATGAAAAATAAAATGTTTTAGGTTCTTCCTGGTGTGGGAATTATTGTATAACGATTCAGGAAATTAGCAGAATATCACAAATGATTTCACATACTCTGATCATAATTAAATTCTCATGGCCAGCTCATGGAAGAATAAAACCCTCCTAAAACTATGAGTTATATCATGTTTATTGAAATATTTATTAACTACGTTCATACTTGCATCTCCCTAGTTCATTATGTATAATAAATGAAATTCCTTCATGAAAGTATGCCAACCTCAGGCAATATTGCTCAGTGAAGCAAAATTAAAGAGCCATTACCTGAGCTGACAAAACCCCTACAGTGCATTGGTTTTTGTGTTTAAATGGCAATGACCAAAGAGGCCTAAAAATAGACACTGGTACTGAATTAATACTATAAACTATAGTGTTACAGGGATAACAATAGGGCCCAATATATTAAAATAAGCACAGGTGATGAGAGTTAAAATACTGGTCACATTGGGCTGTTGGTGTTCAGTATAACGACATTGCTACTGGGCAATGCGGAGCCATCAACAAAGCTTGATTTCAATGCAGAGGAAAGTTCTAATGGTGTGCTCCTTAGCATGCTTTTGCTAAAAGTGCTTTTCTGTTTAAGTGTTATAAATGGTCATTGACCATAATGGCAGGTAGCTTCCAAAAAAAAAAAAATCCAGTTTGAGCAATTTGGGCCTAACTATTGATTTCAAGACAGGAGCGCAGATTTAAAATCTAAATTGTTTAACTGCAAAGGTCCAGGGGGGTTACATGAAATAGATAAAGATGTAAGTTGACATATTATAAATACACACGTGGACAAAATTGTTGGTACCCTTTGGTCAATGAAAGAAAACCCACAATGGTCACATAAATAACTTTAATCTGACAAAAGTAATAAGAAATAAGAATTCTATGACTGTTAACCAATGAAAGTCAGACATTGCTTTTCAACCATGCTTCAACGGAATTATTTAAAAAAATAAACTCATGGAACAGGCCTGGACAAAAATGATGGTACCCCTAGAAAATACTGAAAATAATGTGACCAAAGGGACATGTTAATTCAAGGTGTGTCCACTAATTAGCATCACAGGTGTCTACAATCAGGTAATCAGTCAGTGGGCCTATATATAGGGCTCCAGGTAGTCACTGTGTTGTTTGGTGACATGGTATGTACCACACTCAACATGGACCAGAGGAAGCGAAGGAAAGAGTTGTCTCAGGAGATTCGAAAGAAAATGATAGACAAGCATGTTAAAGGTAAAGGCTATAAGACCATTTCCAAGCAGCTAGATGTTCCTGTGACTACAGTTGCACATATTATTCAGAAATTTAAGATCCATGGGACTGTAGCCAACCTCCCTGGACGTGGCCGCAGGAGGAAAATTGATGACCAATCAAAGAGACGGATAATCCGAATGGTAACAAAAGAGCCCAGAAAGACTTCTAAAGAGATCCAAGGTGAACTTCATGCTCAAGGAACATCAGTGTCAGATCGCACCATCTGTCATTGTTTGAGCCAAAGTGGACAACATGGGAGACGACCAAGGAGGACACCATTGTTGAAAACAAATCATAAAAAAGCCAGACTGGAATATGCCAAACTACATGTTGACAAGCCACAAAGCTTCTGGGAGAATGCCCTATGGACAGATGAGACAAAAATTGAACTTTTTGCCAAGGCACATCAGCTCTATGTTCACAGACGGAAAAATGAAGCATTTCAAGGAAAGAACACTGTCCCTACTGTGAAACATGGAGGAGGCTCTGTTATGTTCTGGGGCTGCTTTGCTGCATTTGGCACAGGGTGTCTTGAATCTGGGCAGGTTACAATGAAATCTCAAGACTATCAAGGATTTCTAGAGAGAAATGTGCTGGCCAGTGTCAGAAAGCTGGGTCTCATTCGCAGGTCATGGGTCTTGCAACAGGACAATGACCCAAAACACACAGCTAAAAACACCCAAGAATGGCTAAGAGGAAAACATTGGACTATTCTAAAGTGGCCTTCTATGAGCCCTGACCTCAATCCTATTGAGCATCTTTGGAAGGAGCTGAAACATGCTGTCTGGAAAAGGCACCCTACAAACCGGAAACAACTGGAGCAGCTTGCTCATGAGGAGTGGGCCAAAATACCTGCAGAGAGGTGCAGAAGTCTCATTGACAGTTACAGGAATCATTTGAGTGCAGTGATTGCCTCAAAAGGTTGTGCAACAAACTATTAAGTTAGGGGTACCATTATTTTTGTCCAGGCCTGTTCCATGAGTTTATTTTTTTTTAAAATAATTAAGTTGAAGCATGGTTGAAACTTTCAATGGTTAACATTCATAGAATTCTTATTTATTATTACTTTGTCAGATTAAAGTTATTTCTGTGACCAGTGAGTTTTTCTTTCATTGACCGAAGGGTACCAACAATTTTGTCCACGTGTGTAGGTTAAAAAATATATGCTAATGTGGAAGTAAAGCAGAATCTATGTATAAATAGAAGTGTATTAACATCTCATGTTCAGTGAGACCAGGAAATGACAATAACTGAAAATAAATAAATGGTAGACTGGAGTATTTTTAGAGACCTAAAAACAGTTTACACAATGTTGTATGTAATGTGTATGAATTGTTTCAAGTTCTGTATTATAGTGAAGAGAGGGATTTTGCTGATGAGGGAAAAAAGCTCTTGGGAAAGGCCGTTTTAGACATCTCTAATTCAATCCTGTTGCTGCATTAAGATCAAGGCGTTCCGGGGCAAAGACATATCAAACATGGGACAAATGCTTTGAAAGTGAGTCAGTCATGTGCATGTGTTACAGTTAAACTTTTATATCCACACCCAGAAAGTCCAGGAAACTCCCTCGCAACTGTGCATGCTACGATGAATGTTCAAGTCTTTACAGGTCGGGAAAGAATGAGTGATGAATCTTGGTTTCATAGCAGCTAGAGTTCGTGTGTCACATTTCTACAGCACATTTAGCGTTGTGCTTTTTTATTTCGGTCTATGAGGAACTGTAATTGGGCCACAGCAGAGACGTTTTGTGGATCCTCCTCCTCCTCCTCCTCCTCCTCCTCCTCCTTTTCATGCACAGAGCCGTTTGAGTGGCAGTTTGCTGCTTCCTGAAGCTGCCTTCTGCACTTCACTCCTTTCCTCAACCAAGTCCATGTATGGTAAGGGACCAATAGAGTAGATGGGAGGAGGGACAGCTGGGAACAGTCAAGGCCCTAGAGGTAAAATTAACTCAAGAACAAGTATTTACTCTGAGGAATAGCATATTAAGGACCGAAGAGGAATTGGAACACTAGGAATACAGGATCATACAAAACAAATAAGGGTAATATGCTTGTTTAAGTTACATAATATATTACAAATCCTTACAACAGCTTTCCAAAAATGGACGAAAGTAATGTTCATGAACTCACAGATGAGGGTCATAAATGTTCCCTAAAAGGTAAAATTATAGACAAATTGTCATTGGACCAAGACACAATCTGTAGAAAAAGAAGAGGGAAAAAATCATATCCAAGTATGCAACAGGATTGGATGGGTTTGGTGTTGATCATTTCACTTTCTCCTTGGCATGTCTTGGCTAGTACAAGACACCAGGGAGATTTCTCAGAGAACCAAACACCACAGCAGGGGAAAGCGGGGTTTCCAGTGTGCCTGTGTCTGTGGTGTGTGCACATTTTTTCCTACTTTACTGGTATTTCAGTCAGATGTCTGAAGGAGGACATGAAGGATAATTCTCTTCACAGAAACACATCTCGCTCCTTTTTTAAAGGAATTTGCATGAATATAGTCCTCCTCTGATGATAAAACATTACTTGTATAGACTTGTTTCAAAAATTATTCACATTCCTTAGTTTCCCATGGCTGGGTTGCCTATATGAAGCTTAGAACTCAGAAGTGTAGTGCTGGGAATTGAGTGTTAGTGGGGAATTTGTGTATAAGGATGCCACACACACACACACAAAAAAAAAACACCACATATAGTTATATCAAGACTTTGAATCTACATGGCACATGAGCAGAAGAGTTTTATTAGGGTTCATATTCATAATAATGCTTCTCATCCAATGCTTTTCATTTTAAGTCCTGAAGAAGCTTAAACAGGACCTCAAGGTGATGTTTAAAAAATATAAAACGGAGCAGCATAGTCACTGGGACTAGCGCAGGCGCGCAGGGCATAATTCGGTACCAGTCCAGATCCATGAGAGGAGTTTCATCCATATCTTCTTTTTATCCTCTTTAATGGCTACCGACACCTGCGCAGTGTCACGTTTCCCCCCTGTCTTTGCCTCCCTTTTCACGCCGCGCACGCGCGCCAATCCAATCTTGCGCGTGCGTACTGACAGCTCCCTCCTCTGCGTCCGCCATTTCGCATGATCATGGCCATCAGGTTTGGTCTGCCGTGTCATGGTGGGGGGAAAAAGCGCTGTTACAGTGAAAAAGCACACACGTATACGCTGCCGTAAAATAGTTCAAGCAGCTAAAATGCATGTGTTTATTTACTTATTAGGGCTGAATAACAGTTATAATGTACAAACTGTACAATGTCATTTCAGGCTTGTTCACGCGCCTCCCGCCATTTTCTCGAATTTTCACTTCTCAGGTCGCGCGCGCGCGCAGGTGTCTCGCTCTAATGCCTTTAATCTCACTTCAGGTTTTATCGAGCCGTATTTATTTATTTATCTATTTATTTTCTGGCACCTTCACATAACCAGAGCATTTGCAGATGCTAATTCCCAAATCTATATGTTTAGGAATCGTTTGCATATTTTTTTTTAACACAAAATACCTGCATTGACATAAGGTATGCTTAACCTCAGGGAGTTTTCAAAGGGGCATGTGAGGTTATTACTAGGGCAATAAACTACAGCTGGATGAACAAGCCCCCCCCCCTCCAAACAAAATGTCAAGGTTAATATAAATGTGCATGAAAACCTCAAGAAGATTAGGGCGATCCTCACTCATCGTCGATACCACTTTATCCTGTATACAGGGTCACGGGTAGCCTGGAGCTTATCCCAGGAGACTTAGGGAATGAGTCAGGGTACACCCTGGACAAGGTGCCAATCCATCACAGGCTTCGGGAACGCCAATTAGCCTAATTTGCATGTCTTTGGATTGCGATAGGAAACCCACCAAGCCCGGAGGAGAGCATGCAAACAAATGCACACAGACTCCCAAGGTGGGAATCGAACCTGGACACTGGAGGTGCAAAGTTATAGTGTTAACTGCTAAGCCACCATGCCTATTCTAATCCTAATAATGAATGATTTCCTGGAACAGTAACTATCATTCTAATTAGGCATAGATATACACAGTACAACTCTAGGGTTGCAGTTATATAGTTTGTATGGAGCTATTTTGTTTAGGTGGTTTATGATAGGCTTATCTCGATAATTTTATTGAAATACAGACTATAATCACATGCAAGTTAAGGGTAGTCAAACCTTTATCAAGAACATATTCGTAAATAAAACAGGTTTATGGTACTGGTAGTATGGTGGTATAGTGGTTAGCAATGTCATTTTGCACATCCGGAGTCCAGGCTCGATTCTCTCCGGGTATTCCAGTTTCTTCCTGCAGTCCAAGGACATAAAGATTAGGTTAATTGGTGTTCCCAAGTTGCCCCGTAGTGTGGGTGTGGGTGTACAGTATGTGTGTGCTCTAAGTCTCCTGGGTTAGTGAGTTAGGTTTATGGTGTACTAACATGTACCTTTTCCTGTCCTGCTCATTGTAATATCTTTTGCACATTTACTTCAGAGGTATCTTTTAGTTTTACTTGAATAACCCATCCAAGAGTCCACTAATGTACCATGAATCATTTACAAAGGCACTCTGCATTCACATTACCAAGTAAGGTATATATTATACTAAGGGTAAAAAGATGTTCCTTGTGATATACACCCCTACTCACAAGGAAAGGCATCCTGTTTCGAAGAATGTAAAGATAAAGTTGAGTGACTTATTTTATTTTATCAGCCATGTCAATAATAAGAACTTACTTATAAACAGTAATATTGCAATTTATAATATGTAATTTCTGTACCTGGACTCTAGGGAAGTGGTTTGCCATGTGTGTATGGCACCTATGGCACTACAGGCATGTTTCATTTGCTGAGATTTTTATTGCAATATATTCCATATAGACAATATATTCCATCCATGCATCCATCCATCTAGGAATCTCTGTAGTCCAACTAGGAACCATGGAAGCCCATGGTGATTACTACTGTATTTATTCCCGTTTTATGACCTTGGCAACATTCACACACTACAGGTAATTTGGGAACACCAATTAACCTAACCTGAGTATCTTTGGCCTGTGGGAGGAAACACACCAGGCACAGGGAGAACATGCAAACTTGCAGAGGCAGGAATCGAACCTGGACATTGGAGGTGCAAGCCAACAATGCTTTATATGATTCATATAGTCTGGTGAATTTGATTTACAAATGAATTGTTCTTTCTATTTTGTGAACACATGGTAGTGTGATTATTCAGGCCTTGTGAAAACTAAAAACTCTCATGAAACAGATTAATCTATAGTGCAGTAGAGAATATGCCTCGCAGGACCACTAGATGGAGACAACGTACACAATATTGTCTATATTTGAGTCACGTCATGCCAATAATCCCATGATTTAAAATTATGTTTTTGTTTTTGCATAATCATATTTTGTTCCATTGTTTTCGGGAGCATCAGTGTTTGTTTCTGACCACGTGACCAGTGACCTCATATAAAGAACAATTTTTGCTACAGCAAAATAATAGTAAAAAAAAAAAAAAAAAAACAGAAATCAATAGACATTTAGTATTTTATTCATTCATTCATTTATTTATTTATTTATTTTTGCACCTGTGATTAAAATTGAATTGTTTTGGGGCTTGCCACACATTGAGTGTGCACAAGACAAGAAAAGCACTGCACCACAACTCTGTTACATGTTACAATCATAAGTGTTCATGTTTCATACATTCATAAAGATTTGTCTAACAGCACTACCTACAGATTTGTGTTTAGTGAATATAGCTATTTAAAAATAGGTTGGTGTGTGTGTGTGTGTGTGTGTGTGAGAGAGAGAGAGAGAGTACTTTTTTGAACTTATTTCTTTGTCCCCTATAGGAAAGAGGGGTGCTACGCTATGGTTGTGCGCTGGAGGAAGCTGCTCCAGATAGCTCTTATATTTAATTCTGTAGTTGCAATAAAATCAAGGCAAAAGATGCATTGAACATGTTATGAATTGTTTTAATGTTAGTCATTTCGAGTTAGTCATGCGCACCTGCAACAGTTAATAACTTTTACATCCACACCCAGAAAGTCTAGTAAACTTCCTCACAACTGTAAATGCTACAATGGAAGTTCAAGTCTTTACAAGTTGGAAGGAATGAACGAAGAAATCTTGCTTGCACAGCAGAAGCTATAGTTCCTGTGTGACATTACTGCAGTTTAAATATACGTATATACTGTAGTGTAATAATGAAAAAAAAAGGAAACAAAACTGTGCAACAAATAAATGATAACTAAGCTTTTGAACCTCTGCATACTGTAGGCCATGTGCATTCTTTTAAAAAACTTAATACTGTACAGCAATGATTGTTACATTATACATTGCCTAAATTCTTAGCACAGTTTTATGGTTAAATAAAATTATATTTGAAATTGAAGCTATGTTTAATAATGAAAGTAAGAGTATTTCTACATGAACATGTGACAAGAATTCACAGGACTGGACTAAAGAGCTGTTTGGCTATAAGAAATCCACTTGTTTGCGAGACTCATCAGGGAAAAAAACACTTAAATTTGCAATGGAGCATAAAAATTGGAGCATATACAGTATGTGCACCCATCATGCAAAACGTCCACTGTACATGCCTCTAGAGGTAATGCTATGATCTGGGATTAGCTCAGTTTGTCAAGTCTAGGCTCAGTAATATTATGGCAATGATGTCAGCTCACTAAAACATTCTGATCTTGTTGTCACTGAAGTAATCAATTATTCACTGCTAATGTCAAAGAAAAAAAAAGGGGGGGGGATATAAGAAGTCAGTCAAGATCAATGTCATTTGATGTTCCAAGATTAGCACTTATACCTCAACTTTTTTCAGTAAGTAATATTTTATTTCAGTAATCAATCAATGTATTTAGTTCTCACTGAACGGATTTACTGCCAACATTTAGTGACAGGTATCATGTGTCTACCACTAGAGAATGTTAGAGCATTGAGAATCGCCAGCTATATACTGTAACTGCGTCTTGGTGTACTCCATAGTTTTCATAGTGGTCTTCACTACACTATTGGCAGTGGTAACCATTACATCCACTGTCAGACATCAAACACAGCAGATACCCCTGTCTGTAGCTCAGACAATATGTAGCCTCAGACATCTGTGTCATGAGTAAAGGTCATAATCCGAAATGGCTTTTGATCCTATTATCGGTGTCATTTTATGTCCTGTGTGAGGTGAGTAGAGATGGGTTGTGTTTGCCAGAGTGCTCCTCTGTCATCCATGGCGTGTCCAATCATACCAGATTTAGTATCACTCCACTGCTCATCTGTCTTGAGAGCCTCTATTTTTTCCATCTGATATTAAGTACCTGTTCTTCATACAGTGTTGTCATACCGTATACAGTATATGGCTAACTAGTCATTAAATAAAATCTAAGACATTTCAGCGAAATTTCTGGGGAATCTGTCTTAAAAGGATCATCATTTCCAGACAACTATATTACTATACCTTAGCATATACTGTACTGTATCATTCTCTTAACCTTATATATGTCAGCATATTTCAGTTCCTTTATAGCTTACAGATACAGTCTAGGACAGGTTCAAGCATGATTAGACTCATTCCTAAATATCACATAGGCATCCTCAAAACATCCTGCAGCGAGAGCTTTACGACGAGTGTTTTGTTATTTAACCCAATCTGTTAACATCTTTATAATGTGTTATATAAGTACACCACTGCTGAAATGTTCTTTAAAGGCCAGCATCATATGCCAAGTACTCCTTACACACTACAGCATGTACTGTAGTCGGGAAAGCCTGTTATGAGGGTACTGTACATTAGCATTTGTCTAATATAATAATCACGAGTGTTATAATTGTTATTATATACTCTTTAACCTCAGGGTTACTAGATGACAGGTTCAGCACAGCATGCCAACTTAATGTTTGTTGTGTTCTTTACACAAACCTGTCAAGGTTAAAGTTCTTGGTGTGTATCTGTGCCAGCTGACACAGGGTTCCAGCCATTGTGGCACAGTGATTCCAGACGAATTTGTCCACCGTGAATTGCAAACTGCTCATTCTGACCTGGTTCAGGCCAGGTAGTGAGATTGTGAGCCAGGTATTTACATTTGTGGATCATGAACCATGAACCACATTGACTCGATTGCGCTCTGTTTAAGTACTCAAGCATGATCACCACAAACAAAAGAATAATCACTAACAAGATATGCAATCAGTTACCCCTTCCATATGGGTAACTCTGTAGGTTTATAACTACAGAAGAAGTGGGAGCTGTTGCCATGTACAATCCGTCATCTACATTATCAGATATTCTTCACCATACTGCAAGTATTGAGAAGATTCCCAGCACAGCAGTGAAACCTACATGTTAGAGCTATGTCGTAACTATGATTTACTTGTATTATAAATTGTTTATGTCTGCACACGCATTGATTTTAAAAGTGAAAGTTTTTGTTACTTTTTCTGCTGTATGTCATGTTGCTGGTCGGTAATGGACTGTTTAGACAGTGCAGATAAATGTGCCATTATGATACATCAAAAAGATGTACAATTGAAATGTATCATTCAGTCTCCTCATGTGTTAATGTGAGAAAAAAAATATACATTCCCACTTTTCTTGTAATGATTACTCTTAAGTCTTCAGGCTGCCCTGGAGTGCTTGTTAATGTTTGCAGTGCAGTGAATGACACATATTAAATAGATTAAATATATATTAAAAAGCTACCTCTACCATTAGCTTGAGGTTAAGTTTCATTTTAGGATTCCAGACATCACAAGCTGCAGCTAAGACGTGCTGTCCAAATTTGTTCTTTGTATTTGAGATGATTGTCTTTTCCAGGAGATCTCTAACCACAGTACAAGGCCTTTAAAACGTCTCTTCACGCTTTTCTGTTTTCTCGTGTTTGACAGTTAAAGAGTTGTGTAAGAATCAGTAGCATCTGCATCACTCGAGTGTGTGCTGTGGGGCACAGCTGCGTGGCATCTTGATTAACACCCGTGACTGCAACTGTATATTTTGTTCTCTGAACCATAGGCATAGCCAACAACGTGACAGATGATCTAAGAAGACAGCATTTTTTTTAATGATAATAACAAATTAATAATATAGTAAAACCATTATTCTTATACTTATTCATATGAAATAGCATCAGCAGTAATATTAAAATTTAAAAACCTCATCAGTCAGAAGATGTTGATTAATTCAACAGCGCTGACAATCATATGTTTATATTAATAATAATTTATATATATATATTTTTTATAATAACATCTCATTCATAGGAACTTGTATAATAAAAAGGTATAATATCTGAAACGGTGCGACTGATTTACCCTTTGAAGACCAAGATGTTTATAAACATTTATGGAAAGAGTCTCCAATGTCAGGCTTTGTAGTTTTCTGCCACAGGAAGATTTTCAGAACACATGACTTTGTGACATCTTAGTAACATGACAAGCTGCTTTATTGTGCTTTTAAACGTCACAGGAGTGATCAAATAAGAAGCACATGAGGAACAACCATCTATAGCTGCTAAAATATAAGAAATTAATTGTTTCATGGCTGCTCCACAACATTGTTTTTTTTTTAATTACATTTAAAATGGTATTACTTTTGTATAAAATAAATTAAACAAATGATGTTTCCTTCTGGTTTTATTCTTTATGTGTTATGTACTCTGGGTTGACAGTTTATTAGGACCACCTAACTCAAGCACTGCTGACAAGCTATTTTTTGGGTGTGGCCCTTTCTCAGCATAACAGAGATCGCAGTCGTAGAAGTGTGCTTGTAATTTTGATTCAGGTGTTTCAGGCATGGCTGAAGGTTCTTAAACACTGGTATGTACTGTGCTTGTGTACCTTTGTGAAAAAACATCTTGTTGCCCTTTATTAGCGTCAGTGCTAAGTTGAAAACTTTCTATGAAACTACACACACACACACAAACACACATACTATTGTCATTCTGCTGACATGATAATATATGATCAGTGGTGTCCCTATATATTAGTTTATACAAATTAGTAAAATAAGTCAGGGATACAGAAGGAAATTGAATTTTACTTGGCCATATAGACTTTTGTCTGGACACATAGCTTGGCTTGCTTTACGGAACGTTTACTAAAACAGTGAGACCTGTAGTTGGTCCTGGCACGTCTTTACAAATAGTATAACCGATCTCTTATTTCAGATTTTTACATTTTTGATGAACTTGTAGTTACTGTTTTAAGTGTGACTTTTCATTTTTCTTTATTCAACAGAAATACATTTATCTCCTCATTCTGTCTTTCACTTGTCCCTTAGGTCACAACCACAAAGAGCAACTCAGTTTTGTTCTAAACGAGCCAACATTATGGCAAAGGAACAATGTTCCAGTCATTAAGCAGAGGAGAGGAAGTGGTGCGAACAAAGCACCTTTATCTGTGCCCAGTGGGAAGTGCTCCCGATGAGACCACCTACAGTTCACTGCCCTGCCTTACATCATCATTGTCATTTGTTTACAGTTGCTTCACTGAGCACTTACTCCTGACTGACTGATGCATGAATAACATGTGCCATTTCACCCAGTCCAAATCAAAATGCTGCGTGAACGTTATACAACTTCAAGCTTCCGTAATGTAATATCTACTGCCGTCTGTTATTAAATGTATGAGGCAGCCAGTGTAAAGGAACAGTTATAGCTGGTTATACCGTTTGTCCATTTTGCATATACTATTTAAAATTACATTTACATTCGATTACCTGTCAATTAGATAAATATACACTGGGTTTGGTACTGTTTGTATTGTATGTTATTGAGGAGGAAGGTTTTAGTGGCATAAAAATTCTGTCCTGCTGAACGGTTTGAGACATATATTTGACTAAATAACCATGGCAATTCATTGTTGTGACACATTTATGCAGTGAATGAACTTTGATGTTTCAGCCTCACGTATGGGTGCCCTGCTTTTCTGATCACTTTCTGCAGCTGAGTGTGTGGCATGGACTAGTTGAGATGTCACACAGCTATTGGCAGTGGGACAATGGAAGAGAGGATTATGTAGACTTGGTATTCCGCTTCTACTCCATTACCCTCTGAGGGAAAGTGGTGTTGCCCGTTTGAAAGGTGTCCTGAGGCTCTCAGAGGCTTTGCCGTCAAGCTGCAGCTTCTGATGGGGATAAGCATTAATCCAGTGTGTTATCCAAAGCGCTCCAGCTGAGTCAGGTGGGAACACTGGGTGTGCAGAGAGTTCATAGGGAACTGTTCCTATTATAGTAACATCCTAAATCCTTATTGCACTTGTTGAATAAAATGCAATACCCAGGATGAGAGAGAGCTTGTGGGCCTACTTGCAAAATATTGATTTCCGATTTTTTAAACTCTTGGAATAAAGTGAATTGTCTGGTTTGCCTACATCACTCTGACCTTTGATGTTAAAAACACAAGACCTACACTTTGACTAATTAACAACAGCAGCCTATGCTTGGAGAAATGTACAAACGCTGCCATGATATCATCGTCAGGTCTGGTTGCCATGGCAGCACTTAGCGTCATTTCTCTTCAGCATCAGCACTCCCCAGAGCTTCATTACACCACCATTAGAAGTAGAAATGGGATCGCATGATGTAACATTCATTGCTCTTATAGGCAGGTCATATCATTGTAACCGCAGAAGAACAAGACGAGATGGAATTCATGTTTAATATTAAAACTGTATCCATTAATATTTTTTTATAGACTGAAATGATATCTCCCTTGACTAGATGGAGTAACCAGAGCTTTGACAACCAGTGCTTGGATTGCTATGTAGATAGGTTTACAAAGCAATGAAACCTTTATCTGTTTCTGCCAGGCAGAGCAAATCTCCCTTAGTGACCAAATAAAACCTCTCAATAAATTATTTATCAATTAATTAATAAAAAAAAAAAATACAGTTGGAAATCAGAAATTTGTGCTCCCTCTTTGGAAATTGCAGCAAGGTAATCTGCAATCTGCTGCAATCAGCCTTCCGCTTGTCTCATTATCAAGGTTAGCAGGTCACCGCACTGTCAGTTCACATATCACATGACTGCAAGGTTAAAAGCAGAACCAAATAATAACATGCAGCTTGGTGCATATTATTCCATTGTTACTTCTACTGTCCATGCAAAGAAAGATTGCATATTGTGACTTAAATGTGGATTGTTAAAGAGAGTAAACACATTAGATGTTTGTCCAGTTCAAATACCAGTTTATTTTTTTTACAGTTACAGTTAGGGCTGAGTTTACCCAAAGCATTATAGCGTAATTAGTCCTGCAAACAATAAAACGAACAATTAAATCTTCTTATACACAACTGTACAATTCAAACAGTAGATGGAAATGCATTTCATATCATATCAGTATTTCAGTTTATTATTATGCATCAAGATTGTATCATGTGCACTCAAAACCAATATACAGTATACTGCAAGCAGAACTAGGACTTCTATTTGCGTGTGGTTTCTCTTGTTCTTACAACTACCTTGAATTTATGTCTGGGTTTTTTAGTTCAAATTCTACTCCACTTGTTTTCACAGCTCTCTGCTTAGACTGCACACTGTGTTCTCTTGTGATTAAAAACCACTGTCAAATGTAAACATATTTCACTCACTATAGCATTTGCTAGACATGGGTACTGTAATATCTCTGCTTCCTGAAAGAGATTCTGTCTTTACCGCAAGCAGCTATCTAGAACATGTTCAGTGCCCAATGCAAAATGTAATACTATGACTGTAATTACCATGCAATTTCTTGGGGTTTCCTTTTAAGATTGCCACTGATGAAGCGCTCCCATTTGCTGTAATTGCTTTTTTTATCTGTTGTAAAGTTTGGGAAACTGATTAGGAAGAAGAATTCAGCCTCGTCCAAACAACAACCTCTACTAACACTTTAATTAAAGGCAATGTTTATAACATTACATAACGCCTACATGAGTTGTGCATGACAACTAGATAACAAAATATCAAAGCTGGTTACTTTCCTACAGAGTGTTTTATTCCTGTTAAACCACGTCATGTCTGGAACAATGAAATCATGAGGATATTCTCAAATGGAAGCATACCTTTAAAAACATTATCAGCACCAGATTATATGCACCGTCCTCAAAGTGTCTCTGAATTCATTGTTACTTCAGAAATGTTAATGCATTAGAAGGAGCACATAATTATAAATCTAGGATTTAAATTATAGCCAGCATTACTGTCAAATCTTATTTAAATACGCAACAGCTCAGTATGAGATAATATCTGAGTCAAGTCCATCAATATTCATCACACCCTCACTTACATGAGAACATCTAGACCACCATACTCATAGCTTAGTGTATTCCGTGTTATTCTTAAGTTATTCTGTTCTTGTATACTGCTTTTCCCCCTCTACACTGAAGTTTTACACTGCTCTTTTATTCTCAACAATAATATATATATAATGTTTTTTATGATATCATTTTAATACATCGGAGAGTTAGGCATCAAATGAACTGATGGCAAATTTTAAAACCAAACTTGCTTGGTTGCATACTTTGTGAAAGAGACTGGTAAAGTACATACAGTATTACTTAATATGTATAACTCAGCACACACAATACTGTATATACACACGTGGACAAAATTATTGGTACCCTTCGGTCAATGAAAGAAAAACTCACAATGGTCACAGAAATAACTTTAATCTGACAAAAGTAATAATTAAAAACAATTCTATGAATGTTAACCAATAGAAGTCAGACATTGCTTTTCAACCATGCTTCAACAGAATTATTTTAAAAAATAAACTCATGGAACAGGCCTGGACAAAAATGATGGTACCCCTAGAAAATACTGAAAATAATGTGACCAAAGGGCACATGTTAATTCAAGGTGTGTCCACTAATTAGCATCACAGGTGTCTACAATCTTGTAATCAGTCAGTGGGCCTATATATAGGGCTCCAGGTAGTCACTGTCTTGTTTGGTGACATGGTATGTACCACACTCAACATGGACGCGAAGGAAGCGAAGGAAAGAGTTGTCTCAGGAGATTCGAAAGAAAATTATAGACAAGCATGTTAAAGGTAAAGGCTATAAGACCATTTCCAAGCAGCTAGATGTTCCTGTGACTACAGTTGCACATATTATTCAGAAATTTAAGATCCATGGGACTGTAGCCAACCTCCCTGGACGCGGACGCAGGAGGAAAATTGATGACAAATCAAAGAGACGGATAATCCGAATGGTAACAAAAGAGCCCAGAAAGACTTCTAAAGAGATCCAAGGTGAACTTCATGCTCAAGGAACATCAGTGTCGGATCGCACCATCCGTCGTTGTTTGAGCCAAAGTGGACTACATGGGAGACGACCAAGGAGGACACCATTGTTGAAAACAAATTATAAAAAAGCCAGACTGGAATATGCCAAACTACATGTTGACAAGCCACAAAGCTTCTGGGAGAATGTCCTATGGACAGATGAGACAAAAATGGAACTTTTTGCCAAGGCACATCAGCTCTATGTTCACAGATGGAAAAATTAAGCATATGAAGAAAAGAACACTGTCCCTACTATGAAACATGGAGGAGGCTCTGTTATGTTCTGGGGCTGCTTTGCTGCATCTGGCACAGGGTGTCTTGAATCTGTGCAGGGTACAATGAAATCTCAAGACTATCAAGGGATTCTAGAGAGAAATGTGCTGGCCAGTGTCAGAAAGCTGGGTCTCAGTCACAGGTCATGGGTCTTGCAACAGGACAATGAACCAAAACACACAGCTAAAAACACCCAAGAATGGCTAAGAGGAAAACATTGGACTATTCTAAAGTGGCCTTCTATGAGCCCTGACCTCAATCCTATTGAGCATCTTTGGAAGGAACTGAAACATGCTGTCTGGAAAAGGCACCCTTCAAACCGAAAACAACTGGAGCAGCTTGCTCATGAGGAGTGGGCCAAAATACCTGCAGAGAGGTGCAGAAGTCTCATTGACAGTTACAGGCATCATTTGATTGCAGTGATTGCCTCAAAAGGTTGTGCAACAAACTATTAAGTTAGGGGTACCAACAATTTTGTCCACGTGTGTAAGTATGCTATTGTACTCATAATATATAAATCACTATATTTATATTATATAGAATACTATGTGTATTACAAATACGCTGAGCTTAAATAAAATTAAGTGTGAAGTCAATCTGACATTAAACCTGATAAATATAAATAAATATCAATATGAAATTGTGAAGTATCAGACAATCATGTGGGTGGAGTAAAAGTGTCAGGACTCAAAACATTAAAACATTAATTCTAATCACATATGCATGTGATTTATTCATAAGATTTCTGTAAAGAAAAATAACTTTTCAAATAAATTTATCATATTCATCAAGCAGTGACAAACCTTTTGTAACTGTAAGGTAACCTCATGTGTCATGACATTACCAATCCCTTCCACTCTCTTTCTCTTCCCCTCTTTCTCTCTCAAACTTGTGCAGACATTTGACATTTGTCTGGTCCCCATTAAAATAAATACATAAATAAATAAATAAATAAAAAAACTGATGTGCTTATGCAAAAACTAAGCATATTACCGTTAAGGTTAGATCTAGATGTAGGCATACAGTAACTTTAACTAAGTGCGTCAATAATTTTTGTCAATGGATAGAATGGTGTGCGTGTGTGTGTGTGTGTGTGTGTGTGTGTGTGTGTGTGTGTGTGTGTGTGTGTGTGTGTGTTTTGGACAGTTGCCAGCTACCTCAGGATGTCTCAATATGCCCAGCTGCTGAGATTGGGTCTTTTCTGTAAAAAGCAGAGATCCACAGGAGTTAGTGAGAGTTCATGTTCTGCAGGGTGTAAGACATTGTATTTTGTGAATACAGTTGTAATATTTTGGAGTTATAAAGACAGGCAGAGAAAGAGTTGCCTGTATTCTGTAGCTCATTGAAATCTCACCGCTTCACTACACATAATACTAATAAAGGAGCCTTTTGTTGTTGGATTCAAAGTACATCCAATTGAACTGAGTCATTTGCATCAAATGATTTATATTGTGGAATATCAGATTATAAAGCATTAAATCAGCACATTCTATTCACATAGACAACATGTTGCATGTGATAATGACCTTAAAAATACAGTACAACACATTTTTCCGTGTAAGTGTAGTCTAAAAGACTTCGAAATCTCCTAAATGAAATCATAAGCTAAGCACAATGACAAACATTTAAAATTGACTTACCCAAAAAATCAGGGCTCGGTGTAATCATAAGGATGTAGTTCAGGTATGCGTGATGAAAACTTGCTGTGAGCATTCCTTTTACCTGTCACCCCTGAATGAGAGCTGAAACTGTGAGGTCTGCAGCTTTGTACTGTTCCCACAGCTCTCAGTGCTCACCAGCACCATCTAGGCACTTGAACAAGGACATCTGGTTGGTTACTGCTTGTTTAGGAGGAGCTCTGGACACTTAAGATATTTCACAATTATTTACTGATTTGTTTTCCTGTATGAGATGAAAAAATTACACACAACAGAGTTAATCTTGTTAGCACCACATCATGCACATTACATTAACAGGACATCAGAATAATGTGCATTATTCAGATTTTGACATCATTTGCATGCAAAATATCTCATGCAAGACCAGAAAGAAGAGCATCTATGTTACAGTGCAGTATTTTTTAATGCAGTAAAGTCTGATGACTTGCCTTGACCCGCATTAGTTGTTTTTCTAACATGCAAAACGTTGTACAGGAAGGAATTGCGTATCACACTGAGGCCTCAGTTCAACTATTTTAGTTTCATTTTGAGACTCACAGCACCTCTGTTTTTTTTTTTTTTTTTTTTTTGGGGGGGGGGGGGGGGGTTAGTAAATGGCAAAATAGGCAAAACACTTAACTTTCATTTATTCAAATAGCTAACAGTAACACTTGAGTTTTGGTCTTCAAATTGCTTTTAGCACATTCACTTAAATGAAAAACAAACACAGTTTTGTTGTCTTTTGTTGTTCATTGCCTGATATGGCATGAATATTATGATATGATTGAATCTGTTCTATTTTGCTCCTTTTCCCTAATTCACCAAATTAAATGTTTTGAATATTTAGATCTAAATTTTAAGAACTGAATTTTAAAATGGAGTGTGCCACCAATTAGATTTTTTAAATATCTGTTCATTATTCAATTGAATTTAAAACCCTGCATGCAAATTCAAACCTTGGAATATAAAGTAAGGGTAAAGTAACTCAACTTACAAATTCATGTAACATCACGAAAATACGGATGCATACACTTTAAATTTAGCATGAGTAACTGTATAATAAATTAGGTGAAAAAGCATGGGCGAAAAGCCTGGGTAAAAAAAGAAAAATCAAATAAATGCAAACATGCTTATTATGCTTATCAGCTTTATCATTCCTCCAGCCCTCTGCTACAAATAATAAAACCAGAGGACAAGCTAGACTGAATTAGAAATGACCGTAATGCAGTTACAATGGCCATGCACAATGTTCTGGTCTATTCCAGGAGAGGTGGTTTTGTTTGTTTTTGTGGGTAGGAGGGAGGAGACAGTGTGCACCCGGCCTGAATAATCCTGTCCAGGGTTTAGAGGACGGCCTTTCTGCTGCTTTCCTAGCTGTGGGAAAACTGTGGGAGCAGCTGCAAGAAGAATGAAGTCTATATTTAAATAAAAATGAAAAATGAGAGAGGGATAAGAGGCAATGGGGCAGAGTCTTGGCAATGCTGCTACTTCAGTGGAGAGAAAGCAAGAGGGGGAAGAAGGAGAAAAAAAAACAGCCCTGGAAAGTTTTTTCATCGTCCAGAGCAAAGCCCAAGATGAAGATTGTTGACTATGAAGAACATTCAATCCAGAGGAAACGGTGATCCAAACACGGATGCTACTGACATTTAGCATTGGCATTATGTGATTTCTGATGCTAAAAATAAATGTACCCACAAAATTGTCTACACATTGCATCTATATATAGTATTACACAATGGAGTTTTCTTTCCTTCTACTGATCTCTGTTTCTAAACCAGGACCAGATGTAAACGTGCATGTATGAAATATGGTATTGGATCAAATCCACACAATAATACGTTCTCTAAATATATTTTAATTGGCTTTTAGTTTATCACAGAGGTTGTAGTTTAACCTGTATGTTTAAGGCTGACAATATTCATTCTAAAGACAGCTTTTGTGACAATGCTGAGCGCTTGAGTTACTAAATATACTTACTGAATATTTTCCTCTGTGAGTCTTCCCATAATTAAATGGGAAAATTTCATTACTTGCCATAATTAAATGGGGGGAAAAAAGATAGTAATAAATCTAAGCAGATTATTTAAATGAACAAAAATACACTGGTTAATCTCCCACATCATGAAGGGGCAGTGCCTGTCTACTGATAAATGTTGGCGCTCCACATTCCTCCCAAGAGACGTCTGGTCCTGTTCAGTAGTAATAAGTGTGTCTCAGAGGCAGGGGGCAGGAGCAGCTGGGGAGATGAGGGCCTTCAGAACTCTCTGCCTCTGGGACTGGTTAAAATCACGTGACTTATCGTACCAGACAAGCAGCAAGGCAGGGGGATTTCCAGCCAGGCTATTATTGTACCTCAAAATAGTCCTTATAGTAGGAATCATACCCCAGATACTGCCCTCTCATGGTCGACTTTAGACCAGGCAGAGTTCTAAGAGAGGGAGGGCGGGGGGGGGGGGGGGGGGGGGGGGGGCAGTGCGTGTGTTCTTTCACATTTCAATAGAGGGCAGCCTTTTCCATTTCTCTAGCCTTTTGTGGCATAATCATGTATTGGCTATATAGTGCACATGTTATTGCATGTCAACTTTACTATGTGGGAGTGATCTCACTACAGTATATAAATGTATATTTTTGGCCAAAATATCTCTTTCACCTTTTGATGGAGTAACTTTCATTCATTCGCTAATCTTCAGCAAGCTGAGTAGTTTATCCTGGTCGTGGTAGAGATCGATCTGGTGTGAATCCTGGAAACACTGGGAGTGAGGCAGAAATAAATTTGGTATGGGATGCTAGTCTCTCACTGGGCACCAAAACAAACACACACATACACATACACCTGGTAATTTAGGTTCACCAATCCATTACCGTATGTTTTTGGAAGTTGGGGGGGGATCAGATAATGCAGCTTGAACCCACGTGGATATACTGTAGGGCATTTCAGCGCAACACAAACAGTAACTCACACTCAGGGCCAAACCCAGACCTGCAGCTGTGAGGCAACAATTCTACCCCCTGCACTGCTGCACCACCCTTGGTTGATCATGCAAAAAAATCACTGATTTGGATCAAATACATAATTACTTGTATTTGAGTGTGAAATTATAGTTTAATTCATTCAGCGTTTTTGTTGTTGTTGATTTAAAAAATAATAATTATACAAATCCTGAATCTGAGCAACAGGATTTCTGTGGCAGCAATGTGATAGAAACTTACACTCACACAAGCAATCAGAACCAACCCAGAGATACACCTTCCTGTCCTGTGGAGTGTGTAGATTCTTGTAACTGCTCCTGGAGTTGTTATTTTAGAAATGCTGCTATATTCCCACCAGGGGGAGAGCTAGGCAAATGTATAAATACAAAGAATAGTAAAATAAAATGAAAAAAATTGGGGAGTTGTCTACTTAAATATAAATTTCAAAAGAAATACTGAAAGCCATATTATTCATTAATATCCATTCCCCCCGAAAAAACATAAACCCAAACATAAATACACATTTACACCCATATACATTTGTAGACAGCATTTTTAAAGCAGCTTTTAAAAAAGAATGACTCTTTACTATTCTACTGTATGACCCTAAACCCGAGAAATAAACCTACTGCATGGTGAAATAGGAAAAAAGAGTCCTGGGAAATCTTTACATCAATTTACTCTATAAACAGTTATATGAAAATCTATGCAAACTAAAAGTGAAAGTTTTCCCATCAGAATGGAAAATGTGAAAGTTGCTGCAAAAAACTGACTAAAGCACCGAAAGTAAAAATTTGCAAGCTTGGCTGCAATGGTTTTACACATAACCCCAAGCTTTTTTTTCACTTCTTTATTCTTCAGTTATCACACTCAGATACATGTATATCGTTGGGAAATAGTTTTACAAGTACGTGTGAAAATAGCTTCCACAAATGCAGTAATCAGTGATATTGTATGGGGACATTATTCATTCATGAAATTATATTCATGATGGGTAAACTATACATATATATTCAATGAAATTATAATTTTATTATTTATGCAGAGAGAAGAATATAAAATAGTGTAATATAATATAAAATGTTTAAGATGTTAAGCATACTCTTTAAAAATTAATTCCAAATAATGTACTCAGGTCTTACAAAAATGTACTAAGCTGGAACTTTCCTTGTCACTCATATTACCTTTAATCTCACACATAAAATGATTTATGTATATAACTACATAACATAGACTGTGCTTACATTAAAGAGTGAAATTTTACAGGTACACTATTTATACCTCTCTAGTTAAAGTACAGAGAGTTATCACCCTCGTAACAAAGTAAGGTAACGCTTCGTGTCATTTTTCCTGAGAGTGTAATAGCCTTCAGCCTATGAAGACAATATAGAAATTAAAGCTACTAAGTTTATTTTTAACGGGTTTCGTTAAAGTAACGATGCTCCCCTTTGGGTTTTAAAGATCACCCAGACCCATTCCGGACAAAATCAACACCTCCACATTTTCCATGAACCTTCAGCGCGGGATCGTCGTTTAATTGACATTTTTTCATCCAATCATCTTTCGCAAAGCGTCAAGCCTGCGTTCGTTCCTCAATATTGTCCAATCAGAAGACTTCAAGACGCCATAAGGAGCCGTTAGTCGGCCATCTTGGTGAGGAACTATTTTAGCTTCCTTTTCTTTTTTATTTGCGCGTGTGTTGTAAGGACTTGTTTACACCTAACATGGTGGAAGAATAAAACAATATTACGATGTCTACAAAATGGAAACAAGAAATTGGTCATTTCAATCGTTATTTTTTTTTCGTTCACCAGGCGTCTAGTCGTCCATTTTTGTTGTTGCAGCAGTAATTCGAAAGCGAGGCGTTATAAAATATGGACACCGTCTTATGGATGGTCCGTAGCTCACGGACATATCAAATTGAAAATTAATTCATTGACATATTATTTATAGCACTCGCTCTCTTTCCGTAAAAACAAAAACGTTTTTTTAAGGTTTTCGACGTTACAACTGATTTGTTTCTGTACCGCTCTCGGATCAGTTTCATCTCGCCCACAGGCACCTGTGGGTGATTAAAAAAAAAAAACAGACAACTGTTCTGAGATCTGCGCTTTCCTCCAACGTTAAATATTTACCCAACCGTTAGCGGCGCGCGCAGATTTCGGTAATGGGCGGAGCCAGCACATATCAATCAAAAAAGAGGCGGTTTTAACTAAAGCAGTCGTGCTAAAGTACTGCAACGTTATCCTCTGATCTTTCAATATGTGACCTTGTTTATTAGACATAATTATGTATTATTACATGGTGCCATTTTTACGATAAGCATGTGATGTCTGAGCGTTCTGGACTCATCTATGCATTGTGTAACGATCACCTTCTCACGGTGTACGATAAATTAAGTTAACCAAACAATCACGGGCCATTGAATAGAATTTAAAGTTGTACTTTCCTATACTGTAGCTTACACTTTACACATAGGTTTATAACACATGCACAACAAATGCATCATTTATATGGGGTAGCTAAAACCTAATTATTTAGGTTCTAACACACTCACGATTTTGAGTGTTTATTTATTTATTTATTTGGTGGACTTGTTAGTCCATAGGTCATCACCTCCTTACCGCCCCCCCCCCCCCCCCGCCTTCTCTCTCTCTCTCTCGCTCTCTGAAAAAAAAAATGCATCCTAGATCTAACTCTCTTTCTTCTTGAGGTGAGAAAGCTCATATAAGCTCAGAGCTATCCATCACGAGCAGACAGGAGAGCAGCAATACAGTTACTATAGGCACATAAGTGACCCAGAAAGGTTGGCTTGTAAGCACTGTAGAAAAACTGTCCATTGTTCCAGGGTAGCGAATTAGACACACGGACTACGGGACATCTCGCAATATCAACCAATCAGCGAGCGCCGCCCGCCTCTTGATCCCGCCCCACGTCATACCGCTGCTCGAGACCACGCCCACTCATAGACGCCGCTGCCATCAGGCTCCGCCTACTTGTCTATATTAAGTGCTCCGCTGGCGGAGGAGTTTCGCCACAGGCACCAACTAAACGTTCATTTTTTCCGAAGCGGCTTTTGGACATCCCTTCTTTTCCCCATTATTTTTATTCCGTGACCCGGATCACACATTTTTCACGTTCGGACAGAAATGGCTGACACTAAAATCATCAACTCGGAACCATCCGCCAAGGTAGGCTGAAAAAAAAAAAAAAAAACAGGGAAAATTATTATCGCTCTTATTTGAACTCATCTAATGGGCTTGGGAATATTAAAAATGATGGCACAGGGTGCATAAAAGAGATGAGGATTTTGTTCCAGTCTTTCGATATGTTTTTTTTTCTTCTCCATTGACGTGGACGCACGTTTTCTTTCCGTACAGCCTTGTTAATGTTGAGGAAATACAGCAGCCGTGTATAAGATGCGCTCTAAAGTTGCATTTGCTTCAAGAAAACCATCTCATTGTCCTAATCTAATCTGAGTCATTTGTTAGATTTAAACAAACGTTTCGGTTCCTTTTTTTTTTTTTTTTTTTTGAAAAGTACCTTTCAACCTTGGATATCATATCATCAACTTCCGTTTGATCGAGTGTTTTCGTGACTGATCGCCCGCCGGTCGCACAGCGTTACAAATGTTTCGTTTGCGGATCGGTGTTTGCACGCGCCTGCGCTCCCGTATGACAAGTTCCCCACGCAGCTCTCCCTCAATCCTTCATCCTTCATGTCTCCTTCCTTATGATGGTGATGAATGATTAGACCAGATCGGGGTTTTTACTTGTCTATACAATGCCCTGTCCTTGCTGGAGAGGAATGAGAATCTAGTGGTTATCCATAGTTAGGGTCTGTTTAATTAATTTGGTGCCCGCACCTCTCATAAATAATCTGGCTCGGATTTGCGCGCGTGCATTGGAGATTTTGTGCATGCATCCTGCATGACGCATTTCATCAGAAGTTCATATCAGGGTAAACACAAGTTTCAGAGTGAGAAAAAGATACATAACCGACCTGATGTTTTATATGCAGTCTATGAACCTTGCATATTTATTAGACTATTACTGCCAACCTGTCGGGTTAAATCTGGCATGCATATGTTGAGGCACAGCGATTGAGATGTCGTTTAATTTCCAAAGAAAAAATGTGCATATCATAGCATGTTTTATTTTTATTTATTTATTTATTGGTTTTCGTTTTTTCACTCGTTCCCGATGTTGAGTTTGCACGCGTTTCATACATGGAGCAACCGCCAAAGGCAGGATGCAAGTCTGGTCCTCTCGGTTGTAATGCTTCTGATTCAAAGAAGTTCGTACCTGTTTGATGTTTAAAGAAAGAAAGAGAGAGAGAGAGAGAGCGAAGTAAAGTAGCGTTCACGAGCAGTTAGTTGTCCTTTGTTAGTCTGTTTGCCGTGCGCCTTTACCTTGAGCTGTCTAATCTACCGCTCCGATCAAGTGCCGATCTGTAGATCACTTTTCTGTTTCGGGTTTTGTTGTTGTTGTTGTTGTTTCAATAGGGGGAATGTTTGATTTCCCCCGCGAGAGAATTCACCGGGAGAATGTGGGCTGTGTAAGATTTATTCATCTGAGTCATTAGGGTTTATAGTGTTGGTGTGAGTCTACAAAGCGTTGGCATTACATGTAATGCAATGGGGAATGGTGTAAAGGAGGCGTAACTATATCACTAAACGGCTTAAAGCCCAAGGATTACCAACTTAATGTATTAATACGAGAGATCTGTTACACCTAGAGTAGAGACTATGCCATGAAGCGTTTCTGAAGGTTGAAACCTGTTCTGGTTTTTATTTTGGTTGAGCGAAAAACAAAAATTTCACGCCTGAAAATTATAAACAATGTTTAATATATAATAATGGAATTGCAATTGATCATAAAGAGATTCGGTTTAATTATGATAAAGAAAATGATCATATAGGTTGTATGCATGTCGCTATTGTTCTCTCTCTCTCTCTCTCTCTCTCTCTCTCTCGCTCGCTCGCTGGTTAATCTATCCGAGCCTCTTTCTGGTTGTTCTTTCCAGCGTTTTCCTATTGGCCATGCTAAAATAATCCCCGCAATGCATTCCGGGAGTTGTAGTTTTTACGCGGGCGTGACTCCCCCTACACCCCTCCCAACCCCATAATGTAGTTCCTTTTTCTTTGGACTACAGCTCATTGGCGCTAACGGGAGCGACCTATCCGATTACAGAATTTCAGCGGGGCAGCGTCAAGTGGGCGGAGATTGAAATGTTGACCAGCCAATAGTCTTCGAGAGTCGAAGTTTAGCGGGAGTTTTTTTTTTTTGATGACACAAACAAACCAAAAAAGCAAGCCAGAACATGAAGACTGCATCCCACCAGCATTAACCTGTGTCATATTTCACCCTCCAGGACCTTAAAGAAAAAAAGTTGGTTGAGGAGGAGGAAAAAAATGGAAAGGACGCACCAGCCAATGGGAACGCAGTAGGTTTTCTTCAACTTCTCTCTTTTTCCTTTGAATACGTTTCCACATTAATTCAGGCACCTCCATTAGACATGCTTGTGCTCAATTACAACATAATAAATGAATAATAACACTGTTTTGTCAGGATAATGAGGAAAATGGAGATCAGGAGAATGAAGTAGAAGATGAAGAGGATGATGTTGGGGAGGAAGAGGAGGAAGATGATGATGGAGAGGGTGAGAAATTTTATAGGCTACACACACACACTCATATATACACACACACACACATACACACATATATATATATACACACACACACACACACACACACACATATATACACACATAAATATGAACCTGTCACATTGATGCAGGTGAGGAAGAAGAAGAGGAAGACGAGGCAGAGGGTGGAACTGCGAAGCGGGCAGCTGAAGATGACGATGAAGTAAGTAGAGATTGTTTGTTTTGGAAATATGTGCAACCCGATACAAGTGCAACACATTTATAATCCTGTGTGAACCCGTTTTCAGGATGATGTTGATCCTAAGAAGCAGAAGACGGACAATTAAAATGAGGATGTCCTGCTGAACATCCTCCCAACCCTCCTCTCCTTAACTCGTCCTCTGGGGGAAGACAGAAATGTGGTCATCATCAAGTAGAGTTCAGCATCTGTGTACACACACCTAACTGCAAATTTTGTAGAAACAACCAAGACTTCAAAGCTCTACCTTCTTACAAAATACTTTAAAAGGAGAATTTGTTTGTATTTTTATTTACATTTTATATTTTTGTACATATTGTTAGGAGGTCAGCCATTTTTGACAGTGATCTCTGGTTACCAAACGGTGCTTTGAAGTTGAAGCCTCTCTATGAAATAGATTTTACTTGTGGTCAGACCATGTCATGTTATCTCAAATGAAATTGTAAAAAAAGGAAAAAAAATCGAAAGCCGTTTAATTCAAAGCATTCCAGTACTTTGTGTATGTACATCAGTTGTACCATACGTAGTTGGTTTGTATGAGATGGCAAGGCTGAGGAAAAGAATTTTCTTTTCTTGCTTGTCTATTAAATTGCTATCTATTGTGGCCTGTTTGATGTATGTGTGAAATTGTTGTGCGACAATAAACCGAAATTTTATTTTGTGAGTTCCTAATTTATTTTCTCTAGTTTTTTTGCTTTGTTTTTCTTATTTTTCCTTTTTCTTTTTTTTTTTTTTACGTTTTACAGGAGCTTTTAACGTTGCAGGTGTGGAGACTCATAACCGAGCATCATTTTCAGATATGCACTTCACATATTTCAGAAATATGTCACAGGGAAATGTACATCAATGTAAATTATTCATGCCTTAAAACCTCAAGATCCGGTATAAATTATATTGAATTAAATAAATTTGGCTGTGTGAATTCTTCCATTTATGTACACTTTATTTCTTGTTAAGAATTTTGTTTTTCAGAGGATATAGAGTGATTTTTTTTTTAAATAGTTTTTTTTCTTTCTCTCTTGTGTAGTAGTTCTCAGTTCTGCCCGTGGGTGCTGCTATAGCGCACAATATACTCCCTCCCCTGTGTTTTTCACACTTGATTACTTTCTTCAGTGCATAATCAAGCACTCAAGAGTTGGCAGGCTTTACAGATTGTTGTCATGCACTCATCTCAAAGGATCTCATAATATGAATGATTTACAGAATTTTTATAGGATAAAAAGTTTAGAAATACCTCTTTTATTAATGTTATTTTACATGTTTACACTATTAGATTAAACTGAGAAAATTGAATAGAGGAAATATAATTGCTATATCACAGCTGAATTACTTACATACTTACTTCATCTGTAAGCTTAACAGATGAAGAATGGAATAAGTAAAAAAAAAAAAAATCAAACAAAAGGTCAGTTTCAAGCAATACTATCATAGCACGTTTTTTGTCTGATCCCAGGTTTTTAAAATTGTGCTTGCCTCTTGAATGATGAAAACTGTACAGACTTGACCGAGCATGCCTTCGTATCACAACTTTTCCAATGTCTATGACTTCTGGGCAACGAATGAATTTTTTGACAAATGAACTAGCCAACTTTATTACTCAAAAACAGTTGTTACAGACATAAGCATGCTTATAAACCACAATTTTAGTGTTTTAACAAAGCTGAAATGGTATAAAAAATGCATGCATTTGTTTCATCCACATGACATTTTTGTGCTTTTAGCAATGGACATTGTCACAGTGTTGCTTCATGGAAATTCGGATGTACGCCTAATAAGCAAACCAGTGGATACTGTGGTAAAGAAAAAGATGACAGAAGGAAGAAACCAGGACTCACTTTCTTGTGCAACATGTCATTAGAGTATGCAGGCCATAAATAGTGGCCAGATGTATTATGTGAAATGTGTGGGACATACACGTGGTGTAAGGTTTGAGCAACAGGAATCTTGAGATCAACAAGCAGATAAATTGATGACATAAAAAATTCACTAATTTTGGTATGGCACAGTACTGAATCTGCTAGTAGCTGCATTTGTGTCCCATGTAAATAAGGTAAATAATGTAGTGACACAATTACATATTATTATTTTTAGTAGTAGTAGTAGTGACCTTTCTATTATGGCACAGTACAATATTATCCTACCATTACACCTCACCCCTACACCACAGTCAGTCATGACTGGAACATGCAGTGAATTACTAGCAAACCATGAAAAATAAAAAGGAACCTATGTTTAGTATTCTGAATGCATGCTTTACTTTATAAATCAGTAGCCAAGGAACAATCTTTGCAGGTTCCCCCAGAGTGACAAGGGAAGGACTGTTACTGGTTATAGCTTTTTATGTGTAATTTACTGTAATTGTTGTCTTTCACTGACCACCAAACTTAATATTCACTAAATATTATTCTGTAATACTCATTCTGTATAGGATCACAGGAGGCCCGGAGCAGCCTATGCTGCATGAATTGAGAGAGGACCTGGAGGAAACAAGCTATGGACAAAGATTGAAAGTGAAATTCGAACCTCTAAACCGGGAGGCATGAAACAGCAGTGCTAAACATATTATTGTATGTACATTCAAACAATGAACTGAACACTTTGGACTATGTTGGATATTATTGGATTCCAAAATCTGTATGGTGGGAGTAGGGGTTTAACACGAGTAGTCCTGGCTGTATAAACTTAAATAAAATCAGACTACATCACACGTTGCTATGGATAATTATCTGGTGTCTGATAAATGCTGTAAATGTAAATGAGAGCCCCTGGTCTAATTGTCTAAATGTGGGCAGTCAGGAATAATAATGCAAATGAGCTTTTTCCTAAACAGAAATGAAATTCTTTTTTTATCAGGCATCAAAAACATGGCATAGGTCTTCTTTCATGTACACAGGGGCTTGTTATTTACAAAGTGTAAACGTTAAATGCATAGCTCTTCCTGAGACACATCTCATAGCCGTCCTGAGACACATTGCTGTTTGAATAAATTGACCAGGATATGGTGATGAAAGTTAAAATGGATACAGATGTAGATGTCAAACACTTTGATCTCTAAAGACCTGATCTTGGTTCAGTGACACTACACGGTGAATGCAGAAATGTGTTTGCATAAAGTACGTGCACAGATTCATTTTGCATGCAGTTCAGTTTTGAGCCAGCTCTGTGGGACGGAGACACCAACAGTGTTTCATATTGACTGAATACATTTTGTAATTTGCTCTCAGTAGGTAAGATGTGACCTCTTTTAGGCAAATACCAACAGGAAACCACAATAAAATGATTAAGCCTGGAACATGTGATAGCATGATGACAAAAATCTATCAAACTAAAATGGGAAACGAGTAATAGTAAGGGAGTGATAGTATGTTGATTGTCTCTGGAGCTCACTCTTGTGGTGAACATCACTGGCATACAGAAATGCTTGAGCACGTCTGATGTATCCTTGGCCAGTAAGGACATAAGCAAAGGATTATTGCAGTGGCTTTAATATAATTAAGTCATTCCATTAAACTCAGCTTAAGGTGAAGAATTTAAATGGTTCCTACCAAAAAATAGATTGAGACTTAGTATAGACTTACTGGATTCATATGATCAGGACGTATGAAAGGGGAAAGATGGTTTCATTCATAAGACTAAAGTATTAGACATATAAAAAAAAAAACATATTAAAGTAATAATTTAGATATAAGTCTTAAATTACAGTATACATAACCTTTATCCATATATACACTTCTGACTCATTTTATGTTCTGTTACATTTCTTGAAGCAAGTGCTATCTGTGTAGCAGCGTTAAACAAAACTGCCAAAGAATACAATATACTTTTTTTTTTTTTCATTAGAAATTTCATGTGGTAGTTTATTAATATGACAAATCACAGAGCACACACTTCCAGTTCTTAAAATCCCAAAATTTGGACCTTACGAGAAACATGATGTTACAGTCCAGTTACAGGAATCATATTTACATGTAACTCACATTTCATCAAATTCCTCCTGCTTAAAGATCCAGTAGTTTCCCAAGTCTCTGAGCCTAGATGCAGGTACTGTGAAGCCATGTGCTGGATCAGTGGATTGCCTCCTATATTGCTGCTCATGCAGAATCAATTCTTTTTGTCCATAAGCCTGGCATGCGCGTTCTGCATTTAATCACATATCACACTATTCTAAAATGTTATTAGAAAATCAATCCTTACAGTTTTGCACTGAGAATACATCCCAGTCTCACTCTGTGCTCTGGTCTGCTTGCAGATTTTACCAGCCAGCCTACCCAACCCTCTCCTCTGGAGGGCATTGATGCCAGTGTGGCACCTCCTCCTGCATCAGTTTTGCCACCTGGTGGTGGATGAACGTCTCTGTTTCAGCTGCGACTTAGAGGTACAGTATATAGACCCTATCTTGACGATGTATTAGTTATCTGAGTCTTCCATTTTAACAAGATTCTATTACAAGTTTAAGTCTTTCTAAGCTTTGACTGAGTAAAACAATAAATTAATTAAACACTTCAATTATCTGCTACATGTTCACTAGTTTAATTATATATCAACTTTAATATGTTTTTTAGTGCTCACCACGTCTATAGTTCATTACAGCGTCATGTGTATGTGAACAGCAATGCTTTGTGCGTTTCCTTATTTGCATTCTGCAGCACATGGTGCGACAGGACTTTGGTGAATTTGTCCCCTTTCATGTACATTGTAAATGATAACAGGCAATGCAAAGCACAGCTCAGGGCACTGCTCAGATACAGTACCTTCAAGCATCTACCTAATTCCAGGGGAGGGAAAGCATTATTTTTCTAAACTGATATATACAATTTGGGTGTCAAACACTACACTTAAGAAAGTATTTTTCCAGCCCAGTGATGCATTTGTATAAAATAAAAATCACATAGAATTCCATTCTAAGCTCAGACTGGATATCAAGGTTATTAGTAACATACGCTAGTCAGCCATAACATAAAAACCATTAACATTAAACCACCTATAGGTTTTGGGTTTTCCTTGTTCCATCAGAGCTATTCTGGCCCACCCAGTGTGTGGCTTCACAGGGCCTGTTGGGGTGTGCTGCGGTGTCTGGTACCAGGATGTTGGTAGTGGATCCTTGCAGAGGGTGCAGTGGGTTGCAGTGTGAGGCCTCAGTGGATTGGACTTGTTGCTACATCTACATCTAGGCATTTGGCAGACGCCCTTATCCAGAGCGACTTACATTTTTATCTCATTATACCTCTGAGCAATTGAGGGTTAAGGGCCTTGCTCAAGCAGTGGCAACTTGGTGGTTGTGGTGTTTGAACCTGGTCCAATGCCTTAACCACTGAGCTACCCCTGCCCTAGTTGCCTGTTGCTCCAGTGTATCCCATGAGTGCTCGATCGGATTAGGATATGGCCAGGTTAGGCAGCCTTGGTGTTTTTGCCTGGTGGGCCCTGTGCATGGTGGGCTGTGATGTCCTGGGTGCTCTGGAGTCTTACTATCATTTACTTTTTTTTCCGGAATTTGTGCTGCATTTGCTTTTCTGTGGAATCAGCCCAGTTGGGTTGGCGTTTGGTCCCTGCGGGCATGGGTGAGTCTTGGGTGCCCATGATCCTGTTACCAGTTTCCTGGTAAATAATAATCATCATGTTCATCAAGGTTTATCTGTTTATGTCATGTGGTGTTAATGAAGTTATTATATGTTGTTTGTTTATTTACAATTGCTCTGAACTCATTATTTATCCGAAAGGAATTCTCTTCAAGCGGAAAATGCCTATGCCGTGCTTAGTAATGGACAGACCAGTTGTAACAGGAGGTTGAGTCTTATTTGTGTTTTCTCATACTGCCACTCGGCTGCACGAAATGAAAAGCTTCAAAGGACACGAGTTTAGCTGTAATTATCCAGGAACCAGTTTTACGTTATTGACACATACAGGTTAATGTGTGTTAATAGTAATACCTGTCAGTCTGGTTTAAACACTTTGACAAGTCATAGCTATTGAAACGGTATAAATTAAATGCAAACCATTATGTGAGAGGTTCAGCTGAAAAGGCAGGAGAAAGAAAGAAAAATGCTAAGGCAATTTATGTGCATTTTTTTCAGGTCAAATCCTCTTTTGCTATGAGTTTCTTTTGTGTAGTTGTGTATTTCTGCTTTGTCAGTGACGAAAAATAACTTCTAGTTGACAGTGTGCTGAACTGTGGAAAGCTGTCAGTGCTTGTTGGTGTTTGGGGTAAATTAGTGAGGTGATCTCTTCACAGGTAATTTCTCTCCAGACACTTGGCTGTCAAAACGCAAAGCCTTTTGTGCATATGGTCACAGACTCTGGCTGATATGTCTATTGAAGTATTCTTAAAAACGTGCAGATCTTGAATATTTGCGATAAAGTCCGGCACTCACTGTGGCCTGTCTCTACTATAAAAGCTCATCTGTGTCTCAGAGTTGTTAATAAGCATGTGATTAGTCTCCTCAAAGTCTTTCTCTATGCATTATACACATTATGTGCATAGGTGAATCCGGTCCGGTTTAGTGGCGGTCCGCAATACAGGACAGAGGGTAGAGCAGCTGCTTGCCCAAACCCGCATTGAAACCCATTATATCATCTTAAACATCTTACTTTGTGCCCTCAGTAACTGCTTTTAAATGATCCTGAATTGCCTTTCAAGTATCCTTGTCATGTTTCAATCTTTCATTACTGCTAATTAACCTCAGTCCAAGTTTCCACCAATATGCTGAGAGTCAAATGTCCTGCACAGGGACCTGAACAGTTTCACTCTACTGAACACATTCTGAATGAATTTCCAGCCTACAGTACATCAGTGCTTGTTCTCAGTGATGCTCATGTACAGCTGAATGATCACAAATCCACCCACTCACACGTCGAAACCTAGTGGAAAGCAGTCTCAAAAGAGTGTCAGTAATTATAGGAGCAAACTAAATCTGAAAGACAAACTTTTGGCCATATGTAATGAATTTTGTTATCATGTAAATAAATCTAATTTCACACAGATGAAGGCTTGTGCAATAAAATTGTATACAATAAAACTCTTGTGCCACCACGGCAGCCCTGGTCATCCAGGCGTGGCTGTACAAGGTCTCTGGAGGTGTGCTGCGGTGTCCTTGGTCTTTTTGCCAGGTGGGCCCTGTGCATGGTGGACTGTGGTGTCCTTGGTGCTCTGGTGTCTTACTATCGTGGGCAGCATTGACTTTTTTCTGGAATTTGTGCTGCATTTGCTTTTCTGTGGAACCAGACCAGTTGGGTTGTTTGAAGACTAGGCCGGCAGCCTTGCATGGTGGGTTGTTGTGCCCTGTGTGCTTTGGTGCCTTACTATTGTGGCCAACATTCACTTTTTTTTCCCGGAATTTGTGCTGCATTGGCTTTTCTGTGAGATCAGACCAGACAGGCTGGTGTTTTGTACCTGTGGGCATGTGGACTAAGAAAGTCCAAACTTGTTTTATCATTAAAATTCTCACTCCACATCAGTGCCTGATCTTAGTTATGCTCATGTAGCAGATAATGGTCATTTCAAAAACCTAATAAATTGTAAAAGTGTTTTATTTTTTAGTAAATACTCTGTCATCATCAAGCGCTCTTTGCATCAATTTAACACACTGAGTACTGTTTAACTTTACTCCTCTACGCCTGATTTATAAGCCCACTCCCCAAGGTTATCCAGAGGAGGATAGGCTTCCTTTTGTGTATGGTTCCTTTCAAGTTTTCTTCTTCTCGTCATCACAGGGAGTTGTTTCTTGTCATTGTTGCCTCTGGCTTGCTCATTAAATCTGCATCTATATTTATGTAAAGCTGTGTTGTAACACTAGGTAGGGGTATAACACTGTCTAAACTTGCCATACCAATAAAGATTCAAATGAATATAAATGAACGGTGCCAACTTCGTGCTCATGTTGCAAAATTCTGTTGAATTTGAATTTTGTGCACGGTTTCACATGCACAAATACAACAATGCATTTGTTAAAGTTGACACACGTTATACGTTATCTTATCATTACAGAAATGGGCTTTGAAGCTTAAGCCAGAAAGACTGTCTAAGCTAGACTGTCTTGCTTGGCTGCAGTGTTTCATCTCCCTGCATTCAATGATTTTACAGTAAGGTCTCTAGTCTAGTGTTGAGATGGTATTATGAAGTGACTAATCATAATCATGACTAACAGACTTTCAACAGTAAGACAAAGACACCTTCAGTACACCTTCATATCTGTATCATTTGGTCATGTTACAACAACAAACATAAATGTATTTTTATTGGGATTTTATATGGTAGTCCAAAACAAAGAGGTGCAAAATTGTGAAGTGAAAGGAAAATGATAAATGGTTTTAATATTTACAAATACAAATCTGAATACCTGATGCCCTTTGATCCCTAACTAACATCCAGTGGAACCAATTGTTCTTCAGAAGTCACCTAATTAGTAAATAGAGTCCACATGTGTGAAATAATCTCAGTATGAATGCAGCTGTTCTGTGAAGCCCTCAGAGGTTTATTAGACAACATTAGTGAACAAACAGCATCATGAAGCCCAAAGAACACACCAGACAGGTCAGGCATAAAGTTGTGGAGAAGTTTGAATCAGGGTTAGGTTATTAAAAAATATCCCAGGCTTTAAACATCTCACGGGGCGCTGTTCAATCCATCATCATTCGAAAATGGAAAGCATGTGGCACAACTGCAAACCTACCAAGACATCGCTATCCACCTAAACTGACAGGCCAAGAAGGAGAGCATTAATCAGATAAGCAGCCAAGAGGCCCAGGGTAACTCTAGAGGAGCTGCAGAGATCCATAGCTCAGGTGGGAGAATCTGTCCACAGGACAACTATTAGTTGTACTGTATATTCTACAAATCTGCCCTTTACGGAAGAATAGCAAGAAGAAAGCCATTGTTGAAAGAAAGTCATAAGAAGTCCCATTCGCAGTTTGCGACAAGCCACGTGGGGGACACAACAAACATGGAGAAGGTCAGATAAGAAATTGAACTTTTTTGGCTTA
This sequence comes from Clarias fuscus, assembly GCA_030347435.1. Classification (NCBI taxonomy): domain Eukaryota; kingdom Metazoa; phylum Chordata; class Actinopteri; order Siluriformes; family Clariidae; genus Clarias; species Clarias fuscus. The sequence goes on along the minus strand of CM059206.1, from coordinate 11,869,959 downwards.
AATGCAAAACCTTATGTGCTATGGGAAACTAACAGTGCGCATGGTGGTGGCAGCATCATGGTGTGAAGATACTTTTGTTCAGCAGGGTTAGGGAAGCTGGTCAGAGTTGATGTGAAGAGGGATGGAGCCAATGACATGGCAATCTTGTTAGAGTCTGCAAAAGACTTGAGACTGAGACGGAGGTTCACCTTCCAGCAGGACAACAACCCTAAACATACAGCCAGAACTACAATGGAATGATTTGATCGAAACCATTCCACTGTAGCTGGACGGAAAATGATAAGAACCATGTTTCGCTGTAATTGCAGTGAACGATGGTTTTACAAAGTATTTATCACATAAAATCTTGATAAAATACATTTACATTTCCTTTGGGAGGACTTTGTAAAGATTTGGGGCAAATGTCTCCCTCTGGTGGCGGAATTAAACTTTTTCATTACAGTAGCTAGTAAAAGACATCCAGTGGCCAGATTGGAAATAGTTAATGCTTTTTCTAACAAGTTAGAAAGATAGTACAGCAATCAGAAATATTACATATAGGAACAAATACTTAACACGTTTATTATAATCAAAGCCTAGTTTATTGGTACAGTATACACTTTATGTAAGTGGAAACCAGAGCACCTTGAGGAACCCCATCAAATATGGGGAGAACATACAAATTCCATGCATGCACACCATAGACAAGATTCAAACCTCAAACCAAGGTTAAAACCCTGGAGACGCGTGTAGACAATGTTTACCACTATGCCACAACATTAATATTCTTCCATATTTTCATAGTGATAATAATCCATAACAATAATTGAGCTTTTGTAATATGCAGGCAGTTCATTCACACCACAACTAAAGGTAGTCAGGCACTCTGGTATGTGGCATTTTTGTTTTTATATAAACTGACATAAATGAAAAACACACATACTATTATTTGTTTCCTCGTTTTCAGATTATAATATGCTTGTCTTTAAACATGTCTTAAAGTGCAAACTTCAAAGGAAATTCTGTTTTTTTTTTGTTTGTTTGACAAGGGTGGTCTGTGCCAAATAAGTAAGAATCCTGAAATACTGCTTTCTCCTGGTTTTTTTGTTGTTGTTGTTTGTTTTATTATTATTATTATTTTTTACATAATTATGATTTAATTATTCTAGAATAATATAACATAATAATAATAATAATAATTAATAATATTAAAGGACTCATGACCTGGTCTGCATGGGTTTTATAAAAAAAAATTAAATTGAGAACCCTCTCATTCTATACCAAGGCAAGTTGTTGCTAAAGACAAGTCAAGAAGTTACTTATAATGTATATTACATTAAAAAAAAAAAATCATTTCAGAGTATAAGTTTTATCATAAAATTATGGGCGTCTGTTTACCTCTTGTACAGTATATGTGTGTGGACTTGTCTGAGTTTTTCAGCTGCTCAGATTTGACCTATAAATAGAGGCAGATGAAAATATTCTCCTGTCAGGATGTCATCAGAGAAAAATATTATCATTAGTCCCAAATGTAATTCAGGTCACTGGCATTTTTATTGGTAATAAAGAATGCTATATCAGAGTGACGTGACAACCTATTACACTGCTGTCATATAAATAGTACCAGAACACTACTTTACTGGCATAATGCAGCAATATAAGGTCTAATAACACTGATCAATAGAAAAATAAAAAATAAAAAATCTATATCTAGCGGCATTGTGGTTTAGTGGTTAGCCCTGTCGCCTAGCACCTCCAGGCTCCGGGTTCAATTCCCGGCCAGGGTCGATTCCCTGCCCTGTTTCCTGACAGTGGTGAGACCAGCGAAAAAGAGGAGAATTATGGATGCAGTGATAGAGGCCCTAAATAAATATATACATACTAAATACTATCTATTTTTATTTTTTACATTGAACGGGGTCTTCTGCATGGGAATGTCACATACATCATGGCCAGGAAAAATATAAAAACATTCATCGGGTTCATACAGAGAACCTTAAGTCACCATATATATATATATATATACTGTATATATGGTATATATGGTATATATATATATATATATATATATATATACACACACTGTATATATGTATATATATATATATATATATATATATATATATATATATATATATATATATATATATATATATATATACACACACACACACACACACCACACAGCTGGTGTAATGTGCACTCACTACCACTGGGTGGCAGTATAAACTCAGCAGCTCATTTGTAACTTTTGACATGGTGACAGCATGGCAAATAAAACTAATAAGGTCTACTAAAACAGAATAAAGAGTGATTTATATTTTTCTAACATTGTTTTCAAAAACATAATAATTGATACCATATCACTATAATTATTACTACCTAACATGTTGTAAAGCTTATTGTGTATTCATTGTTTTACACCATTGTGTTTCTATTAACAGATTCCAACATTCTCTTCTTATTTGCGGATGAAGTTTGAAGAAGAGGTCATTATTTGTCACATATACACTACAGCACAGTGAAATTCTTTTCTCCACATATCCCAGCATGTTAGGAATCTGGGGTCAGAGCACAGGATGAGCCATGAAACAGGATGATAGAGTTAAGGGCCTTGCTGAACAGTGGCAGCTTGGTGGAACCGGGGCTTGAAAAAACGGTGCGTCTGATCTACCACTGAGCTACCACTCCCCCATAGTTTGTCAATGTTTAATGTGCATCACCATAAACTGGGGGTCTGTTCACCTGGGAACATAAGATTTTGGGCTTTAAGTCCACTGATGCACACTGAGTTGTCTAACTAGTTCAAATGAAATATCTCATGCTTTTCCCTCTGGGGTGCCATGAACACACTCTATACCACTTACAGTATACCTACAGTATATAATATTAGGAGCGGCCTCCTAAAAAGCACCACCAGCCATAATTGAATTTGTTTTGCCAACTTTCCACATGACTGTTTGTTATCACTCAAGGCACATTGTCTGTTTTTTGGATTTTGGATTTTTTTTGCACTTTCATTAAATGTATTTCCTTCTTTGTTAGATTAACTAAGATTAACAAATGACACTCTTTTCCTTCCTTTCTATAATCTGTAAAGATATAGACTAATCTTTAAAAACCTTTCTCCCAATTAAAATTCCTCATGTGTTACTCCTTTTTAAAGTACATACTTTACAGCAGAATCACCGGGACTGTATTTTACCTCTAGATAATGATGGTAAATCCAGATGGCCGTATTACTATCTCACCAAGTTAATCAGTTCTGCATCTCAACAACATCCACTGGATCGGCTGCTTGATTTTGTCTGTGATGACCATATGGTGCTTTACTTCATCTAAATAACAAGAATCCTCACATCTAGTGATGGACTTGTTAACCTTTTGCTATTTTTGACTAATTACTTTCTCTCCATACAACAGTTTCCTTTCGGGTAAAGTAATTCAGATAAATACGACAATCTGTGGTTTACCTGTGGTTCTATAAACAAATCTTAAAATATACAATGAATTATTAGCCCTCTGCATAATTACTGATTGTTAAAGTCTTTGTGCCTCACCTAAAGGCTCATCAACCGAGCAAGACGTAAACTGTATTTTAGTACAGTACACAAAACCTTAAAACATAAACATATATATTTTTAACTCGTTTTGAAACAAAATGCCAAATATAATTGTACTAAACTGAGGTTGTGATATGAAACATGTTACTCATTTGCTTTTCTATGGTTCTGAGAAATAACAGATCTCTGACCTAATTTGTGAACTGTGATTAATTGCCACCCTGCTAATTAGAAATTTCTGGTTTATCCATCCTGTCATTCTAATGAATATTCCCTGTCTCTCTTGATCTCCTTCTCTTATTTATTTATGGTATATATGATCATATACTGTAGTTTGACATATAGTTTGATGGATCTTCTTCATTCTGCATACAGTACAGTATATTACTACTTGAACATAATACAAGATCCTCCCATAAGATTTCTCGTTGCTTAAGGATTAAATAATGATTATCACTTTTCTTGTCGTCAACACATCAGAGCATATTTAGAGGTTAGGAACGTCACAGAATTTGCTGTCTACAGAATTCATAATTATTCAATATTTAATGGAATCTTAAAAATTTAATAGTCAAGACCAAGTAATTTTTAGGTCTTGGAAATTCTTGACGAATGAATCGCACCCACTTTCCTTCTGTGACTCTTCAGAATAAATGTATATTTAAACACACTACCGAAGTACAAGACACACTTTGTTGGATTGACTGTCATTTAAATAGTCATCCAAATGAACAAAGTGTATCCTGTTAAACTTTTACAAGGTTTAATAACTGCTCACATATAGTACGAAATCAAATACGTCAGAAATATTTCATATAGTTGAACGGCTGGCTTTGTGGGTTAGCCACAGATGTAATGAGCTGGTTTCTACCATCAGACCCATAGTGGGTGACTCAGAAGCACTCTTTGTTGGTTCTAAAAATCTCTAAACTACTCCCGTACCCGTACAGGCAGAATAAATCCTTCAGCAAATTAGTAAGAGTCTTGACATCTGAAGTGTCTGAACATTTGCAACAAACATGAATTATAGAAAGCTTCATAACTGTTTTTTGTTTTTGTTTTTTTTTGTTGTTACATGGATTACATGCATTAAGCATGTACATTCATTCATGCATTTATTGTTTATACCACTTATTCTGCATAGGGACTCAGAGGCCTGTATCCTATCCCAGGAAACTCTGGGCACAAAACAAGGAACACCCTGGATAGGGTGCCAACCCATCGCAGTGCACACACACACACACGCACACACACACGCACACACACACACACACACACACACGCACACACACACACACACACACGCACACACACACACACACACACACACACACACACACACACACACACACACACACACACACACACACACACACTATGGGCATTTGGAACCTACCCTGAGTGTGTGAAGTCTTTGGACTATAGGAGTAAACTGGGTTATGTGAAGGAAACAAGGCAAGCACAGGGAGAAATGCAGACTCCACACACCCAGACCAGAGGCAAGTTTCAAACCCCAAACCTGGTGGTATGAAGCAACAGTGTGCCATCATTCTCATTTCAAATCCTTTACATTTCATTTTGTAGTGCTTGTAAGAATGCACATTGTAACAAATCAGCATAAATAATATAACATTTACATTTATCCTCTATAAGCAAGTCAGACATTTTTTTCCAAGCCAGAAATACTAATTCACAATTTTTACATTTAAAATGTGAACCCCTGCTTTTACTTACATGTTTGTAACACATTAATTCTGACTGCTCCCTTAGACTAAAAAAAAAAAAAAAGTATCTCGGTTGGCTTGCATAACTAAATGATTGTTGGCATGAAATTCTGTTTCAATAGAAAAAATAAATAAATATGAATGCTGTAACAAGACCAGCAGTTCATTTTTCTTTCCACATTCTAGCTTGCCACTATGATCACCCGAATCATTGTACTCTTTGTTAACATACTGAATAAATGCTTTGTTCTTTAGGTGTTAGGGGAAAAAAGAGACCACTGTCCTCTGTGTGTGTCAGGCTTCATCTCGCCCAAACGGGCATTGTGTTGAAATCATGTGACTGGCATTCATCTCTCACAACAGCATATAACAGACTAATACAACTACTGGACGTCAAGTCATGAGACACCAGCTGGGACATTTTAGTAAATTATTGTTCATCATTCATTAACTATTTTAGAAAACCTAATTATTTATTACACCAACATACACACAGTATACAGTTTTTTATTTCATTCTAAAAAATCACTTGATATTCTCACTGACAAAATCCACAAGTACAGCCCTGAGCTTCAATACAATTGCCTAGTTAAATCAAGCCAATTGAGACATATTAATTATTATTTCAACTTGCCTCAGATAAAAATAGCTTTACATTTGGAAAGATTGCACAGTGTGGTAACAGGTATAAAAATTAAAAAAATTTTTTTTTTTTAAACAGGTATAAAAATTATGATTTACTGCAATACAGCTGCAAATGAAGAAGCCATAAACTTAAAAACAATTTAATTAACAGCCACAAGTCATTACTGTCAGGGGATACCGCTAGAGGGCGCCAAAGCGCCCACAGACTCCATTTTGTTTTCTTTTGTTTGAATTTGTAGTTTATGTTGGACTCGATTCCCCAGAATGCACCTCGGTCAGGTGATGTGGCGCTCACCTGAACCGAGGTTGCTCATTAGTTTGGTTATAAATGTTCTTGAGTTGAGTTAGGTCTTGTCTTGCATCTGTTCGTTTAGGGTTACTGTTTGTTTTGGTTTGTTGTTCAGCTCTGTGTTCTCCTAGTTCTGTGTGTTCTCCTAGTTCTGTGTCTTCTCCTGGCTTCGTGTTCTCCTAGCCTTTGTCTGTCTCCTAGCCTGTCTGTCTCTCAGTCTGTTTGTAACCCCTAGTCTGTGTAGCTCCATGTTTAGTTTATCCCTGGTTTTAGTTCATGTTCTGTTCCTTTTGTTCCCTGTTTTCTGTTCATTAAAAGACTTTTGTTCACATCACCTCTGCCATTATGCCTTTCTGTCAGTCCGCAAACAGTACCCGTGACAATTACAACCTGAATCACTATTAAATAAAGTCTTAAATTAATTATTTTAGGTGATATTTCTCTACATCATTATATTCTACATGAAATAAAAATGGCACAGGAATTTCATTACTTGGATAAGGTTGATTTAATAGCCAGTAAATATAAATTATTTACACTGTTGTCACAACATATTATCCATGATTTGATTGCAGAGTGAAAAAACATAAATACCAAATGTCATACTAAGATAGTAAAAGTTTGTGTAAAATTTGCAATCATCTAAATGACCTTTGAAGATCTCTAAATACCTGTATACAGTAAGGTCAGGGCAGGTGACACATTTTCCTTGGAAGACTCACATCTTTTTTTTTATTCTCTCTCCTCTCTGTCTTTTACAAATTCCCCCTGGAGATTACAAAAAAACACATTCTGTAAATCTGGTAATAAGATTATAATAAAAAGATGTGTCTTCCACGGAAAATGTGTCACCTGCCTGAACCTGTCTCTTAAAACAAAACCATACAAAAAACAAACAAAAAATCCATCTAAAAACCTCTGTAGTCCAACTTGGGACCCAGGAGGCCAATGGCAACCATTGGAGGGCAATGGTGACGAACCATTTTTGAATTTTAGAACCTCTGGTCAACACTCACACGCTCATTCACACACTATAGGCAATTTGGAAACACCAATTAGCCTAATCTGCATGTCTTTGGATTGTGGGAGGAAACCCAGCAAGTACAGGGAGAACATGCAAAATCCATGGACACAATCCTGACTTGGGATTTGAACCTGAGACCTGGAGGTGCAAGGCTACAGTGCTAACGACTAAGCCACCATGCCACCAATAATGAATAATAATATTTTTAGAAAAAAAAAAATAGAAAATGAAATGGCTTCTGTAAAGGTTTGTTCAAATCCCCATTAATAGTTTAGGATAGTTGCAGACATTTCGCAAGTTGTTCTCAAACGACATCGTAAAACATCACCCCAGGCTGAGATCCCGACCTCCCAGTCCCAGCTGTATAAAAAAACATTCCCACAGCTTAATGTGGCCACTGCCATGTCTGACTGTAGAAATGGTATTGATGAGGTGATGCGCAATGCCAGATTTTATCCACAAATGGAGTAAGCACTTGTGTGATCAGATCAGAGGATTTTGAGTCTCATGATCTGAAAGTCCTGCATGAGCCTTTTGGCAAACTCCCAGCCAGCTGTTATGTCCCTTTTAATGAGAAATGTCTTCTGTCTGGCCACTTTAGCAGAGACCTGATTGGTGAAGTGCTGCAGTGATGGTTCTGTAATGCTCTCCCATCTTCACAATGGAACTCAGGATCTTATTTATAGTGATCCTTGGGATTTTTGTCCGACCATGTACAGATTACTCAGTTTGACTGGGTGGACAGAATGGGAAGACTGTAGGTTGTTCCAAATTTCTTATATTTAAGAATGATGGAGGCTATTGTGATTTTTTTTCTGTATTCTTCCCTTGGACATAATCCTGCCTCACAGGCCTACAGATAGTTCTCTCGAACTCATGGCTTTGTTTTCACTTTGACATACACTCACACACTGTGAAATGTTATATAGACAGGTGTGTGCCTTTACTAATTATGTCCAGTGAATTCAATTAGGCATAGGAGGACTCTTAAAGGCTATGGATTACTGATCGGAAGAAGAGGTTCAAGCCCCAGCACCACCAGGCTTCCACTGTTGAGCCCTTGAGCTCAACAAAAATGGTCTGAAGAATTATTTAAATTAAATATTTTACTCATTCCCTATCTCGCTTATCCTGTACAGGGTTGTAGGTGGCCCGGAAGCTGTGAGTGTGACCGGCTGGATCACAGAGAGTGTCTTCAGAGTACCCGCAGGAAGCCCAAGCACAGGGAAAACATATAAACTCTGCTCACACCACAAACAGTCCTGATAGCAGGAGGTACCCCACAACATGCATACACCACATACACTATTCAAGGGAATCAAACCGTCGACCCTGGTGGGAATTTAACCTAAAAGTATTTGGCCAAAACTGTTAATTATTTATTTCAGATGTTTCAATCAGGCCCCTTATTTTAATGCTTAATGCTTCAGAATGCCACATCAATTTGGACAATACTATGCTTCCAACTTTGTGGAAACAGTTTTTATTCCAACATGACTGAGTCCCAGTGAACAAAGCAAAGACTATATGTTTGATGTTGACTGGCCAACACACAGACCTGTGACCTTAATCCCACTGAGCACCTTTGGGATGAACTGAAATGGAAGTTGCGAACCAGACCTTCTTATCCAACATCAGTGCCAAACCTCACACAGTAAATGCACTATGGAATGAATGTCCATTTAAAAAATCCATTTTAAAATGTATATATATTTGTGCACAATGACACTGCAGTCTTCATGTAGTATATAGACTATTCAGTACATCAGTATACAGTACAGACCAAAAGTTTGGACACACCTTCTCATTCAAAGCGTTTTCTTTATTGTGTTCTTTAGCCCAAACAAGTCTCTTCTGCTTGTTGTCTGTCCTTAGCAGTGGTTTCCTAGCAGATATTCTACCATGAAGGCCTGATTCACACAGTCTCCTCTTAACAGTTGTTCTAGAGATGTGTCTGCTGCTAGAACTCTGTGTGGCATTGACCTGCTCTCTGATCTGAGCTGCTGTTAACCTGCGATTTCTGAGGCCGGTGACTCGGATGAACTTATCCTCCGCAGCAGAGGTGACTCTTGGTCTTCCTTTCCTGGGGCGGACCGCATGTGAGCCAGTTTCTTTGTAGCGGTTGATGGTCTTTCGTGACTGCACTTGGGGACACTTTCAAAGTTTTCCCAATTTGAAAACTTGGACTGACTGACCTTCATTTCTTAAAGTAATGATGGCCACTTGTTTTTTTTTTTCTTCACTTAGCTGCTTTTTTCTTGCCATAATACAAATTCAACCTCTTTGAATGAGAAGGTATGTCCAAACTTTTGGTCTGTACTATATATATATATATATATATATATATATATATATATATAGATATGTGTGTGTGTGTGTGTGTGTGTGTGTGTGTGAAATGCCATTCAGTGTTTTATTAGGAATGCCTCACTAACTAACCCAGAAATCTTCATTTACTTTTCTTACATTAGCTAATATGGCTAATAAATTAGGGCTGAACCCTAAATACTCTTCCCGTAAGGTGTTTAGTGCACTCGCTACGACACTGAACTCACCAAGACACGCCCTACAGAGTGCACCTACGTAGGTAGTTAAGGGTATATTTGGGCGTGCTTTATTTCCATATCCGCCATTTTGGAGGAAAGTTTGGCTTTTCTGGCGGCAGGAGAGAGAGGAGCGCGGAGGCGGGGCAGAGCCCGAGAAGTTTGTCACAGGACCGTGTAGCGCTCCATGGAGAGAGCACAGGCGGATCTGTCAGGACGAGTAATTTAAAGGGGCGAAAAACTTTCCGCGGCTTACTTACTGTACAGAGAAGTTTGGCACGAATGAGTTTAATTTTTGCTAGTGCGTTTTGAACAGTTCTCTATTCGGACATCACTGGGACGTTACTCTTTGAATGGTTGAAATGCAAGTTTTTGTAAGCTTTACACTGAGTGTTTGAACAAATCCTGATCCTTGGATGCGATCATGCCGGTGAGAAAGAAAGGTGAGATTGCAGGCATAATGAACATCGTCATACTTGCATGCATATCTGTGCATCTTTAGTTTATCTGTCTGTAAATTACATTGGATTGAACTCTACTTCACTAAGAATAATAAATAATAATTGCAGTTCTACTTCAATATGAATAGTCACAGTGTGTAGCACAATGTATGTGTACCTGTGAGTCTTTTATCTTGTTACTAAAATTAATGATACAATGTATATACACATACTGGGCACTTTGTTAGGAACACTTATACACCTGCATGTTTATGCCATTAACCAGTGAAACAGTCACGTGACAGAAGTGCAGTACATAAAAGCATGTTCATCCAGGTTAAGAGCAAAATGGGGAAAATGTGTTCCTTTTGTGAAAAAGTGAGTTTGACTCTTCTGCTGGACGGATTGCTTTGAGTCGTTCAGAAACTGATTATCTGGAGACACTGTTGCCTTACACCTCAAGGGTCGAGGGTTTGATTCCCACCTCAGGTTTGTGTGTGCATGGAGTTGGCATGTCCTCCTCCAGGTTTCCTCCAGGTACTCCGGCATCCTCCCAGATTAGGTTCATTGGTGTTCCCAAATTGTCTGTGTGAGTCCTGTACCCCGCCTCGTGCCCAAAGTCCCCTGGGATAATCTCCAGGCTCCCTGCGACCCTGTATACAGAATAAAGCGGTATACCCAATGAGTGAGTGATAAACTGCTGATCCTGTTTAGATTCCCGTTCATAATTCTCCCTAGAGTTTTAAAGTATACTTGTGTAAAGAAGTATACAAACATCTATTGAGTGGTGGTTCTGCAGGCGGAAGCTTATTAATAAGAGTTCACAGGCTTGCTTGAGTTTACAGGAAGGCTATAGTAACTCAAGAATCCACATTTTTCAGATCAGAATAGCATGTCAGAGCACACAACATCATAGCAATGAGGCAGATGGGGTACACCAGCAGAAGACCATGCCAGGTTCCACTCCTTTCAGCCAAGAACAGGTTGAACAGTTGAACATTGGGGGGGAAAAAAAGTAACCAGATGGTAAGGTCAGATCTAGGCATCAACAGCAAGAATGCATGGACAGTACCTGCCTTGTGTCAGTAGATCAGGTGGTGATGGTGGTGTAGTGGTGTGAGGAATGTGTTTTGGCACACGTGTGTCCCTTCATACAAATCAAGGCGACTACCTGGGTATTGTTGCTGGACACGTACAGAAACAGTCAAACGTTTGGTATGGATTTATTTTCTACATTCTAGATCAGTGTTGGATTTTTTCTTTCAAAATTATGAAATAACACATATGCCATTAGGTAATTAAATAACAGCAACAAGCAAACCAGTTGTTATTTTAAGAAACAAAGATCAGCTGTTCTGGAATAGATCTGGCAAGAACAGTAATGTCAAGTGCATTTGCAAAACCCATCAAACACCATGATGAAACTGGCTCTCATGAAGAGCATCCCAAGACTTAAAGCATGACTTATCAAAACTTATCTCTGCTGCAGAGGAGAAGTTCATATAGAGTTACTATCCTTAAAAATCACCAATTAACAAGCAGCACCTCAGATTAGAGCTGTTATGAAGGTTTTACAGAGCATAAGTAACAGACACATCTCAATATAAACTGTTCGAAGGAGATTATTGTATATTTTGGATTGGACACCTTCAGCATTGTTTTACAATGTAGAAGGAAAGTTAGAAGGTGTGTCCAAACGTTTGACACACAACATAAGTGATTTCTAACTGCTCTCTTGAACAAAACAATGACTTCAGTGTGCCTCAGTAATCAGATCCGAGTCCAGCGGCGTGTGTTAGAATGGTAGATTTGCTCCATTAATATGCAGGAAAATCTGCACCAATCATGTCTGCATGGACCAGACTCTAAAGAAAATGTTTTGACCAACCTGTGAACCCGTACTATGAAACAAAACCTCTAGTTTCTGTCCAGTGTGATGGTTTTGCAGTGTTATTATGGTATAGATAGGATACTTATAGATGGAATACTTTTGCAAACCTTTGCCCCAGACCGTAAATTATGTCATGGTTTGTGTATTTCCTGCCTCTGTTTCTGAGCTTTTTTCATTCGAACATTTCAGATACACAGCGAGCGCTGAAACTGCTTGAAGAATACAGGGCAAAACTCAACCTGGCTGAAGATGCCCAGCTTCGACTCTCCATCGACAGGGTTATCAGCGTATTTCAGAGCTCGCTCTTCCATGCCTTGATAGGTGAGCATTTGTGTGACGGAATTAAAGAGAAATCCGCTGTTATGCTGTTATTGTTTTTTGCATGGAAAGAAATGGTGAAACAGGTTTGACCTTACCACTGCATATTTCACACACTCAGCAGCTGGTTTCAGCAATGTCAACTATTTTCCCCCCCACCTGCAGCAGGTATTTGCGTTCAGTGTTCGAGATGGCTTTAGGATTTGCTCTCAAGGCTTTAGAGCAGTGGTGAAAGATGGAGGGAGAAATGAAAATCCAAAACAAATGTCAGTAATATTCCTTTCTTTTTGTCAAAAAATTATTAAAGAAGGTTCCGTTTCACTTTTAGGCGTTGCTTGCTCATGTTAAATGAAGTCAGTAAAACTGCCCAGTAGGTAACTAAAATAATCCGACAGAAGATGGTATGGAACGCTGAATAATTAACATTATAATTTCAAGTTTATGAAGGTAGTGTTGCTTTTTATTCCTAAAAATGTTAGTAAAAATACATATAAGTGTGGAAATAACTGCGATAGATTGGCACCCTGTCCAGGGTGTACCCTGCCTTGTGCCCTAAGTCTCCTGGGATAGGCTCCAGGCGCCCCCGCGAACCTCTACCCAGGATAAAGCAGTATAGATGATGAGTGAGTGAGTATGGAAATAACCTATTTACTGTATGCAATAGTTAGAACTTTTAAATGCTTATCTAATGTAAAATATTATTTTTAGTAGGGATAAAATGTTAAGATTTTACAGCATTTTGGTCTAATCATGCTCTTTCTTCTTTTCTACTATGACCGTAAAAATATCTGCGTAATATTGACAAACTCTCTGTTCTTAAATTATGTTTTGTTGTCACATGTATTGGCCCATCTCTGTTACACGGTGCTGTTTTGGTGAGCACAAAGGTCATTCTTTTTCTAATATGAACTAGCATGTGCCTGATATACAATCTCTGTATATTCTATTGGATTATAGAAAACAAGATTAAAAAATCGTAGATTTCAAAACCTTCAGGAAAATTGTCAACTCAAAGGTGCCCAGGGATTTGAATCTAGAAGTTTTTTTAAACAGTTTCGAGCTACTCAAATTGGTCTTTACAAACGAAATGTAGAAATTTAAACTGTTATGTAGAAAGACAACAATCTAAAGTAAGTGTGTATGTGAATCAGAAATTTAGAGTTCAACCAGCAGTGCTTAAATATAACTCTAGGTTTCCTCCCACAGTCAGCATTTCTGAGTTGCCCACAGGGTATGATTGGTGTGTGAGAGAGTGTTTGTGTGTGTGTGTGTGTGTGTGTGTGTGTGTGTGTGTGTGCCCTCCTATGGGTTGGCTCCCTATCTAGGGTGTCTCCTGTCCAGGCTCCAGGCCCCTACAATACACAGGATAGGCAGTATCGAAAATGCAAGAATAAATGTTTAAATAATATTATGGTAATATAATGTTAAGGATTGGTAATATAATTATAAGTATTAATATTACTGATAATGTTAATGATGGCTTTTTTTAAATTATTTTTTTTAGACAATTTGAGCTTGCTCTCTTTAGACTAAGGTGATACACAACAAACTCTTCACACAAGAAATAAAAGACCCCGCCCACCAGATGCTTAGTTGAAAGCATGTCTGTTCTAAAATTACATTACACTACCTGGCCAACTTTTTTTTTTTTTTTCCAGAAAAGAATAAACATTGACTCTCTGTCTGTTCTGGGAGTTGAACCCACAACCTGTCAGTAACTAGCACAGAGTGGGTTACTGGCAAGTGAAAGTGGTCAGGTCTGTACCTTATTTCCAAGCAGCAGAGCATTTGGCCCAGTTTACTTCCTTGAGTATTGTTCTGTTCTTTGTAGAGGGATATTTGGAACTGTGCACTATGGCACTCAGTGTGGAAATGAATTTCTTTCTAGTTTTGGGTTCTTACAGTCTTTGGTTTGTTAATATATCAGATTAGGGTTAGATTAACATCTGTGTTAGTATTGTATTATTGTTATTAAGATCTTTTTTGGCGGCTTAGTGCTTAGATCTGTCGCCTCACACCTTCAGTGTTAAGGGGTTTAAGGTTCACCTCTGGTCCGTGTGTGGAGTTTGTAGAGCTGCGGAAAAATCGATTCAGTTACAATGTGCAAATCTTTTGCATGGTGATTCACATATCGCCATACTGAATCAAAAAACAAAAAAAAACAACAAAAAAAATATCGATCAGCCTCAGATGTAAACTATTCTGAACCGAGTGCACAAACTTGTGAGTGCCGCAACAGAAACTTGTTTTCTGTTTTGTTTTCCACATTATTAAAGATTTCATGCATTGAAAGCTTTACTCCCAAACCCACTCAATACATGCACTTACACCAGTCTCAAAACACAGTGACTGCAAATTTTAGCCGAAATTTGAATGCATTAGAAGCCGGGAACAGAAGTAGCACACGCCCGCGTGTTTGCAGCCATTCAACCTGCGCGCTCACTGTCAAGTTAAGTTTGGAGGCATTTGAGGCGGCAATCCTACAGGTGGTGCACTCTGAACTATTTACACATTTTCATGCGTGAGTTCTTTACCAAGTTTGTTTAAAAATACTAATTATAGCGGAGGACTGTGATACATGCTGCTCAGTAAAATTGCTTTTTAAATATAAACAAATGCTATAAGGAATGGGCTCCTGTACATATAAACCTTTTTAAAGGTTTAAAATTGTAACAAAAAATGTAATAACGAATATGTAATATCGAACCCTTGCTTTAGGGGTTTCCTCCGGATTCTCCGGTTTCCTTACACAGTCCAAAGGTATGCTTCGTAGCCTAATCCGCTTGTCCATTCATTGCCTATGAATGGATGTGTGAGTGCACGTGCCTGTACTGTATGTTAGGTTAGGGTCTTCAGCAAGTTCTCTTCTTTGTATAGGACTGACTCCTGAAATAAATTCATAGGTTATTGTAGGTCATCATTAGGAATAGAATATAGACATGCTATTATTTTGAGTTATGTCACAGTGGTGCAGTGGGTGGTTTTAAGAGAGCCATGGGTCCAGGGTCCTCACTTTAATCCTGAGCTTGAAACATGATTGTATATGTGGTGTATTCTCTTCATTTCTTTAATGACTTTCCTCTCAGTTCTCTGCAAACATGCTTTTATGTGGATCCGCGACACCCGGCTCATCCTAGAATGTGTGTGTGCATTTTATGTCTTTGTATGTAGGTGTACGTGAGTGTGTGAGTGTTTGTGTTGTCCTGTAATGGAGTAGCGTCCCATCCGGGGTGTGTTTCTACCTCTTGGCCAATATTCCTAGAATAGACCCTGGATAAACCACAGCCTCAATCAGGATAGAGCAATTACTGGAGACAAATTCAGATTTTGAATCGAGGAATTGTATTTGTCGTTGTGTGTTGCTTTATGGCTTTATGCTGCATTAATAAACCATAAGTAAACAATATAAACAATAAATATATGTTAAATAAAACTGTAATAAAATAGACTTCATAGTAACACTCTACTAACACTTTGCTATTTTAAGTAAGCTTAACACACAAATGATATGCTCTGTCTGTGGGGATGTGTGTGTGTGTAAAGTAAGTAAGCTGAGCTGTTGAGGGATTTGTAGGACAGGATGTAGAGGCCTATCAGGTTGACTTTCCATAGAGTGAGCTATTAACTCCGAAAGTCACTTGGCTCTGTGAAGCACAGAGATTTTAACAGATTTTTAGGTGTATTAAAAAAGGTTATAGAAAATAGTTAGAATCTGAGACTTTAAAAAAGTGAAAATTTAGCCTGTTGGTATTGGATGTTTTAAAATGATTGTAATTTCCAGTATACAAAATCTCTATAATAAATTTACTGTAATTTTTTTAAATACTTTAAAATACTGCCACTGCTGGACCATCAAGCATGTCAACTGCTCAGCTTGGCTTTGATTTGAACTTGTTAGTCATTTAGCTGTGAATGACAACCATATGATTTAAATGTTAATCTACTGACATTGTGTGCCACTTCCAGCGAATGATCACATGAAAACAGAAAAAGCATTATGTTTTTAAATGTCTACACATGTAATTCATTAAAATGTTGTGTCATCCTTATTCTTTTAAAGTATAAATTATGTGATTAAATAGTTTAATGTTTGAATGCTGAATGTTTGACCAGCTCCTTATCATAAAATCCTTGCCTTATCTGGCATGCATTATTGGGTGCGTACATGTAATATTCCATTCGTCCATCTAGGAACTTCTGTAGTCCAATTAGGGCTCGTGAAGGCCAATGGTGACTATTGTACGATATTTATTCCCACTTTTGTATGACCATAGTAGGACCTCCGGTCAACATTCACGTTCACACAGTACAGGCAATTTGGGAATGACAATTAGCCTAATCTGCATGTCTGTGGTCTGTGAGAGAAAACAGGAGAACCTGGAGCAACCCCACCAAGCAGAAGAGAACATGCAAACTCCATGCACACGGATCCGATGAAGGAATTGAACCTTGGATCTTGAGGTGCTAAGTGCTGACCATTAAGCCATCATTCCGCCACATGTACTATTGAGCTGCTTATAATATTGCTTGCATTTATACATTACAACGATTTCAAATTAAATGATACTAAGTCAGAGATGCTGGGTGTAGGATCTAAATCAGCGTTGAAAGATACAGAAGGTAATTACTCGCCTGAGCATTGATGGCTGTGTCTTGCACTGTTCAACAGAAATGAACAGAGTTGACATCATTTTAGATAGCGCCCTGTCTTTTAATGTGCACATTATCAGTATCTCTGATCAGTTCAGTGTTTTTTCATCTGCATAACATTGCAAGTTTGCGTCGCTGTTTCTCTCAGTTGAACACTGAGGTCCTGGCCAACGCTCTTGCTGCATCTTGCATCGAGTACTGTAACTCTGTATTTATTTATTTCATTACTTATATTAGTGTATATGGATCACTGATTGACTAATTCTATTTTATTTTATTACTTTTTTTGCGGATCTTAGTTGTCTACTATTTTATTTCTTAATTCTTTATTAAACGTTATTTTTAGTGTGTTAGCTTTTATGTTCAGTGTAACGTGTCTTTGTGTATTTGAAAGGCACTTATGAGTAAAATGTATTATTATTATTATTATTATTATTATTATTAATAAAATCATACATTGTCATACACCTTAGGCAAACTCAGGTTTTC
The DNA here is from genome assembly GCA_030347435.1 of Clarias fuscus. Classification (NCBI taxonomy): domain Eukaryota; kingdom Metazoa; phylum Chordata; class Actinopteri; order Siluriformes; family Clariidae; genus Clarias; species Clarias fuscus. The sequence goes on along the minus strand of CM059206.1, from coordinate 11,852,404 downwards.
ACAATTCCTGACATTTAATCCTAGCAAACATTCCCAGTTTGGTCAGTTAGGATCACTACTTTTTTTATTTTACGTATGTGAAAGATTTATTTTAGTTTTTATTTCTTGCCTCACATTTCCATTGGGTCAGAAATTGACATACACTTAGACTGTTTTGGGTAATATTGCCTTTATATAGCTTAACTTGGGGCAAACATATCGGATAGCCTTCCACAAGCTTCTTAGAATATGTTGCTGGAATTTAAGCTTGTTCCTCCTGACAGTACTACTCTTCACTTGCACATTTTATTACTTTTACATTTTTTCACTTTTTAAGTTCTGCCCACATATTGTCTATTCTAATCATTTTGAAGCCATTGTGCCACACCTTTGAGGGGTCATTGTCTGTTTGGAAGAGCCATTTATGACCAAGGTTTAGCTTCCTGGCTGATGTCGTGGTATCTTGCTTCAGTATAACTAGATAATCTTCCTTCCTCATGTTGCCATCTATTTTGTAGCTAATCACCCCCTAACGTGATGCTGCCACCCCTGTGCTTCACGGTTGGCATGGTGTTCATTGGCTTGCAGGCTAAATTATCATTTCAGAGATGTGGAATTCATGCAGGTTTGAAAAGTCAGATGAACAAGAGGCTTACACTGAAAAAAGTGATATGAAGTGAAAATGCGTTGAATCTAGTCAAATGAATCTACAGGTTCTTAATACATAGTATAGTATAGTCTTTATTGTCATTGCAACAAGTACAACGAAATTTTAAGTGCCAATCGTCAATGCAAAAAAAAAAAACCCCACACACAGCATACATTCCATTATTGCACGATCCACAGTTGTATATATTATTTTGCATTAACTGCAGAAAAATGCATAATAATTTAATCTTATTGCACAATATTTGAACCTTTTTTTATTGCAGCATTAAGTAGATTTATTGCACCAGGATAAAAACTGTTTTTATATCTACTGGTTCTGGTTTGTAATGCTCTATACCTTCTGCCCGATGGCAGTAGAGCAAAAAGATTATGTCCCGGGTGTGAATTGTCCTTTACAATTTTATTGGCTAGTTTAAGGCAGCGGGAACTGTGTAAGTTTTCCAAGTTGATGAGAGGGCAGCCAATGATCTTCTGGGCAGTTGTAATGACCCTCTGCAATGCCGTTCTCTGGGCCACAGTGCAGCTGCTGTACCACACACATATGCAGTATGTTAGTATACTTTCAATGGAGCATCGATAAAAAGACACCAGCAGTCTCTGGGAGATGTTGTTCTTCCTGAGCATTCTCAGGAAGTGCAGTCTCTGCTGGGCCTTTTTCACCATCTCGGAGGTGTTTACGCCCCAACTCAGATCCTCCTCAACATGTACTCCCAAAAAGCGGAGTTACATATAACAACAAAGCAAATATAATTGTATCAATCATATTTCAAGACAAATGTAACTAATATTTTAAGCATAAATGTCATGTTCTATTTATTTATTTATTTATTTATTTATTTTTGCCTAGAGTAACATTTGCTCTCACAATCCAGATACATGTTGAAAATTATTTACACTCTGGAGCAGAGGTCTTAGCAGAGTTAAAAGCTTAAGAAATATCATAGACTGTGTTATTTATTTATTTATTTTTACTATTTATTTAATTTTTTTAGACTGCCCTGTAGCATAGTCACTTAAACGTTAACAACAATAAACAATTGAGCAAAGTAACTTTATTATATGTTTGTTATATATTTCTTATTATATATATAAATATGTGTAAATGTAATATTTAAACATTTAGAGATTTGGCAGATGCTCTTATCCAGATCAGGTTAAGGTTTATTTGTTTATTTAAATAAAGTAGTTCATTAAATTGCTCTGGGAAACATTATTGTATTCTTCTTTTTAAAATAAAATGTATTATAATTACTTTAATAAAGCCTGGGTGTGCCCTGATATAGGAGTATTTTGTAATATCACAGGGTTTCAGACTTCAGGCAGTCATGGACTAAAGTTTTTAAGTACTAAAAATAGTTGCTGCCAGTAGATTATTTTTATGTTCAACATTTTATGTTAATCTATATGTTGTTGTAAATGTTGGGCCTGTACGTCCTCAATGTGACACAAGGTGCATGCGTTTTGATGAAATCTAGAGCTGGGAAATGCGCAAACAGAAACAGTTCTGAGACCAGTTTAGAATTTCAGACCTGGTTCAATTTAATAGGACCCAATTAAAGACCTGTTTTTGTTTTCACATCTACGACCTGAAGTTTTTCAATCAGATGCTCTCTGTGTCACATTGAGGAAGTTTAGGAAATTTCTATTTATTTTCCATTAATTAATTTTAATGCCTTAAGGGTATAAAATTAATTGCAAACATGAATAGTGACAGCCCTAATTAAATATAAATTTACGATAATTATGCTATAATATTTAATAATATCACTTTCTTTCAGCTAATAATAATAATATTTAATTACTTTTAAGCATGTGAAAATTGAGAGACTAGGAAATATATGGCTGTAATTACTAAATGGCTAATGTACTATTTTTGTTAAACCCTTTTGAAATGAAGCTCAAATTCGACCCTTTAATCACATCTTGATTGCTTCATCTTAAATCAGTTGTGGTGTGTCTAGATGATGTATATTTTCTAATCTTTTTCTAGATATCCAGGAATTTTATGAACTGTCCATACAAGAGAAGCAGAACAAATTTACAGAGCCCATAAACCCAGCAGAGTCGTGTCCTGCTGCTACAAATTTTACATCCCAACCCAGTACTAATAAGGTAAGTAAGCATGGAAAAGATTAAAGTAAAGCAGTAAAGCCTTTATTTTGTCACATATACATTACAGCACAGTGAAATTCCTTCTTCGCATATCCCAGTGTAACTGGGGTCAGAGCGCAGGGTCAGCCATGGTACAGCGCCCCTGGAGCAGTTAGGGTTAAGGGCCTTGCTCAAGGGCCCAACAATGGCAACCTGGCTGAGCTGGGAATCGAACCGCCGATCTTCTGATCAGTAACTCAGTGCCTTAGCCCTCTACGGACAACTGAGAGAGGTGAAAGGATAGTGTTTTTTTTTTTTAATACTTCTTTGAGGTCAGAGAGCAGGAGAAAGAGAGGAGATGAGTGACGGAGGCAGAAAAGGTGCAGTATTTTTGTAAAGAAGTGCTTTTTTAATGGCAGCTGATCCACAGCGGGAGTGCTGGCATAGCTGGGGGCCGGTGTGGCAGAGGTCAGTGGCAAGTTATGGCTGCGACAGGTCGGTGATTCATTCCTGGCTGAATCAGTGCGTTGACACGTAGCTGGCATGGGGGAAGGTGTTGGCAGCATAGATGTATGTGAGACAGATGGAGACTGTATCAGCATGTACTTTGCACTGTCGAGACTACTCATTTTCTGGAGGAGGTTGGGTGATTACTTGATTTCAGCTGTTTTGGTTTGTCACCTCAGGGCTGTGTGTTGTTCTGCTTTCAGCACCATTGCAGCAAATAAATAAGGAGTACGGAGTCCATTAAGATCATGTCCTGAAATTGGTCCACTAACTTATCTACATCTTTTGCTGGGTAGTGAAGATGCCTCTGTATGCCCTGGTAGATTTGAGGAGACACTGGCAAATGCTGGGACTATGTATCCATTTTTTAAGAGGTCAATGTGATAGAGCTGGGAGGTTTTCCACTTACCTCGGTTATGCAGCCAGTAGGTCAAACCTCTCAGTGATTGTGTAAGGGCCTTACCAGTGGGCCCAGAACTTTCAGTTGGCACTGGGGAGTAGCAGGAGCTTCTGGTCCCCCATGTAGGGATTCACAGGGTTGGGGTCGTTGGTTGTAGACATGATGTCCACTTGATCTCACTCTGCATATTGATGGACAGTGGGGTGGATACATACTCTACAGTACAACAGACTGGTGCAGGGTCTGTTGACTTCTAATCCCAGGCCTGCCAAGCAGTCCTTGCAGCCGCATCCCAAAGAAGAGCTTGTATCTTGGTCGGTGAGCAGCTTGTTAGGCAGGTGGACTCTGTTGAACAGAAAGACCAGTTTTTAGGTGATGTCCATTGATGTTGCTTTGAGGAGGTGGGTGGCTGCACTACCAGCCAGTAGTCCACCAAGGTGTGGATATATTCGTGGCCACAGCCAGACCTTGGCTCGCACAAGGTTCATTCCTATGTGCTTAAAGGACAGGTGAAGCATTTAATTCTTACTTTGCTTCCAGACAAAATTGCTTTCCACAAAGTTGCTATAAGTTTTTCTTTCAGGTTTCTCTCAGGCTTGTAGGATGAAGCCATTCTGTCACATTACGGTATATTGCTATATACACTGATTACAGCCATGTTCACTAATAAGCTGCTTGTAATTTGGTCTTTTCATGTTGTTTTTGCTGATGCAGCATCATGAGCCATTCTCAGTAAAAACAAATTCAATTGCTTTTGATGAAAGGAAGAAAGAAGGAGCAAGGCGTGTCTTCTGAGTGTGTATTTTCAGTTCTTCCGTATGCAACTTCCAGGATGCTCAGTCTTACAAAATCCCTTGATTAGCATAATTAAGATTAAATCTTTACCTCAACACTTGGCAGGGATGTTCTTTATGTATATATTGCATTATAAACTGTCATACTTTTGACCGCTTAGATGTTTTCACACCTACTACTCAACACACACACACTAAGACCTCTCAAAATACAACACACGAATCCCGTTTTGGATGGTTTCAACTGCCACACTGACACTGATTAAATTTACCCCTTAGGTATTAATATTTGGTACCAAATGAAAAGGGATTTTTCTGTATTTGATTGTATCTATGCATCTCGATGCTGTCCAGTACCCAGCCCTAGCTATTCTAGTGCCTGTTGTTAGAGAAACAGATTAGAATAATTTCAATAAACCTCTGAAACCTCTTAATTATTGCAAAAGCTGCAATTAACTTTGAAATCAATCATATTAAATACGCAACAACACCTGGGTATAAACAAAAGTTCTATCCAGATCAGATGTAGGATGTAGGGAATGGTCTTATACTGTATCATCTTGTAAATGAGTACAGGGTGAGCTTTGCAGTAAGGAGAATTGGTAAATTCAGTTCCAGCAAGGAGTGCCAGGAAAAAAAATATATAGTGTAGCAAGCAGTGCGAAAAGTTGAGCTGATTTCGATCTTAATGCAAATTAATAGCAACACCCACATAGAAGACACCAGAAGAGAAAAGTTGTATTTGCCAATCTTAAAAGACATAGACAAAAAATGTATTACTGACAACAATTTGGTATCTTAAATACGTTTGAGCATTTTTTCAGTATTTCTGTATTTGTGGACAAGTACTGCTTTAATAGCACTATGAGAAGGGAGTGGGAATGTGCATGGTCGGCTGCCACTGTACAGTAAATGGACAAAAATGAATAAAGAATATTTCTAAAGGTAAAAAATATTATATAAAAATAAATTTGTCTGCTATCTTCCACAAAAATATTTAATGCAGGATTAATTTTTAGGAACTAAGTTTATGAAAGCGGCCCAGTTGAATAATTACACATGGCCCTATAACTGTAATAGCGCGAGGAATTAGCTTTTTATGGCGTTTATGTGCTTTAAAGCAAATAAAAGACTCGCTTTTACAGATGCATCCATGTTTTATTTTTGACTTTGCACATCAAACGTGCTGAGGTGGGAATTGACTTTATTACAGCCTGCAAATTACCACTTACAAGGAGTCACGAACGTACCATTAGTCCCGTCTTTTTTTTTATCAAGACAAATGTTTTACCTTCACGAGCAGAGAAACAGCCTTAGCTTTTGAAGTTTTCTAATCCTAGTTATTCAGTCTTAGTCTTAGCTTTTGAAGACTTTAAATAGTTTTTTCATCTTTTAAATGTTACTTTTGCAAGAGGAGGACTTTGTGCGTCTCGTCCTGGAGATACAGTGCTATACTTCACCACCCAATGGTCGAGACTTTGTTTTCAGCAGACGCTCCTCAACAGGACTGATAAAACCTCTCAAGCGAAACATTTTTCGTGATACCACAAGTCCAGACGTGTAAATATTGACACACATGTCAGTATCTTATTCTTCAAGTCTCAAGGTGCACGATTCTCACTCATTTTAAGCACAGAAGTCTCATGGACTTTTGTAAACCTCTCCTGCACATTCCTTTCTATTCAAAACGGCATGTCACAGCAGGGTGTAAACTCCATTTCATGCCTAATCAAATTTCCTTGTTGAACAATCTAATTATAGTATTTATAGAAAATAGGAGACAATGTATAGTTGTTGTTTCAAGCATGCAAATCAGATTTTATAGCAAGAAAAAAATCCACTTTACTAGAATGTGTAAATGGGATTCAGCAACACAAAGCAACATCAGAATACAGATCATGTGCTTGCAGATAAGCATGGGTTCATTCTAACACTCAAGATATGCTGCTGTGGATAATTTGATAAATTGATAAACATAATCAAGATGTTTGCATATCAGCACTATAAAATGTGAAGAATTCCCATGGGGAAAAAAAAGACAATTGTACCATTTGATTCGGAGGTATTTTCTAAAATGCTGGCTACAATTTCAAATGAAATTTGCCTGAATTTAATTGTAGTTCTGCATTTATATGGTTAAAGGTGTGGCACAATGAGTGTTTCTGCTGTTACTGTCTCTGCATTTTAAAGCTTAACATAATCAAGGATCATTATATCAACAAATCGATGACTGGAATCGCTCCTTATGTGATGTATCATGATATTACAATCTTATTTTTTAAAGCACTACACGTGCTTATTTATCCCGCACAAGTCTTTTACACTTTTTACACTCCACCTGTATTACGGTGTAGTTAGAACCCCTGAAAAGAGTTTTTCTTTTTTAGCGATAAAAGATTTTGACTTTGATTATTAAAGGCAAACTATGATTTTTTTTTTTTTAGCTAACAAGCCAAGCATGAGTGAATGGAACAAATTCCAGACAAGATTGTGTATTTAGCGCTGCAATGGGGAAAAGTATATAAAAGGATTTTTGAGCCACTAGTTGATTTAACAGGAAACTACAGTAGCTTGTGAAACTATTCACTCCCTTGGTGCATTTCTTGTTGTGAGTCATGTGACAATTTTTGGCTGGCGTGCATGCTTTGATTAACACAACTTACTACTTTGAAGGTGCAAAGCTTTTTTTCCCCCATGGACACAGAGATAAGAAAAAAAAAATTCCAATACATTCCTATATATTTCAATACATCCTTTAAAACAAACTCCAGTATAGACTTATCAGTATGTTTAGGGTCACCTTGGGTGGAGAAGAAACTCCATCCTAGTTCCAAATCTCTGGCAGATTGAAACAGGTTTTCCTCAAGAATTACCCTGCCATCCACCTTTTCTTCCATTCTGACCAGTTTTATAGTCCCTGCTGATGAAGCGCATTCTCACAGCACATTGCTGCCACCACCATGCTTCACTGCAGGATTGATGTTCTCAGGGTGACGGAAAGTGTTGGGTTTGACCCGCACATACTGTAGTGTTGTTTCTCATGATGGTCAAAGGTTCCATTTTAGTCTCACCATCTCACCACAGAACTTTCTTCCATGTGTTTGCGGAGTCTGCCACATGCTTTTTGCTGAATTCTCACACGGGATTAATTAATCCCACCTTCCTCATTTTGATTTGTTTCACAAATTCTATGCTTGGTTAGATGCGTTACCTGAGCCACTCAATACCTCGTCTACAGCCAGACACCCTGTGGATGAAAGTAAAGAGAGGTGAGAGAGTTGTTCTCCCAGTGTTTGACTAGGTTAGAAATGTAAGAATTTCTTGTTTAAATCCCCTCGTCACCTAATATTCACCTAACATTCATTCCAACAAGAGAAAAAAAGATCAGATCAAGTATTTGCATGGCTAATATCTACCTATTACCTATGGATTATCTACGGTTTACGCCACCCCACTCCTTCCTATTTAAAATTTGTTTAAACATTGTTCAGTAGTTTTTGCACAGTGCGTTTTTATTTCAAATGGCCAGTTTTTCATATTATTAGTGCAGGATTTCTCTTTTATCTACCTGTGCAACATGTTTAAATATTTCACCAATGCAGTTATTAACAATGAAGAATAATAAGAATTAAGGACTCTTTTCTGTACATCAGTAAGGTTATCAGGTTCTTTAGATTTTTCTTTTCTAAGCAAAGATGAAATGAAACAAGCATTGCTCTATTAGTGCAAACACAAATCGATTTCTTGTTGAGTGCATTCATCTATTTATAAGATCTTTAAGACATTAATAGTCCCTCATTAAATCCTCACACTAATGTGAGTATGCCTGAGATCTCTCTCTCTCTCTCTCTCTCTCTCTCTCTCTCTCTCTCTCTTTTTCTCTCGCCCTCTCTTCCACACAAACAGACACATACACACAGGAACGTGCGCGCAGGGTTTTCCTCAGCATCCTCTTGTGGAAAACCACCAGTTCACACTTGGGTCTTTTGAGCAGCATGTTTTGTTCAAATCTACATATACAGTATCTTACTGGACTATAACTAACGACTATGGTAATATGCGGTGGTGATGTGTGCGAGCGGTTGTGTCGTGCGTCAGGGTGCGGTTTGGGACAGAGCTGGTGTGGATGTGAGGAGCTGGATCAGATGAGAAGTTTGTACCGGGCTTCATGTTTCTGTGCCTCACGCGCACACACCTGTGCCGCCGCTCATGCTGAAACACAGGGATGCTAGGAGGAGATGGTGAATGCACTGCGCACAATGGACTGCTTGTGCATCGTTAGTACTAAGGTTAAGGTAAGGCTAATGTGTGTCGAGAAGTTTCTTCTGATTGTTCTTTACTTTCTTAAATCTTTCAGCTGGTTATAATGAAGACTTCTAGCATTGACTTGGCATTATTTCTTCATATATATATATATAGTTCAACATGAAAAGCAACATTTTAATAATTAAAATGACATGTTAGTGTGGAAAAAATTTTATCTAATGCGTGTATATTCCAAACAGCATTATGCAAATTGTCTAAACTTTTAGTATTAAACTTTATTTATTTACAATATTTCCTTAAAAATCAGAATTCAAATTCAGTACTTTAGAAATTGATTTTCTAATTTCTGTAGTTGGATAGGTTGATATTCCATAAACCATTTATTATTATTTTTTTATTATTAATTCATTCAGAGATGATGAATGTGTGTGACGTAGCAAATATAAAATGTTTATATAGAAAATTTATGTAATAATAAAAAAATATGACTTTGTTCATGTACAAATTAATAAACTACACAACATCCAATAGATGAATATATATTAATATATGATATATATATATATAATATATATCAATATGATAAATCGAGGATCTAACTTTCCTTTCCCAAGCACAGGCTCGAGGTTATCCCTCACTCACTCATCGTCCACACCGCTTTATCCTGTGTACAGGGTCGCGGGGGGCCTGGAGCCTTCCCCAGGAGACTTAAGGCACGAGGAGGGGTACACCCTGAGCAGGGTTCCAATCCATTGCAAGGCACACGCGCACATACAGACAGTCACACACTCATTCACACATGGGCAGTTTGAGAAATCCAGTTAGTCTAATCTGCATGTTTTTAGACTGTGTGAGGAAACCAGAGTACCTGGAAGAAACCCACCAAGCACAGGGAGAACATGCAAACTCCACACGCACAGACCTGAATCCAGACCCTGGAGGTGCAAGGTAACAGTGCTAACCACTAAGCCACTAGCACTGACCGGTCAAAGGTGTCGCATATGCTTCTTTTTGTTTTCCAAGAATTGGATTCAAACAGTGTGTCCTGTGTCCTTGTTCTAGCGTAAAGTCAGATGGGGGGGGGGGGGGCAGTTTTTCTGTTTTAAATTCATCATGCATTTATTATTCATGAAAGCAACCAGACTGGAAAAGGTCTCACTCCTAACTGATCACATGTCAGTAAGTGTTTAGTCATTTATTGTAAGTGATATAACTACTGTAAAGTACAAAGTTGTGGCTGAATCTTTAAATAGCCTTATCCGTTTCACGAACTTGTAGATGATTTATAATTTAACGGTGCTCAAGCCTACCTGTAAAGGAATCTCCAGTATCCTTTAAGCAAGTGGAACAAATTTGTAACAAAAATCATTTGGGTTTAAGCGTTGCTAGCACGAGCATGCCCATGCCTCCTTCTTGCGTGCACATGAAATATGTAAAAGCTTGATTTTATGTAATGTGCATCAGACTTTGATGTGTTTGCTCCTTGGTGAGTGAGTCATACTGGTGTACAGGAGGTGGAAAAGAACATCTGTGCAGAGAAACAGAAGTGCAGGACTCCCCAAACTCACACGGTTTATTATTTTTTTGGCTCGTGTCACATTGCATTCCCTGCCTTTTCCTTTCCTGTGCAATAGAAAACTGTCGTTATTGTAATTACAATTTAAAGTAACACCAATTAAAGATGCGATTAATAGCGTGTTGCTGATGGATAATTTGCTTGCTTGATTCCAGTAGTAGAAGGAAAAAAAGCTGAGATTTTGTCATAGATTGCATAAGATTTTTTTTCCTTCGCCCTTTTATCAAGTGCACTGTACGGTGATTGAACACCCATGCATTAGTTTGTCTTTACTGAGTGCTTTGGCCTTTTCATAGTAGTCTCTAAAAAGTATAAAATGTGGATGCCGCTCTAAAAAATATATATTTTTCCCAACAGAATGCAGAGTATGTAAAAAGCAACAGCTTTAAACTAAAATGACCAACGTTAAATTTGTTTTGTACCACAGCACTATTCAATTCAAATCAGGTTGACCAAATAATGTTTAATATTTCTGCCTCCACCATTTGATCGTTCCTCCATCTGTGCGTCCGTCTGTCTGTAAAAACCGTCTGAGATTGCTGTTAGGGCAATATGTCACGAGCGAGTGATTGAATATTTGTAGGGTTTATTTAGAATAATCACTGTAACCTGTAGATGAAATGATTTGATTTTGGAAATGATCCAAACAAGGTCAAGGTCACCGCAAGGTCAAATGTCAAATAAGATTTGCCCAGTCAGCCAGGAGAGCAACAGTGACGCCTGGGGTGCACTCACCTCTTCAAGGTGTTAAGATGTCGAGGCTCTGTGTGGACTAATTTAGTTTTTCCTCTTCACACTTCAAGCCATTGTCATGCTGTAACATGTTTGGGCCCAGATGATGTGCAGTTGTAATACCACAGTAGTGTTCATTTTGTCTGTTATTTTCAATTTTAGTCTTAGTCCCGGGATAAATGTCCCTGATAGTTTTTATCATATTTAGTCAATCTCTTCCTATTTTTGTTTAGTCAAGTTTTAGTCGACTAAAAGTCTAGACATTTTAGTCTTGTTTTAGTCAGTGGAACCTGTATTTTTGTCTAGTTTAAGTCAGAGGAACTCATACTGTATGTATTTTTGTTTAGTTTTAGTCAATGAAAATGTAACATTTTAGCAATAAGATTATTATTGATTATTCACTGTAAAAAATAAATTGTAAATTTTACGGTAAAAAAACGGCAGCTGTGGTTGCCAGAATTTTAGAAAAGAATTCGTTAAAAAATACGTTATTGCACTGTAAAAAAAATAAGCCGCAAATTTTACGGTAAAAAAACGGCAGCTGTGGTTGCCAGAAGTTTACCATTAAAAAAAAAAGGTAGCAACATTTTTGGTTGTACAGGATTACACTCATTATACTGTATATTCCTATGGATTTTAATTATTTCTTTTTTTTTTCAAGTCTGGCCAGGAATCGAACCCAGACCCTGGTGGTGCAAAGCGGCGGTGCTAACCACTACACTACTGTGTTTGCTGTGCAATTGTTGTCGTTGTTGGACTTCCTCGGTTTTCCCGCGTCCCCCCCACAACTTGCACTCCAACAACGACAACATTTGTGTAGCAAGCACAGTAGTGTAGTTGTTAGCACTGTCGCTTTGTACCACAACGGTCTGGGTTCGATTCCTGGCCAGACTCGAAAAACAATCAAACAATTGAAATTCGTAAAATGAGTGCAATTCCGTACAACCTAACAACATTGCTACCATATTTTTTACGGTAAACTTCTGGCAATCACAGCTGCTGTATTTTTACCGTACAATTTACGCTTTATTTATTTACAGTGCAATAACATATTTTTTACGGTAAAATTCTGGCAACCACAGCTGCCACTTTTTTACCGTAAAATTTACCTTTATTTTTTTATAGTGTTCCTACAGTCAGTCTAGTCTAGCCAAAACCCTTTTTCTCAGAAAAATTTCCCAAATATCATATATTTTCTTTGGCTCGAATAATACTGCCGTGATGACGAAAAGTTAAAGATGACTGAGCTTGTACCGCGGGATCACTGCACGGTCAAACTACTCCTGATCCGCCGCTCACCGTGATCCGGAAAACGCGGATTGGGACGAAAATTAAATGTTGACGAAAGTAAAGATGGATGTTTTATTAGTTTTTATTTTTTAAACCACATTTTAGTCTCGTCTTTTTTCGTCAACGATATTGCATGCTTATTTCGTCACTGTCAATATTCAACGAATATTTGTCATCATTATTTTCGTTGATGAAATTAACATTATACCACAGCATACAAGGACATGACCATGGGTGTCAAACTCAAATTCTTCATGAGCCACATAAGCATTTATGCAGGAAAATATAAATGAAGCATACACTGATAAGCCATAACAGTATGACCACCGAGATATGATGTGAATAACATTGATTATCTTGTTACAATGGCGCCTAGAAGTGTTTGGGATATATTAGGCAGCAAGTGAACAGTTTGTCCATGAAGTTTTTGTTGGAAGCAGAAAAACAGGCAAGAATTAAGATTTGAGTGACTTTGACAAGGGCCAGATTGTGATGGCTAGACGACTGGGTCAGAGCAACTGCAAAGCTGCAGCTCATGTGGGATGTTTTCTGTCTGCAGTGGTCAGGCCCATCAAAAGTGGTTCAAAGAAAGAAAACCGGTCAACCGGCAAAGGGATCATGGGTCGCCAGGGTTCACTGATGCATGTGGGGAGCGGGAAGTCTGGCCCATGTTGTCCAATCCAATAGAAGAGCTACTGTGGTTTAAGTTGCTGAAAAACATAATGTTGGCGTAGTTAGAAAGGTGTCAGAAAACACAGTGTCGCTGGCAGAGATGGCACCAGGATGCACAAGGTTCTGAGCCTTATTCCTGAATGTCACACGTCAAGGATATCTACGTGCTGTGATGAAACAGACATAAGCCTTATCAAGTCACTGTGCAATCAGATCCCTTCTGTCAAAATATTGGTGAGGAAAAACGAGGTTCTAAATGTAATTTTCTCCTGTTTAACTTGTACTTGTACTTGCAGATCAGATATGTCAGACATGTCAGCATGTCTACATGTCTATGGTTGCCTACGGTTAAATAACCTCAGACCAACTCGCTTATTTGGTTCTTTTCTGACACATTTTTACACACATCTAGATATACAAAATGGCAAAAATGCATGGTATAGCTAAAAGCAGAACTAGTAACCATTTTTAAAAACTGGAATTATATCATATATCTCTGTACAAATAACTCTTGTACTTACTAAAGTTTTACAGTAAACAGTAACGTTTAATGCTAAGCATTAAAAGCACAAAAAGGCACAAAGATTATGAAAACTGAAAAGAAAGAGAGAGGAAAGGGGACCAGAAAAATATCAGAAATAGATCCAGATTAATTTCAGTTAGTTAATTACTATTTCATATGTTTCATGTTAAAGATCACTGTTTAAGTATGTTCTTTATACAATCTGTAAAGGTGGATAGAGGCGTGTCACATCCATAATGTCAGTCTATCCGAAATCATTTATTCCAGTTCAATATTTTGTACTCTGTGTGTGCGTGTGTGTGTGTATATATTCATTTAAGTCATGGTGGAAGTTTAAAATATACAGTGGAACCTCGGATTGCGAGTAACTCGATTTACGAGTGTTCCGCAAGACGACCAAAGATTTTTAATAAATTTTAATATGAAAAACGAGCATGTCTTGTTTTTTGACCCCGACACACACACACTGACACACACACACACACACACACACACACACACACACACACACACACACACACACACACACACACTCTCGCCTTTACACACCCCCTCCCCGACTTCACACAGACACACACACACTGCTCTACACAGAAACTCTGCTCTGTCGCGATTATTTTCAAAGGTAAGGTGCTGGTTCATTTGTTTTTTGTTTTTTTTTACTTTACAGCAGTGATTCCGTTAGTTTGCGCTCACGTGAGTGTCATTTAGAGAGATTTCTTTCTTTCCCGTTAAAACAGTGTTTCCGTTGTGTGTGCGTTTGTTGTGAAACTTAAAAAGCGAGGTGGGGGGAGGGAGGAGGAGTTTTACTGTGTAAGACGAGGCGAGAGAAGGGGCTAATTCCACACACACACACACACACATACACACACCCACACACACACACACACACACACACACTTTCAACTCAACTTCAAACTCTCAACTCAACTCATCTTTATTTGTATAGCACTTTAACAACAAGAATGCCCCAAAGTGCTTTACATAAATAATGAAATAATATAGTAATATAATAAAATAAGGAACTAAATTAAGAAATTAAACAAACATGAATTAAAAAAAAAATAAAAAAATAAAAAAACACACACACATACACACACACACACACACACACACACACAAATACACGGTGCCTGCGCGCACAAACGGAAACACTTGTTGGGATTTATTTTAACTTTTTTTAAAGGTAAACTGCAGTTTAATTTGTTTTATTTTTACTTTATATATTGTATTAATTAATTATTTGTTTGGGGCTGTGGAACGGATTATTTGATTTTTCATTATTTCTTATGGGAAGATTTGATTTGGTTTACGAGTGTTTTGGAATACGAGCCCGCTTCCGGAACGAATTATGCTCGTAATCCAAGCTTCCACTGTACATTGTTGGTATAAAACCTGTACTCTCCCCAAAAAGTTTGTTCGCTCGATCTCAAATCCATAACACTGATAAAACGCTGTATGCTTCTCAGTATGAATTCTGAGTATTTGTTTTTAGCTGTAGAGATAGTGCTGCACACTTAATCACATAAAAATGGAAATTGCAATATGGACCTGTGCGGTGATTTATTCGCAAAATGCTGTAATTTGTTACAGACTAGCGTTAGTACCCGTCGTTGACAGAAAAAAGTTTTGTAGAAATAGCTAAAAGGTTAATGTTTAAAATAAGCTGATCAGCTTTAATGTAATCATTGACATTATTTTTTCTGATTGAAGCCAGTACATGTTTGCCTATCTTTCTGTACGGCAGATCTCTCTGCATAACAGATGAGAAATCGAAAAAAATTAGATTGGATAACGATTAAAATTCACTTATAAAATATGAACTAATCCCAGTAAAAATATTTAGTTTAGCTTTTCTAATTAGTATCGATTGGTGCATTGAGCAAGTACCTTATTAGTAGCTCATTTAAATGTAGGTTATTAAATCCAGCACTTAACTGCTCATAATATCACTTTTACTCAGCAATTTAAATTCACTTATGGTGCAGAATTTATTGAAACTTCATTCAGATATCTAAGTACTGCAAAGGTTTCAATAAATTCTGTCCAGCAGTTGATTTAAGACGCGCCCACAATGTGCTGCCAAATCTTGCTTTTTTTAATCTGGAACATAACTGCAAATAACTTCCCTTCTACTTCACATTTTAATTTCATTTCTGGCACAGGTTTACCTTCAGGCAAATCTTGCCAAAGTGTCATTAAATTTTACCAGCCAGTTTTGCGGTGACACAATCTGGCTGAACAGAATTTTGTCTGAGATAGAATTTTCTCTCTTTCTATTGAAAGAGCGAATTCAGGCCAATGTACAGTACAGACAAAAAAACATTTCTTTTATTTATCAAGATAATACACTTAAATTATTGACAAACTCTACATACTATAAGCACTTGTTTACTTTTTAAAATCATTTTAAATTTTATTTTAAGTTGATACATTTTAAATTTTTTTGTAAAAAAATTTTTTTATTAAAAAAAAAAATTAAGTTGATAAATAAATATTGGCAAACATCCTATCATTATTTATAGTTAGCCCCGATAAATACATTTTAATACAGAATGTTTCACTAAATAGTTACATATCGTAGTTGAAATCACAATCACAATATGTGTCTAAATAATCCCACTATTTTTATTTTATTTTTTTTCATTATCGAATCATGCATCCCTAATGCAAATTAACTTACACACTAAGCTTGTCCATGCTCTGAGGCTTTTTGTTTATTACTGTGGTAGAGTCCAAACGTCACATCCATAATGCTGGAACTGCCCTAATCTTTAGTAATCTTTGAGATCATGTGCAAAAGTTTAAGACACTTGGCTTTGGATAAGGACAACAAAAATGCTTATTTAAAATAATTTCAATAAATGAAATATTCCCTATAAATCAGGCAGTTATATTCAGATAGGGGAGCGTACAGTAGAAACTATTGCTGCTTGCTGACAGGGACAATTGTCGGAGTAAACAAATCGTGCCCAGATGCTCGCCTATTTATACAGCTGGCTCCTAAGAAACTCAATGTTACAGTATTATCTCGTTGTCTAGTATCTTGTCTATCATGCATTGTGCAGTCGGTTGTTCTTTTACGACATGAAAGTCAGCTGATCTGGAATAGTTCTTGCAAGAACATTGTCAAGTGCATTTGCAAAACCCATCAAGCACCATGATGAAACTGGCTCTCATGAAGACCGTCCCAGGAAACCAAGACCAAAACTTATCTCTGCTGCTGGAGAAGTTCATTTAGAGTTACCAGCCTCAGAAATAACCAATTAACAACCAGCACCTCAGATTAGAGCCCTATGAAAGCTTTACAGAGCATCAGTAGCAGACACATCTCAATATCAAACGATTAAAGGTGATTACAGTGGAACCTTGGATTACGAGCATAATTCGTTCCAAAACAATTCGTTGTAAACCAAATCAAATCTTCCCATAAGAAATAATGAAAACTCAAATAATTTGTTCTACAGCCCAAAAAAATAAATACAGAAAAATAATTAATACAATATATACAGTAAAAATAAAACAAATTAACCTGCACTTTACCTTTAAAAAAAGTTAAAATAAATCCCAACAGATAAGTGTTTCCGTTTGTGCGCGCAGGCACTGTGTATTTGTGTGTGTGTGTGTGTGTGTGTGTGTGTGTGTGTGTGTGTGTGTGTGTGTAATTAGCCCCTTTCCTCGCCTTGTGTTACACAGTAAAACTCCTCCTCCCTCCCCCCACCTCGCTTTTTAAGTTTCACAACCAACACACACACAACGGAAACACTGTTTTAACAGGAAAAAAAAAAGAAATCTCTTTAATGACACTCGCGTGAGCGCAGACTAACGGAATCGCTGCTGTAAAGTAAAAAAACAAAACAAAACAAATGAATCAGCACCTTACCTTTGAAAAGAATCGCGGTAGAGCAGAGTGCGTGTGTCTGTGTGAAGCCGGGGAGGGGGGGTGTAAAGGGGAGAGAGTGTGTGTGTGTCAGTGTGTCAAAAAACTCGACACTCTTACACCAAGACATGCTCGTTTTTCAAGTCAAAATTGATTAAAAATCTTAGCTTGTCTTGCGGAACACTTGTAAACCGAGTTACTCGCAATCCGAGGTTCCACTGTATTACTTATTTTGGATGACTAAGTTGCGGGTACGAGCCGTTTAAAACTTGTGAGTGGAAAGCTAAGCAAAGCGAGTTTCCGAATTTTTTTTTCAGTCAGAGAAAGCTACGTGATTTTTTTTTTTATAAGACTGGTAATATTTTTAGGTGGTTGGAGCGGATTATCTCCATTCACATTCTTTTATAAAGCAAAATTTGTATCACAACATGAAATTTTGCCTTAAGAACTCGCCTCCAGAACGAATTAAAATTATATGCCGAGGTTACGCTGTATATTGTAACCTCTAAATGGTTCAGGTGATGTTTAGTGCCAATATCTGTTTTTAAGGTTATGTTCAAGAAGTATGATGATAAGTCATTTATGGTCCATTTTGTATATGCATATGTTACACATAACACTGTAGTGTAATGTGAATTGGCAGACAGCAGTGATGTGCGTGTGTGTGTGTTCAGAAAAAAGCAGTGTGTGTGACAGTGTGCTAATCTTAGGAGTATCCTTCTTCTCAATGAGCCATAGTCTTCTTGCTCCTTGCTGTTCTTGTGTATGCATATTACACAAAGATTACTCGCACGCCCTACAAGCACATCGTTCTCACTCATTTACACACACAAACATATACACACACTCATGATGGGATGTTTTTTTTTTCTTACACACTCAAGGACGTGCTGCGAGAGCCAGGCAGAGATTGGACAGCGGGTGAGAAATGTAAGAAGAACATTCTGGTTTAATGAGAGCCCCAGCTGTCCTGTCTTGAGCTTCATGCTGTTGTTTTCTGATCATGTGCAGATTTTTTTCTCTTTTTTTAAGGAAGACACATTTGCACAGTCTTTGCTCATAAAAATGATTGAAAACTAGAAGACTTTTAGAATCACGTGTCAAAGCGCAGTGCTTTGTTTTGGAATAGCGAAATGGAGGGAAGGACATATTTAATGATGTCTAAACTGAACAGTCTAGGATAAAAAAAAAAAATACAGATTATGACAATAGCATAACACATTTCCATTAGTCTGTTTTGATCCCAGACAAATGTAAATTATGAATCCACCCCCGCCCCCCCCCTGAATAATAACAGGATGTATACAGGATGTCTTAAGATTTGGCACAATAATTTACAAGATTACAAAAACTTTCCTAATCAAATATTTCTTTTCCGTTTTGGAGAATCAGGTTTGGGAGTGTATTTCGAGGTCAGGGCATCAATCTGACGATCTGGTGGTGTAGGAAGGTAACCGGAATAATCAAAGTCCACATCAAAATCTACACTCTTGAAGTGTAAGATATACAGTAAGTGAATGGTGTATTCATGTGATTATGTATGATATGTGAATTAAGTATGGTCCAGGAGTGGATATTGCCCTTGAAAACTGGATCAGAGAGGACAAACTGCCATGACATGCATTATGCTCTAATCTCGCGTAATGCCATTTGAGACGACACAAACCTCACATCAAATACAGTATATGACGTAAAATCTGTTGCCATCGCGCCTGTGATGTTTCACATACAGTGCAGCAGAAGCTTAGAGAGATCTGTCTCAGTTGCTCGCAGTATAGATAAAGAAGAAACTTATTAGGTGTGTAGCTGAAAAAGTACATTGAAGGCCTGGTTACTGTAAATGCCAGAGGTAAGTGAATTCCGTCCTGCATGCCAAGTGTCCCTGTGATAGGCTTTGGATTTAACATGACCATAACCAGGATAAAGTGCCTCCAGAAAGTGAGTGAGTAATATTGTTTGTTGGTGTTATGGAGTGTTGTTGATTTCTATATTTTGTTTGGTCAGGTGGCGTTTGATTAGTTTTTCACAATCACTCAGACTGTACTGCCAGCTGCGAGTGCATTTTAATGCACTTGTTTTAATATGTTATTGTTTCTACATTAACAACTAATTCTTAACCAACCTCCCGGGACGGGAGCGATGTCATCCCCTGTTAATCACTTTGTTAAACACTCATTAAAATTTATTTTAGATTACAGTAATGAATCATAACATCTAATGAATAAAATATCAACTTGTCAAAAAAAATGAATGCACGGTACTGTCTTGAGCCACCCATAAATCTTTTATATTTTGCTTCCAAAGAGCCAGAATTTCTTGTATTTTATGTCATTTTGAGGACTAGATCTCCAGACGTCCTGAAGTAGTGTTTTTTTTTCTTCTTTTTTTTTTCTTTTTTGGCTTTCATTTTTGGCAAGTTTTTGACACTTGTTTTCAGTCCAGTCTCTGTACCTGAGCGGTTTTAGAAGAATGTTTTTTTTTTATTTTTATGTTAAGCCCTATGAATTATTCAGGTATTAAAAAAGCATCTAACGTAAGGCATGAACCAGTGAGAAACAGGAGCAGATGATGACAGATGATCAGGCCGGGGATTAGTATACTGGTGATGCTGAATGGCGAGTGATTGGAACAGACGAGAGGGGAAATGAGGCTGCTTCTCTTTTATTTATTTAATTTACTAATATACTATATTCAATTTAATATGAAGAAATGAGAGGGGACTAAAGACTTTTGCACCATACTGCACATCATGAAACAATTCAAATTAATAGTTACTAATTCGCCATATCTAACAATGAAAAACACAAACATTCCTAATAATGAAAAGTCCGACATTAAATAAGACATACAGTACACATGGTGAAAAGCCAACTGTTAAAAAAATAGACAGGTCAAACCACAAGTGGTCATACATTAAATAATAAATACAGTCGTGAAATAATTTAAAGGACTTTGACTGTTGCAATTTCATTATCCGATTTAGACCTTCATTATTCACTGCTGGCTCATTCCTTATTCATATGTGAATTCTTGTTATTTGGCAATTTGCCAAACCAGTTTGTCTCATACGTTCTCAAACCGTGGTGCTAATTAAAGCAGTGGTGTGAAGTGCCACTATGAGATAAAACGTTTATCGGGTTGCTAGAGAAAACATCCGAGGTGAAGACGTGTAAAATATCTTGTTGAGAAAAAGTGATGTTACAGTATGAACAGAACAAGGTGTAAGATACTCTACCTTACAAACTTGATTTCTTTGTATTAATAAGTTCGGCAGAGACTCCGAAAGACAGGCAGGCATGTTCATGGGCTTCATCCTAAAATAATATTATTACTGATTACATTGAAGCTGATTAGCTTGTTTTTAGCTTTAACCGTATAACTATTTAACGTTTTACTCGTCAGTGATGGGTACTAACGCTAGTCTGAAAACAAAAAAACCTTCCATAGATAACAGCATCACTACTGAGCTCATGTATGCAGAAGAGAGCAGAGAGCGATTTCATTGGAGTGTCGTATGCGGCCCTGCGACACCACATGAACAACACCTGGATGGTTTCTCATAGCTCAGACACTCAGACACTACTGTACAGTAGCTCAAGGAAAAATACATTATCTTGTGTTAACTTGTCTTAAGACTAGTCAAATATGCGACCTTTAAGTAGTCACGGATTAGAAGAGAGCAATGACATGTCACTATATTACCTGTAAGGTTTTATTATTTAATTATTATAGTATTGTTTGTTTTATATTTTATCTCAGATGTCATCACATTCAGGGTCCATGTCTATCTCACAACCTTCGGTATGTGCAAATTGATTCTACCAGCTCGGATGTGGCTCAGAGTACACACGATCATCTTCAATCCTCAGGCCGAGACTCTTCACCAGTTGATCTAATGAGACACCTGTGGTCTCACCCGAGGCTGATGCCCATCCGAGTCTCTGTGACCCCGCTGGCACGAGTCGAATTAATTACCTGTCCAAGTGTGAGCGTGCTCCGCCAGAACGTCAGCATGTTGTGTGCTCCAGGCCGTTGTTCCTGTTCTATTTTAATTCTCGTGACTGTGTCTAGCCGGTGGAAAAGATCTTGTGCAAAGTTACCTAAAAACCAACTGCTGTGATAAAGGACGTGTGCCACATCGGGCTGCCAAACGGCAAAGTCGTGCCTGTTGTCTTATTTGCTTATGTGGAGCGTTGCTACCTGCTGAGAAAAGAATGTCATCTCCTCTGAGTTTGCACAGGAGTGTAGGTAGAGAGCAATCTCTTTATTAGTAGGGGAGCAGAGGAAAGCTGCTCTGTGTGTGTGTGTGTGTGTGTGTGTGTGTGTGTGTGTGTGTGTGTGTGTGTTAGTGCTCTGTGTTAAATCAGGTCAGGTTCAAAACATTTCCACCCTTTAAAGGACAATTCTCCCATCCAGATGCGTCCTCCGTTATGAATATTTCTTAGTAAGAACTACTTTTATTTCATCAGTGAAGTAATGCAAGTTATTTGCTGATGGTCACCTTAAGCATGCTGCTCTGTTGATTAATTGGTAAAGTTTGTTTTAAAAAAAAAAATCATGAGGTAGTTTGTACATACTATAAGTTAAGTGCATTTGATGCAGTATCATTAATAATAATGTCTTGCCTCTACAAAACAACATCACGGGATATAATTTGCCTACGAGCTGCCTTTTCTCTCGGGGTTACAAAAAAATATTTTTATCTACCGATGTGCCCGTATTTATTGTTATTAAATGTGCTATTACAATAGTTGCATGACAAGTTGGACGCACTGTTCTGTAGTAGAGTGACACTGTGGTACTGCGGTTAGCCTCGCTACTTCACACCTCCAGGGTCCCCAGTTTGATTCCCAGCTCAGGTTGCCGTCTCTGTAGACTTCTGCAGTTGGCTTTCGTCCTGCCTCTCTGGTTTCTTTCCACCACCCAACCTCGATACCAGTAGATGAACTGGATATGATAAATTGCCCTGAATGTGAATGAGTGTGTGACAGACTGGTGTCTTATCCAGGGTGTATTTCTGCCTTCTCAGGATAGGCTCTAATACCCTGACTAGAATAAAGTGTTTACTGAAGACAGGGGCATAGTGATAATAGTGTGTGTGATTAGAATGATTGCAGATTAAATAGTTACATGGTTAAGCCGGCTTAACTTTTGTAAAGTTCATTTTTCTGGCAATTTAAACAAAATGAACATTTTGGAAAATGGATAAAATGGAAAAAATGTGAGCATGGATAAAAATAAGGGAATACTTATGTAGCAAGAGTGTGCAGTTAAATAAAAAAAAAAAGTCTATGCAAAATTCCGGTTACACCCGTCATTTAGACCTGCAGTGTTTAACACTAACGCATGGGATATTGCTGCACTGCCGCTCTTGCTTTTTCATGGTTTCACATATTTTCCAGTAGCTACTGTACATGTGTGGTGTGTTTGCTCAGGGCGGATGCAAGCTGACTGTCACCAGATCCCAGTTTGTTTAGTTATATATATAACTTTATGATTTATTCATATATCACCTTTTTCGGCCTGTGCGATGCAGGCAATTTAAATCAGGTAGACCCAGCTGTCGGTGCGTGTCATGGGCTCGGAAGTTGATGTCATCACTAGTAGGCTTTAATGTAATAAAATACTAACAGCTGCGACTGGAATACTGCTTTATCTCAATATACAGGGCGATAAGTAATTGGACAGTGACGTAATTGTGTATTACTGTCACAGGGGATTTGAAATGATGCAATCAAGACGTGCTCGGTGTGTAAACTTTCAGCTTCATTTCTAGGTGTTTGACAAAAATATTGCTGTAACTATTTAGGAATTACTGGCATTACCAAGGCCCTTCATTTTGGACAAACTGAAATCAGTATAAAATGAATATTATTTTTAATACTCGGGTTAGATGGGACTTTATAATTTAAAAACTTATATTATATATATGTATTATGTTTTATATATTATGTTATAATTGTATATTATAACTTTAAAAAAGGGAATTTTGGAATATGGATGGATATATTTTCTGTCTGTATTATAAAGAATGGTTCTGCAGTTTTGCAACGTTTGCCTGGATCCAAACAAAAACTGTAAATTTAGAATTCCTTCTGTTACTTTTGCCTCCTTGATTTGTTGTGAAATAATGAGGGAAAACAGCCGCAACAGGTCATGAAATTGCTCATTAGTAAATTGTTCAATTACTTTTGAGCCTATTAAAATGGAAGGTAAAAAATGGCTGTAATTCCTAAAAGGTTAATGCATTTATTATTATTATTATTATTATTATTATTATTATTATTATTTTTACGAAACCTACAGAGACTAAATATATTTGTGTCCATATTCAAATATTTACGGACCCATTTTCATGGCACATTTATGTACTTAGGAGGTGTGTGCAGATCAGCATGGACAGTGATGGGGAAAAAAAAAAAAAAAGCATGTTCAGTACAGAATGTTGAAGCAACCTACAATTTAGTACGAGCCTCATCTAAGTCTGCGATTGCAGTTTGCCAATTGTTGGCATATTTTTAACAAGTCTGGAAAGTTGGATTGTTTTCAGGGTAGATACTTATAACGTTTGAAATAACCAATATGGTATTTTTGTAGTAATAAACTAAGGTAGCGCTATTTTCTGCTGAGTGTGCAGTAGATCTGGCCAGTCTGTTACTGGTAGACATTTTTCAAGTGCAACCCAGTGTCTTAGTCGTTCTTAAAAATGAATGTTGTGTTTAGAAATGAAGAACCTGACCTTGAATAATAAATTAATAGCAGTCTAAACATGCAGTGTAACAGATAGTCTGTTCTGTGACAGTGATATGAATTCACTTAATTCACTGACCTGACCTGAGTGTGGGTTAAATATAAATACATTTTTGTTATACACCGATCAGCCAGGCCACTAAAACCACTGAGATTTAAAGTGAATAACATGTTTTATTAACTATCCTGTTACAGTGGCATCAGTCAACAGGTGGGATATACAGTATTAGACAGCGAGTGAACGGTCAGTTCTTCCAGTTGATGTGTTTGAAGCAGGAAAAATGGGCAAGAGCGTAAAATTACTGAAAAGGTTAATGTTGGCTATGCATGCCACCTTTCATTCCACTACTAGCATGCACAGTGACAATGTAGTTATTAGTGAGGAAGGAAATTGATTTGTTTGGAGCAGGCATTACTACATGGCGGGCCGTGGTCTGGATCTGGACAAAGGGACAGTTCTACCCGGGCCCTGATGCTGTTCTGATAAATGAGTATAATTGATATGACAGTAATCTAGCAGGTATATCAATCAATGTATTGTAGTTACTGAAAATTGCCAATAAATGTTATTGAAATTAATTTTAAAGTGCTTATTTTTATAGATTTACAATAGAGAGAGAGAGATCTGAATCCTACCATAAACATGAAATTTGTACCTCGTCCCAAAGAAAATTTTATTGACTTGACTGGATCTTCTTAAGTTTGAATTCAATACCCCTGGTTTAGAGTATGCAGTGACATGCTTAGTCACCTGCTGTCAGTCAAATGACCTCATCCTACTTTATACTGTAGTCTCAGACTGACCTGAATGCACCTAAAAGTTTGATGATCTTCTTCTGCCATCACTTGCCATCTACAAGGAGAAATAAAATCCCTCCATTTGTGTTTGGTCTCTTGTGATCACTCTAAAGTCGGTTCAGATGGCTGTTTAATGGAAATTAATGCTGCCATCTACTGTACTGAGAGGAAAACTGGAACAAAGTACCAGAGAAAGAGAGAGAGAGAGAGAGAGAGGCAGGCTTCTTTCCAAATACAACATTGAAGTCTTCATGACCCCATCACAAAAGGCAGTCTTTGTGCAACAAAAATCATGTGATAAATCACAACAGATAATACGGCTTATCTTCCAAAGGCCCTGATGTCAGTGTCATTGCACTTCATAAATTCTCTGCTGAACACGTACGAGGGGTGTTCAAGTCAAACCGGGACTTTTGATTGTGCTGAATAACGCACAAGACACATTTTTTTCTTTTAATATAATCGCCTGCTGCAGTAATGCACTAATCCCAGCATTTAACTAGTGTTTGGATACCGTAAAAGTGAGAAGTTTTCTCAGGCAGCCTGCTTCATGTCTTTAATGCTGGCCCCCCAGGAACTCCTTTAATGGCTCAAACATGTGAAAATGACTTGGAGCGAGCTCAGTACTGTACAGGGATGTGACAATAATCGAGTTTCTGTAATGTGTAAATAGTGTTTGGGAATGATTGTGTGTACGGTTCCTACTCTTGTAACTCTTCTGCAAGTTGGCAGCACGTCATCCGTCCATTTTCAAAGATCATGTGTCTTAAATGTTCTTATTCCTGATAACTGAAGCCACGCCTGATGCATTCCGTTTAATAAGTTGATCTTGGCTGTCAATAGACTGTCAGCTGTGGCTTCTGCTTGGTTGGAATAAAAAACTGCACTGAGCCAAAAGCCCTTTATGAAGATTAAAACTTTCTGAATTAAAATAAGGTACTCTTGAGAGCAATTGCTGCTGTTGTTTGCCTTTTGGCTGCTTTCAGCAAGGGGTTGCCACAGCAGACCATCAGATCCGCACATAAGTTAAGCCTTTATTTGTCACATATACATTACAGCACAGTGAAATTCCGTCTTCACATATCCCAGCGTAACTGGGGTCAGAGCACAGGGTCAGCCATAGTACAGCAGATACCCTGGAGCAGATAGGGTTAAGGGCAGCTGGCGGAGCTGGGGATCGAACCGCCGATCTTCCGATCAGTAATTCGGGGCCTTAGCCCTATGAGCCACCACTGCCCCAGGCTGGGGATTGGGCTTTGGCTGGGAATCGAACTCGGGCCTTCTGCACGACAGGCAAGAAACCATTGAGCACTTGCTGATATTTATTACATATAAAAGACTGGACAATTTAACTGTTGCTCATCCCACAGTTTTTGTGAAAATAAATCTTGCTTAAAAATCATACTCAATGTTTGCTTTCTTCACCCTAAAGTAATGTCACATATTTAATGTCACTGTTATCGTCCACTCTTAAGGTTCGCCTGGATGTTTTTTCTTTCTTTCTCTTTTATTTTTTCATTTTTTCAAAATTTCAATATTATTTCATAATATTATGCAATAAGTTTCTCACATCTACGTACAGGTACTGTGCAAAAGTCTTTGGCACCATGTTATCTTTAGTACAAAATTTGTTACATGTGTTTCTAATGCATGCATTACTATATACACTACTTCCAAATATAACATACAAATGAATCAATCAATAAATAAATAACATTACATAATAATATTTGCATGTAAAGAAAGCGCAACATTTTACATGATAAACCAGTTTTCAGATGGAAACAAAAAGCCCTAATGTAGGCTCCTGGGTTTTGCATGAAAAGGAGCAAGTGTGACAAAGTTACCAAAAGAACTCTGGCATATTCTCCAGCATGCTCAATAAAACCTAATAGTTGTTTTACTTACAGTACTGTGTAAAAGCCAATTCCATATGCAAATACGTCTTTTAAAACATTTCTACATAAAATAAACTTAAACTATAAATGCATGGAGTTCGCATGTTCTCCCCATGCTTGTAAATGTAAATATTCACGTTTAAGCATGTAGCACAGTGCAGGATAAGGGTGTAAAAAGGTGTTTACAGATCAATACCTTGATTAGGATTTATATAAAAGTTTTTAAAAAGTGACTAGCTCTTGTGGGATGTTCCTGGTCTGCAGTGGTCAGAATTGACCAAAAGTAGTGTTAAGAATAAGAAACGGAGAGCCGGCAACAGGGATATGGTCTGTCAAGACCCACTGATGTCACCCTGTCCAGACGATGAGTGAGTAAGTGAGTGAGTGAGGTTTGTTTGTAAATATTAAATGGTCTTGTACATGATGCAGGCATGTTAAACACACGTAATAAAATTAGTGCTAAAGATAATACAGTACCTAAGGCTTTTGCACAGTACTGTATATATTATTTAGATATATAGTACTACATACAACTACACTATAAACCACACAGACATCTCTTATGTTATCTAGGATTTTGTCCACTGCTTTACAGTATATATACAGTGGGTATCAAGGACATACTGTATCACTGTATTGCAAGTTGTGAACAGGTCGTCTAACGCTTAATTAAAAATTCTTGTCCAGTTATTATGCATTTATTTTATTTTATTTAACATTTTATTGGCAATATGCCTATGTTCTACTTATTAATATTTTTTCAGCACTGTACTGTAGATGACTTGCTGTTGAAATACCAGGCAGAATACCACTAGGTGGCACTATAGATAACAAAATTTAACAAATGAGGCACACAGTACAGCCTGTTGGAAATGTTATGATTTCTAATGAACCATATACCACAAATTAACTTTAGATTAAATAGATTTTTTTTAATTAAGAAAGTGTTTCAATCTGTTCTATAAATATCTTATTTAATGCGTCTTACATGTTGACCTTCTTTGCTGAAAAGAGTAACAAAAACCGAATGGACAGAAGCAGAGTGTTTGGTTCATTGCGTGTAATTCTTTTTAATATAATTTTTCTGTTTTTGCCACTGTACATAGTTAACAACATCCAAAGACCGCAAAGAATTAAAGAAAAATTAACACATGCAACCCACTAGACACAGCCTTTGTTTGTAGGTGTCCATCAAGTCTTTCTAGAATCAGACAAAGAAAGATGTAACTTTTCCTTTCATCCTGCTAGCTTGTTTTGATTAGGTGTAGAAATTTTGCATCCAAAACCTTTTAAACATGCAGTATTTTTCCAGCGTATTGTCCTCCATTTCTGTTGAAACCGTGTACAAATTGATATGTAGTTTATTTGCTAAAGGAACTGCTACAGTTTTTAAAAGCATACTAGTAGTGCTCAGTACTCAGTACAGTATGTGCAAAGAATTAAAAAAAAAAAAAAGTTTTGAGTGAGGGATTTAAAAATACTATATAATATGAAATTTTTGCAAACATCTGTCACGTCAGGTATGAATTAAATCTACAGTGTGACATGTACAATACATTGGTACGTATGGAATGTAATGTATTAAATCAGATCAAACCGTCTGTGTTCGCTGAGATTTACCTTCTTTTAGTAATAAAGCAAAATATGATTATGTTTGAGATGAGTTTCTGTGTTTCTCATTTTGACCACTGAGGGGAGTTCCTCTTCTTTCTCATCACAAGCACCTCCGGGATGTTCTCAGTGCATTGTGGGTAAAGCGAGAGTCCCGTGTTTAGCTTTAATCACAGAGCTGTCACAGTGGCCTGTCCCAGAGAGCAACAGTGCGTCTGTGTCAAGATGTGTGCAACAGCCCTGATTGTTGAGAGACAATCAAGTCAGAAAGAAAAGTATGTGTTGTAAGAGGAATATGTAGACGACGACACACACACACACACACACACACACAGTATTCTTCTTTGAGATTTTACCCATAGACAGAGAAAGGATGGGAATTGTGGTGGTTGTGGATTCTTTAAAAAAAAACAAGCAGGCTAAATTTTTAAATCTTTATATTGATTTAATAAAATCAAAAGACTGAGTCATGTAAATGAGTTGCTTATACTGATCAGCCATAGCATTATGACCATGCACTTAATATTGGGTAGGTCTCCTTTTTGCAACAAAACGAGTAATAACATCTTTGTATGGAAACCAGCATTAACCTTTTCAGCAATTTGTGCTACAGTAGCTCTTCTATTGGATCGGATCCAGCATTCGCTCCCCATGTGCATCAGTGAGCCTTGCCCACCCAAGACTCTGTCACCGGTACACCGGTTTTCCTTCCTTGGACCACTTTTGCTATGTCCTGACCACTGCAGACCAGGAACCACCTACAAAAGCTGCAGTTTTGAAGTTGCTCTGATCCAGTCATCTAGCCATCACAATTTGGTCCTTGTCACAGTAGCTACAGTTATAATATCTCGTGCCAGTGGTGACCGGAAGTGGGTGGGTGTATTACGCAGCAAGTGAATGTTTTGTCCCCGTGTGAAAAAAAGGGCAAACGTAAGGATTTAAGTGACTGAATTGTGATGGCTAGATGACTCGGACAGAGAAACTCCAAACCTGCAGCTCTTGTGGGATGTTCCTGGGATGTTGTGGCTACATATACAGGTTCAATCAACAATTTATAATCATCAAGAACTTCAAGGAAAGAGGTTCAATTCTTGTTAAGAAGGCTTCAGGGCATCCAAGAAAGTCCAGCAAGCGTCAGGATCGTCTCCTAAAGAGGATTCAGCTGCGGGATCGGAGTGCCACCAGTGCAGAGCTTGGTCTGGAATGGCAGCAGGCAGGTGTGAGCGCATCTGCACGCACAGTGAGGCCAAGACCTTTGGAAGATGGCCTGGTGTCAAGAAGGGCAGCAAAGAAGCCACTTCTCTCCAAAAAAAAAACATCAGGAACAGATTGAGCTTCTGCAAAAAGTATGGCGAATGGACTACTGAGGACTGGGGCAAAGTCATATTCTCGGATGAAGCCTCTTTCAGATTGTTTGGGGCATCTGGAAAAAGGCTTGTCCGGAGAAGAAAAGGTGAGCGCTACCATCAGTCCTGTGTCATGCCAACAGTAAAGCATACTGAGACCATTCATGTGTGGGGTTGCTTCTCATCCAAGGGAGTGGGCTCACTCACAATTTTGCCCAAAAACACAGCCATGAATAAAGAATGGTACCAAAACACCCTCCAACAGCAACTTCTTCCAACAATCCAACAACAGTTTGGTGAAGAACAATGCATTTTCCAGCACGATGGAGCACCGTGCCATAAGGCAAAAGTGATAACTAAGTGGCTTGGGGACCAAAACGTTGAAATTTAGGGTCCATGGCCTGGAAACTCCCCAGATCTTAATCCCATTGAGAACTTGTGGTCAATCCTCAAGAGGCGGGTGGACAAACAAAATTCCACTAATTCTGACAAACTCCAAGAAATAATTATGAAAGAATGGGTTGCTATCTGTCAGGATTTGGCCCAGAAGTTGATTGAGAGCAGCCCAGTCGAATTGCAGAGGTCCTGAAAAAGAAGGACCAACACTGCAAATACTGACTCTTTGCATAAATGTATATAAATGATAAAAGCCTTTGAAATGTATGAAGGGCTTGTAATTATATTTCAGTACATCACAGAAGCAACTGAAACAAAGATCTAAAAGCAGTTTAGCAGCAAACTTTGTGAAAACTAATATTTGTGTCATTCTCAAAACTTTTGGCCACGACTGTACATCTAACAAAGCTAAATTAAGAAGCCTCTGAACTACTGCTTGAATAGTTGTTACCATAAATAAACAAAATGCTTTGCATAGCAGTAATGTCTAAAACAAGATGAGAAAAGTACAGTATATAGTTTTTAATCAATCTTGCAGTGTTGAACTTAGCAGAAGCAATCATTATGCAAATGTTTTATATAAAAAAGTTTTATTTTGCTCAGTAAACAGAGTTCTTGAATTTTTTATTTTTATTTTTTTTTACAGTTAATTGGGTTGCCTTTCTAAAAATTGAGTACATTAAAATGAATAAAGGCTGATCGTTACTGGTGACAACTCACAGGTACACAGTTTGTGTATACTGCAAGGCATGTTATTAACATAACCGTAGTTTTATTGTACAGCGGACGCTCCCAACCTTATACATCTCATAGCCTACAGGGCTACGCTATAACTCATTGGAGCTCACTGAACTGTTAAAAATACTGTTGACACAATAATCAACGTGAGTGATCAGCTGTAATAGGTATATACAGGATGGGCCATTTATATGGATACACCTTAATAAAATGGGAATGGTTGGTGATATTAACGTCCTGTTTGTGGCACATTAGTATATGTGAGGGGGCAAACTTTTCAAGATGGGTGGTGATGGCCTCCGAGTGGCGCAGTGGTTAAAGTGCTCGCCCTATCATCCGGAGATCCCGGGTGGTGCTGTAACCTCTCGCAGGTTTAGAGAGAGCTGATTGGCCGAGCTCTCTCAGAGGGGAGGTATGAGAGGTACTTAGTGCTCCCTCATTAATTACGGCTCTACAGCCAATCAGGGGCGTCTGTGAGCTCGCGCAACGGAGGGAGTGGATAGCGCTGTCCTCCGAGTGTGTTACGCCGCCCCCTACGCGGCGAGCAGTTCGAAAAGATGCGGTCGGCTGGCGTCACGTGGTTCGGAGGAAATACGTGATAGTCTTCGGCCCTCCCGGCTGAGTGGTAGTAGTAGCCCTAATGTGGGAGCCCCCTTGTGACGGGGAGGAATTGGACACGACTAAATTAGGGAGAAAATCGGGGAAAAATCCAAAAAAAAGATGGGTGGTGATCATGGTGGCCATTTAGAAGTCGGCCATCTTGGATCCAACTTTTGTTTTTTCAATAGGAAGAGGGTCATGTGACGCATCAAACACATTTAAACGTAACTTTATTCTTTCATGAGTTATTTACAAGTTTCTGACCACTTATAAAATGTGTTCAATATGCTGCCCATTGTGTGTCAATTGCCTTCAGATGACCCCAAAGATAAAAGTCTAAGGGGGTCAGATCGGGAGACCTTGGGGGCCATTCAACTGGCCCACGATGACCAATCCACTTTTCAGGAAACTGTTCATCTAGGAATGCTCGGACCTGACACCCATAATGTGGTGGTGCACCATCTTGCTGGAAAAACTCAGGGAACGTGCCAGCTTCAGTGCATAAAGAGGGAAACACATCATCATGTAGCAATTTCAAATATCCAGTGGCCTTGAGGTTTGCATTGATGAAGAATGGCCCCACTATCTTTGTACCCCATATACCACACCATACCATCACTTTTTTTGTTCCAACAGTCTTGGAGGGATCTATCCAATGTGGGTTAGTGTCAGACCAATAGCGGTTTTGTTTGTTAACTTCACCATTCACATAAAAGTTTGCCTCATCACTGAACAAAATCTTCTGCGTGAACTGAGGGTCCTGTTCCAATTTTTGTTTTGCCCATTCTGCAAATTGTGTGCGCCGATCTGGGTCATCCTCGTTGAGATGCTGCAGTAGCTGGAGTTTGTAAGGGTGCCATTTGTGAGTAGCTAATATCCGCCGAAGGGATGTTCGACTAATGCCACTCTCCAGTGACATGCGGCAAGTGCTACGCTGTGGGCTCTTGCTGAATGAAGCTAGGACAGCCACTGATGTTTGTTCATTAGTGACAGTTTTCATGCGTCCACATTTTGGCAAATCCAACACTGAACCAGTTTCACGAAAACTTAGCAAGCAGTTTGCTAACTGTAGCATGGGAGATGGGTGGTCTCGTAGGGTGTCTTGCATTGAAATCTGCTGCAATGACCCGGTTACTGCGTTCACCAGATATCAACACAATTTCGATCCGCTCATCACGTGTTAACCTCTTCGACATGTCAATGGCTGTGAACAAAGAGAAACTTGTAAATAACTCATGAAAGAATAAAGTTACGTTAAAACCAAGCACACCATTGTTTTTCTTGTGAAATTCCCAATAAGTTTGATGTCACATGACCCTCTTCCTATTGAAAAAACTAAAGTTGGATCCAAGATGGCCGACTTCTAAATGGCCACCATGATCACCACCCATCTTGAAAAGTTTGCCCCCTCACATATACTAATGTGCCACAAACAGGACGTTAATATCACCAACCATTCCCATTTTATTAAGGTGTATCCATATAAATGGCCCACCCTGTACACCACTACAGTGTGGCTTCACAGTGACCTCATATTGATTAGAGATTGATTACAGTGGGATTTAAAAACATTTTTTTTAAATTACACTTCTGCCCAGAATCCTGTCTTTGCCCACTCCCGCAGATGTTGTTGTTTTTTAACCTACCTCCTTGAGATATATTCTATGGAAAATATTGGTTGGACATACTTTACAAATTCTAAACTAATTAAAGTAGGTGTTGAAAGAAAAGTGGCACTTATCAGGTTATAGTAGTTTCTAATGATGAATGTAGGGCTGAGAATCCAAAACATTCCCAAAATTACTTCCTACTAGATTTCTACTGTACAGTGGCTTAGTGGTTAGCACTGTCACTTTGCACCTCCAGGGTCGAGGGTTCGATTCTCACTGTACTTGGTGGGTTTCCCCAGGATACTCCAGTTTCCTCCCACAGTTTGAAGACATGCACATTTGGCTAATTGGCATTCCCAAATTGCCCTTAATATGTATGTGTGTGGGATGGATTGGCACCCAGTCCAGCCATAGGCTCCAGGCCTCCTTGAATTTGTACACAGGACAAGCGGTATAAACGGTGAATGAGTGATGAGTAAGGTCCCCTTTCAATTCATAGTCCTGATGACATATACAGGACAAAGTATTTTACCTTTACTTGAGCAGAAAGGACAATAACATCCATTCATCCATTATCTATACTGCTTATCCTGTGCAGGTTCCTGGGGGGCCTGGAGGTACGGGGCATAAGCACTCACACACTCGCACATCTAGTCATACACTTTGGGCGCATTGAGAACATGCTATACAAACTCCACACATCCTAAGCCACCATCTTGGCAGTACAATAACAGTTATTAAACAATATTTACAAATTAAAATGTATTGCTATAGAGGATGTACATGAACAAGTTCCTCCATCTGAGTGTGAGCCAGCCTACCTGTGACTAAAAGGCCCTAAGCAGCAGGATGAGCTGTCAATCCTAATGAGAGACAGAAAAGGCTCTGAATCCCTCCAGACAAGCAGTCTAGTGTTAATCTGGTGGAAGCTAAACACGCTCAATCAACCATGGGCCAGTGACACTGCAGT
This sequence comes from Clarias fuscus, assembly GCA_030347435.1. Taxonomy (NCBI): domain Eukaryota; kingdom Metazoa; phylum Chordata; class Actinopteri; order Siluriformes; family Clariidae; genus Clarias; species Clarias fuscus. The sequence goes on along the minus strand of CM059206.1, from coordinate 11,818,308 downwards.
GTTTTTTTTTTTAGAAGTCTGTGTAGCAGATTATATTTGTTTCTAAACATACAGAGCAGCTTTAATCTGTGCGGCATAATATTGAAGCGAAATTCACAGAAAGTAGGTTTTGCAGGTCTAAAAAGGCATAGAGCAGCAGAGCAGTTGGGATGATCTGCCCTTGCAAATTGTTTTCAGATTGCTTTCTAATGCTAAATCCTCCCCATAGAGCTCCATGCTGTTGTGAAGCCTCTTTTTTGCTCTCCACTAGCAGATGGTCTACCCTTGAGGTTAATAACCAGACCAGTGGATTGTTACGAATGGTATCCAGTGTAACACTTTTCAGATTCAGGTTTTTCTTTCCCATTAAGCTTCTGTGCCACTGTGTATTTTGCATTGTTCTATGTGTGTCTGGTGCATGCAGTGCATTATGGAAGTAATCCACTGAAAAGAACCATCCATTATTCTCTTCTCTCTCTCTCTCTCTCTCTCTCTCTCTCTCTGTCTGTTGGTCTTAAATATATTTAGATACCTGTATGCAGTTGAGGAAATAAATGAACATATACTGTACATTGGTCTACAATAGGATGAGTGCAAGTGACTTGTTCTTGCACAGAACAGAAAAGCCGTGAGTTCTGATGTCTTTTTTTGTACTACAGTGGAACCTTGGTTCGCAATCGTTCCGCAAGACGAGCAAAGATTTTTTTTATACATTTTGACTTGGAAAATGATCAAGTCTTGGTTTACAAATACCGAGTATCATGTATCCTGGATGCGCTTTTTGTTTTGACGGCATCACATGATCACAACTGAGCCAATGGTTTTTCTCTCTCTTGCGCCTGCTGAATTGTGGGAAATTGTCTCCCCTGCTGGGTCATAGTGAGCGTCTCTCACTGGTATAATCAACATCCGTGCACACTTGTACTGTTTACTATGACACTGTGACCACGTGCCCGCGCGTAAAACATCTTTTACAGTGGGACCTTGGATTACGAGCATAATTCATTCCGGAAGTGGGCTCGTGTTCCAAAACACTCGTAAACCAAATCATCATTTCCCATAAGAAATAATGAAAACTCTAATTATTTGTGCCACAGCCCTCAAAAATAAATACATAAAAATAATTCATACAATCTATAAAATGAAAATGAAACAAATTAATCTGCAGTACGAAAGTACAAATAAATCCTGACAGATAAGTGTTTCTGTTGGTGGGCGCAGGCGCTGTGTGTGTGTATGTGTGTGTGTGTGTGTGTGTGTGTGTGTGTGTGTGTGTGTGTGTGTGTGTGTGTGGGGAATTAGCCCCCCTCCCCACCTCGCTTTTTAAGTTTCACAACAAACACACACACACACACACACACACACACACACACAACGGAAACACCGTTTTAACAGGAAAAAAAGAAATCTCTCTGAGACTGGCATGAGCGCATATTAACGGACTCACTTTTTAAGTTTCACAACAAACGCATAAACACAGCGGAAACACCGTTTTAATGGAAAAAAGACATCTCTCTGACCTGGCGTGAGCGCATACTAATGGAATCATTGCGGTAAAGTAAAAAAAAACAAAAAAAAACAAAAAACAAATGAACCAGCACCTTACGTTTGAAAAGAATCGCGACAGAGCAGAGTTTCTGTGTGTTTGTGAAGCCGGGGAGGGGGTGAAAAGGCGACAGAGCGTCTGTGGTCTGTGTGTGTGTCGGTGTCAAATTACGCGCGCACGCGGCATAAGAGACGAGCAGAGTTTCTGTGTGTTTGCGAAGCCGTGGGGGGGTCGGGTGAAAAGGTGAGAGAAATTTATTAAAAATCTTTGCTCGGTTTGCGGAACACTCGTAAACCACGTTACTCGCAATCCGAGATTCCACTGTATTTTGTGTTTGCATGCATATGTGTACAGCGTGCTTGTACTGTTTATTATAACACAAGTGTGTGCGTGTAAAGCAAAAGCAGGTCTCATTATAGACATTAAAGATCCATTTTCTCTCTCTCGCATGCACTTTGTGTCTGTGTGCGCGCGTGTCACACACACCCCTCCTCCCCTCGCCTTCACACACATACACACACACACTCTGCTCTACACAAAAAAACTGCTCTATCACGGTTCTTTTCAAAGAAGGTTAATTTGTTTTATTTTTACTTTACAGCAGTGATTCCGTTAGTGTGCTCTCACTCGAGTGTCATTAGAGAGATTTCTGGTTTATTCTCCAGATAAAACAGTATTTCCTGTTGTGTGTGTGCGCGCGTGTGTGAAACTCAAATGAGAGGAGGAAGGTTTACTGTGTAATACGAGAAGAGGGAGAGGGGAGGGGCTAAGGTGAAGGGCAGATTAATTTGTTTTATTTTTACTTTATATTTTGTATTAATTATTTTTATGTATTTTTTTTTTATCTGTGGAACGAATAATTTGAGTGTCCATTATTTCCTATGGGAAAATTAAATTTGGTTTACAATTGTTTAAAATACAAACCCCCTTCTGGAATGGATTATGTACGTAATCCAAGGTTCCACTGTATTTGATTTCAGTAAGCCTTTAAGTGATTTCCCAACACGCTCATCTAGGATGTTTTTTTCGTCCACATTTCTTCCTTGAAGATGATGAACCATCATCTTCAAGGAAGAAATGTGTTCTTAAACTAATTTACAAAGTATCAGCTATCTCTTTGCTTGTTGCAGGCCAACATTTTGTCCTTTTTGAAGCAGAGTAGCACTGACCACAGCATATTTCTTCTGACATCCAAGTTTAACCTAAGTTATTTACCTAAGAATAGTTTGTAAGCAAGAGCAGTTGGTACACATTTTTGATGTAATCAAATTTTGATCGCCTAATCTGTTTAACATACACCTCGCATCTCTAAGGTCTGTGTTCGATTCCTGTCTCGGGTCAGTGTGCATGGAGTTTGCATTCCAAATGGGTTTTCTCCAGGTACTCCGGTTTCCTCCAACAGTCCAAAGACATGCAGGTTGGGCGAATTGCCATTTCCAAATTGCCCATAACTTGTGAGTGTGTGTGCTTGTGTGCTCTGCGATGGATTGGCACGGCCTACTTGAACTGAACAGGACAAGCGGTATAGAGAATGAGAGAGTGAGTCAGTCAGTGTGTGTTTAGAATCCATGTTGCACTATTAACACTCATGTATTGTGTATATTAAAAATATCGGTTGCCCAGATTAATAGAGTTCCACCAATAACTGCACAGATTGATCACAGCATTTACTGGTTCATGATGTAAGGTACGATGGCTTATTGGACCTGTTTTGCAAATAAAATGGGAACAACTTGTCCATCACATATGTTTCATCACATCACGGTCTTTGTGCTAGACTATATTCAGGCATCTGTCTGTAGTTTGAAGGTATTTATAAAATGTTTTTCAGCAAAGCAAGTCTGATATGTTAGACTCCATTGCCATGTATATTTTGGAAGATGCAAGTCTCATTCAGTCACGTGGCTGCAAATCTGTATGAATTCACATGGGTTTGTTCATATAAAATATTAAAATAAGTCATTAGAATTCTGTTCCTCATCCAGGTTTATAAATACTTTATGGGTTTTTATTGCAATTCTCTATCTAAGGTATTTTTGGATTGTATTGTAATAGGATTAAAGCGGTATTTTGTCCATAAGAACCTTTGGTGATGTGTGCTATCCAGTGAGCCATGCAGTGGCTGCTTTTAAGATTCAAGGTCCTTAATTTGATGCCGAGGATTTAATATGCTGTTGCGTATGTTCTTCTTCTGTCTACATGGGTTTTTCAGGTTCCTCTCTCCAAACTCAAAATGAAATAGAAAGCCCCCCTAACTGTAAAAAGAAAAAAATGTGTTCCATATAAATTTCACTGAACATTTATTTATTTATTTTTTTAAGTAGAACTTTGAGATACGCTGTCTAGTGATAGACCGGTTTGTTTTAAACTAGGAAAGTTTATATGCTGGTATAATCTGTAAGATAAAGTGAACATAATCCACCAAACAGTAAATTAAATGCCTGAAACATGGATGTTAAATTACTTTTTTCTTTCTGTTTTCTTTATTTCACTTCTATACTTTTTTTCTTTTGTTTCATTCACCTCATGGAAAAGACTCTCTTTAGAAAAGCCATTCTAAAAAAAAAAGAAAAGAAGAAGCAATGAATGGAAATACCAGTACTATACTACAGGATGTGTTCTTAGAAATCTCTAGATTTCTCATGCCATCATGAGCATTCAGCATTTTATGATCTTGATAAAGTCACTACCTGCTCTTTCAGCTACACCTCAGCGTGATTAGCATCACCCTACACACACACACACACACTCAGGAGAATTCATTGTTCTTTATAGAAAGTGCTGCGCACAAGGCTGGATGACAAATGTGTAAACAGGGGAAAGGTTTGTGGATGTTGCTTCATAATGTTCCTACTAAAACGTGTATGACATTTGTACAGGTTTGTTGGAAATATTTTTAATTAATCAGTTGTAAGAATCTTAACTGACCTAAGAAACTTTGTAAACACAAGATCATGCCTGTATACGCTGTGAGTCAAGTCATATTTCTGTAATGTTTCTACAATGATACTGCCTGGAGGTCATGGTCAGGAGTTCTGAGCGCCATTAATTAGAGGAGAAAAGAAATGCATGGCTTGCTTGTCCAAAGGGTTGTGGCTATACCACAGAAGACAAGAAGCATCTTTTCTGATTCTGAAGAAGAAGAAATGGTCCTTGCTTATTTTAATCCATTTGGTGACATTTTTTTTGGCTGGGCAGTGTATGAGGAATATATTTAGCTAAACTTTTTAGTTAGTAAGCAAGAGCAGTTACACAAGATTTCATTAATTTGCTGAATTTGTGTTTTCTGTCAACACCGTCATACACCATCAGACATAAATAATAAATAAAGTCAGGCAATCTTGTGGCCAACTCCAAGGACCTCTTTATGACTCCCGGTTTGTTCTATAACCTATTCAACTGCTCAGGTTCCTGTAAGTTTGATAAGGTTTTATATTTGAAAGATTTGACATTGATACTGCTGTGGTCACAACCATAAGATGTCAACACCTTAAATTAGAATAAATATGGGGTAATTTTTTGTAAAATTAATGAATTTCAAGCACATTAAATATGGAACTAGCAAATTATGCAAAAACAAACTGGCTCCCATGTACATTTTGTAACATGGCTGCCCGCGCAAAGGGCAAATCTGCAGACAAATCTATGCGGCTTTATAGGCAGGCAGAGCAGCGGACAGCCGCGGTTGCTAGGCAACCCCGCCATTTTGCCAATCAGAGCAAATGCGCTACACCTGTCCGGTAGGTTATTTAAACCCCCAGAAACCAGCACACTATGTGCGAACATTTAGAGAACATTTGGTCTGGGAGCATTGCTCCGGTATAGGAAAAGAGAAAACTGAGAAGAAAGGTGAAAAGATTAAGAAAAGAGAAAACTGAAAAGAAGCCTGAAAGATAAACAATATATCTCTTTCGAGATAAAGAAATAAATGTTTGGGGGGGAAAAAAAATAAATACATTTTCCTTTCACAAAAAAGGGGTGCATGTATACAGTGCGTGTGTAAATATATATATGGTTCTCACTTTGTTCACAAGACACTCCCCTTTCTTTAGTTGAGATACAAAGCGTCATTTCCTTAGCACTGCGATCTGCTTGCCCTAACCGATTAACATAATCACCCCACACATTCCTGCTTTGGGGCTCCCACACTCAACAACATATTCAGTGGCGCCATATTGGAGCGCCCCCTCATAACACATTTCAGAAGTTATCTAGCATAATGTGGAATTTAGTCACCACCGTCAGGGAATTAATCTGATGGTGGTAACTTATTGTGTGAGTGTTGACAAAGATATAAAAAGTATGTTTTAGTTTGCTACTTAAAATACTTTTTACATTTTCTCAGAATGTTCAGAAACATTAGTAGATATTTTTCTTCATTTCCTGTTAAATTACATTTTAAAGCATGATTCATTGCTTTAAAAGGGTACGATCCTGATCCTGATGTCTGTGTGCTACATTATCTATGAATGGAGTGTGCGGTCAACTCACTGCCGCTCCTCACGCTGCTCATGTATGTGCCGGTCACTGTAGACACTCTTCAGTCTAATCCGGGGTTTCAGTAGCCCTGAGCTCGCCCTGATGCACATGTTTACATTGCAGACACTTACAAATTGTTCCCGCAATAGTGTGTTTACAATTAAATATAAAAAAATTTAACATTAAGGAAGATTTTATTTATATTCGCATCACTACTTTACTGTTTTTAGGTAAAAATAATGGATGATTGAAAAAAAAAAAAAAAAAGTCAGTTTTTATCCTAATTAAAGGGTGCTGCATTGAATTTTTAAATAATTATATGACAGTTGATGATGAGACAAAACCTGCTTTCAAGAAAATAAATATAATTTAAATACATTTTTAATGTCTGACAGTGTTGACTATGACGGGCTATGACTATTAGGCTATGACGGGTCTGGAATGACTTTACTAGTCCTGAATTTTTGTCCACTGAGCGCACGGAGGCTGGCGCGCACTAAGCCGAGAGATGAGGGTGCGGTGCGTGCCGGGATCAGTCAGCGGGAAGCGTGTGAAGAAGCGCACGCCAGGGACCTGTTCGACCACTGACAGATCGAAGTCGTCTGGGCACGGAGAACATGTCTCCCAGCATCAAGAACTTGGATTGTGTTTCGCTCTTCGCTCGGATGCGAGGATGCATCATGAATTAGGCAAAACATAGGTTTATCATCTCCTTTCCTGGTCTTTTGAAAATCCTCATTAAAAGCAGTGCTGTTAGTCTTCATGAAGCAAATTCCCGATTCTGAATATAATCTAGTGGTTATTAGTTGTGTTGGTTATCCACTCCTGATGGCTGCATTATTTTGTGGCAGAGATACTTGTAATCATTCTATTCATTTTGATACATTAACACATTATATGGTTCTGTGTCCCTTTTAGTTTAAACTAGGATAGAATTTAATAATGCTATTAAAGTCATGATTGGTTTACATGTTTAGACAGAAAAAAAAAATTCTGCTGTATTTGACTTATAACTTGGAATTTGTAGGAACTAGGAATGACTACTTTGAAACTTGGAATAGTCTCCTATATGTAGAAAACTTTTTTTTTTTTTACTCATTTGCAGTTTAGTACAGTGACATTCTTTTTTTTTTTTTATACGGGAACAATAAAACGTCTGTGATTATATTGCTTGTAGCGTTTGTAGTGTTATTTTAGGCTACTTCTTGCATAATACAGGAACACTATTACATGTACAGTACCTCTCAGTTCATTTAAAGGACTTCTTCGCCTGTACGCAAATACAAGTGAAGAGGTTAAGGATGAGTTTTTTTTTTTTTTTTTTTTTTTTTCATGAGTGTAACTGGATCCATCAGCAGATTTGTCGGTTAAAGCTTTTTCTGTTCTCTTCACCTTTGCACATTGTGCTACAGAGCTCACGGTCCCTGAGCATCCTGACTCTGCAGATTGCTGAAGGCACACTATTGCTCCTATACATTATAAATTAATGCTGTCACCTTTTGTACCAGTTCCGCAGAGGTTTAAATGCCTTTCTCGGTCTCATTCTTTCCCCACATCGGCAGTCGGATTATTAGCCTATTCCAAAGGTCACAGGCAAACTTTTTAGGCACTCAACTCATATGTGTATAGATAATGTCCTCTTTTCTTTACTGTCCTTGAAATAAAAGCAGTAAATAGTCATTCTGAGCAGCTCAACCTGGACTACTCTTAGACTGTCCAATCAAAGACTCCCGACTTCAGAAACTGTTTGAATTTTCACTAAATCCCCACGATGCATCAGTTTGCCCCTCCTCTTTCTGCTCTCTCTTTCCTCTGCCTGTGTATTTTCCTGCCTGTGCCTTGTTTGGACAGTCAGTGGCAGGAGAGTGGCAATCCCTCCATCTCTCATCTGAGAGTAAAGCATGGCAAAGGCTCAGCTTCGCATTCAGCACTGAAGCGGATCGTCCCACTCTGACTCGCCTCGCCTCTAATCCTTCTTCTCCCCCCACCCTTCCATTATCAGCTCTCCCAGCGCAGGGCTCTCCACAGGCAGCATGGCTGCTCCGGAGCTCCCTGCTCGGCCACTCTCTCCGCGAGTCCACTGAGCGCACGGAGGCTGGCGCGCACTGAGCCGAGAGATGAGGGTGCGTGCCAGGATCAGTCAGCGGGCAGCGTGTGAAGAAGCGCACGCCAGGGACCTGTTCGATCGCTGACCGATCGAAGTCGTCTGGGCACGGAGAGCATGTCTCCCAGCATCAAGAACTTGGATTGCGTTTCGCCAATGTTGTGCCATTGCAAAGTAGCATGCACCAACAGCACCATTTCGCTCATGTTCGGATGCAAGGTAGGGAGAAATAGCAATGGTTTCTTTTAAAGCTGGGCATCAGCTCTGTTAATCAGCTTAGTTCATTCTGTTCTTTCCTGAAGTTAGAATTAGGATTTATTTTTATCATACTAAGGATCACTGAGGTGATGGGATATATTTTCCAAGACTTACAAATAAACATGTTCAGACTATTTTCAGTAGCGTTTAATATTTTAGTATGAGAGTAAACTCTGAAAAGCACTGAAGCTCTGCCTCCATGTTCCTAAAACCCTTGTGGCAAAATGCAAAGCTTCAGATGATTTCTGACAGATGTGTCAGCCTGTAGCGCTGTTCTCTTTCCATCAGCTATGCTGTAGGCACTCAAGCTTAGAGTAGATGCATATATCTGTGTTTCATTTCTGTCTTTGCTTCAGCTATTGCTCTGGGACAGAAGTCATGCTTGTTTGGTGAAAACAAACCCTGTTGGTTGTTGTCCTCTCACGCAGTCATGTTTGCCAGAGGTCATGTGTCACAAAACATGGACTTTTAATAGTATCTGTGTAACTAGTTTCACTAACTAGTTTGAAAGAGCAGGGCAAGTTACTGTAGTTACAGTACTGTAGTAGTAACTGCCCAGTCCTCCGGGTATTCCAGCCTCCGGTAAAAAAGTCCTTCTGGGAACCTGGTGAACTAATCCTCAAGACTACATTAAAACTCTTTAGAAGCAAATTATGAGGAAATGAGGGGTGGCGCAAACCTTGTACTGTAAGGCACTTTTAAAATACTTATAATGAATATTCATCACTCATAGATATTTGCCTGCAAGAGCAAATTACAACCTTAAGTGAGTTCTGGCAGCATTATGAATGAATGAATAAATCAGTCATAAGATGCAAGTGTTGACCAACATAGAGGGAGACCAAGATTCCACCGTTAGGCATAAAAGATCATTTCTAAAACATAAATTTTTAACAATAATTAAACATTAAAACCACCGTTATTTATTTTGAAATAATTGCTGAAGCTTTCACTATATTTAGGTCTTGAAATACGTTTAACTTGAATACAACCATTCTGCTCCAATTACATCCAGCATACGTTAATCTCAAACGACTGAAACTACAGTACACAGTAAGTATACGATAAATAAGAAGAATATTCATAAAAAATGACGAGTGATACCGTTATTGTCTTGACCCTGCACATGGATTTTGTTGGAATTTGTTTTGCTGCAACCTGTACTTTTAGCATACTAATTAGGCCCAACCTTCCTTCCATGTCACTGAGATCACGGTTTTTACGGTATCTGTCCAGAAAAATCTTAAGACTTACGAGAAAATCTTTGAGTGTCTGACGGCTTTTTTTTTTTTTTTTTTTTTTTTTGGACACTTTGTGCAGGATGCATTTGCATACTCGTTAATATTCATTAGCATTTGCCAAATATGGGCGTGTCAACAGGATTAGCCTTTTCTGTGTTCAGTTATTTCAATGTTTATACCACACATTGCAGCTTTTTTTTTTCTCTTCATTTAAGCATACATTTTTACATATGTAATATCAATTGTGAGACCTATGTGTAGTCTGTGTTAATTTTTGACCTTTCAGCATGAGCTGATGATAAAGGCTATCACATTTCATTGTCACACCGACCGACGACATGGAAGTGATCTATAGGAAAATGTTTTGTAGGAAAAGGTTTCTGACTGACACTCTTCCACCAGTTTTACATGAACACCTGTACTCAGTAGTGCAATTATCCAATCTCAGAACACACCATGTGTCAAACCTCAGGGAAATGTTCCTTTTTGAGTTTTGGTTGAACTTGTGCTCTCTGCAGCCTGAGATTCTTAAAGTGGTCCTCTGTTGTACTGTTGCCTGCCTGAGCTAGTTTGACCCATCTCTCCTGGCCTGTATTTTACACCATTCTGTGTTAAGTCTAGAGAGAATTCCAGGAAAGCATTAGTTTCTGAAATACTCAAACCAGCGGACACACCACAGTCATCGAGATCACGTTTTTCACTGTTTGGTGTGAACATTATCTAAAGCTATTGATCAGCATATACTGTACAAGATTTTATTTATTGTGCTGCCATCTGAACGGCTGATTAGTGGATAATTGTAGAAATATTCAAGTATACAGGTGGATCTATTAAAGAATCCAGTGAGCGTACACATTAAATCACATTTCTCTACGATTTATCTATGATACTGGGCTAAAGGAAGGCAGTTAGTTCTCCGGGTTTGTGGTTTATTAGTGTGTATCAGACGACAGTGACTGAGAGTGAATGTGAGCTGAAGTTACAGCCTTCTGGCAGTGCGTTTGTAGATCTCTCTTAAAAAAATAAGAAAGTTGGAGTGTTGGACAAATTATAAATTAATTAGCTCACTCACTGGGTAAGTGCAAGCTCAATTGTTCTGCCAAATCCATTTTTTTGTTTGTTTGTTTCTGAGAAAACGGATTATGCTAAAGTAGTGGCTAATGTAATAAAGGAGAGTTAGTTAGCTCTGGCTAAGTGCATTCATACAGACTAAAAGAAGAAAATGGCTTTTGTTGTATGACGGCATATTGCTGGAGTTAATTTTGCTTGACTTTGTCAGATTTTTACACGTTTGTACCAGTCAAAGGTTTGGACACCATTTCTAATTCCATGGTCTTTCATGATTTTTATGTCTTTCTACACTGTAAAACATTGATGAAGGCGTCCAACATATGCATATGCTACTGATGCTAGGTAAAGCCTTTATAAAGACTCTAATCCGAGGTGCCTTTAATTGGTGATTATTGAATCTTGTAACTCTAAATGAACTTTTCCTCTGCAGCAAAGGTAAGTTTTAGTCTTGCTTTCCTGGGAAGGTCTTCATGAGATACAGTTTCATCATGAGTTTGCAAATGCACATGACAGTACTGTTCTTGCAAGAACTATTCCAGAACAGCTGATCTTCGTTTCTTAAAATAACAACTGAGTGCTGCTGCTGTTATTATTAAATTACTTAATAACGTGTGTTATTTTATAGTTTTGAAATCTTCAGTATTGCTCTAGAATGTAGAAAATATATCACTCAACAAACAAAATGTTAAATTAGGTGTGTCAAAATTTTGGCTGGTACTCATCATTTTCCTGATTCTAAAAAGCCTCCATCTGTGTTAAATATATATATATATATTTTTTTTTTGGGGGGGGGGGATTTTTCCCCGATTTTCTCCCGAATTTAGTCGTGTCCAATTCCTCCCCGTCACTAGGGGGCTCCCACATTAAGGCTACTACTACCACTCAGCTGGGAGGGCCGAAGACTATCACGTGTTTCCTCCGAACCACGTGATGCCAGCCGACCGCATCTTTTCGAACTGCTCGCTGTTGGGGCGGCGTAACACACTCGGAGGACAGCGCTATCCGCTCCCTCCGTTCCGCGAACTCACAGACGCCCCTGATTGGCTGTCTGACCTGTTAGAGCCGTGATTAATGTAGGAGCACTATGTACCTCTCATCCCTCCCCTCTGAGAGAGCTCGGCCAATCAGCTCTCTCTGGACCTCCGGCTGCGAGAGGTTACAGCACCACCCATCTGTGTTAAATTTAACTCTAAAACCCCAACCTTGTTTGTTGTTTTTGGAAAGTCGTTAAGAATTGTCCTGCTTGTTAAGACAACTTTACAGTTAAGCAATTATAATTAAAGCTAAAATTCCTGCCTTGAAATCAGCGTGTTCTGGGCTACTGACTTGCCCATCACTTTTTCACAAATGAGTGAAGTCCAATTTCAGGTTTCGAAATCCCTTCTTGGACGGTTACTGTTCATCACACAGCTATTCTAGATTAGACAGATTGTAAGTGCTTTAAAAAAAAAAAAAATGTTTTTTTTTCTCTCTGTAATTAGTTCTGCAACTGACTCTCGTACATCTCCAAGCTGCACTGGTTTAGTTGCATGTCACTTTTTAAAGGACGGCTGGTCTTTCTTGACTAGTGCTTAGAAATGTAACAAATTAGGGAACTTTGTTAATTTAAGTCCAATGTACTGTACCATCTAATGACAATCCATACGTACAATCCATTTTCTTTCCAAGCCATTGAACAGACTGTTGGAACAGACATTGCGAAAAGACCGGCCCGTCTGGCACCAACAACCATGCCACGCTCAAAATTGCTTAAATCACCTTTCTTTCTGACATTCAGTTTGGAGTTCAGGACATTGTCTTCACCAGGATTAATGAGAAATTGAACAGGTGTTCCTAATAATCCTTTAGGTGTGTGTGTGTGTGTGTGTGTGTGTGTGTGTGTGTGTGTGTGTGTGTATATATATATATAGATAGATAGATAGATAGATAGTATATTTTTTTATGCAGCTACAGCTAAAGCATAGCTCGTCTGCAGCATACAGTTCAGTTTTGCAGTATCCATTGTTAATCAAATATCTGAACAAACATCCATCCATCCGTAAGAATCCATCAACTCACTGACGAATCCAGAATCCATTTTTTTTTTTTTTTTTTTTTACTTGTTTGAAGCGGAATGCACTTTTCACTCTCTCTTTGAAGAAGAAGAAGCTCTTTTTCACTTTGAACAGTTGTTTTTTTTCATACTTCAACATTACTTTTCATCCAAATGATGGAATTTTGCAGGTTGCCGAAATTGTAAAACAGACCAAATCAAGCAACAAAAATAAGTGTTGAAAATTAATTGAAAAAACTCTTACTTACGCTTATCTAATCTGTCAGTGTCAGCCCATTAAGTTTTTAATCCTTGCCTGCTTGTTTCTGAGTATGCAAGCTGCTCTTTTCTTCTTGTCGTTTCTCCATAATGAGCTGTGGAACAGCTGCTGGTAATCCCTCTAGACTGACACTAGTGTGTTACTGCACGTCTCTGCTGGCTGTGCTCTGAGTTAGCTGTGCTTTATAGACCTGCTTTCTGCTGAGCGTAAAGTAATTTGGGGCATTTCTCATTTAGTAGTTTAATTTTCTGGGTCATTCCGCCTGGCATCTGAATGTCACAAGATTAATCCATTAATGTCCACTGTGTTGATCGGAGTATGAAATAGAGTAGTGTTGTTGTTTATTAGGTCTTGGTGTATGCATCTCTTTTTGTAGGTCTATGTTTTTATCAAGTGTTTTCTCAGCATAACAAGCAGAGCCTCTCTTCTGTTTGGTGGATAAACATCTGATAAACAACCAGCTGAAGTGCTGGATGCTTTTTTTTTTTTTTAAAGAAAGATGTTAGATTTAAGTTTGTTATATTTCCATCATACTTTGAGTCATACAGTTGACCCTAGCTGCCGTTGACTGCTGCTGCACATCTGTGAAAGTTGGCAGCTCCCTCATGCTGGATCTCTCTGTGAGAAACAGACAAAAATAACTGTTTTGTCGTCGGCTTGTCTTGGATCACTCTTTTATGTTCATCATAATGTTTTATAGTACACTACAGTACATTACAGTACAGTGAAACGTCTTGGACGTGTCTGGAAACGGATCGGAGTGCAAGGTCCACCGTGAGACGAGGTACCCCTGAAGCAGAGAGGGTTCTCAGCAGTGCCCTTTGGTTGTCAGTAAAACAAGTGCCTTATTAATACAGTACAGGAGTATCTACATGTGTCTTGTGGAAAACCGGGATTTGATTCCCTGAACAGGTTTTACCCGGAGTAAAAACCTGTGGGAAAATCAATTTGTGTGATCCGTAATGGCCGTGGGTGCCAGAATAACAGCAACTCGTATTGGTAGTATGAGTGTCTTTCGAATGGATTTTATTTGAGACGTGTGCATGACTGCTATTAATGACTTTTTCTCCATTGCAGCATTGTGTTGGGGTCTTTTGTTTAACGTCACCACACAGTAAGAAAGTAATTCTAACTTTCGAAAACAACCTAATACCCATCATCACCCAACATCAGGAATTAATATTGCGACAACATTATGATAACTCTAGGCCCCTGCTGCATTAAGGAACTTGTTCAAGACAGAGTTGGGGTTTGATCTCCCATTGGTCTGATTAGTAACCCAGAGCCTTAAGCACTAAGGCCTGTTGCTAAGTGTTTAGCACTTCTAAGTGTAAGATGCACAAGGCAGGACAAACGAACAGTTATCCTTCCTTCAAATGACACAACGGGCATTTATCAACGACCCACTGACTGATTCAGGCAATCCTGCATTCCACCGGTGCTTCACCTCCATATTTCATTAGGTCTGGCTTGAGGTGGTAGAATTTCTATCACTTTAAAATGCATTGACTGGCAATCACTAATGCAATACTGCAGAGTGACTTACAAGTAAGAAAAGCACAATCTGGGCATAGAGTGAAAATGAGTAAACTTCACAGCATGTTCCTTATGGATATGTTTCCGTTTTAGGAATAGTGCAGGATAATCGTAGGCAAAAACCTACAAGATAAATATGGTGCAATTTGTATCAGCAATAATACTGTATTGTGCAATGTACAGCTCTGTGTAACATCACCAAACAATAAGGCACAGAGGAACTATAATTGCAGACCCAGTTACAAGAAATAGATCTAAGCCCAGGTAATAGAATTGAAACACACACATGAGGAACATTTTTGTGTTTGTTATAGCTTAAAGCAAGACAGAGCATATTGACTATGAGGTTATCAAAAGCAGGCTGGATTTCATGCTCAGTTGTGACCGTATGGCCATAATGTAGCCATAAAAAGACACATGCTGCACAAGGCACTGAAAGGCGTACCCGGACTGGTTTTGTCCGTGAAGGTCAGTTAGAGGGTCACTCCCCTGAGCTTCCTGAATGGTGATGCTGTAATGGATCATAGCTGGGACTGGGCCATCAGAACTAGTTTATCATTTGAATAGTGAAATCTAGTTTGTATAATGAAGTATTTTTTTATTTAGGTTTTTGTGCATGGTAAGCTTTATTAATCTGTCCCAGGAAGCTTGTATTAGGCACATCCTGCTTCACATATTTACAGTAGCCAATCTACCAACATGCATGCTTGTGGGAGGTGGGAGGAAATCGGGGAACTTAAAAGTGCAGACACAGCAAGCTTAGGATGGAAACTGGGAAGCTGGAGCTGTGAAGCTGTGCATAAAGGAGCCAATATGTGTCATTTTTAATGTACAGTACTAATACAGTATGAAGGTGTCTTAGTGGTTAGCACTGCCGCGTTGCGCCTCTAGGGTACGGGTTCAATTCCCAGTCAGGTTTGATGACATGCAGATTAGGTTAATTGTCATTCCCAAATTTCCCATAGAGTGTGTAAGTGTGTGTGTCCTGCAATGTATTGACGCCCCATCCAGGGTGTATCCCGCCTTGTGCCCTAAGTCTCCTGGGATAGGCTCCAAGCCCCCGCGACCCTGTATACAGGGTTTTGGGTCATAGACGATGACCGACCGAGTGAGTGAGTAATACAGTATGTACTGGTAAATGACCTGCTTCACTCACTCAAAGGCTGAATGGTTGTTGATATTGTAGCAGCAGGATGTACTGTTCTGGATCCACATCAAAGCAAACGGATTGTCTCAGCCTCGTTATGGCCCTTCCTATATTGGAGTCCCAAGTCATTCTCCTATGTAGTTTTATTATCAGTGAGTCAGGAAAAAGTGGCAAGATCAGGGCATAGGTGGACAAAGCAGAGACAATGTGTTGTATTTCCTCTTTGCCCTGAGAATAAACCACCCAATTTGCATGGACAAGACATCCACCAGTACAAGAAGCTGTGAAATAAGAACAAGTACTGTAAGAAAAGCACAATCTGGGCATACAGACACAGCATGTTCCTTGTGAATATGTTTCCATTTTAGGAATAGTGCAAGATAATCATAGGCAAAAACCTACAAGATAAATATGGTGGAATATATAGTGAGGAGAGAATTGCAGTATTGTGCAATGTACAGCTCTGTGTAACATCACCCAAAAATAAGAGACAGAGGAAATATTATTGCAGTTCCAGTTACAAGCAAAAGGTCCACATCAAGGCGAATGTATTGTCTCAGCCTCGTTTTGGCCTTTTCGCTCTTGGTAGCGGCTTCCTACAGTTTTAATATCGGTGAGCCTAACGTCTCTTTGCCCTGAGAATGAACCACCACAATTTGCATGGACAAGATGTTTGGAGAAAATGAAGATGGATGAAAATTAGATAAAGTCCACAAGAATGAGTGCTGAAGACTTACTCTTCATTGGATCGCTGCCATCCCTGCTTGTGCCAGTAGTACATGGAACGAAAATACAACAGAACACATTGTCTCAGCTTTGTCCACCTATGCCCTGATCTTGCCAGTATTTCCTGTTTTGCCCACACACATAGACACTTCTTGGCATACAGTGTCGGCCCTGCCTGGTTTTGTTTAGGATACTCCGGAGCTCCTGGAGGAGATACTTGATCATGAAATATAGTCAGGATTTTGTTGTAATATTGATCATTGTGACTTATAGAAATAGGCCAAGTGTTTTATAAAAAACATCTCTTTTTTTTTTGTTTGTGCCTCAGTTAAAACTTCTTTTTTTTCAATCATGTATATGTATATTGATCACTTTAACAAAATTTTTGTCTGAAATTTGTAGTGAAGTGATTAAACTGCTAGATCAAGTAAAGTAAAGAAAAACCATGTTCAGCAAGGAATTGTTGAAAAAGTTGTTAATTTAGCAGTGGCTGCTTATCTGGCAACGTAAGAAGATAAGCCTACCAGAGATGGTTCAGTGGAAGTAGAAAGTGTTTTCTTTTCTGTGAAGATAAAAGAGACATCTAGGTTGTTGAGTCGATGGTCATTTTGTAAAATATCAATGAGCATTGTATTATTGCAAGCAACATTATTTACAGTTTAGAGTTCTGAATCTGATCATGTAAAGGTATAAACAATAGCCTGATTTTTGTTCCGCCTTATGATCTCACTCAATCCTCGTTCCTTGATTACACATAATGCATTATGCTGATAATGTGTGAACTCATTGCCCCATGGATGCCCTTCTCAAGGGAGATCCCACACACACACACAGATGTGTGTGATGCTGCTTGACATTATGCTGCCCAGAGCAACTGGTATAACACATACACACACACACACACACACACACACGAGTGCTCCTTTCATGGGAGATGAATCACACTCACTCCGATTGGTGAACCCTTGACATGTATGATCACTCTGCAAAAAAATCTTAACAAATAAAAACTGATGAGGAGAAAGAATAAGGATTCATGACCTCCGTAATCACTGGATTTATGCATCATTGAACGTTCACGGCTAGTCTTTTTCATGGACATAAGAGAATATCAATTTCATTCTCTATCTGTTAGTATTCAGTGTGTGTGTGTGTGTGTGTGTGTGTGTGTGTGTGTGTGTGTGTGTGTGTGTGTGAGTGTGTCTTAAGATTCACTTTCTGCTGCGGTGCATAAAAGCCAAATCTGCTGCTTCTACAGTGACAGGATGATCAGGTGAGGCCATGTTTCTCAGAGAGAGAGAGAGAGAGACTACATCTATTTTAATTCTGCACACACAGTGTTGTTTTTGTAAGCCCAGGTTTTCTTAGACAGACACAAACCTCAGCATGGATTTATTTGCATCTCACTTCTAATATCTTCTATTCTAAAACTGATGCAAAAGGGTACACTTACTGTAGTGGCAGGTGTGTGGAGCACTGTTATGTATGTATAAGTAATGATTCCAAAAATGTGCAATTCAGTTTCTTTAAGAAATTTTATATGCTGAGCATTTTGTCCTAAATAATGGCTGGATGTGCAACGATCAGCTATAACATGACAACGCAAAACAGCTCTGCAGACTGCTCGAGGCATGACCTCCTCTTGACCTCTGAATGTGTGCTGTGGTATCTCGCAACAGGACATTAGCAGCGGATCCTTTAACTGCTGCAAGTTGCAAGGTGGGGCTTCTATGGATGAGACGTGTTTGTCCATGGATTCTCGTTTAGATTGAGATCTGGGGAATTTGAAGGCTAGATCAACAACATTGACCTTTTTGCTTGCTAGGCTTTAATCAAAACCTACATTAATTTTTTTTTTATTTTTTTTTAGCAATTTGTTTTCCGTGGGATCGGACCAGACTGCCTAACTTTTGCCCTCCACAGGGATAAATGAGCCTTGGGTCCCTATGATCCACTCACCGGTTTACTGGTATATACAGTAATTGATAATCAATGGTAATGTTATGTGATGTTAAAGTTATGGCTGATCAATGATTTTTAGATATAAACTTTAATGTCCAGTCATAGAGCATATATTTTAGAATGAAATCAAGGAGTAAAACACATTTGTGTGATGCGTCTCTGATGTGTCACTCCCGCATATTATATTAGTTTATTCCAGTGCATCCTAAAATGTTTTATTTGACAGCTATTAAGAACACATTTATTTGATTCTTTTGTAGTTGTTGTGAATGCACTTTTCAAACTTCAAATATCAAAAAAAAAAAAAAAAAAAAGCAAAATAAATGTCTTGAATAAACACAACACATTTTATATCCACCATGGAAATGTCTGTATTTTGCCGTACGTTTATTACTACAAAAACTAGAACAGGTATTATATAAACATTCACTTTGCATCATAGTGATGCTAATTCAAACTTCTCAAGGTGAAGTATTAATAAAATGCAGTGTGCATTGAACTCTGAAACTTATCGTACATCCTATCTATTAAGCAGACCCAAATTCCTGGCTGTATTATGCTTGCCTTTATTCAAAGTTGCAAACCCAGCAAATATTCGAGTGAAAGTGTAGAAAATAGGGCAATTCTCTGTCCTCAGCGGTCTATACAGGACGAGCCACCATCCCTCTTACTGACTCTGTACTCTCCTGATCAAGCTGGTTTAGAATTGTGTCATTTTAGGATATCAGACCCAGTAGCATTGGTGTACTCGAGTTAAATATTTTAATTAAGAAGGTTGCAGCTTATTATCTGAGCAGTCTGTCCTGAGAGAGAGCGAGTAGGGTGGCCTAAGGCTCTCTGGAACGTTCAGGAGTTTAGTCCATCTTCATCCTCTATTTCCATTATAGTGCTATAATCCAGTCAGTGTAGTGACCCTGCTCCTAGTTACTTTACCAGAAGGTCAGCTGTTTGGACCCTTTAACCTGTCTCTGTCTGCTCCAGGGGTGCTGTATCACGGCTGACTCTGTGTTCTGACCTCAGCCTCCTGATAAGCTGGGACATCGTTTCCCTGTGCAGTTACTGTAGGTCATGTGAAAATTAAAGACTCAACTGAAAGGCATCTCTTTGGCTCCACACTTGATTGATGTGTTATTATGCAACTTGTTTTTTTTTATAATAAGAATATGCTGGTAATACAGTGGCATACAAATGCCCCTTTTTAAGAACAGAAATTTTGCAAGAAATTTGCCTTTTCATATGAAGCATTTTTCGCCATATGAACGACTAAACCGAGTCGAACCGAACGCCGGTTAAGTTGTGCATACGTCTGGGAGCCATTTAATCAGTGGATAGCCAATCAAAGTGAGTTTACATACTATATTTTTGTATGGGTTTCTATTTGGCATTTTGTGCAAGACAAGCACCATGGATTCCATGAATATCAGCAAGGACAGTAGCAAGAATCCACTTTCGGTTTAGTTTTTAAAGTAGACTTAAGTTTATAATTTAAGTTTAAGTGATGTTTAATGGCTATTTATTCACTCACTCATCGTCTATACCTCTTTATCCTGTATTTAGGGTCGTGGGGGGCCTGGAGCCTATCCCAGGAGACTTAGGGCACGAGGCGGGGTACACCCTGGACAGGGTACTAATTCATCGCAGGGCACACACACATGCACTCATTCACACACTACGGGCAATTTGGGAATGACAATTAGCCTAATCTACATGTCTTTGGACTGTGGGAGGGAACCGGAGTACCCTGAGGAAACCCAGCAAACACGTGGGGAGAACATGCAAACTCCACGCACACCGAGGGTGGCCGGGAATCGAACCCGGATCCTGAGGTGCAAGGCAACATTGCTAACCACTACACTACCATGAAGCCTATGTCTATTAATTTAATATTTGTATTTCATTTACGTATTCTCTAAATGTTTTGATTGATTTTATATGCAAAAATATGATTATAATGTTTGTTTCCTATGGGAAATGTGTTTTGCAATACGAAATTTCGTCTTGCAAATTTGTATGCCGAGGTACCACTGTGCCAAATACATAGTAATGGTATGGATCACAGGATCAGGGGTCAGGATATGATCCTTGCATGTTCTCCATGTCTCCTTTCATCACGTACTCAGGTTTGTTCTACCTCCAAAAGACATTCAGGTTCATGGACTGACTATAGTGGTGATGGACTGGTGTCTCATCCTGAGTATATTTCTGCCTTGTACCCCATGTTCCTGGGACAGTTTCTGGATACACCGTGCGCCACAAAACAAAATGAAGTGGATACTCAATATAAACTATTGGATAAATAAATTGCACTGTGTCAGTGTATTGTTTCACTTTAACCCGTGTAGTGAAATTGCATCACATCCAAACACTATTTCATCATTACTGGATTAGATATGTCTAAGCATAGAGAGATGCTGTAGGCGTGTGATATCATTGGCCTGATGTGGTTGTCTCTTACTGAAACAGAGTTGTAAAATACATACATACTGTATGTCAATCTAAAAAATATATGAATTAGATTGATACACCTTGAGAAGTGCAGTTGGCAGTTCAGCTCATGGCAAAGTCTGACTAGGCATGCCCTTGCAGATTGACAGGTATTGAGTCTGACACATTTTAGGGGCTTTGGGTGTTTTAACAGTGAAGCCAGAGTGGACTAGTGAACTGCAAGCAGGTAAAAGGAGACACCGCAGTGTGGCAGCGAATCTAATCCACTCATGCTGTGACTGTGAAGCTGCTCCATGATGCTGTCAGACTTTCTGCTGAACGATGGTGTCGACTCACAGCCCTATCCCTCTATCTGGTACTGTAGGCATAAACAAGTGTACTATTCTACGTACCAATATGTTTTTATTTTATTTTATTGCTCATCAAATATTATTGTGTAATAATTAATAATTATAATTATAATCAGTCTTTTTTATCAAAACAAGCAATTCAGCAATATTCAGCCGTGTAAGAATACAATGCTGAATAGAATGGGTTTTCCTCACACACTCCTGCAGCTGAATATATCAGATCACGCGTGGCAGTTTGAGGTCATCATAATGACTGTGCGCAGAGAGCAAGCAGTTTTATTATTATTATTATTATTAATGAGCAAAAAAAAAAAAAGCGGTTTTTGCTCATTACTGCTCATTAATGCAGTGTTTCCCATCTCAGCACTACAACACACTCATCCATCAGGGAGTTTCTTTTTTTTCTCGAAAAACACTCGCCTTTTGGCTGCCTCCTAAAGGACGGCCAGGCTCGCCCCGTATGCTGCTGCTGCGCTGATTTATACCATCAGGTTGCTGGTGCAGATATCACTGTGAGAAAGTAGGTCTTGGCAGAAAGCTCAAAAATAGTTTCTGTGCCTGAGATGCAGTGTATGTTCATGAATAGATACTGAAATTCACAAACTAAAACTGGCTTTCGATGTTTACATGGGACGAATGTTAATAAATCTTTATGTACCGTTTGTGTCTGAACAGCCTATTTGTAATAGTTTGGACTCAGAATAGAGGCGGCTGAGTGACTAAGGCCCTGGGCTACTGCTCAGATGGTTGTGAGCTCAAGCCCAGTCACTGCCAAGCTCAAATGGTGTCACTCTCAACTCTCACTGCCCTAAGGGGCGCTGTATCATCATTGAACCTGTGTTCAGAGCCTAGATTCCTAGCAATGTATGAATGAATGGTAAGAAAAGGATTGCATGTACAGTACTGCATTTGTATAGTATTTGCAACGATAAAGGCTGATTAAAAAAAAAAAAAAATCTTTCCTTATGTCACAAGGAGGAGTCTTTTTGACCCTAGAGCAAGAAGATGTAATCATCATAATCATCATCGTTCTACTTCTTGTGCTTATTATTATTATTATTATTATTATTATTATTATGTTTTTCCACTTGCGTCCATTTGGCGTCACCACAGCGGGTTTTCCAATCTGCATATTAGATTCTTTTCCTGCTTTTTTCCCGGCTTTTAAGCAACACTTAGGATGTTCTGCAACCATATACATACATATATATATATACTGTACATACAAGGTGATTCATTTGAAAGTGGCCCCGAACATTCTGTAATAACTCTGGCTAGGACAAAAGCAATCAGAATGAATCAACGGACAACCTACAGAGAGAGATTGACACAAGTACTGAAGAAACCGACATGTCTTAAGTCGTCGTTTATACAGTAGTGTAATGATACACATGAATTATGTATGGTGCAGTGATGTATTGTGGATAAGGCAGTGCAATATAGACAGAGTAACAGTGCAGTAGTGTAGTGGGTAACATTTTATTATCAGCTGTTTGTGGGGAAACGGGCACTTTTCTTTAAACCCTTTAGTTCCATGTACTGTAAGAAGGGTGAATAGTCCGTGATTGGGGTGAGAGGGATATTGGAGATTCCCTCTCGCCCTTTGCAGGCAGTACTTCTTTTAAAAGTCCTCCAAGGTCGGTAGCTGAATGCTGATGATTCTTTGGGTGATTTGCAGGTTCATAACAGCGCAGTTGCTGTACCTCTCCGACATGCAGTTTGTGAGGATGTTGTCAGTAAAAAAGCGATAAAAGTTCTCCAGTATCCTGGAGCACAGGTGGGATTTCTTAAGCTTCCTTATACTGGTGCTGCTGTGTCTCTCTAATCAGGAGAGACGAGTTAAGAGACCAGGTGAGAATGCTAGTGTGATTGCCAGCTCGTCTGAACTGTTCAATGACTCAATGGTACATGCGGCGACAGTTTTAAATTTGTACTGGTACTATGTAGCTAAAAGGTGAAGAGAATACATTATGAAGGTCGTGGTAATGATACTACTACTACTCCTTTTAATAATAATAATAATAATAATAATAATAATAATAAAAGATTGCTGAACGGCCCTGTGGCGCAGTGGATATTGTTGCCACCTTACACGACTAAGGCTTCTGTTTGAGTTTTTATACCCTCCCTGTCCCCGTGTTGCTTGTTCTCAGGTTCTCTGGTTTTCTCCCACATCTTATCTAATTTCTCTCAAGGTGTGAAAGTGGTTCCAGTGTCCTCAGGATAAATCCATTGCAACCCTGACCAGAATAAAGCACTTAAAATGAAAAGAAATGTCCATGAGTGAATGTTCTTGGTGATACATACATGAGTTCTAATCATTATTACTATCGACATAATAACATTAAAACAATTGCATTTATATTTAAGGCGGCACGGTGGCTTAGTAGGTCCACCACCAGGTTTGATTCCTGCATCGGGTCTGTGCTTATGTACTTCCTCTCGTTCTCTTAGATCATTCGCTTCCATTCGCCTGGCCGCCCGCACCCTCTGCTCGTCTCAGTAGAGCATTCAGTCGCTCTGCTCCCTTTCTGTGGAATATTCCCTCCCACCTGACATCCGTAACTTAGATTCTCTCTCTCTCTCTCGCTCTCTTTAAAACCAGACTCAAAACCGATCTATTCACTAAAGCTTATTCTACTTGTTTTTTTTTGTACATGCTTGTTTTTTGTGTGTTGTTTTGGTTGTGTGTATTTCACATTTGTATTGTTGATTGTTTTTTTTTGTTTTTTTTTGTACAGTGTCCTTGAATGTTATGAAAGGCGCTTATAAATAAAATGTATTATTATAATTATTATGGAGTTTGCATGTTCTCCCCGTGCTTGGTGGGTTTCCTCCGGGTACTCCGGTTTGTTCCCATAGTCCAAAGGCATGCAGATTAGTCTAATTGGCGTTCCCAAACTGCCTGTAGTGTGTGAATGTGAATGTTGACCAGAGGTCGTACAAATTGGGAATAAATACAATGGTCACCATTGGTGTCAACGGTCCCTAGTTGTACTACAGAGGTTCCTAGATGGATGGATGTATGAATGTATTTAAGCAACATCACACTAGCGCGCATGCTGTATTGCTGTATGCTGCAAGGGAGATTTTTTGCTCTGCCCACACATATCTAACTGGTGGAAATATCTAGCTTTGTCTGGTGGAGCTGACGACCGACAATTGTTTAATTTACATGGGTGGGAAATGGTTTTAAATTCTTACCAGTACCATGTATCCAAAAAGTGAGGAAAATAAACTATGAAGAGGCTGGGCCTTTAATTCCCGTATATTTCCATTTGTTCAATTTTAGAATCTCAGCTCTATTAACTTAGATATGGTTAAACTAATACATAGAGTTAAATGTCCCAGTGATGTTACTGTTCATTATCACCACTTGTCAAATAACTCGTCCAATCAGATTGCGTAGTCGGAACGAACTTTGTCAGAGCCACGCTATTATTGGACAATTTTCTGACCAATCAGAATCAGGAATCAGTGCCGTCATATAACTGAGGGTTAATAATGTCAACAGGACCATAAAGGAAGGGGTCTTGCTCAGGTCTTGCTCCAGCATTTTGTTGCATCTTGATGTCAGAGTAGAGTGTGTGTACTATGAAGTGTTTAGCAGCATGCTGTGTAATACACCTGGGCCCCCTGCTAACTAAGCCAATCAGGTCAGGCTGCAGGCGCAGCATGGAGCAAACTGTTCTGTTTGATCTGATGACATTCATCTGTGTGTTTTTGCAAAAAGCTTGCTGCGTCAGACTTTGATCCTCATTCACAGTCACCTGCAAGATGGAGATTAGTGTTGGGTCTTTCTTCCTCTTCCTTAGACTGCTGTGTAGTTCTGTTTTCACGTTCTGAAAATCGAGCCCTAATTAGAAGTATTTCGATTAGCAGAACTATGTAGAGAGTGCTTATCCTCACACTATACACTTGCAATGTCGCATCATTTCTTTCGTCTTCCTTGTCAGAAATACAGATATCAAGATGAGGACACCACCTCTCCTCCAGAGCACGGCTCAACCCGTCTGCCCGGGGACGTTCAGCCTCCCGAGCTGGTGCAGGTGTCGGAGAAAAACATCTCCCAGATCGAGAACGTCCATGGCTTCGTCTCTCATTCACACATCTCCCCTATGAAGGTAGAAGTCTTTTGACTTCCTTTTTGGATTCCACTTCCTGAACAAGTCTGTGTCTCATCCAAATCATGCATAAACACTGTGTGACAGATTCCTTAACGGTGCAACACAACACCCGAACAGCCATTATAACAGTCTTTCTTTGTCATTTCCTCCCTCATTCTAATGTAATACATTGCTTGCTGTATTACATTTTTGTCTTTTTAAAGTTTACAGCTGTCCAGTTTCAGTGATTCTGTGCTCACATTAGTTTCAAATTCTGTCTCTTGGCTAATAAGAGAGGAGCCCACTGTTAGTATATTGTATTTAGCGATTGATTATGTTCTGGAAACGCACCTCCAGGGTCGAGGGTTCGATTCCCGCCTGGAGTTTGCTTGTGCTTGGTGGGCTTCCTTCGGGTGCTCTGGGTTTCCTCCCACAGTCCAAAGACATGCAGGTTAGGTTAATTGACATTGTTGTGTGTGTCTGTGTGTTCCCCGTGATGTATTGGCACTCTGTCCAGGGTGTACACCTGCCCGTGCCCAAAGTCTCCTGGCATAGGCTCCAGGCCCCCTGTGACGTATACCTAATAAACGTACAAACATATTCACATTCACGTAATTAGCCGGACAAGTCCATCGATTTCCTCCCGCTCTGTCCACTGAGGCCTTTAGCTATGATGAGATTGGCAGGGGTGAGATCGACATCTCACCATGAGATCCCTAGTGCTCTAAGAAAGACTAACCTCATTCTGTAAGCATTCCAGAATCCTTTCTGAGGTTACTTTGTCAGAACATGCTGAAGTGGTGGAGACAGTTTGAACAAGTAGGGAGCCTTACTGCCTTTGTCTCGCCTGCAACAGGAAAACTGCATGTCTTTTTAAAAAAAAAATTTTTTTTAACCCACATGGAACAGAAATGCCAGTTTGGCAGTACAAGCTTTTAAAAGGAGAGCGTTTTGGCTGAGCTCAACCCAGTGCAGCTGGATGAGTAACTGTGCCAGGATGGCCTGAGTTGGGACCAGATCACTGCAGCTCCATTCTCTCCCACAAAGCAGACTAAAAAGCCCTGCCTGTCACCTCTCATCAGCCTCAAGTGCACAGAGTCAGAGTTAGTGCGCGCACACACACAGACACACACAGACACACACACACAGAGGCACTGTCATCACTGTGAGCCTGCATTACTCTTAAATCAGCCCCTGCATTCAAGGCCGGTGAAGGTGCCTGGCTGCTCGCCCAACCGATGCCCTCTCTCTACTCTTATTCTGCCCGTCTTTTGTAATTGGATCTGAGAAAATGAGAAAAAAATGTGAATAACATATCCAGCAAGTGCATCATTGCAGCATCCCTCACTTATGGGAAGCTGTATGAGGATAATGGCTACAGAGATTGAGACGGTGATTCAAATTGATTTGTTGTCAAATTGAGCTGACGAGGCGTTGACGGGTCAGGCGCCTACTTTAGGAGATATGGTAGCTGTCTTACCCCACCTTGTGGCTGATGCTTGTAACTGAAGAACCTTTCACCATAAAAATAAAAAAAGTGCTTTGATACGGTATCAGGCGTATCTACAGTACACATACAGTATGTCATTTGTAGACCGCTGTCCCATTTTCTTATTTAGCAATTCCATGTTTTGTGAGTGTGTGTTATTGAGAAGATCATGCTGAACAGTGGTTTTCTCTGTTTTAAATCTAATACTTTAAACAGATTTTATCATTTTGTCCCCGTGCCTTAAGCCAATGTCTGAATGCTGGCGGAATGACCAGAAACATTGCAGTTTAACCCACCTACCCATGATGCACCACTGTCCCCCTTCTATTTAAAGAGAACTGCCTACAGGCATCATACCAGATATGGTACCCATTCTCACGTGCTGCTAAATATGTATCACAACCAAGCTCACGTTGCATTTTAACATAGAAACGATCTAATGCGGTAGTTTAATTATTAATGGTGTATTTCTGAGTATTTTCGAGAATTTCTGGCCCCTGGCTAGGCTTTTACGTTTGCACTCTGTGAGTGTTTGGCTCGAATAGGCAGGACAGATGGAGATGACATCTTGTGGCACTCCAGGTTGCTCAGCTGAGCCGACCTGTGACTGGCTTATGTACCTGTAAATGTCTGAGCACGGTGTGATACACACACATATACACGAACAAACACACACACTATGCATCTCCATATGGGTATCATGGGTGCCATCGAGTCACAAAAACACTGTGCTTTGGAAATTAAACTTAATCCTGAATTAATACTCAGCTTTTTCGCCAGATTTGGGTATTAATGTGGACAGACATCTCTCCATTCATTTTCATTTTTAAATTTTACATGTTTGCACATGTTGTTGTTGTTGTTTTTTTTAAACAGATGTGCAGACATTTCATGTTTTTGTTGTGTATCACCCTGAGATCATTCGTGATTCTTGCGCTTCCCAAGGAATCGTATTACTTTGTTAGTCCTGCTGATGGCTCAAATTCATGACATGACACACGTTTTCCCATCATTTCAAATAATGTTCTATATTGTCTTTTATCATTCAGTACATCATGCATTTTGTGTTTCTCTCATTTCATGTCGATTTGTCGTCTGATCTCATAAAGCATC
Source organism: Clarias fuscus (assembly GCA_030347435.1). Classification (NCBI taxonomy): domain Eukaryota; kingdom Metazoa; phylum Chordata; class Actinopteri; order Siluriformes; family Clariidae; genus Clarias; species Clarias fuscus. The sequence goes on along the minus strand of CM059206.1, from coordinate 11,790,444 downwards.
TTGGTTCTTGCTTTAGCTGTTATCACCCAGAACCAGCTTTTGTTCTGTGTTATATAAACTTTGGCCTCTGTTCTATGGCTTTGTGTTTTCCTTTCGTTTTGGGTTCTACTGTGCATCACTGCGGCCGCATGCTTCCTCTGTAGGTAGAGTCTCTGGAGTGCGTTTTTGAGAGCTCGTCCCCAGTAGGAGGAGAGGAGGTGCCAGTCCCTGCCTTCTCCACGCTATACTCACGCAATGAGGCGCTCGTGCAGGTAAACACCCAGAGTCGCCGTACACAGTTGGGTCCTTTCATGTTCACCTTTCATGTTCACCATGTAATTTGAGTATGTTGTGTGAAAGAAGTAGTGGATGGATCTTAGAAAAAAAAAGTATAATATAAAAACTTAAAATGCTCTATGTTGTAGTATTAATTTCAGGCACTAGATGGCAAAGATGTTACAGGTCACGTTGGGTATTACAAAACATTAGATCTTCTGTTTTAATAATCCGACAGTCCCGGATTATTGCAATTATTTGGACAGTTCTGTGTTCTTTTAAACGTTTGGACAGTCCAGCATTATTGTAGGTAGTTGGCCAGTCCAGCATTGTTCCAGTTAGTTGGACAGTCCTGCATTATTGTGTGTGTGTGTGTGTGTGTGTGTGTGTGTGTGTGTGTGTTTATGGAGTCCAGCATGACATAGTTATTTAAACAGTCTTTACTTTTATTTGTTGTTATATGGACAGACCAGCATTGTTATAGTAATTTGTACAGCTTAACATTATTGTAGTTGTTTTGGGACAGTCCTGCATGGTTGATGTAGTTGTTTTGGGACAGTCCTGCATGGTTGATGTAGTTGGTTTTGGGACAGTCCTGCATGGTTGATGTAGTTGGTTTTGGGACAGTCCTGCATGGTTGATGTAGTTGTTTTGGGACAGTCCTGCATGGTTGATGTAGTTGGTTTTGGGACAGTCCTGCATGGTTGATGTAGTTGGTTTTGGGACAGTCCTGCATGGTTGATGTAGTTGTTTTTGGGACAGTCCTGCATGGTTGATGTAGTTGTTTTTGGGACAGTCCTGCATGGTTGATGTAGTTGTTTTTGGGACAGTCCTGCATGGTTGATGTAGTTGTTTTTGGGACAGTCCTGCATGGTTGATGTAGTTGTTTTTGGGACAGTCCTGCATGGTTGATGTAGTTGTTTTTGGGACAGTCCTGCATGGTTGATGTAGTTGTTTTTGGGACAGTCCTGCATGGTTGATGTAGTTGTTTTGGGACAGTCCTGCATGGTTGATGTAGTTGTTTTTGGGACAGTCCTGCATGGTTGTTGTAGTTGTTTTTGGGACAGTCCTGCATGGTTGATGTAGTTGTTTTGACCGGTCCTGCAGCGCTGTCGTTGTTCAGGACAATTCTGCATTATTGCGTTATTTCAGATTTTTGAAGTATGAAGTACTCGGATGTGGAAATTACCACCACTCGTATTTCTTCGGTACAACATAGGACTTTTTTATGACTTAAGTCCTAATCATATTTGAAAACTGCGTCGAATGAAAATGTCACTTTGCGCCACCTGGCGGTCATTTCATGAATGACACGAAATTCGATCGATTTATTTTGCCCGCTGTCGCTTTGCCGGCGGCGGTAAGCACGGCGGTAATAGGCATCAACCTTGACTACCTACTGTATTGTAGTTATTCAAAGATCCTTCAAAGATTCTTCTGGTTAATTTTGTGAGTTCTGAGTGTGTCCTAGTTAGTATGAACAGTATGACAGTTATATCGTATGCTTTTGAACAGTCCTGCATTGTTCTGCATCATTATGAGTATTTGTATTGTCCTGCATCGTTATGAGTATTTGTATTGTCCTGCATTATGTAGTTCTGTAGTTATTGTAGTTGTGTAGATATCGAACAATTCTTGAAGATATTGTTATAGTCCTACACTGTTGTATTTCTTTGGATAGTCTAGCATTATGGTAGGTAATTATGATATTCTAGCCAAAATGATTTTGGCATTCTAGCATTGTTGTAAGTATTTGGATAGTCATGCGATTACGCTACAGTAAGTGTGGCTATGAATTATTAAATAACCAATTGTTATGATTATATGAAAACAAAAGAGTGTTATGAGCACATTAACTGGACATGCTTTAGAGAGTGACTCATTGTCCTTTTAACCTAATTAATAATTTGTTCAGGGTTTATTCCTGAACTTGCAGTCCAATTTCATAAGGTAAAGTTTTGCGCATTAGTATTTTGTTGGCTATGCAATTGGTTATGATTCAAATTATACCAGTAGTTATATGCCACATGTCTTTATTAAATTAACTTTATTAAATTAATCAAAGATAATTACTGCTCTTCGAGGGAATAATGGTACTTAACATGCTTGCATTCAGCGTTAAATGAATTGCATTTCACTGCTTACCGGAGGGGTCCTTTCTTCTTCTTTTTTTTTTTTTCCTGTGTAAAGATGAAATAGAAGACCTACTTTCTTATTATTTACACCAGAGGCCTTTGTGTCACTCCCCTGCCTGTTGAAAAGAGTATTCAGTCTTCAGTGCTTATTTAATTTCAAGGTACATAAGCATGTTAGCAGGACACAAAGTGGACAGCTGACCATGTGGTACTTCACCAAACTTTACCATACTGTAGGATTATATTTTTCCTCTATCAGAACTAAGGAGTCACGCCAAGTACCTCTTTGAATAAATGAAGACCTCAAACAAACTGAGCACGTTTGGAATGAGTTGGAATGCCGATCACAGGCCAGGCTTCCTTACACAGCATCAGTTCCTGACCTCAAATGAGTGACCACTCACTCACTCATCACCTATACTGTTTAATCCTGTATTCAGGGTCACGGGGGGCCCGGAGCCTATCCCAGGAGACTTAGGGCACGAGGCGGGGTACATCCTGGACAGGGTGCCAATCCATCGCAGTCCATCTTTGGACTATGCGAGGAAACCGGAGGAAACCCACCAAGCACAGGGAGAACATGCAAACTCCATGCACATAGAGACACGAATCGAACCTGGACCCCGGAGGTGCAAGGCGACCGTGCTAAACACTACACCACCGTGCCGCAGCATGTAACATACGTTTTTAACTTCCCCTAGTGTTTCCTCTGTTTTTTTTTTTTTTTTTTTTTTAAACCTTCATAATGTTTTTTATTCACCAAGCGCAAATGTGTTTCTGTGGGGATTTTTTTTTCTCTGCTTTTCTCTCTTAATCTCTTAAGAGTCTCTTATTGTCCTCTGAAGACAGGGGGTGGGTGGTAGCAGGTGTCTTTATCATTGGAAGTACCTCTTGATTATATCTCTCTCAGGATTTACCTGCATTAAACATGTAAATTCTAAACATTACAACATCACAAACATGATAAAAATAATTTCAAAAATTGTTTCCGATGTGCTCTTTTTTCCTTCCTTTTCTGTTCCATTTTCTTCCCATGACTGAAGCATAGTCATATGTTTTGAGATAATATGGCAAGGGCTTCGGGGCACTAAGTGCATTAGTTCTGTTCAGCCACACTAAGTAATGGGACCTGGAGGAGAGCTCATTTCTCCTGCACACTGCCCTGAATCCTAATAAGCTCTTTTCCAGCATAAGGTTTGGTCCAGTCTTGTGCCAGCGTATAAAACTCTTAGAGCTTATCACCGTGTGTGGTGTCTCCTTTCATTGGCCTTTTAATTCCCCATGATTAGAGTGTTAAGGCATGATATGATCAGACTCTTCCACTGTGTATGTTTCTGTTTGTCACTGTTTACATTCTTAAACGAAGCAGAGCTATTTTACCATGGAGGTGAAGGTGTGGTCTCATAGCGCTCAGATTAAAATAATTGGAGCACCGAACGGTCATGTTGTCAAGGTAATGAGTGTCTTTATTAGCATGTTGCTGCTGATAGTAATCGCAGGTTCAGTCGTAGGAGTCATGCCCAGACACTCATTACCAGGACCTTTACCAGCATCTCTGCCTTTGGAAACCTTAGTGCTGTATGGATTTACTGTACACACTCGTGAGCGAAGGGCGAGTGCTCTCACCAGGGTGAACTGTTGACATCAGTGCAAAGTGAGACCATTGAAATCAGCGTCATTAGTGATGTGGATCATTCACTGCACTGGCACCTTGTGCTGTGGTGATGTCATTAGCAATGTTCAGTGTAGAGGTGCGACACCTCCAGAGAGCCCCCCAAAAAAAAAAAAAGTAAATGTGAAGTCTTGATACTCTTCGCGCTAGGGAAATTTTCAAGGGAATTTGTTCAAGATTACGTACTGAAATGCCATTTACATATTCACCTTTTCTTAAGCCATCTTGCAAATTAATTACTCTATTTCTTACAATTAAATTAAGGGGGCATTGGTGGCTTCACTGGTTCCTTTCATCCGGAAGGCCCAGGTTAAAATTTTAGCCATTGCCCAAACCCCAGTCTGGTCCAAAGCCTGTATAATATGGAACGATTGCGTCAAGAAGGGCATCCGGCGTCAAACCTGTCCCAAGGTGTTGTGCGGATCAGTTGATCCGCTGTGGCGACCCCATTGGCTGCAGCAGCTGAAAGAACAAACAACTTTCAATTAAATTAAAAGCGTGTTAAATTGCAGTGGCTTGTTGATATGCACTGTCGCCTCGCACTTCCAGGGTCCGGGTTAGATTCCTGCCTTGGGTCTGTGTGTCGGAGTTTGCATGTTCTTCCCGTGCTGGATGGGTTTCCTCCGGGTACTCCAGTTTCCTCCCACGATCCAAAGACATGCAGATTAGGATTATCGGTGTTCCCAAATTACCCATAGTTTATGCTGCGATGGATTGCCACCCGATCCAGAGTGTACCCTGCTTCATGTTTTAAGTCTCCTGGGATCGGCTCCAGACCCCCACGACCCTGCATACACGATAAAGTGGTATAGATGATGAGTGAGTGTGAGTAAAACTGTATTCTGTATCTAGCTGATTGCTATTTTTTTTATATATTAAAAAATGTATTATTTTAATTTCTTTTTTTATATTGTATTTGTGACAGAGTTTCGGAGGTGGTGCTTCATGCTTTGATTTCTTTTTGACAGCTCTTAATCTGATTCGTTCACAGTCATCAACTAATTCTGAGACACTTCACCCTCACTTCCTGTTTCACAATTGTCTCAGACCTCTGCTTGTAGACTTCTCAGCCTGACCCATTTTGCCCCACCTGCCTCACATTTCCACTTTTGTTCCAGACTGGCCCAGATCTCTAAACCTGTTGCACACGCTATAGACTCCTCAAACCGCTCCACATTGCCCCACCTGCCTTATGACATACATTCACATACCCTACATAGTATGTGACATACATACTACCTCCTACCTGCCCCACACCTTTTAACTCTTCTCACCTGCCTCACACTTTACTTACTTTACCCTATGACGAAAACATCCGTAGCTCCCCAACATTCCCTCACCCAGTCATTCATTCCCCACCCGCCGTAAAACTTCCTCACATGCCCTAGGACATTTCATCCGTCTTCATATCACCGTTTTGTGATCTGTGCTGCACTTCATTTCTCACCCCTTGTTAAATCGTATCCTCCCTGCCCGTACCCGCCTGGCTCAGGATAGATGAGGACTACAGGGGAGGAGGGAGGGAGGGAGGGAGACGGTGTTTGTGAAAAATGAGCTGTGTCACTCCTGGTGAATCGGACAGACTGCGAAGTCCCTAGCAGTCAGCATGCCTGCGTGCGAGCTCTCTAGCAAGCCTGGCTGCTGGATGCAGACAGGGAGAGACTTTTAAAGTGTTAGCTCTTCCCTTTATCAGCTCCCCGAACTGTGGACTCACCCAGTTACAGCTCCTCGGGGAGAACAGTTCGGGTCAGAGCCCAGCTCCCAGAGTCTACGCAGGTGACATGCTCGCCTCCATCTGGTACGCCAAAAAGATGGGCCGGCGCTTAATGAGGAGTTTCAGGAGGAGCAGGAGGTTGCAGCTGCAGTTCTTGGTGGGTAGACAGTATCAGATATGGGAGACTGCTTTCAGAAATGCATGCCAGCAGACTCACTCCGCTCCATGTGCGCTAGCTTTAAGCTCTGCATGTAAATCATTTGCAAGGATGAGCAGGAGAGAGAATATGACACCTTAACGACAGATCTGCCCCTCACATCTTCTTGAGTTTAAGGGAGCTGATGATTTCTGCGGGCTGTTGTTAGCTTTTTTTTCTCTCCAGAATCTGCATAATGTGTGTTTGTTTCTCTGTGCTGCTGCTGATGTATCTACTTTTTTCCTAGGGAAATCACAAATTCAGGCAAGCATTTATGTTAGCTTAGGGCAGCTTTGTAGTTGGTTTTTTTTTGTTTTTTGTTTTTTTGTTAAGCTGATCTTAGGTTGACATTATTATTGCAGTATCTTTGCAACTGTTTTTCAGTTTCTCAGTAATGTAGCACTGATTCCATTTCAGTATTCGGGTATCATAACCATCGTCGTGGTAAACCAGGTTGTTTTTTTAAAATGAATGAATTTTATTTTCCCCATGGGGGTCCTATCTCGCTAATATGGAGCCATTAGTTTTCTTGTTACTTAGGCATCCGTGTAACAGCGTAGAGAGCACATCCCATTTGTAATGCCTTAGTCGTTTCTCATGCAGCACCTTGTGGGACGAGACACGCTTTCTGAAACCTTGCTTGTCTTTTTCCTCGTGCGCTTGCAGAATTTACTGACCCTGAAGCTGAAAGCTTAAAGCTAGTATCAGGGCCATTCCGAAGCACTTTGTCCTCGTGTTACATTATCGATCGAATGCTCTGAACTCTATAGGTTGGGAGAAGAGGTGCAGAGGGGCTCAGGGACCATGAGGCAATAAACACTGCAGGCTGAAGGGCCATTTGAAGTGGACCTTTAGTATTTTTTTTTTGCGTGTGTGTGTGTGTGTGAGAGAGAGAGAGAGAGAGTTTTGTGATGTTTTTATGATTTTGGATTGGTTACAATATAATACCAGTTTAAAAATAGCAGGCTTGACCAGTGGTACAGTATACCCTGTCTGGTCATATCTTATTCATATAAAGGGTTTTCAAGTCAACCCGGGACTTGTGATGAAATTTCTCCGATTCAAACCGATTGACATTTACAGAAGACTTCAAGCGCAAAACAGTGATGAGACTCTTAGTCATAGTAAAACTAATGGTGCAATTGGTGCAAAGATTTTAAGAAAGCCGTGAATGATGATCCAGGTGGCTCGGAGCCCACTGCAGTCGTTCCTTTGAACATTCAGCGAGTGGATCACCTGATCCTTGTGGGAACTGTACACGCAATCATTCACAAACACCACTTGCACATTACAGAAACTCGACCGGGAGTTATTGCCACATCCCCGTTCAGTCCTGATCTCGCACCAAACCATTTCCACATATTTGGGCCATTACAGGAGTTCCTGGGAGGCCAGTGTGTCAGATGTGAAACGGGCAGTCCGATCATGTAGTGATCCGGCGAAATGAGAACTTTCTACCTTTATCGTATTCAAGCACTAGTGAAACACTGGGAAAAGTGCATCAGAAGATTATATCGAGAAATAAAGGGAGTTTTTACTGTGTTCTGTTATTCTGCACAAACAAAAGTCCCGGTTTGACTTAAACGGCCCTTGAATTATGAACAAAAAAAAAAAAAAAATTGGAAAAATTATGATAAAATGGTTGATGTTAATTAGTGCATACGATGCAATAAGATAAGTCTGAAATCTTATCCCTTAATGGGCGTAATACAGGACGTGATAGTTTTCATGTTTATTTAACAATAAAAAATAAAATGAGTAATATATATTTTTGTATATGTGTGACACTTGTTGGGGAATTGCATGCATTTTTTATTACTATATGACTGTTAGAAAAAAACACTATTAGCCGAACATTCTTAAATCAATAAGCATACAGATATTTTTATGTAGCATTAATGCAGATATTTAGTCTATGACAAAACATACACAATAATCGGAGCATTTGTGGTTTAATATTAAACAAATATATATTTTAGCCTTACAATCACCAATTGATCATAAATGATAAAAATAGATATTGTTTTTTATTATTGTACATGTTTGCCATACAGACTGCAAACAACTGTGTTTATTATTTAAAAAATAATCATTTGTTTTGATGTTCATGCTTATAGGAAATCATCTAACAGGAGAACATAATGTCAAATACAGTACGCATCATATTAAACAACCATGATGATGGTCATCTTTTTTTTTTTTTTTTTAAATATGATGATTTCTTTGCGTATTAAAATAGCTAATACTGTAGATAAAACTGACAGATTGCAGTTTGTTCTTGTTCTTTGTTTCTGAACCCATATAGACTGAGTGCACAAGCTCTGTGGGTTTGCCTGCTTTATTTGATGTGAAAACTGTTGCCATGGTTTTGTTCCTGGGGGAATTGAAGCACAAGCTGTGACAATGTGTGTTACCTCATTTGACACCTGTGGCACACCTTGGACAGTGTCAGCCAGCACGCAGCCGTCTTCATCAGGCTGCGATGCAGAGGATCGCTGTGCTGCGAGTCTGCGGGCGTTCCACTCGTATTAACAGAAGCATGTGGTTATTTTTGAATTTGCTTTCTCTCTCTCTCTCTCTTTTTTTTTTCTTCTTCCCTGCCTGTGAAAGCACAGCCTTTTGTCTCCCCCTCACTGAATCGCGTGCGCGCACGGTAGATAGCGAGAGACCGCAGTGTGAAAACTGATCTAAATCGCAAGGAGCGAGCAGGCATCTGCCGAATCTGGAGTGCTCACTCTCCTCTTGGATTTACCTTTTTACGCCGGGGGCTTACTTGCTTGTTTTTTTTTTTGTTCTCTTTTTTTTTTTCTTTGCACATCTCTCTCGTTTGGAGTCGTGAGTATGTTCATTAGCATGAAGTTTGGTATGTATAATTCGCATCCTCGTAACCATTAGCGTGAAGCGATCTGTCTTGGGTGTTTCTGATGAGCTCCTGTAGAACTGCACTCCTCTCAGACTAGCCATGTCTTGGAAAAGGAAGATACAATGCCGATTTTTCTTTCTTACTTATTCTACATTGCACCACCCTGAATGCCACCATTCATATTTAATGTGCCCACTAAGGCTGTCCGGGGCTGTTAAGAATGTGCTGTGATTGATAACTGGGCCTGGCCAATCTACTAGCCCGAGTCCATTTAGATTATGAATCCCTGGAGGCGTTTGTGGGCTTTCGCCTGCAACACATGCCTGTTATTTGAACCCATTTCCTGCCTCTTAGAGCTCTTAGAGTTTTCCTCATATACCGAGCGCTCCGCGTTCCCTCATTGATCCTTTCCTTGGTCTCCACTAGTCTGGAGCCAGAGCCCAGAGCGGTGAGTGTTACTCGTGGGCAGTGCCATCGCACTCCTACATCCAGCTTGCTTCCCACTTTCCTCAGCAGCGATCAGCTGCTGGATGCTTGACCTGTCGCTCGATCAGGACGGAAGACTCACCAGAATCCTGCAAATCGGATGGATTCCGGAGCCTGGGACTTTATTTGGAGTTTCGCTCGTGTGTTTTGACTTTGTAGAATTCAAGAGGGGATGCTGTAACTTTACCCAGATGCGCTCTCCCTCCCCCTCTCTTGCTCTTGCTCCTCATTTTCCGTGGTGCCTCGTCGCTCGACAGCTGTTGGAGTTCCTCTTCCAGTCGTGAAGGTTCCAAAGTGGTGATGAATTACATATTCGGTAACAGCACCCTTTACCCGCGGGGAGGCCGGGCGAACACTGGCACAGCTCACAGTGCCCCGGGGCAGAAACAGAGGCACTGGGCCAAGCGCAGCTCCAGTGAAGAGCTGCCTTCATCATCATCTCGCTGGCAGCAGCTGCTCGCCTTCTTCACACGCCGTAATGCCTTCAGCGACTGCATCACAGCCGGGGCTGGACAGGTAAACTCTACCGTGCCTACCACCTGTTGCAGGACTGAATATCCTTCAGCAGGGTGTGCAGGGATGTTTATTGTGAGCATTTCAGGTTGACGTTGAATTGTCTTAGGGCTGATAACATTTCCAACTAGCTTAATATAAATGATTATTATTAATATAATAATCTCACAGATAAGTTATGTAAATTTTTGGAACAATTGCTAGCATTATATGATAAGCTAACTAATGTCAACGTACAGTGTATAATCACAGAATGCAGTATATTATCACAACGGTCCCAATATGTGTATCGATAACAATGTGTCACAAATTAGAAGTTCTGATTGAATCTTTTACTCCGTATCTAAAGCTCATTTGTTGTTCATATTTATGTTCATTAATTTCCCCTTTATTTCCTGATTGGACCCCTGTTTATGTCACTTCTTCCATGACACATGTCGTTTGTTCTTTGAACGTGAATCGTCCCGTCATCGTGCTCACCATAAATCAGCGCTTTTGTCTAATGAGATTGGAAGTGCTTCATTGTTTCATAAGCACTCAGAAGTCCTTCGCAATGAAAGACACACTGAACAATCACAGCGGCCTGCTTCTCTGAGTGGCTGGTTCCCACTGGGACCGAAGCACTTAGCGGGAACACGAGTGATGGCCCTATACCTGGCACAAGATTTAATTATAGGACGTAGTTAAGAGGCTGGAGTCGTGCCTCCTGCTCCCCCTTTGTGACCTTGGTGTCCAGCGTGTTGGCACAGAAGGGGCAGTGAAAGGGGCAGCTTTAAATGGGCCCCACCACGTGCACACTTATTGTGCCTATTAATGTCTGAACGCCGGTTAACAGGGTCATGACCTGAAACGAAAGCTGCAAGAACGGATCGTGCAACAAAAGGGTTTCCAGTCTACCGCTTTATTCCTCCCCTCGACTCCGTTACCACAACACTATAACTTCATCTCTTTTTCATGACCGCCTTTTAAAAGGCAAAAGCCGCGACAAGTAACGTTATTCACTTATATTCATAGCGCAATACATGACACCGACATGGTCGGACTGGGATAAAAGACTGCACGCACTTTGTGTTAATTATATAAAATAGCAGTGCACACAGTGGAATAAGAGTTTGGCAGCATGTTTGGCAATTGGCAGTATGTCGAATTTTGTGACATTTAAAAAAAGACTTTAGTGCACTTTACATCATAAAATTTTCCACCGCCTCTCTGATAGTGATGTAATGGATATATCGCTTTAACTACGCATATTGGATAAATATGGAATAAAGCCTTGGCAGACCATATGTTCTAGAAAAATAATCAGTGACGGGTGATGTGGTGTTGTCTTACACAAAGTCCCACTAGGACTTGAAAGTTGATTATTTTTCAACTAACAGCGAAGTGTTTTATACTGCAGCAATTTCACAACAGCTACAGTATAAGCAGGTGTACCCTTAATAATTAATAAGAGGAAAAAATTGCAAACTGTTCTCTTCTGTCACTCAAGATCAACATAAAAAAACATCCATGCACAGAAAGCTTGTCCATGTTGATAATTTAGCAACAATAGGAAAATATTTTAACAGTTTATCACTTAGATCATGTGTATCATCCTACATACAGGTCTCGGTGAATTAGCTGTTACTATAGAAACTATAATATACTAGAAAGCATGCATTAATAGAAATCTTACAGGCAGCACTCTGTACGAGATAATTAATCAGCTTCTGACCAATCATATGCGCAATTCTGGAATACATTTCCAGGTATGCTGTGATCACATTCGACGTGGCAGAATATATTGAGTCAGTTTCGAAGGCAATGCTGATCCATCGAGGTGAAGGCACATGTTATATTGTTTACATATACAGTGTATTTATACTGTATGAAAGAGGAACTTTGTGACCGGGAGTAAAAGAGAATCCATTTTCACTTCACTTTGTGTGAGAAATAATTGATGATCTACAGTACAGTATGGTGATGAAACTCCAATCGTTAAATCTAAATGACATAGTTTCTCGGATATGGAGAAATACTGAATGGCTAGAAAGAAGATGGATTTGGTGTAATGCATCAAAACCAGTTCAGTGCTAGTTATGTACTGTATGTAAGACAGTTGTTTTGCTGTGAGGCTGAAAATGATTTCACTCACTCATCGTCTATATCGCTTTATCCTGTATACAGGGTCGTGGGGAGGCCTGCAGCCTATCCCAGGAGATTTAGGGTACACCCTGCCAATCCACCATCATATGCACCTGCTCATTCACACACTACAGGCAATTTAGGAATGCCAGCTAATCTACTGTAATCTGCATGTCTCTGGACTGTGGGAGGAAAGGACATGCAAACTCCATGCACACAGACCCCGAGGCGGGAATCGAACCCGGACCCTGGAGGTGCAAGGCGACAGTGCTAAACATTACATCACCGTTCCACCTTAAATTATTAAATAATAATAATAATTTTCTGGCTGATGTTCATTAAACTGATACCTCGAATAATGCTTATTGCTTGACGAATAGTTGTAGGCAACTTGCTTTATAGTCAAACCTTAAAATTTCTTTACTAGCCTGTTGCATGATGCGTTCGTGTGTTAAATCAATCAGCTCATGCACTGAGGGCTATGTGAAGCAGAATCTCATTGTCAGTCCCTGTTGTTCTTGCTCATGCAGATCTATTTCTGGCAGAGGCGAACCTGCAGTGCTACTGCTGAGCTTTTCTAACCAACATATCTGCACAAACATACACATAATGAGCCTTTGCTCTTTACCTCTCAGCTCTCTCTCTTTCTCAGCTTGTGGGGTTGCAAATGGTGGATCTAAAGAGAGATCTAAAGACAGGATTGCAATAATATGATTTGTAGATCTACTCCTTATCAAAGTCCTTGATTTGTAAATAGACAAATCTGAATGAGCTGTTAGTGTTTTCTGAAATTCTCTTCCTAATCAGGCTGTTTCGCAGTCTGAGATAAGACACGAGCCTCCTTTCGTCCTGAGGAGGTGCATAACCCTCCTGGACTCGCTGCAGCTTCTGCTGTTGCCATGGCGTTGCCATGGTAATCAGCAAGCAAGGAAGCACAGTCATGTGGCGGTACTTGTTTATTTATTTCTCTTATCTGTCGAGCGCAGCATTCTGAATGACAGTGTGTGTGTGTGTGTGTGTGTGTGTGTGTGTGTTTGCTGTGCGCCTGAGTGATTGAAAGGTCCTCAGTCCACCATCTCCTGAGCCGTTTCCTGTAAAATAGTGCATTAACCCCCATCGTCCCGGCCAGGGCGAAGACAGCGACACGCTTTGCTGTTTGTGACATGGCAAGGTCAGGAGGAATTAGAACAGGATCAGTGCTTTGATGATGCATCGTTCGCATCTCGGCTGGCTCAGCCGTTCGAGCAGAGAGTTGTGGGCTGTGTGGGAAGGAGTTTCGCTCAGCTATGAATCACAGCAGCAGGCGTGAACACTCGCCCTGCAGACAACACAAGCATGAATGTCTCCCTGCAGAGAACGGAGCACCAACACACTGGACCACCTACAGCTCTCTTAAAAAACTGTACACCCACTCACGGCTGTTTTCAGAGTTGGTACGAGGTGTACATCGCTAGAACTAAGCAGGGATGTTAATGTATTGTGTTACAGAATAATGTTTCACCATTTTAGCTTTCATGGGCCGCATTTAAAGTGAAGTTCGGCTTGACGACTTGAGCAGAGTAGTGCTGAAGCTACATTTTATGTCGGATCTTTATTTATTGGTTTAAAGAAAATAGTGCATGAGTAAATGAAGTAGTCAAATCATGATGGAACCTCGGTTCATGAACGCCCCCGAAGATGAACAAATCGATTCACGACCTAAAAATGTGCCTAAAATTTGTCTCCTCCTCGGAACACGACCCAGAAACCACCATCGCGAACAGCGGCCAATATCAGCTGAACAAAGGCATGAGTGCGTCACCCAGCATCAGTTTTGCTCAGTCCATGGTCGGTTGGGTGAGGTATCACCCAAACAAAACTGTGACAAACACCTTATGAGTGCTACACCTTATGAACGATAACATCGTGTCTCTTTTTTGTGCAGTGCAGAAAAAAACAAATTGATTCTTAGTGAAAAACGGCTGACATGAATGAACCAGAGGCCAAGAAACATTACCCAGTGTTTATATGTAAGGGGATTCTCCTTCCTAACACTATCATCCTCCACACCCTCTCCTCATCCTCCTCTCCTCCATTTCTTCACGTCAGCGAGTCTCCCTAAGAAAGGTGCGCAAACCTTTATAATTGTATAATTTGGGGCTGTATTATTTTTGTATAATTAAGGCTTTTTCAGACTTTGTGATATAAAGAAAAAAATACAGTGGAACCTTGGATTCCCACCATAATTCGTTCTGGAAACATGCTTGTAATCCAAAGCAAATATTCCCATAAGAAAGCCTGGAAACTCAAATGATTCGTTTCACAACTCAAAAGAATATTCATATAACGATTATATTATATTATATTATATTATATTAATTCAAAATATAAAGTAAAACTAAGTAACCTGCAGTAACCTAAGTAACCTTTGAAAACAATTGTGGCTGGAGTAAGACAAGAGAGGAGGAAGGGAGCTACTGGGTAGGACGACTTTCACACACAAGAGTCTCTGTCAGCAAACTTCTTCAACAAAGAACCTCTCTTATGACACTTGCTTTTGCCTCCTTGTGAGGATTTCGCAGAAATGTGATCTTGCATTATGGTCGAACAGAATTATTTCCTGCAATGCTACAGCCTTTTTTAACCCTTTTCTTCACGCAGTACACGCGCACACGGATGTTGACTATGCGAGTGACACATACACACTCCGACTAAGCATGGGAGAGGATTACCCACAATTCCACAGAACGTGAGAGAGAGTTGGCTCAGTTGTGATCATGTGACACTCGGCAATCAAAGTGTATATCTACTATACTACAGTTCTCGTATTTCAAGACTTCACTTGTTTATCAAGTTAAAATGTATTTAAAAATTTTGTTATGAAACAAAGTTACTTGCAATCCAAGGTTCAACTGTACATCAAAAGTTAAATATAGTTCAGGGTAATGGCGGACTGATTCATTCTATTTACATGTATTCTATTCATGCAAGAGAATCAATCGGTTTACAACCAAATCTGGTCACGAACAGAATTTAGGAATGAATTACGTTCGTGAGCTGAGGTTCCACTGTGGTTGGTTTTATTAAACAATGTGACCCTCACCATCATTTATTGTTGAGCTTTTAAAAAGCAACTTGATCAAATGCATCCTAGTTCTAGAAACACACTCAAGCAGGGCAAAGAAATAATATTTTCTTTTGCCGGAAGATATTTATATTGTGGGCTAAATCGAGGTCATACCTTAGCATATATTTGATATAGGCTACTTTTCCATGCTTTTATTTAGCTATTTTTCGATTGTCAAAATCATATAATAATTTCAGTGTATTTTTGACATGAATGTGCTTTTCTTCGAGAAGACACGTCCATGGTTTAAAGGATAAGCCGACTAAGCACTTTACAGCTCACTTGATATAAGTCTAGGTCATAATCTTATCCCTGTAAAATTCAGTCTTTTAGATAAGACATGCCCTGAATAAACTGCCGTCTCCGCCGATGTCTTTCAAGCAGAAATAAATAATTTAAAAAATTACATTCATGCCAATGTTGCCCTCTAAGCTTTCTGAGTGACTTTTCATTCCCAAAACATTTTCAGCGACATACTGTGGTTACAACAAATTGTCAGACATCGTCGCTGAGCTGATTCTACCGTATACACACGAGGAAAATGGGCTTAAAGCTACCAGGTGTAGGATTTTGAAATTTCACACTTTGTAGTAAAAAAGTGCTGTTGCAAGCTCTTTGCAGAAGAACATTTAATAACGTGGGTTGTTCTGTGCTCTTCATCCACTGCGCACATTAATCTCACAGCTGCAAGTATACACATTTAGATGCGTCCCCAACCACATGACAGGCAGACAGACAGATAGCACTTTGCTGTCATTGCACAAGTACAGGTCCCAGGCAGTAAAATCATGCAGAGACAGGCGAAGAGCTTCGGTAAATGTTCACATTAGACATCAGAATGGGGGGAAATTGTCATCTCCGTGGTTTCTACTGAACCATGGCATGGTTGTTGGTGCCTCATGGGCTGGTTTGACTAAACTCCTGACCTCCTGGGATTTTCACATAGAACAGTCTCTAGAGTTCACATAGAATGGTGTACAAAACAAGTTACATCTCATGTGTCTAGAGTTAGTAACAGGCTGAAACACCTTGAGAGATTCGACAAGAATGATGTGTATATTCTGGCATGGAGCTCACAGAAAGTTTATAGTAAACTCATAGTAAAGCTCATTAAAGCTCAAATAAGCTCTTGTTATGCTCGTGCTGAGCAGAAAAGCATCTCAGGACACACATTAAGGTGGATGGATTATGACAGCAGAACTGTTAACTTTTTATTATTTTTTATTTTGGGTGACTCTGTGCTGACTGTGGCTTCAGGTTCCTGTTCATGTGTTCTTATGCTGTTGTAGCTGGTGCACATCAAGGTTTGATGTTTTGGTAAATACTGAGATGCTCAAACCAATACCTGGAGTAGTCACAGCAAAAACAAACAAACAAACAAACAAACAAAAAAAACATTTTTTTTTTCGCTTCATGAAATCAGATGAAACCTTTGCTTTATGGTTAAATTGTAAAGTAACACCCAATTTCAGCAATAATACTCAAATAATCTGTGGCATTCAATTGATGATTGATCGGTTTTAAACAAGAAAAGATTCCCCACATCATTACACCACCTCCACCAGCCTGGACCGTTGATTCATGGCAGATTGCGGTCATGGTTTCATACCGCGGGTGCCAAATTCCGAGCCTCCAATCTGTGTGCCTGAGCAGCACTCGAGATCCATCAGACCAGACTGTGGGTTGAAGTCGGTAAGCTCTGTGTTCCTGGCCATTAGAAGATGGTTAGATTGTGGCATGAAGTAACACGTTGTCAGCAATTATACTGAAATAGGCTGTGGCATTCAAGTGATGAGTGATTGGTATAAACAAGAAAACATTCCCCACACCATTACACCACCCTCACCAGCCTGGATTGTTGATATCATGCCGTGGGTGCCAAATTCTGAGCGTACATCTGTGTGCGTCAGGAGAAATACCAGAGCAAGTTTTTTTTAGTCTTCAGCTGTTGGGTTGAAGTTGGCCAGTGAAAAGGAACCTAATGTGGTTTTTGTAGGCAATCTCATTCTGTTCATGACAATTCCTGGATTATTGTAACTTTTCTGTCAGCTTGGCCGCCACTATCATCGCCAAGGTATTTCCATCTTTAGAACTGCCTCTCACTGGAGGCATCATTCTAAGGACATTTTCATACTAGGGGCCCGGAATTGTTTTCAAACACTTAATGGCAAAATCTAGTTAATTTTGAAAAGTGAGAACACAATTGTTCCAGGCTTGGGAACCAGGCCCAAGAACACTGTCCTCTGCCTGAGATCACTTCTCATGAATGATTGTCTTCTCCCCGGGCACAGATCGCTGTTGGACACCAGTGCTGTCCGAAATCTCAGTGTGCATGTAGTACACGCCAATCTCATCATCTTACTTGCACAGCCATAGCTGATAAACAGGCAGTGAGAGCGTTACTCGACATTTTTTCGAAATATCAATAATATCAGGCGTTAAAGTTTTCTTCTTCATTTGTGTTGTCACCTGCTGTATCTGAGAATGTAAATACGCGAGTGCAATGGAGAACGCTGGCCAGCAGGGGAGTGAGAACAGGGGAACAATCATTTCTGAACATGGTACAAATGAAATGTACCTAATGTGAAAACGTCCTGAGTAGACTCTAGAGAATATTTCGTTCTCCAGCCTGAATAAAATATTTAAAAAATACAAAATACAGATCTGGCAACCAGAAGGCTTGAACTTGATATACCGCTTAAACTAAATAAGTAACTAAGAAGCTCACCAATGTCTCCTGCTGGTCATTAGTCAATTATCTTGAGGTTTGTAGCTAAAACAACCTCACTACCGATTAGTGATACAAACTCTACAATGGGGACACATATAAAGGATCTTTTCCAATTTTATAGAATAGGTCTTTTGTTTACACTCTCCTGCTCTGACAGCGTGCGTGTTATCAGACTTCTTTTGTGATTTGACATATCTGACCTGGCACGCAGCATCTATTGCAATTTCCTGCCAGTTCAATCCCAACGCCCCTGACACAGCACTGACCTTGAGTTATTACTACAGCACTGTCTCAACAGCGTACTGTAGTTACAACATTATGCAGTATTACACTTCTAGATTAATCAGCACATTTTTTCTCTTTTGCTTTTTTACACAGTCATCCTGTAGTTGAAGTTACAAGTGTCTCCACTACCGTTCCAGTAGTGAGAAGCCCCTACGTATATCAGTTGTTATGTCTAAGGTCTGAATATCAATGAACTCCTTGCTAATGTGTGTATAATCCAATCCTGTGATCCATTTGGATACCATTTAGATTTCTTCTATATATACTGTATATAAAAGATTAGGGAGAGTGGTTTGTTGCTTTGCAGATTTCCGGGCTTAATTACTGCGTTCTTCTCGGTTCGGATGTAATGCGCTTTCAACGTAGAGTGAAATAACTTTACCGTTATACTGAATTTGGCAAAGGATAAAATTGCATTCCCTTGTTTCTCACCAGCTTCGTTACCAATTTCCACTGCCATCGCCGTGGTTACCAGAGCGGTATGCAAAGTCGTCTGAATTATAGGCAGACGTTTATGTCCGCGTTCATCAGCTGATGGGCTTGTCAAACTGAAACTGAGCAAGTTTATACGGCTAACGCTAAGCACTGAAAGTAGGGTAGGATTACCTTCTCTTATTGTCTAGACTGCATTAGAACGGCATGCATGCCGTGACTCAAAGCTCTCAAGATGCACCAGAAACTCTGCAATTGCTTTAAATACTGATTATACTAAGATTCAATTGATTTTCCAGACTAGTGTGGTGTCTCAACACCATCGATTGAGATCGTATAAAGCAACAAGACACTGGATAAGCAGCTTCGAGCTGAAGCGACTGTGTCACAGTAACGGTTATGATGAGTTATTTGTAAATTTTACTATCAATAATACACGAATGATGACTGCTTGGTTGTGTTTTATGAAGATGACGTGAGCAAAGTGGAAAGTTTAGATCCTTTTAGTGATTTATCAATCCATCGATATCAGCCAATATTGTTGACTTATGGACAGATCTACAAATAAAATGATATTCACTGAAGCCAGTGGCTGATGTTAGTTAAGTACACCATCGTTTGACTCAGACAGCAGTAGTTGACCCAGCTCCAGTTTTGGGTAAGGTTGGCGATATAATAAAAGCAAAGATGTGATCACGTTTTTTAAAATGTCAGCTGAGTATTTTACTGCCTTGGAGAAAGATTCGCAATACAGTATATACTGTAGTTTGTAAGATATTACTTAGAGTGACAATTCAAAAGAAGGCAATGCGGGGAGACTTTTATATTTAGTTTTTCTAATTGCTTTTAAATGTACATTTTATATAGGAAACAAAGAGGGTTTTTGTTAGGCTATGTACAGTAAATAATGAAAAATTCTTCCTATTGATTAGTGGTTGTACAGTATAGTAGGCTAAACTGACTTTTAAAACTTTTTTTTTTTTTGTCTCTCATAAAAAGCTTATATTTATGGTTATTTCATACACTTGAATGATTGATTGAATTTGTGCTTATTCAAAGATGGTGTGATGAAGGGTTCGAAGACGATAAAATTTTTCAGAGTTTATTTTTTTAAATAATACATTTATATAAACATTTTGAACCTGAGTGATGCAATGAAAGAAGACGCAATAAAGAATGGAAAAAAATAATTATTTGTTCTATCTTTTAGTTTATTCTGTGGTACTGTAAATTAGAAATGGAAAATCGTATGCAGAGAGGAATGTAAGATATATATTTTATGCAAGCAGTGAAAACCTGACTGTAGCTTTTTGACCGACCTCACTACACTCAATGTTCAGTTACGGTGATGATTTGCCTCGAGCACAGCTAGGGCAGAGAAATGGAAATGCAAGCGTAGATGTTAAAGGGTGCAGTCATCAGGAAACTCTCTGCCCATGGGCCTGTGTTAATCACAGGATGGGTCTAAACTTTCCCACATGTGAAAAGTCACTGAGGCAAATGCTTTAAAAAGGGAAAAGAGTTTTTTTTTTTTTTTCTTTCTTTTTTTTTTTAGGACAGGTTATTCCTGTGTGCTATTTCTTTCCCTCATATTGCTAGACAGCTACCTGCCAGGGAAGGAATTAAAGTAATATTACATTTCTTTTTTAAATTTTTTTTACAGATCATGCAATGGGAGAGGACAGCTAAACATGATTGGAGGTGATGATCTGATACTAGCTCTCTTTTATACATAAGAGTTAGGCGATGATTGTCAGGGGTTGGTCTCATTTCAATCATCTGGGTGTAGTGGAATGCCATCAATCCCAATGACCTGGGTCAATAGACTGCCTTGAACTCCTGAGGAAGCTCTTTACACTTAGGAGTCCAGGAGATGATGTTTAGAAGTCCTGTGCTGTTTACCATAATGTGGGCGCAACTATCTGCTGAAACCGCATGCATGCGCACATTGCATGCGCATATGTGTGCGCCCACTTATTCATTTTAAACAATGTATGCAATTTGAGCAAAATATGCTTGGGATTTCGCTCTGGACGATGGCAAGCAGTTAGACACTTGTATTTGTTAAGGTTGACATACAGTACAGGACGAAAGCCTTGCTTTAGCTGTTTTAACAGCTATTGCTATGTAGCACTGCGATGAAATCCCTGCACTGCCGGACCTGACCGATGATGAAGTCCGATATGTGCAGGCGCAGAAAGACTCACGATTTTTCGATCTGCCCGTTCTCATTCACAATATGCATGACTGCAAAAGGATGTGCTTTCAAACAGCATAAAAAAAAACACAGACCACTTCGGGGTGGTAATGTGAACGTGGCCTTACTTGAGCCTCTTGAAGATTATGCCACTGTTCCTCTGGAGATTTTGCATGCCACACTTGCTTCTTCTTTCCCAGTGCGAAACCCAGCTGTCTTCATTGTGTTTTTGTCTGAAAAGGGGTCTGTTCTGTAATGTGTTGCATTTTTTTTGCTGCTGTCAGAATTTTCTTCTTTGACATAAGCTTTTTTTTTTGTTGTTGGAAAAGAATTGTTTGGAAATAATATATTTCCTACAGTATGTGATTCCTTTGGTACTGACTTCCTAACGCAGAAGTCATACAATAAACATCTACAGCATTAGTACTATACATGGGTGCCATGACTTTTGCACATTAATGTATGCCAACGATTTGTACATTTTTACGACATTTCTGTGCAACTATTACAGTACCTATTTTAAATTGATCCATGCTTTTTATAGTATTTGTAAAAACAAACATTATAATAAATGTAAACTTAGTCATCATCTGCTCTGCTACAGTATATGCATATACTACCTTTATCTACCTCTATCTTCGAATTAAAGTGGCAAACAAAGAAATATATTTCAATGTAATATGCAAGCACATTTAATTCCTCTCTCAGGGAATGAAGGATGCAGCCTCTTAGAATGCTAATGCTTGTACATTTGAGGCAATGGTGCTTCCAGATATTGTTCGTAAATTGCTCATATAGTGTTAAAAGCCATCTATTGGAGTTACATAAGTGTCTGTTTACAAGGCTTACAGGAAACTGTGGCATTTACTGTAAAAAGTATTGTGAAATGCAGATAAAAGTTAAAGGTGTGCATACATCCAGTACACCATGCATTTATTCTCCATGACCTATTTATGACTTGTGCTAATTCCATGAAGGAGAAACACAAAAGCCCTGTAAGTCAGAAAGGCGCTGTGCAAATCTCCCTCCACTGCACAGGAGTGGAACTTATCCCAGACGAGCGCTGAATGCATGAACTAAAAATCAAGAATGGAGCATTGATTATTCATGCCTGTTAAAAAGAAAAAAAAAAAAAAGTCTGTGCTCTGTCATGTGTGGTGCCCATTGGAGCTCATTAATTGGCAAGCAAGTGCAGGGGGATGAGGGCTGAGGGCGAGTGAGGCAGAGGGAGAGAAAGAGGAAGAGAAACACAGTCCAAGAGAAGCTTGGCAGAACAGTGGAAGCACGAACAGAGGGGGCTGGAAGCAGAGGAATGGACTGGATTTACTGCCACTCTGCGTCCGCTTTCGTGCCAACAGAAGGACAAACGTCATACTCAAGGCTGCGCCCTTTTCTCTCTGAACCGGTGGAAACCTAATGCCTTTCGTTGGATCCCTTCTGCCAGGAGGATGACCACCTACTACCACAACCATGAGTACTGCGCAAGAGCTTCTGAGGACTGCGGGATCGGTGTCGCCAAAGTACCTAACTGTATTCAGCCAAGGATCCATCAGAACATCCAGGCTTACCAGAGCATTCTTGTTTACCCACAGAGACAGTCTCTTCAGCTCCAGCTTCAGCAGCAGCCACAGTTCCACCAGCCACACCTCCACTTCCAAAGCCATAGCCATCAGCAACACCACCAGCATCATCTTACTCATCATTACCATCATCATCACCTGCCTTACCAGCCTCAGCCGGCCCAATCCAGCCAGCAGCAGACTCCTCTGGGCGTCCACCCACATTACAGCTCCTGCACTTTACCCGTCTCCACCAAGAGCAGGCACAAGTTTACCACCCTGAGTGTTAAGAAAAGCCCGACGAAAAGCAAGGGCAAAGTGAGAGCTTCTGCCAGTTCCTGGGGTCTTGAATATCCACACGGTACTATTTTATTGGAGAAGGTATGTGTTCTCAGTGTTAATTCTGTAAAAGTTAGTAGCTGAAAAAAAAGTGAAGAAACTGTGTGCAGTGGTGTTCAGTGGAATACTAGGCCTGTGCGGTCTGTATTTTGAAGTGTGTGCAGTGATTGGAACGTTATGCATGGGAGATATTCAGTTTTTAGTTACTTTCGGATAAATGCATCAACAAAAAAAAAAACAAGTAAATAAATAAAGGCAACTCTTTATCATACTTAAGCATAGTTGAAACTGGAATATTGCATGCCTACTGTATATGCGTTTTAGTGCTTGAACTGCATAAGAATGGTCAATTAGTGCAAAAAAGAATGGAAAAAAAAAACTATTAGCCCTGTCATATGTAATATGTATGCTAGAGAAAATAATGCCCTTTTAGTCAGTAACACATTATGTACAGTATAAGAAAGGTTTGGCTATAAAGTTCTATACATAATACTGGTACATAAAACCTTTCACTGATTTTAACATCTACGCTGTTACTGTTATGACAACATCCTATGTACTGTAAGAAATCAGCAGTACTGGTAGTCATACTAGTCACACTGCAGGTCTGTAAAGGTAGCGTCTAGGGGTAAGAATTTGTGGTTCAGGAATAACAGTGCTGAGAATGAATATAGGAGGATTGTTTAGGTACTTAAGGACATTTGCGCTGTAGGAGCTTCCTCTGGCTCTGTCTTGGCTCTTAATTCTTCCTTGGCTGGGTGGTTTGTCTGTGAATCAGCTGTTATCGAGTGCTGAAAGCTGGGGAATCGGATGTGTCCCACTGCCTGTTTCGCTCCTTCAGACGCCTGCTCTGCATCCTCCCTCGCAGCAGGTACATACTCAGCTACAGCTTCATGTACCTTCAGAAATGACAGGTACACTGCTAATGAGAATCAGAAGAAGCTCTGCGTTCTTTGTTTCTAAGGAAACCCAACTGAGATTAGAGCCTCGTTTCCAGTAGGGTGCTATGCACACATAAAAATTAATTAAGCTACAATTCAAGCGCAGAATATGTTTATATACTCCATGTACACAGTCTAGTGTATTGTATAAATAATCTGCATTTTTTTCATATATATTATTGAGGCATTTTTTCCAATTTAAATTTGGTGGTTGACTGTTAAATTCAGATTAGGGGTACAACAAATAATCAACATAATACACTAAAATTGATGGCCAGATTTGCTGGCAGCAAGTTCAGCTGTTGATTAGTTGGTGACGTTAACACAATAAGTTGCTCCAGCTGATTCAGAATGCTTTGAAATGTACTGTAGGCATTACTGCTACTGGAGTAATAAAGCAATGGCAATATCTTCATGACCAAAATCCTCCAAATTGTGGGAGCATTTTGTTCTTAACTCAGCCAAAAACATCCTGAACCTCAATATTTGCACAACTGACCTTACTTGGCATGGAAGCAGATTATTTATGCTGGAGCATCTAAGCATGAGGCACGCTGGCTCTCCGGGTGATAAAGTTAGCTAGTGATGCTAGTTAGCTAGATAGCCAATGCCCTATATTAAAACCCTAGGAAACTCTGTGGTTGGTGTTCCTCATGCAGTTGTCATGGCAAGTAGATGATAATATTTTGTTCTTTTTTCAATCCATTTTGTCGACTTGAAGAAGCCCCCTTTAATTTGATTCTGTCAACCAGACAATTTAAAGGCTTTGGACTTTTATGGCAGTGCTGATTTCAGAATTTGATTTCAAAACGCCTAAATGCCTTAGAGCAGCTAGCAATAGGGAAAAAAATAGTATTCAGTCTCAGTTTTCTTAAAATTGGAATTTACATACTTGCCGTCTGCCTTTTTTAAAATTAATATATATTTTTTATTTTACTTCGCTTATTCTTATTAGTTTTACATTTTGCAGGAAATTTTGTTTTTTACATTTTTGCTAAAGTATCTTTTGCATCATCAGGAAAGTTTATTAGGAGACGAATTTTTAGATGAAGTATTCCGTTATTGCTCACTGATGGCAACCTCAAGCTAAATTTTTAAGCTACTAGTAGCTAAATAAGTCTTTTAGCTAGTCAGTTAACTGCGATATTTATAATCCAAATCGCCATTTATTTATATCAAGCTTACATATTATACTCATTTATGAAAAAAAGATTTAATATTAATAATAGAGGTGTCCACAATCAGTTTTCCACTGTAGTTCAACTCAGATACTGCACTTTGTATCGCCTGATTTTCCTTCTCTTTCACTCATTTTCCAAACATGCTCTAGCTTTAACTGAACTGCCTCCAAGTGCCGCTTTGCTGAATTTTCTTATCCAATCAGGATGGCGAGACCAGAAACGGCATAAAAATACAACAACAAAAAAAACCCCACATTTATCTCACTCATCTTTGAAAGTCCTAACCATTTCCTCCTAATAAAACAAGCTGAATAATAATAATGATAACGTAAACACAGTCGTGGCGTAATTAGGCATCATAATCTGCATTTGGAGGACAGATTTACATTTATTGTCCACTTTCTTAGGAAAACCTGCACACCTACATACTCGTGTAATTACCTGACCAGCCAATCATGTAACTGCAGAAAAATGGGCAATTCGTTTCTATCTATATACATTACAACATATCCTAGAACTTTGTTAGAAACTTTGTTATACCCTTATGGAAGTATAACGGTGCCAAAATTCTTCATCCTTGAGTAGTTTCTGCTAAGAAAAAGGATCGATTGCTTGTTTCTTACGTCAGTCACACAACTTCTTTGCATTTCTTTTTTTTTTTTAGCAATGTGTACTGTACAAACTTAAAGTACTTGACTCGCATTTTATAGGTACAAGCTAGCTTGCAAGCTTAGATGCAAAACATTGATTATTCTCCAGAGGCTAGATTGCATTAAGCTGAAAATCCATGATAATAGCTTGTAGCGTTTTTTTTTTTTTGACAGACTTCTATGGACAAAGAAGATTGTACAAGATTGTTGGGATGTAGAAATCAGTGAAATGATCCACAGTATAGCACTTTGTCAAGGAGGAAAAAAAAAAGTGCCATGAGCGTGGAGTATACTGTATGGTTTCCAAAGCCAGTTGATCTAATTGATGATGGGAAAGTGATTATAGCAGAATCATGCAATCCTATGTTTTCAGGAGAACTTTTTCATGTTTCTACTCATGGATACATGGATTGGTTCATTTGATTGCACAAGATTAGGTGTTTAAAGACAGTAATAACAGGAGAACATAAAAGAAGAATAGAGAACAAAGATATAATAATCTTATACAAACTCAAAGGGGAAATCTGTCACACACTGTTCATGCTGTAATATTTTCAAACATGATTTAACCTGGTGTTTTGCCTTTTTTATGATGTAGCTTTCATTCTTTTATTTTATGAAAGAGGACGTTTTTAGATTTTTTTTTTAATCGCTTTTCTTGCTGAAATACAGTCAACATTGAAAAGTAATAGAAATCAAATTTTATGTGCTGAAACGCAAGAACCAAGTATAAATCCTGATGAAGATTCTAACTAGTAATGACCGATTTAATGTGATTATTATAATAGGAACTATTTGTATCATCTTTGCAAAATGACTGTTGTTAATCATGCACATTTTCAGTTTTACCTTACTTTTATTTCCAGAGATATGATGATAGAATATTGATTTAATATGGAAATGTGCACGGACGTTATCACCACGGCCCTTTTTTTTTTTATATGAACCTCTTATTTAATTTCTTATCTAATAGTTTAAATAAGGAATAAAGACAACATCCTGTTATAGGTGTGATAAAAACAATTTTTTTCTTTCCCCTTTACAGCCTGTCCCACAGTCACGGTCAATTTGCCAAAGAATCTTTGTTAGTGAAATATTGTGGAGCTTTTAAGTTAACAAGTCATTTTCTTTTTTCACTGTTATCTTCTATCCTGAAGATTGTTCCATGACTCGAAAACTTACCGTTACTGAAGAAAATGTCAGTATATTAATGATTAGACATTTTTCTTGGTTAATTATTAACCGATTTTGCCGAGGTTTATTATTATGTAATGAGATAATGTCTGGTCTGCAAGTCCCTGTGAATTAGCTGTTACTATAGAAAGGATGAAGTATTAGTAAAGTATAAGCACATTAATGTAAACATGTGATTTAAATTATAGTCAATGCTGCTGTTCACATACACGTACAGTACAAATAAAATTCTATAAGGCACACTCATACTGTAAGTCAATACGGTTTACACCTGCCTGGGAGAATTTAGTTAAAATCTAAACAGATAAAGAGATATAAAAGATACGTAGATAACAGAAAAATATGCAAACTATACTGTACATGGGTTTACAGTGACATACAGTATTGAAACTGATTTGTGGTGTATCATAAACTTGTTGTATGTTTTCTTGTCATATTGTCCATTCCCATTTTTATTCATAGTATTATTTATTATTTTTCATTTCTTCTTTTTTATTTTTTATTTACGATTTGTTTTTTTTGTTTTTTTGTTTCTAAGCACCCCTCCTCTCCCTGTCCCGCTCTGTCTCCCTGTGCTAGCTGTCTTCTATTCTACAGCTTTGCTGCTATAGGATCTCTCATGATCTTCAGTACGGCTGAGTGACATCTGGCCTGAACTTTGACCTCTGCTGTTTATTGTTTAGCAGGCAGATGCCGTTCCTCCCTCTGCTCCCATAATCCCCGTGATCCCTATCGCGCCAGTCCCAGCTGAGACCACTGTCATCCCTGCACCCACGTCACAGGTCTTTTTTTCCCTCTCTCTCTCTCTCTCTCGCTCTCTCTCTCTCTCTCTCTCTCTCTCTCTCTCTCATGTTCACTCCTCCCACTTCCATGTTGCTCATGTTAAATTTGAGAGATTAATGTGAGAATGCAATGTAATGTTACTGATGTGCACTTGTACCCCAGGAGCAATCACATGCGTGATGCAGGTGGTGTCTGTCTGCAGACGGGTTTAGTTTGGCTTGGCTTGTGGCATTATTGTATTGAGTCGTATATTTTTGCATTATGTCATGCTGTTTATGGACACAGTCTGTGCTGTTAATCTGTTGCAAATGCCTGTATAAGATTTTGTCAACATGCCTCGAGTAAGTGTCTTTTGTGTTCTGTTGATTATGGTGATGTAGATGCTGCTGCTTGAGCCTTTTTTTCCCCCCCCATCCCATGGGAGAATGGAGAATGTGCATTAGTGTGGAGGATGCATGCTGGTCTGTGCTGATCAGGGTACAGATGCTGACTTTATATGTCTGTTTTTCAGGCAAGCCCGGCCCCGGTGTTGGTAAACACAGACAGCATTGACACTTCTCCCTATGTGAGCCCATATGTGAGTGCCAATTATATTTACATCTCTTTCCTCATAGGTTCCGTTGTTTTGTGATTGCATGATGTCCTTAATGTATTTTATATTCTGTTATATTTCATTCTAAATATCTTTCATTCAACATCAAAGGAGTCTTTATTGTCGTTGCCCAGTCTTCTTCTTCTATTTATAATGAATCTCCTAGTTGTTTTTGACCTAAAATCAATCTTTAACCGTACAGACCATACAGACCTTTCAAACTGTTTTGCAGAAGGAAGGTGTTTTTGGCTAGAACTGGGGAATCTGTTTTTAGCTTTAATAATAAAAAATCTAAATATAACTAACATAGTGCAAAATAAGATTTTATTGCATCTGTGTGATTTGCTATTTTTACCTATTACTGTGCACAAATTCTATTTTTAATCTCATAAACTTTCTTATCCAGGCACAAATTGATTGTTTTCCTTTTTTGCTCAGTCTCTCATTTGCTTTGTGCAGATCAGGGTTGCCAGATCACACTAAATCCCCTGCATTGATTTATACTTTAATTTATTATTATTCCAAATTATAACCATTTATTTATTTGTTTGTTTGTTGGTTGGTTGGTTGGTTGGTTGGTTGGTTGGTTGGTTTATGATGTAATATGTATACAGACATGTTCAAATAATAGTCTTCATATATGTTTTTTTTTTTTCCGTGTTCTTTTACATGCCAGCTTTCACTTCACCTTCAGCAGTGTACTGTATTATAATCCCTGTCCTCCTAAGTGCCAAAATACCCACTGTGTTCACTGTTGTTGTCCATCCACATTACCGAGAAGAGCGGCATTAGCCAGCTCACATAGCACTGCCTCTTGTGTAAATTTCAGGACAGACGGATGTCTTCTTTTTCAACTTGTTTGGCGTAATCGTATTAAATGAGATTTGAGATTTTATTTACCCATCATTTTTATTTTTAGAATTTCTAAAAAGGTGCATCAGTGCACAGTATCTGATTCCCTGCGTGATTGGACTAGAAGCCACATACTGTAGTCCTGACAAGAGAAGCATTAAACATTAGCTTTGTTGGCGGTATCACTTAGTCCCCTAGCCGCACTAGAATAAAGCATGGATGGTAAAAGGGTCTAATAAGCTTTCCTTCTGTCAGCACAGTAATGCGATATGTAAAGCAGCTTTAGTACGGCTCCTGAATTCATCCTGCTGTAAGGTGAGTTTTTTTTTTTCTGGTAATGCTTTTAGAGCTTACTTTTACATCTCTGGGAAGATTCCTTGATGTGGATCAGTGGATGCTAATGTCTATGTTGTTTCATAGCATTATTTTCTTCTGGGAAACTGAGCAGTTTTGACAGCTGGTGCTGCTGGCTTGAGCACCTTGTGTAGTGAGATTGGTCCAACCCAAAAATCTACCATGTTCAATGTTAAAAAGTTTTTTTGTTTTGTTTGTTTTTTTTTTGCAGTCAATGTGCTGTAGACTTGTGTATAAAAATTACAGCCGTACTGTCAGGGGTAAAGGGAGAATGCATAAAAAGCCAAAACCCATATTCAGTGTAAATGTGAAAATTTTGACCCTAATTTCAGGCTCTGTGGATGCAAGCTTTCAAGGTGTTAAAGATTGCAGTTCTGCCCTACTCTGTTTATTCATTCTTAAATTTAATCTGACATTTTTACTGACTAGTGAATAAAAGGCTAAGTAAGGTTAAGGGAAAATGCAGTTTCATTGAGTTACCCGTGTTATGTACTATTAGCGTTAAATCAAATGCTAGTTTTTGTGCGATACTCTGTGTTTATGATTAAATGATGCAAATATCATCACTCCATACAGTATGTAGACTCATAATGATGTTACTGTAATATCCATTTGCTAAAGAATATGATATGGAAAAAATTCTACATGTACTATTTGGCCTTAATTATAATAAATGTAGAAATAATTATTTGTCCTACGTGATAAATTGTGTTTTTACTAGCTACAGTAAATGTACAACGAACGTTCAAGTCAGACTGACATTTCTCGTGAACGTTGTAAAACTGATTGATATTTACAGAAGACTTCGAACAGAGCGCAGTGATGAGACAGCCGCAGTAAAACATTCGGAAGGTACAGACGTTTTATAGTCATAGACGTTTTAAATAGGCTGTACATCCATGAATGACGATCCTGCTGGAGGTGGCTCGGTGCCCACCGAAGTCATTCCCGTAAACATGCTCGAAAATCAACAGATAACGTGTCTGCAACTTGCGGTAGAGACACATCTGTCTGTGGAAGCTGTACACACAATCATTCAAGAACATCAGCACTCACCTAGGAGTTATTGCCACATGCCCCCTACAGTCCTGACATCGCTGTAAAAATTTCCACATGTTTGGGCCATTTGAGGAGTTCCTGGGAGGCCAGCGTCTCAGACGTCAAGAATGCAGTCTGATCATGGCTCCGGCGTCCTGAGAGAACTTTCTACCTTGATAGTATCCAAACACTGGTGAAATGCTGGGATAAGTGCATTAGTGTAGCAGAGGATTGTATAGAGAAATAAATGTAAGATAATATAAATGAATAAAAAGGTACAGTACTGTTATTCTGCACAATCAAAAGTCTTTGACTTGGTTCGACTTGAACACCCCTTTTAGTAAAAATACCTCAAAGTTACGTTTTACCGCATAAACTGTTTAGCCATAACATTATGACCACCCACCATCTCAGTCTGCTCCACTTTTGCCACCAAAACAGTGAAGTATTTTGTGTTCTGACACCTTTCTAAGGAAACCAGCATTAACCTTTTCAGCAATTTGAGCTACAGTAGATCTTCTATTGGATTGGACTTCTATTGATGGGCTAGGCTTCGCTCCCCATGTGCATCCATGAGTCTTGACCCCCCCGTGACCCTGTCACCAATCAGCCATACAGTACCATTTGACCTCCTGGCTAATATTGAGCAGATCCCTGTGACCCTGTCACAAGTTCACCGGTTTTCCTTCTTTGGACTACTTTTGGTAAGTGCTGACCGCTACAGGTCGCAAACATTTGAAACGAGCTGCAGTTTTGGAATTGCTTCGATCCTGTCATCTTGTCAAAATCAACTCATTGTCTTCATGCTTGCCCATTCTATATATTCCACCCACTTCCAGCCAGCATGTAATGAGATATTGAACCTGTAGCTCCTGTGACAAAGGCCAAATTGTGAGAGGTGGTGTGTGTGTGTGTGTGTGTGTGTGTGTGTGTGTGTGTGTGTGTGTGTGTGTGTGTGAGGGGGACCTGCTCAATATTAGCCAGGAGGTCAAATGGTACTGTATGATTGATTGGTTTATTGGTCAATACGTTATAATGAGTTTTACTTCTCTTATTTATAGTTACACGATTGATTCTTCTTAGTTTGTTTAATTGTGTTCCTTGAATATTATTAATGTCTAAAATATTTGATCTTCAAGAAAAATCTAATATTTGTCAGAGTGGCTATGTTCTTGGAAGGGTCTCATTAAAATATGATATTTGTGTAATATTTCATATCCAACAATTGTGATGCATGGTCCTTATGGAGCTTTATGATAGTTTAAATATTTAAGAACTAGATAAGCTAATATGATTTAAAATATTTTTTGTCTTTTGATGAAGTACTGTATTAGATGAGCAGGGTCTGCAGGGCCTCTTTGCCTGGCTCTCTCTTTGCTTATCTGCATCACTGACAGGATGCAGCAGGCTGTTCTGTATGATGACGAAGGTTAGGAAAGCATTTAGGGCCTTAAAAAGGGCCATTTGGAAGCTTAAAACCCAAATCCCAAAAATAACATGTTGCATAACCACACTTTTTGGGTTTTAACCTCGTTTATCTTGCAGGTTTATTTCCAGCAACATCGTTTACGATTCAATCTGGGTTAAAGTATTTGTTTCGGATGCAGGCAGTCTGTCCTGTCTTATGTGTAATGCTTCTCTTGTATCTGTTTACATCAGTCAGTGCATTATTTAGTGAGTACTATGCTAGACCTCCTGTGTGTGTGTGTGAGTGTAAGGATTTCCTCTCTATTTTACAGTAGTGTTTCCCAGGAAGCCCAGTTCTTGGGGAAACCCAGATGCTCTACATTCGTGCTCTGAATCAGCTTTCGGTGTTACTTGTGAGGAAAGCAGTGAAGAACGTTACCTGGTATAGCTACAGTATGGCGGGAGAGTAGAGTTGAGGCTTGATCTGGTATGAGATTAAGATCGTATGTTCTGTAAAACGGAGCAGTTCTAGTGTAGCTTGTGGTTGGCGGTACATTCCTACTGTTGCGGTTGCATTACTGGTTGGTCCATGGTCCAAGCTCTCAAGAGTCACTGTGAAGAATGTTCTGATTCAGGAAGTAGGTCAAGCATGCAGGATACTGTACAGCGTTTCTTCATGTTCCTTTACTCATGGATGTAGTAAATTTCGCAATACTCATTTAAACAATGTGGTCAGATTAGGCAATTTACCCACAGCGGTACTACTCTCTCTGTTGTGGTAAGGTTTGCATGTAGTTGCATACAAATGTTAGCTAATAATGATTGCAAATAAAAGACTTTTGCCATCATCTTTTATGTGTGCAAAGTTCACATTGAATTACCTTCGGATGGTATTAACCCCATCTTGATCTCTTGAAGGCTTTTCTGCTTCATGTTGCTGCACAAAGTGTTAACATTTATGTGTCTTGCAGGTAAATGGAACAGAAGCTGATTATGAATATGAAGAAATCACGCTTGAACGAGTAAGTGCTATTCAGTCTGCCATCCTTTTTTTTTTTTTTTTTAAACTACAAGTTATTTAATCCGTCTCTAGCCAGTTGGATGACTTAGTCACAGCGTGCGCAGACTGTGGAAACGATGCCCTATGCATCTAGGAAGAGGTTTAACCTTTACAAAAATGAAATCTTTTCAGTAAGTTTTCAGCTTGAAATTCCTATTTTAATCATCACAGTCATACATGTTTTTTATGGCAACATTATTAATATGAAAGCTAGAACAGTACATGCAGTAGTGCTCTAAATCATCAAATAATAAAGGATCATATATCAAATAATAAAGGTCATCATTGCTCCTACTGCTCTTTGGCATCTACCTTACCAATTTAACTGTACAGATGAGAAAATCTATTTCAGAATTCCTCTAGTGTTTACCTTTGGGTGAATACAGTACTCCTTGTGACAGATGTTTTACATCATTTTCTTTACATTAACATTTTGCTTAGGCGGCGATTTACTGGTATCATTTTTCCTAAAAGCGAAGTACCCCCACACTCGGGAGCTGACTTTTTTTCCCAGGAAAATTGGATAACAGGCCAGCGTGAGATACATCATCCTGCATTTTACACAGCCAAGTTGTGAGCATGTGAAGTCATCAGCATTACACACACACACGCGCGCACGTGTGTGCCATGGTCATTATACGTTTCCGCTACACAACCGGAGCCTAGGCGTGCAGAATTATTTTTTTCATAATCGATCACTTGAAATGCACAGGATTAGAATCGATGATCCCACCAGCAATGTGTATTGTTTAATAGTAGTGTATTATAGCCATTTTTTTTCTTATCAGGTTCATATAAGCTGAATAAAATGAGGCTTTGTGCCAGATGTTTATGATATATTCAACACGTGCCATAATGCTAGAAAGACACATGTACAGTACAAGTAGTCCCAGACTTACGAATGAGTACCTTTTTGGGAGCATGTTTGTAAGCCCGATTTGTTCTTAAGTCCGACAAAGTGAGTCTTGTACGCCTTCTTGTACAAATTTACAATGTAAAGCCTACCTATCTATTCAATTCAATTCAATTCAATTGTATTTATATTGCGCTTTTAACAATGGTCATTGTCTCAAAGCAGCTTCACACAATTTGAAGAGAATTATGGAAATGTGTAGGAGCAAGTAAAAATGTGTATAAATCAGTCCCATCTCCCCAGACTGCCACTGCCATACATCATGTCACCAAAAATCATAATCACACCTAAGGAAATTGTTGTCTCTGTGCCTTTAAATCACGATGGGAATCCCGGATGATATTTTGTCTTAGAGCTGTTTTCTTCTGTATTGGACTGTGAACTCTGTTTTATTGAGGGTTTTCCGAAATTATTATTATGGATTATTCACCATGCTGCCTGTAGTGTGACTTGAATGCATGTTACAATTATATTATTCATTAATCATATTTACTGCGTATGAATTTTAGTTCTCTTTTAACAATCTGATTTAACCAGAATAAATAGAATAAGATGCACATACAATTAAAAAAAAATGGATTAAGGCTTATCTAAGTGAATGAAATCACTTAAGACGAGGTGCTGTATAACAACCCATGAAACAGAAGATTGATCAGAGTGGTGGAAACTTTCAAATCTGATAATATGTCACAAAATTAAAAATCCTATTTGTTTACTCGTTACAATCCACCAGAGACCTGACAAGCTTATTGTTGTCATGGTAACATGGACACCAAATGCTGCTTTTGGCATGCAGAGTTTTTAGGGTAATGAAACAGTTTATTTGGAATCAGAAGGAATATGAAAATGTTGATGTCAAGTGTATATGAGCAGTCCATCAAAGGTTCAAACACACACTGATGTACAGTAGGTACATTTTGGAGAAAGCCATCTGTGTGTGTATTCCCTTTTCTTCGATGAGCTTATCGGCTGAGCTCGTCTTACCGCACATAGCCGCAGTCTTATACCCCTTAAGTCTCCTTTAAAAAGCAAGGATGACGAGAATAACAGGGTTAATGCATTTTATAATACACACATGATGTGGCAGTGTGCTCAGGCTGTTTAGTATGTCGACATCTTAGTGTTTTGTTCGTCTTAAATATTAGCAACCGTTTTTCCCCCCCATTAATTAAACAATAGTACATTATGTCATGTTTTAGCAATCTCACACAAGAGGGAGTGCTGTTGTGCTGATTATCAGCACGGGCTGATACCTCAATATGTTTGATATAGGTTTTAAACAACAGTTTTTCAAATGTCATTTATTATCAACAGATTATGATTTGTTTGTTCATTTGACCAGTTATTTTGCTCTGCCAACACACACTTTCACGGCTGGTGGAACTAACTAACCATGACCGGCAGAATTGGTGACCGACAGAAATGTAGCAGTGAGTATTCCTGGTGGGGTGGAGTGTTATACCCCTACCTCACCTACGCGGTTTCGCGCGGTGGCCATCAGTACGGTTCATCATGATTCACCGCGAGTTTTGGTTTTGAGTACGTTTCCATCTGTCCGCGCGAAAAATCAAACGTGTTAAACAGAACATGTTTTATTTTTTTGCCGGTCCTCGCGGAAGCTTGCGGACCTTGCAAGACTTCGCGGAACGTCGGCGGGCCATCGTGGCAGCTCACGGTGCCTAACACCGTGAGTCAAACCGCATAGGTGAGATAGGGGTATTAGTGTACAGGGCTGAAAGTAGTTTTAAATTCTTACTGGTACTATGTAGCCAGAAGGTGAGGAGAATAAACAATGTAAGTGGTGGACAGTCCTGTTTTTCTTCTATTCCTAGTTAATCCGATTTAGAATGTCAGGTTCTGGGGTTAAATGCCTAATAGTGTTAAATGGAAATTTAATGTGCAACCACTAGTTCGACACACCAGGTAGTGCCCTTGATAATGGGTTACAGAGGGATTTTGGATTCTTGTCTTAAAAGTACTGACCTTAAACAGTAATAAAACAACACAGAGGCAAATATTAAGTAGACAAAGTATTGTTTAAGATGACATAACGTTATCAGGTGAGTTTTCTTTCTGAAAGTGCTTCTGTGACTGGTTTTGAATACGGGTTTTGGCTGATAGCTGACTCCTACTTTCATCCATCCTGCGACTGGCAGTCAGTGTAATTAACGGTTCGTAGAACACCTGGAATGCAGAATGGTGTATATAGTTAAACATCCCAGTGCTGTTAGCCTATATTATCATCACTCGTGGAGAACCTCTCGTCGAAATAGATTACTCAGTCGGAACGAGCTGTGAATAAAATGAAATAGTTCCTGTTATTTCTCACATTACAACATTAACATTACTACTTTACCAGCCTTCCTCAAAAATTTTTTTCTCCAGATTTTTAAACATGTTTTGCAGATAAAGATTGTTACTGTACATGTATATTACCAAAAAAAAAACTGAAAAGCTCAAAGTCTTCTGTTGCAAAGGAAAAACTCTGACAAAGACATGTTTTTAATCTGGTTATTATTAGTCTTACATGGAGAGGTCACCATATGAGTCCCTGTGAAAAAGCTGTTACTATAGAAACAACAGTGCATTAATACAACACTGTGATTTACTTTGTGCTGTTATATAAAATTCATCATCTTCTGTCCAGTCAGATTTGAGAATTCAACAACGATATAGTATAATGATTTTATAATGACTTTGTTTTCATGCAGTGTAATTTCATTTCAGTAATGTACAGTATGTCAGATGTTCTTGCAAGAACAGTATTGTCAAGTCCATTTATAAAACCCATCAAGCACCATGATGAAACTGTCGCTCATGAAGATGTTCTCAGGAAAGAAAGACCAAAACGTACCTCTGCTGCAGAGGAGAAGTTCATTTAGAGTCACCAGCCTCAGGAATCACCAATTAACAACCAGCACCTCAAATTAGAGCCGTTATGAAGACTTTGCAGAGCATCAGTAGCAGACACATCTCAATACCAACTGTTTAAAGGAGATTATTGCATATTATGGCTGCCTTCAGCATTGTTTTAAAATATAGAAAGAAATAAAAATCAGAAGAGACCATGGAATTAGAAGGTGTGTCCAAACTGGTAGTGTAGATTATACAGCGTGACATCTTCAGTGCCTGCACTGCTGCTTAATACTATATAATATATTATGTGATAATATTGTTTGCAGTTGTTTACTGCATGAGTCTCCTGAGTTGTATTCGAGTTGTCATTTTTATTTCTTGTTTCTCTTTTCAGGGGAACTCTGGTCTGGGTTTCAGTATTGCAGGCGGCACAGATAACCCTCACATTGGGGAAGACCCAAGCATTTTTATCACTAAGATTATCCCAGGTGGAGCTGCTGCACAGGACGGCAGACTCAGGTCAGGCAGCATGTCTGGACTGCGTACTGTACAACTTCATGCTGTTATTTTGTGCACCTCTCAATTTTGCTCTGTGTTCTTAAAAAATGGATGCTACAGTACCTTTATTTCGCTCTGTATTGCCCTGCTACACTAATGCACTTATTCCAGCAATTCACTAGTGCTTGTATACCATTAAGAAAAGTTTTTTCAGTATGGCAGTATGTCTGACACGCTGGCCTCCCAGGAACTCCCTTAATGGGACAGGCATGAGGAAATAGTGTGGAAACGCATGCAATGGGCTCAGAGCCACCTTGGCTGGGACAGTCATTTACGGATGTATGGCATTCTTTAAAATGCGTGCATAATTCAAACGTTTTACTGCAGCTAAGAGACTCATTACCATACCGTACTTAAAGTCTTCTGTAAATGTCAGTCGGTGATGCATTACAAGTCCCAGTTTGAGTTGAACACTGCTCATATTTTTTTAGGTCTGTTTTTAGAGGTGTGTGTGGGGTTGGTCCAAATTTTTGTTGCAGCTGTAAGGATGGGTCAAACTTTCTGTGGGATCGGTCAGGATTTTTCAAGCATTTTTGAAGGAACAGGCACGATTGGTCAGGAGTCTCACGAGTGGGCGGCATTTATTAAACCTTCTGTGGGCTGAGGAGGGAATGGTCAAAGTTTCTCAGATTTTTTTTTTTAGAAGCAGGCATGATTGTTTAGAAATCGAACAGAAATGCTCAACGTTACCTTTTCAGACACGGGACTGTTCACCGTTGTTTCTCCCTTGTCCTCACCTTATGCAGGGTAAATGACTGTATCCTGCGGGTAAATGATGCGAATGCGAGAGACGTCACTCACAGTAGAGCCGTGGAGGCCCTGAAGGAGGCCGGCTGCATCGTCAGGCTATATGTCAGAAGAAGAAAGCCCAGCGCTGAGAAAATCGTGGACTTAAAACTTGTCAAAGGTCCCAAAGGTAAAGCCGGCATTATAATTTTTTTGTTGTTGTTGGAGAATAAAATCCTCACTTTATCTTAATGTGGTTTAGGACTGACTTGCTCAAGTGGTTCATTTTCATTGGGTATATGGTCATTTATATAGAAGCTACTGAATGGCATCTTTCACTTTTTTTTTTCAGTAGTACCTAGACATAAATTCCCCACCTCACACATTTTTTTCTTTAAGAACTGAAATTTAGCAAAAACATTTCCACTAGCCGTTCAAAACTGGTTTGCCTCAATGGAAAGCCAAGCAAAGCAAGTTTAAAAAAAATTTTGTGTGTGTTTTTTTGCATACTGTAGCAGCATTTGTCCCAAGAATTTTAGCAAGGACGGTAGCAAAAAGAAAAGGGAACCACGTTAAGTTTAATTTTTAAAGCTGCTGGTGTCAAGAGGAATCATAAATTAAGGTTAAGTGGTGTTTAATGTTGGGCGGCTGGGTGGTGTAGTGGTTAGCACTGTCGTCTTGCCCCTCCAGATTCAATTCCCGGCCAGGCTCGATTCCTGTCTCTGTATGCATGGAGTTTGCGCGTTCGCCTCGTGCTTGGTGGATTTCCTCCGGGTGCTCAGGTTTTCTCCCACAATCCGAAGACATGCAGATTAGGCTAATTGCCCAATTATTGGCCAAAATTACCCATAGTGTGTGTGTGTGTGTGTGTGTGTGTGTATGCCCTGTGATTGATTGGCACCCTGTCCAGGGTGTACCCCGCCCCGTCCACCAAGTCTCCTGGGATAGACTCCAGGCTCCTCGTGACCCTATATACAGAATAAAGTCGTATAGATGATGAGATGAGGTTTAGTGTCGATTTATTTCATGTTTTACTTCACTTGCATGTCTTTTCTAAATGTTTTGATTGTTTTATAGGCTGAAATATGATCATAGTGTTGGAAATGGGTAATGTTGGTAATGATTTTTGGGTGGCTGGAACGAATTATCTGCAGTTACATTAATTTCTATGGGAAAATGCATTTCACAATACGAAATTTCACCTCGCTCCAGAACGGATTAAATTTGTATCCCGAGGTACCACTGTGTTTTCTTCGTTTTAAATGAGACTTTTCTGGCTCTAAAGTGTTTTTCTTCTTTTTTTTTTTACACATCTGGGCTTACCAGGTTTAGGCTTCAGTATAGCTGGTGGAGTGGGAAACCAGCACATTCCTGGGGACAACAGTATCTACGTCACTAAAGTCATTGAAGGAGGCGCTGCCCATAAAGATGGCCGACTCCAGATTGGGGATAAACTTATTGCTGTAAGTCTGTTTAAGGTACCTAGTCAACATACTTTATTTAGGGCCCTAAGCTTCATTTGAACCTATACTTATTTAAAGAACGCGTGTGTATTGAATGCAGGTGAATGTTGCTTGCCTTGAAGAGGTGACTCATGAGGAAGCTGTCGCTGCCTTGAAAAACACCAGTGATGTAGTCTTCTTAAAAGTGGCAAAACCCGCCAGCGTGTTCCTGAACGACAGCTATGCGCCCCCTGACGTCACCAACTGTGAGTGTCTTCACACATGCCTTTACATTTCCGTGACCCCTTCATCAGAATTTCCAACATACACCCCTGGGTTTTATGCTAAAAACATCACCTACAGTATATTAACTATAAAACGAAGTAATTCAACAACCTTGAAGGTGTGAATTCTGCAGATTGCTCATTTCTAGACTGCTGCCTTTTACCAAAGCAGCATGCCGATGAAATCCTGCTAGGAATTTTTCACACAACACATGTCACTTATGACTAATCTCAAAAGCTACTAATACTCAAATCAGTTTCATCCGACACAAATACAAAGTCACTGCTTGCATTGTGTGCCAGTTTTGGAAAGGTTCAATCTCATGTTGTTTCAGATGTGTTATATTGTATAATTTAAGTAGGTTATGCGTGGAAGAGTGTGCTGTTTTGGGGGAAATAATCAAAGATGTACAGTAGGGTTCGATTATTAGATTATTTTCTAATAACGTGTTTCAGCGTTTTTTTTTATTAGTGAAAAAAAGAACCTAATTTTATCTTCATAGTTACATTTAATGTCGTAATGTTCTCAACAAGTTAATTCCTGTTATCACTGTTATAACATCCATGAAGTCGTTCCTTCACTAGCCTCTCTTTTTATATTTCTATTATAGTTAATACGACAAGTATTGCAGCTTGTAATGCCACCGAGAACCCACATCCCTCCATCCGAAGGATTTAAATGAGTGCATTAATATAAACCTGTGATATGCTGCTGGCATATTCTGCAGAAAGTGGGCAGAAATGATCCCATCTATTTTTCTGATGAAATCTTAAAGCAATCTATTATTTCTGTTTTTCGTGGACTTTTTTTTTTCAATAAAAAGTGTTCACATCAAAATTCAGTCCTGGCACAATCATGATCTAATCAAGGGGTTTAATTTATTAAAAAAAAATAAAATGTGTCCTTTTATAACACTTACATAGCAGTGCACGGTCATGCCATTTTCCCCTCAATACCTATATATATATATTATAATATATATTATACTAATATTTAACCGCAATAAGTGTATAGAGTTCTTAGTTATCTTCTAAAATTATATATGCATTACTTAAAACAATAGTTACTTTAGTGGGAAGAATATTTTTAATTCGCTTGAGATATATTAATGCAAATGACTGTACAGCTGCTGAGATCCCCAGTCCTTGCACATTTCATTTCCTTAATTCTGTTTCATTACAAGTGTGATTATCCAGAATTCTTTTAAAATAATAGCAAAAAAGTGTTCAAGAGTTAAATTTCCCATATAATTCCTATAGATAGTTATGTAGATGAAATTAAAGAAATGGGAACGAATGATTTACTGTGACAGCCTACAAAATGTATAAAGATGCAATAAAAAAAATTGGTTATATTAAAAATCTCAGCAGCAACCTCATTTTCCCTCTCGTCTGTTCCAACCACTGAGCACGCAGCATCAGCAATAAACTATCATCTGTCATCATCTGCACCTGTTTTTCACTGGTTCATGTCCTAAGTTAGATGTTTTTATGCTTAAATGATTTATAGGACACTGAGTGGGTTGACAAACAAAAAGCATTCCACTGAAACTGGTCAGATACACAGGGACTGGACTGAAAATGAAAGGCAAAAGTTTTGACAAAAATGTGAGAAAAAAAGTCCTTCAGGAAGCCTGGAGAACTGTTTCTCGAGAATACATTCAATAAACAAGAAATGTTGGCTCTTTGTTTTTTGGGGGGATTTTTCCCCGATTTTCTCCCTAATTTAGTCGTGTCCAATTCCTCCCCGTCACTAGGGGGCTCCACATTAAGGCTACTACTAACACTCAGTCTGGAGGGCCAAAGACGATCACGTGTTTCCTCCGAATCACGCGACGGCAGCCGACAGCATCTTTTTGAACTGCTCGCTCAGCCAGCGCTATCCGCTTCTTCCGCTTGCGCGAGCTCACAGACGCCCCTGATTGACTGTAGAGCCGTGATTAATGTGGGAGCAATAAGTACCTCTCATCCCTCCCCTCTGAGAGAGCTCGGCCAATCAGCTCTCTCTAGACCTCCGGCTGCGGGAGGTTACAGCAAATATGAAGAATTGAAGGGTGGCCCGTGTACTTTATTACGCTCACAATTGGGATAAAGCATTGCTTTCAGGATTGTGGGATTGTTTTCTACTTTCAAAGTATTTTCTGGAATAAAATCATTCTACCTGAAAAATAACCTAATCTAATCTAAAACCACAGTGATTGGGGATACATGCAACCTTCACTTTGTCTTATATTAAATCTCACATATAATTTTTGTCATTGTTGAATATTTTTTTAATTTGTTTGCAGCACAATGCAGTGTGTCCACTCTCGGTAGAATATATCTGCTGTTATTAAAAATAACCAACACCTTCTGACCAATCAGAATAAAGATTTTAACAATGCTGTTGTCTAAGTTAACTATAAATAATATCCAGTTCGCAACATGAGTGATTCTTTGCGTTTTGCTCAGGAACAATAAATCCATGCTCCAGGTTATTTCAGGAGGAAGGTGTTAAAATAAAAACGGCACAGCAGAGCACTGGAATTGATCCAGTTCCCCAGGGCTCACCCTCGGTTCTAATCCCAGCCAAAACCAGCAG
This sequence comes from Clarias fuscus, assembly GCA_030347435.1. NCBI lineage: Eukaryota > Metazoa > Chordata > Actinopteri > Siluriformes > Clariidae > Clarias > Clarias fuscus. The sequence goes on along the minus strand of CM059206.1, from coordinate 11,748,425 downwards.
TGCACGGCGTTTCATTCTGAATGCCCCCAGCATTGATTTACACTGCTACAAAAGTGCTGAATGATGGTATTCGATGCTACAGCACCTCGCTAGTGTTTGTGCATTAGCATAGGGCTGAACATACATTCTGCCATTAAAACTTAAAGGCATGAAGAGGAGAGGCAAATAATAATAATAATATATATATATATTTTTTTTAACTTGCCCAGCCACACCCTCAACTCTCTAATCTAATATCCAGTATATCCTGTAGAGTGATTACAGTGTGTGTGGTGAGAAGATGGCCAGTGTGTAAAGGTCTTAATCGCTCTTTGGACGAAGGGTGACGCTTCTTCCAGTAAACAGTGCTGAGCGTCTTCTTGGAAAGCTTAAACTGAGGGGTTTTATTTTGGCTTTAGTGTTTTAGTGCCAGTGAAACTGTGCAATCAGATTTCAGCCCATCTCTCCCGGGGGTGATGCTGTGCCGCTACTTGAGCAGTTTTATGAGGGCTTAAGAGAATGGGATTGCTCTAGTGTTTGCCATGAGTACATGGTGTATAGAGCGGTGGGGGGGGGAAGTCACATTTTATTGCAGGAATGGACACCGATAAAGCCACACCCTGTCTGTGAGCGTTCAGGGTCTTTTATTTATTTATTTTTTAAGCAGATTACTTTTTCCATGTATGGACAGCTATAAAAATGTTTTAATATCACTGATTTGGTGTCCTGTTTATCCCCAATATACACACGTGGACAAAATTGTTGGTACCCTTCGGTCAATGAAAGAAAAACTCACAATGGTCACAGAAATAACTTTAATCTGACACAAGTAATCATTTAAAAAAAATTCTATGAATGTTAACCAATGAAAGTCAGACATTGCTTTTCAACCATGATTCAAGAGAATTATTTTAAAAAATAAACTCATGGAACAGGCCTGGACAAAAATGATGGTACCCCTAGAAAATACTGAAAATAATGTGACCAAAGGGACATGTTAATTCAAGGTGTGTCCACTAATTAGCATCACAGGTGTCTACAGTCTTGCAATCAGTCAGTGGGCCTATATATAGGGCTCCAGGTAGTCACTGTGTTGTTTGGTGACATGGTGTGTACCACACTCAACATGGACCAGAGGAAGCGAAGGAAAGAGTTGTCTCAGGAGATTCGAAAGAAAATTATAGACAAGCATGTTAAAGATAAAGGCTATAAGACCATTTCCCAGCAGCTAGATGTTCCTGTGACTACAGTTGCACATATTATTCAGAAATTTAAGATCCATGCGACTGTAGCCAACCTCCCTGGACGTGGCCGCAGGAGGAAAATTGATGACAAATCAAAGAGACGGATAATCCGAATGGTAACAAAAGAGCCCAGAAAGACTTCTAAAGAGATCCAAGGTGAACTTCATGCTCAAGGAACATCAGTGTCAGATCGCACCATCCGTCGTTGTTTGAGCCAAAGTGGACTACATGGGAGACGACCAAGGAGGACACCATTGTTGAAAACAAATCATAAAAAAGCCAGACTGGAATATGCCAAACTACATGTTGACAAGCCACAAAGCTTCTGGGAGAATGTCCTATGGACAGATGAGACAAAAATTTAACATTTTGCCAAGGCACATCAGCTATATGTTCATGAAGCATACGAAGAAAAGAACACTGTCCCTACTGTGAAACATGGAGGAGGCTCTGTTATGTTCTGGGGCTGCTTTGCTGCATCTGGCACAGGGTGTCTTGAATCTGTGCAGGGTACAATGAAAGCTCAAGACTATCAAGGGATTCTAGAGAGAAATGTGCTGGCCAGTGTCAGAAAGCTGGGTCTCAGTCGCAGGTCATGGGTCTTGCGACAGGACAATGACCCAAAACACACAGCTAAAAACACCCAAGAATGGCTAAGAGGAAAACATTGGACTATTCTAAAGTGGCCTTCTATGAGCCCTGACCTCAATCCTATTGAGCATCTTTGGAAGGAACTGAAACATGCTGTCTGGAAAAGGCACCCTTCAAACCGAAAACAACTGGAGCAGCTTGCTCATGAGGAGTGGGCCAAAATACCTGCAGAGAGGTGCAGAAGTCTCATTGACAGTTACAGGAATCGTTTGATTGCAGTGATTGCCTCAAAATGTTGTGCAACAAACTATTAAGTTAGGGGTACCATCATTTTTGTCCAGGCCTGTTCCATGAGTTCATTTTTTTTTTTTATAATTCGTTGAAGCATGGTTGAAAAGCAATGTCTGACTTTCATTGGTTAACATTCATAGAATTCTTATTTATTATTACTTTTGTCAGATTAAAGTTATTTCTGTGACCATTGTGAGTTTTTCTTTCATTGACCGTAGGGTACCAACAATTTTGTCCACGTGTGTATTTCAGTATATTGAGGGATTCATGTGAAAACACAGTGGAGCACCTGCATGAGGTGCTTTTGAAATGCGTTCGAAATTCAAATGCATTGAAATGCAGAATAAAGTATGCTAGAATGTGTATGAAGTCATGTTTGTTAATTAAAATAGATAGCTATATTACCAGGCCTTGCCATCTCCATGTTCCGGGTTCAATTCCCACCTCGCTTGGTGGGTTTTCTTCCACAATCCAAAGACATGCAGTTTAGGCTAATTAGCGTTCCCAAATTGCCCGTAGTGTATGAATAAGCGTATATGTGTGCACCCTGCGATGGATTGGAACCCCGTCCAGGGTGTACCCCTCCTTAAGTCTCCTAAGATAGGCTCCAGGCCCCCCATGACCCTGTATACAGGATAAAGCAGTATAGACGATGAGTGAGTGAGAGCTATATTACTAATTAGCTGAGGTGACCTCTGTGTTTATATTTAAAATCTTTTTAATGATTTTGATTGATTTTTTTTTTCAGCCTATTCCCAGCACATGGAGAATCATATCAGCTCCCCGAGTTATCTGAGCCAGCCCACAACTCCAGCCACGCCATCACGCTTCTCCCCCATCTCCAGAGGTTTGCTGGGAGACGACGAGATCACAAGGTGCCTCTCTTGCATGTTATGACGTTAACGTTATACGAGTTGCTCTTGTCTTGCCTTCCAGCTTCATCTTTCGCATTTTACGCCTGCTCTCCTAAGCTCCGAATTTATTGAAATGACCCCCGGTAAGTCAAGTTCGACTTGACATGGCTCGTAAAATGTGCTCCTCCTGCCCTTCAGCAGTGACTTGAGTGCCGTGACGTGTTTTTTTTTTTTTTTTTTTTTTGGTATGCTCTCTCATTCTCTCTCTCTCTCACTTTTTTTTTTCATCTTTCACTTTCTGTCCATCAGTCTTTATCTGCTCCCGCTCAGTCAGGGCTACTTAGGCAGCTTTTTAAATCGGTACAGATATCTTGTGGCTATAGGCCATGAAGATGTTGGTATCTCTCACTCTCTGTCAGAATAAAGCTGTCCAAGGTCATTAGCGTTCTTCGTCTGCACTTTGTCACTGTCTCTGAAACCTCACTGCAGAGCAGCACGTATGTATGCAGTTGATGTCAAATATATTGGCATTTCTTTGGCATCAATTCTTCTATAAAATGTACAAATGTGTAAAATGACTGCTGCCAACAATACTGTATGTATTTCCTTTAGGTGTATTCATTTATTTCACACATATCGACAAAAATATTGGCACTGCTAATTTAATATCTGGTGGAAAAGAAGCTTTAGGAAGAAAAGCTGCATGCAGGCGCTTCCTGTAGACATGCAAGTTTCATGCACCTCTTCTACTGGAATTTTTGTCCCTTTTACAAACTGCTCCAGATCAGGAATTCAGATCAGGAATACTGCCAAATATGCTGGATACTTCAGAATGGTCTACAGCTTGATTTGAAACTATTTCTGAATGTTTTTTTAACTGTGCTTTGGGTCACTGTCACGCTGAATGATCCACGTCCCTCGATGGAGGCCGAGTTTTTGTGCACTGTGTCCTATGTAGTGCTTCAAAAGTTTTTTTTTTTTTTTTTTTTGAGAATCTTCGGATTTCATGATACTATGCACAGGTTCAGGGCTCCCAGTGCCAGAGGCAGTAAAGCCACACCAAAACATCAGTGATCCACCTTTGTGTTTGACAGTAGGAAATTTTTACATTTTTAAATAAAGCCTTATTTTTCCCATAAACATAAAGTTGATGTTCTTTTATCAAAAGGCTTTAATTTTGGTCTTGTCTATCAAGAAAATCTTTTTCCAAAAGGACTTTGGCTTTTTGAAGTGGGTTTTGGTGAGCTGCAGTACAGTATTGTCTGGCTTTTGTACAGTACAGTACGTCTCTGTGTCATACAGGAAGTCGGGTCCTTGTACCATAGAGCCCCCTATTGCTTAGAGAGACAGATATTGTGAGTACTTTGGTAGCTTGTGCCTGAAGGTCAGTTTGGATCTACAATATTTGGCAGTTGATCAAAATTCTTTCTTCTCAATCCTTTCTTCAATCTTTCCTCATTGTTCCGCTTCCGTCCACATCCAGGGAGACTGAGTACAGTCCCATGGACCTTGAACTTCTTGATAATATTGAGTACAGTCGGCACCTGAACTCAAACATCTCTTGAGTTATACTGGCAGCTGTGCAGCTGTGTATACGGGGGCTGTTCAAGTCAAACCGGGACCTGTGATGTAATTTCCCATAAATTGAAGGCATGACCTCATTTTGACATTTACAGAAGACTTCAAGCACATACGGTGATGAGACTAGTGAGCCATACTGAGAAAACCTTCTTCCTTTATGGTATCCAAGTATAGTACTAGTAAAACACTGGGATAAGTGCATTAGTGTAGCAGGGGATTCTATAGAGAAATAAAGAGAGTTTTGACACTATTTACTGTGTTCTGTTATTATGCCAATTCAAAAGTCCTGGTTTGACTTGAATACTTTTGTCATTTTGCTTCTCATTTCTTTAGATAATTTGTTGCTTTTTAGATAGTTTGTCTGTGTGGGGTACTTTTTTCTCCACAGGTTTTGTATTTCAGTACAAATAAAGGAAATACTTTCAGTGCAGGTCAAATGTTTGGACACAAGTTTGAATTAATTTTTCTACATTCTAGAGCAATACTGTAGATTTCAAAACTATGGAATAATACAGCTGGAATTAGGTAATTACTTAACAAGAACAACAACAGCAACAATAATAACAGTCAGTGGTTATTTTAAGACAGGAAGGTCAGCTGTTCTGGAATAGTTCTTGCAAGAACAGTATTGTTAATTGCATTTGCAAAACCCATCAAGCACCATGATGAAACTTGCTCTCATGAAGACCTTCCCAGGAGACATTTTTAATTTGTAGAAGGAAAAATCAGGAAAGACCATGGAATTAGGTGTGTCCAAACTTTTGACTGGTCTTGTATGTTGATGCTTGTCATTTGTTTAATGTTGTACATTTTATGGAACAATTGTTATGACAGTCTGCATTGCCCACTTATTCACATTCTAACCTGATAACACAGAAAATCATTGAAATTGAATATAATTATTAAATACGATATTTTCAAGGTCAGCTGGTCTTAATATTTCCACCCTGTTTTGTTCCACTCTCTGCTTTGTAAACAAGTGGAGTAATTTGGTTGTCAAAAAAAAAAAATGGAACTATATATTCATTTACAATGTATGATATCTATTTAGAGGTTAAGTGCTTGCACCGTAAGGGCATTAAAGGTTTTTAAAAATGCATGAAGCCCATAAGGAATGAGTTGTGAGTAAAGCAGTGCTAACTTGACTTGAAGGATTGCTATGTTTGTGATGTTTGTGTAACTTAATGCTCAATTTACTATGGATGTATTTATCAATGCACAATCACTATAATCACATCATGAATACATACTGTATGAACTGGGTGAAAATGTGAAAACTTTGCAAATGTTTGAAAATGTGAAAACTGTAACTTTCGCTATAAGATGTACAGTGTGGCATGATGGCATGTTTGTGTGGCGAGCCATTACATCCATTATACCCATGGCATGTACGGATGTAGAGCCTATTACTTTAGAGTGCAGTCTATTACTATTCATGCCTTTATTATTAGATTTTTTTAAAACATGAGTCACTAGTCAGCATGGCCACAGATGGCTGAGCTGCATTTGTTCTGGTGGTGTGGGGTCATATCAAACACTTTGCCTTACCAGCCTTAATCAACTTTAATGGAGGGATGTGTTATCAGAAAAGTGCCATCATCAAATACGTCACATGTCAAAATATAATGAATAAACCTAGTTAAAGTACTACATAAATCTGATTAAAGTATGATATTGATACCCTGGCAATGTTTAAATAAAGACTTCAGAAAGCAGTTCCATCATTAAGATGTGCTATATAAGAATGTACATCATAGTCCTTGCACCAAGGCTGCACTTCTGTTTATGGATTTTACTCAGCAGTTTTTAATTGAGGATGCTGGAAGTGAATATGTTGGAAGGAGAATGAAGTCATGTGGTGGGGCTGCCATCTAGAGGCTTAGACTGAACAGTTCTTGTAGTGAATGTCCACTAGAGGGAGACATATCCATTTAGACAGCCATATACAGTTCTTATTGTCTCATAATCAGAGATGTGTAGAGTAGCCAAAAAATGTCCTCAATTAAGAGCAACTGTAAGTAGAAGTAAAAAGTAGTCACCCAAAATATTACTCAAGTAAGAGTAGTAAAAAAGTATTTGGTGAAAAGACTATTCAAGTACTGAGTAACTGTTTCATCATAATGTCTGATTTATTATATATATTTTTAGAACTTATGTAAGCAGTCAGAAAAAATGCTAAAATAATGTACAAATTTCCAAATAATAAAATAAAAGAATATTCATTACAAAATAGCTCATTAAGGAATAAAAAAAAACAACAACACAGATTTCCTAATCTCACTTTTTTCACAATATAAAGCTTTTGAAATAAATCCCTACTGTAGGTAACATATGTATGTTTGAACAGTGTAGACAATTTCCTGTGTAAGATACGCTGTATATTCAGTTGCTCTGCAAATGACTCAGCAAATAACATTAGAGGTATTCATAACATAAGAGGTTTCACTTAACCATAAACTGTGTCCAGGGCAACAAATGTAAGAAAAGTATATATTTTTTAGCCTCTAGTTTATTTGCTAATTGCATACAGGTATGGTAATATTGCAACATTAAATAAAACCGCTAAACTAACCGCTACATGTTTGCTTCACGGTCTACCACTGCTGAATACATCCCTCTCCATGCGATCATTGTTATTGCGGCTGATTGGTCAAACGGAGTCATGTGATTATGGTTGCTACCTCTGATTGGTGAAATACGGTCACGTGGTAGAGCCACCCGCTGCATTTCTCTGGCAAACACAAAGAATATCTAAAGTGTCGAATAAATTGTGTAGAAAAGTAGCGAGTCGAGTGGAGCCGAATGTGGCGGAGTAAGAGGAGCGTTTCTTCTTCACAAATATAGTCTCAAGTAAAAATTATGGTGCGGTAAAACTACCCTTAGAAGACTTTTCCCCCCAAAAGTTGCTTAAGTAAATGTAACGGATTAAATGTAACTCGTTACTACCCACCTCTGTTCATAATACATCCTTAGGGTAAGGGTGTTTATGAGAAGTTAAATTATTATCTGTGTGTATTTATACATTCTTGTGGTCGTGGTTATAGTTGCGTTTCCGTGAAAAAACAAAACAAAGAACAACATAAAAAATAAATAAAAAACCTCAAACGTTTATAGGACTTGAATTACTACTGGCTCAAAGATTATATAGACACCGGTGTTCATTGTTCTATAAATGTCAGTTTTTGTTATCTATTGCAATGCAAATAACCCATTAAAAAGCTCTATAAATTTTATCATCAAAAGATTCGTATTTATTTTTGCAAATGATGTGTTGAAAGTATTCTACCTTTTATTTCACATTTAATACTAGATCCATTTTTACACAATGATCATTGTTTTTTTCTATTGAACTAGTTTAATTTTTTCCTGCCAATCAAGTTTTCACATGTTGGGAAAAGCTTCTGCTTAAATTCTCATACACTCCAACCATTCATGTGAGTTTGTTCATACAGTTTCAATAAAAATGAAAATGATGAATAAGGAACTTGTGGAATTTGCGTAGTTCAAAGAAGATTTGACTTTTTACAACTTAAAAAAAGGCACTGTTTGCTCAAACTATCTATTCTTTGCTGAAATAACAGAATCAAATACAAGGTATTTAGATATCGTCTCAAGAACCAGCTGCAAACTGCTGCCACACAGTTGGATGCGTACAATAGTATAGGATGTCTTTGTTACAGTATGTAGGAGAATTACAGTTTCCCTCCACTGGAGCTAAGGGTTTGAACCCAAACCTGTTCCAGTGATGTGGTTTGGCTCGTTGGAGCGTTCTGCACAGAGCCTCGACCTCAAGTGCTGTGCTTGTCATGCTCTTGTTGCTAAGCACAATTCCCTACAGTCACACTCCAAAATGTAGTGGAAAGCCTGCCCTGAAGAGTGGAAAATATTATAACATCAGAGGAACTAAATTTATTAAAATGTTCAAAAATTCCAAAATGGGTGTAATGGTGATGGTGGTGTGCACAGATTTGGGGTATATAGTCTATAAAACTGTAAATTAATGTAATTCCAACCATGCATACCAAAATGTTTAATCTGTAATATATGTGGCAATGGTTCAATGTGCAAAATCCTGTCTAAGCAGGGAACCTCGGAAGGTTGTCCTGCACCGCGGCTCCACGGGCCTTGGCTTTAACATTGTGGGTGGAGAGGATGGAGAGGGCATCTTCATCTCTTTCGTCCTGGCTGGAGGACCTGCAGATCTCTGTGGAGAACTCAGGAAGGGAGATCGCATAATTTCTGTAAGAATCACAGAAATTCATTAAGGTTTTTCAGCCAACTATTACAAATACCCTTATTGTGTCATGTGCTTATTAACTGTGTGTGTTTTTATGTGTTGCAGGTGAATGGAGTGGATCTCCGCAGTGCAACTCATGAGCAGGCAGCTGCTGCTCTGAAAAATGCTGGACAGACTGTCACCTTAGTGGTTCAGTACAGACCAGAGGGTGAATATCGTACTTTTTTTTTTTTGGAGTTTAACTTTATTGGCTTCCTTCAAGAGAATGAGAAAAATTATTACAGGAAATAAACATTATGCACAATGGTTGAACTTTTTTTTTGGTTTAACAATGGCTTTTTTTTCTTTTTTTATTTATTATTTATTTTTTTATTCCCTATATTTACAAATACATACAGCCATACAGTACAGACCAAAAGTTTGGACACACCTTAAAATTCAAAGAGTTTGAATTTGTATTATGGCAAGAAAAAGCAGCTAAGTAAAGAAAAACGAGCGGCCATCATTACTTTAAGAAATGAAGGTCAGTCAGTCCGAAAAATTGGGAAAACTTTGAAAGTGTCCCCAAGTGCAGTCACAAAAACCATCAAGCGCTACAAAGAAACTGGCTCACATGCGTATCGTCCCAGGAAAGGAAGACCAAGAGTCACCTCTGCTGCGGAGGATAAGTTCATCCGAGTCACCAGCCTCAGAAATCGCAGGTTAACAGCAGCTCAGATCAGAGAGCAGGTCAATGCCACACAGAGTTCTAGCAGCAGACACATCTCTAGAACAACTGTTAAGAGGAGACTGTGTGAATCAGGCCTTCATGCTAGAATATCTGCTAGGAAACCACTGCTAAGGACAGGCAACAAGCAGAAGAGACTTGTTTGGGCTAAAGAACACAATAAAGAAAACTCTTTGAATGAGAAGGTGTGTCCAAACGTTTGGTCTGTACTGTATATCATCTGTTAACGTCCATAATGATACAAAGATACTTCAGCTTCCATAATTATAGGGAAAACCAAAGAGTTTTAACCCAAAAGCACACAGACGAGTAGAAGTGATCAGCTACAAGTCCTGTAATGAAAAACAAAATCTAAGAATTTATGAATTTATTTATTATTTATTATTAAGCACAGTCAGTACATTATGTTGCACACAGTTGTTTCAAACAGTTAAGAATTTCCAGTAAGGACACTCGAGCCTAATTTCTGACCACAAATACCATTAGCATGTTTGAAATGGAGACTATGTATGAAAAGAGACAGGGAAAACCACCACTTTAAAATATGGCAGAGGATCACTGATAGCCCAAATAAATAAATCACACATTTCTGTTTTGCACTGAAGACCTTATTCTCAACATTCGAGTTCTGTTAAAATCATGTTAAAGCATGTGATGGGAACAGATAAAGAATTCCACGTGCAAAAGAAAAGGCTTATGTGAAATAATGTTTTTGACCTGGTTAAAGTGTTAACAAATATTAATTTTAGAAACAATTGTATTTGTCTCTCATTGCATGTTTAACACTGTAGAGGTTCATTATGCTCAGTGTTAATGTAAGATGCATGTTCTGTAATTCCAGAGTTGACACTTTTATTTTTACGTCATACAAGAAAAAAAATTATGATACGGATAAAAATGGCAGTATGATATGGCCAATATTCAGTCATAACGCAGATCACTTTATTAACAGAAACAATACCTAGGACTGTGATCAGTAGTCACCTCTCTCTTTTCCTACTTTATGTTGAGCCACTGTATCAACGCATGGCTGCTTTTACTCATATTTAAATTCACTACTAAACCTAAACAAAAGGGCTGCATGTTTAATCATATTTTTTAACATAGCTATAATGAGAATTTTGATGAACACTGTGATACAACAACATTTTAAAACTGGGAAATAATGGTGCTGCTGCTGCTCAAGCGCCATTACATCCATTAGACTAGATCATTAGGGTAGGACCGCATTGCTTAAACATGCCATTATTACCTAGTACACTGAAAAAAGATTAATGCTCAGGAAAAAACTAAACGCAGAGGAGATTTAGTGAAGGAGAAGGAATTGTTTAAATAGAGAGTATGGTACAGAGTATATAGAGAGAATAATTTTGGTAATATGTAAATATAAAAATATTTTACCAGGTTACATTCAGGTATATTATGTAGTGTTTAGTGTGTTCATTCCTCATGCATAGAGGAATATAATCTATCAGCTATTCAAATTTGTTTTTCACTACTTCGTACGTTTAAAGAAAATGTTTAAATGCTAGTTATCTGTTTTTAAGAAACTGATTTTTTTTAATGGTAAAATTGACAGATACGGTATACTCTGTATTTAATGTTCCATTTAACTTGGTAGAATTTTTATTACATACTTAAATGTATTATTTGACCTAGTGGTCAAAATGGGAACTACAGTACACCAAACTCTGAATAAAGCCTATTGGGGCAGGAGTCACTTTGCCCCACATCACTCAGTGAGCATTTATTTTATAAGTAGGGAGAGGCAAGAGACAGGACACATAATGATTTTATTTGTAAGTTATCAATACGCCTTCTTTGAATTGTTAGTTTTCAGGCTTTGTGTAATTAGAAAAGACGTCATAGGCGTTATCAAGCTCAGTGCATGACTATATCTAGCTTGGTGAATGCATGGGGTAGCTCAGTGGTTAAGGATTGGACTACAGTTCGGAAAGATGTATACATCTGCTAAGATGTATAATTAGATTTTAAAAAGTGCTCTGGATAAGGGCTTCTGCCAAATGCCTAAATGTAAACTCTCTAGACTGTTAACTATCAGCAACTAAAATTATCATAATTATATGGATTTCTTATAAAATAATAATTCTTGATTTAAATTTTTTCTTGAACAAGACAGTTATGCAAGCTAAATTTTTTCACAGAAGAGGCAAAATAAGCAGTCTTAAGTCATAAATGTTGACTTTGACCTAATAAGAGGATTGCATTGTGTGATTGTTTTGTGCTGTTGGCACTGGCTTTTATACAAGGATGAATGCTCTGTTCTTTAATTGAAAATCAGCGTACATAATTAGTTTGTTAAAGTTTGTTGACGCTTATGTTGTTACGTACTGTCTTCTTGCCCCACCTAATTCTGTGCCAGGTGTTGGTATGACTGAAATAATAAAAATAATCCCCAGTTAAGAAAGTCTATGACGGCATATTAATATTGATGGTAAATATTAATGATGTTGTGAAAGATACCCTTAATGTTTACACATTTTAATTGTTCGTGTTCCAAATACCACACCATCTTTGGTTAGAATCTTCAGAAGTTTCGAGGTGGGGCCTTCAGGGATCAGACTTGTCTAGCAAGTCTCATATAAGTTGGTCAGATTGAGATATGGGGTTAAATAAAATCTACACCTTCAGCTTTTTGTCAAACTATTCATGAACAAATCCAATATGAACCTGCTCAAAAGCCCCTGCCAGCAGGGAATACCCTTGTCGAGAGGAGGTGTAACTTGTCTGCAGCGAATTTAAGCTAGGTAGTACGTGTCAAAGTAACCGCCGCATGATTTCCAGGCCCTAAAGTTTCCCAACAGAGCATCACACTGATTTTGATGGTTGCCTTCTTCCTACAGTGCAACCTGGCGCCGTCTCTTCCCAGGTAAGCGACAACACCAATTAGTTTTGCGAGCCTATGACTCTATCGCCATTTCACTGGTTGTCCTTCTTTGGACCATAAAGTGGTTTGTAAATATAGCAGGAACACCCCACAAGACCTGCTGTTTTGGAGTTGCACTGACCCGGTTGTCTGGCCATCACAATTTGGACCATGTCAAAATCACTCAGATCTTTATGTTTGGCCATTTTTCAAGCTTTCAACACATTAACTTCGAGACATGTCTGTTGAGTTGGTGCCTAATATATCCCACCCCTTGACAGGTGCCATTGTAACAGGATAATTAATGCTATTCAATTTCACTGCCACCTTGCACCTTCAGAGAGTACAGGTTCGATTCCTGCTTCTGTGTGCATGAATTTTGTGCGTGCTTTTTGGGTTTCCTTCCACAGTCCAAAGACATGCAGTTTAGGCCAATTAGCATTTTCCAAATTGCCTGTCGTGTTTTTGTGTATGTGTGTGTGCCCTGCGATGGATTGGCACCCCATCTATGGTATACACTGCCTTGTGCGCTTAAAAGGTTAATAGTTGTGTAAAATCCTGTAAGGTACCTGAAATCCGGGGGGGGGGGAGGCGGCGAAAAAAAGGTCTATTTTTAGCAGTATGCTTTGATCTCGATGGTTTAATTATGAGCATGTAGTGGTCGCTGAGGACCAGCTGACTGATGACTGATACAGCTCCATTTGGTGTGTTAGTCGTGACTTGGATCATCTTCGTTTCTGAACCCTGGCAAGCGCTGAAGCCTTGCTTTAATAAAGAGATACAGGCTTGGACACTGTGTTTATGAAAATGCAGTGGGTCATGTGGTGATCCAGCAGAGCTTTGGCTGGAGATATCCATCTAAGAGCGATCTAATTAAAGGTACGCGCACATGATCCTTTCACTGCAATGCCATGTGTGCGTGTCTGAGTGCTCGGTTATTTCTGCTGAAGTTGGACGAAGTTTGGGGAAAAGCTGTGGTCTTAGCATGGCTCCTGAGCCTGGCTTCCTGTGCCCATGCCTCCCCCCCTTTTTTTTTTAGCCAGCTCAGGTTTATCGGTTGCTCCCACAATCTCTCTGCTTACCAAAGGACTTGGTGCCCCAAAGCCTTAGCTCACCAGCCAGGCTTGGACAGGATCGGAGGCTCCATGAGGGCTGTGCAGTCACTGCTATTTTTGTAAGCCGTGAGACAGCATGGTGCATGGGGCAGAAGTCGGCACTGTAGGGGGAGTTGTTTATGTCATTTTCTCTCCTCATGCTTTCTTTTGTATGTCTGGTGCCTCCATATTGTCCATCCTTCGTGGAAAAAGAGGGAATTAAATAAAGAGTAATTGGTACTGAAAAATGTTGGCGCAAATGTATTTCCCTTTTAAACAAAATGAATATTTTGTGTATTATGCTACTTGGAGTCATAATTGCATTTTATCTGTCATTTTCTGCTAGTGCTGTGCAGTGTATCTTATCATTTTTAATAATTACAGTGCTAATGATGGTTGTTGTCTCTTCAGTGATAACCTGACGTTGTCCTTTTGCATTTACGTCTCAGCATACCAGCTCTGTTAAAAAAGACCCTTGCTATATTAATTTCTTAACATACCTCCGTCACTCAGCTAATACCAATTTCTGTAGCAGTCTTACTGTCGTGTCAGCCACAGAATCACATGAGGAGGTTCGGTCATGCTCGTCTCAGTAGAGTTTCATTCCCACTCTTAGCACTCTAGTGCTGGCTGAGCTGAGTGTGGGCTCAGGTGTGTGGCGGTCTCAGCATTTGTCCAGTGGGAGATCTGCAGTGAATCTGCGCGCAGTCTTCCTTTGCTCTCTATGAACTAGGCATGGATGCCTCATCGAGCAGGAGATGCAGCACAGAGCCACATGGGAACAGTGTCAGGGGGAACCCAAAGCGTTAAACTTTATGATAAATTATATTATTTGGTTCAAAAAAAAAAATAAAAAAAAGGCCTTTTTTTTTTTTTTTTTAGCAGAGCACACTCAGCTACCGAAAAAAAACATTATGCTTTGATCTGCAAGGCTTAATGACATTAAAGAGTGATACTTCAGGGACATTCACATCTCCGTGTGAAGTCAAGAGCTGAGGGACGTGCGCGTTCATTCCCCTCCAGGTGTTTACCGTTAGAAAAAAAACGATTTACTCAAAGAACCCTGCTGAGATGGAGGTAAAAAGTTTGATCTAACACTGGGATGGAAGAAAATGCACAATTTGTACATTTTATCTCTTTAGAGGCACTTTCTGTACATCACAAAAAGCCAATACTGTCAGAACAAGCCATTAAGCTGCATATTTTGGGGGATTTTTTCCTTTTCTCAATATGCCTGTCAACTAGACTATTTAAAAATGCGTGATCATAACTTGCTGAAATGCATTAGCAGCAGCAACGCTGAGATTTCACTGTCACACTCAGGGAAAATTTCCTTTCAAGTGTAAAGAAGATGAGTACAGCATTAGTCAATATTTTGTGTCAAGAAGATGGGCTTTTGCATTGCATTACCTAAAGCACTAAAGATTATCCACGATCGCTTTGGCTCTAAAATGAAAGTATTTACAAAATGTCTCCGTCAGCACTTTATTAGGTGACTTTTAATGAAAGACTAGTCGCTTTGAAAAAAAAAAGACTTTTGAGATAAGTATAGCTTTGATACGTTGTCGTAATGTTAAATCATGCTTTGTCTTTAGGGCTTGTACTGAAACTCAGCTCTTTAAGATTACTGTCAATTTCATCATCGCGTTTATTTCACTTCTTCTGCAATATTCATAGGAAAGATCTCTGCTGCTGATTTCCCAGATACTGCAACAACACTCGTTTATATTTCCCTAAACACAACTGTGTATTTAGAACAAAGTGTTATTGATCAGTCAGTAGATTGAATTTAAATGTAATTTAGATAATAGCATGATCTAATCTTTTCATTTCAATGGATGAACGCTCTTCCCCTTTTGGCGCTTGTGGGTATCGAGGGCATTGACTGTAATCTGGAAAGGATTAGCTGTCTCTTCTGGCGAGCTGTAGCTCTGCAGTGCTCTTAGCCCGGGATTGCTTTTTTTTTTTTTTTTTTTTTTAAAGCACAGTTCCGCTCTCTTGGTCTGCCTTTGGATACATTTTTTTTCCTGCATAAGTGTGTAAGTCTTCTCATAGTGCATCTGTGACACAGCGTTAATTAATGATCTATTTGTATAATGCATTCTGTTCTGCTAAGCCATGCACTTTTTAAATCATAGATGATATTGTTTCCAAATATTCTTTAAATGCACCACTAATAAGCAGTTGAATTGGCAATAATTCTTTGATTTTAAAAAAAAAATTTTTAATGCAGTTAATTCACACTAGACCCTTCGAGTCAAACGTCACATGTAGCGTCACACAGCGCAGCTCGCCCGTCAAGACCTCATACGGTTCTATTTTGAGTGTTTCAATCCACACCAGCACGTCACTGACACTGACACGTTACCGAAGTGTAAATTTCAGCTTGTGCACAAGACTACCTTTGCTTCACCCATTACGTCTATTTTATTTTCACTTGCACATGAGTCATTTGTGTAAACGTCGTAGAAACCCACAGAAATCTCACAACACGTTTCACATGCTGTGCACTTTACTTAAAATCACAAGCTACTGAAATACTGCGTATAGTTTGTGTCATGGTGTTTGTATGCCATCATATTTAGTTTATAGTTACACACGTGGACAAAATTGTTGGTACCCTTCGGTCAATGAAAGAAAAACTCACAATGGTCACATAAATAACTTTAATCTGACAAAAGTAATCATTTAAAAAAATTCTATGAATGTTGACCAATAAAAGTCAGACATTGCTTTTCAACCATGCCTCAACAGAATTATTAAAAAAAATAAACTCATGGAACAGGCCTGGACAAAAATGATGGTACCCCGTTGCGCGAGCTCACAGACGCCCCTGACTGGCTGTAGGGCCGTGATTAATGTGGGAGCACTAAGTACCTCTCATCCCTCCCCTCTGAGAGAGCTCGGCCAATCAGCTCTCTCTAGACCTCCGGCTGTGAGCTCGCGCAACGGAGGGAGCGGATAGCGCTGTCCTCCCCAACGGTGCGCGAGCGAGCAGTTCGAAAAGATGCGGTCGGCTGGCGTCACGTGGTTCGGAGGAAACACGTGATAGTCTTCGGCCCTCCCGGCTGAGTGGTAGTAGTAGCCTTAATGTGGGAGCCCCCCAGTGACGGGGAGGAATTGGACACGACTAAATTAGGGAGAAAATAGGGGAAAAATCCAAAAAAAAAAAAAAAATGATGGTACCCCTAGAAAATACGGAAAATAATGTGACCAAAGGGACATGTTAATTCAAGGTGTGTCCACTAATTAGCATCACAGGTGTCTACAATCTTGTAATCAGTCAGTGGGCCTATATATAGGGCTCCAGGTAGTCACTGTGTTGTTTGGTGACATGGTATGTACCACACTCAACATGGACCAGAGGAAGCGAAGGAAAGAGTTGTCTCAGGAGATTCGAAAGAAAATTATAGACAAGCATGTTAAAGGTAAAGGCTATAAGACCATTTCCAAGCAGCTAGATGTTCCTGTGACTACAGTTGCACATATTATTCAGAAATTTAAGATCCATGGGACTGTAGCCAACCTCCCTGGACGTGGCCGCAGGAGGAAAATTGATGACAAATCAAAGAGACGGATAATCCGAATGGTAACAAAAGAGCCCAGAAAGACTTCTAAAGAGATCCAAGGTGAACTTCATGCTCAAGGAACATCAGTGTCAGATCGCACCATCCGTCGTTGTTTGAGCCAAAGTGGACTACATGGGAGACGACCAAGGAGGACACCATTGTTGAAAACAAATCATAAAAAAGCCAGACTGGAATATGCCAAACTACATGTTGACAAGCCACAAAGCTTCTGGGAGAATGTCCTATGGACAGATGAGACAAAAATGGAACTTTTTGCCAAGGCACATCAGCTCTATGTTCACAGATGGAAAAATGAAGCATATCAAGAAAAGAACACTGTCCCTACTGTGAAACATGGAGGAGGCTCTGTTATGTTCTGGGGCTGCTTTGCTGCATCTGGCACAGGGTGTCTTGAATCTGTGCAGGGTACAATGAAATCTCAAGACTATCAAGGGATTCTAGAGAGAAATGTGCTGGCCAGTGTCAGAAAGCTGGGTCTCAGTCGCAGGTCATGGGTCTTGCAACAGGACAATGACCCAAAACACACAGCTAAAACACCCAAGAATGGCTAAGAGGAAAACATTGGACTATTCTAAAGTGGCCTTCTATGAGCCCTGACCTCAATCCTATTGAGCATCTTTGGAAGGAGCTGAAACATGCTGTCTGGAAAAGGCACCCTTCAAACCGGAAACAACTGGAGCAGCTTGCTCATGAGGAGTGGGCCAAAATACCTGCAGAGAGGTGCAGAAGTCTCATTGACAGTTACAGGAACCGTTTGATTGCAGTGATTGCCTCAAAAGGTTGTGCAACAAACTATTAATTTTGGCGTACCATCATTTTTGTCCAGGCCTGTTCCATGAGTTCATTTTTTTTTTATAATTCCGTTGAAGCATGGTTGAAAAGCAATGTCTGACTTTCATTGGTTAACATTCATAGAATTCTTATTTATTATTACTTTTGTCAGATTAAAGTTATTTCTGTGACCATTGTGAGTTTTTCTTTCATTGACCGAAGGGTACCAACAATTTTGTCCACGTGTGTATATAGAGAAAAAAACAAAACAAATTTAATTCAATGTTAGATAGCAGTGAAAAGAACCTTTTGCAGTGTAAGTTTTTATTATCGCTTCTTTTGTTTTTGGGCGGTTTACAGTCTAGCTGTAAAACCTTTAAGTAGTTCTCCAGTTACTATGACATCCAATACTTTATAGGGTGGCATGGTGGCGTAGTGGTTAGCACTGTCACCTTGCACCTTAAGGGTTCATGTTCGACTTCCCTTGTCTGTGTGCCTGGAGTTTTCATGTTCTCCTAAAGACTGGGTGGGTTTCCTCCGGGTGCTCCGGTTTCCTCCCACAGTAGAAAGACTTGGAGATTAGGCTAATTTGCAACCCCAAATTGCCATTGTATATGAATGAGCGTGTGAGTGTGTATATGCATGTGCGCCCTGCGATGGATTGGGTCCCTATCCAGGGTGTACCCCACCTCATCCCCTAATTCTCCTGGCATACGCTCCAGGCCCCCTGTATACGGAATAAAGCAGTGTGGATGATGTGTGAGCGAGCGAGTGAGGGAGTGTGTGAGGGAGTGATCCTATGTTTGGTATATTGTGTATAGTTTTGCATTATGTTCTTATATGCAATTATATTATCATACAGTGTGAGTTGTAAACTATGGGACATGTATCATCAGTAAGGTGCTTAGATGAGAGCGGTGTGGCTGAAAGGATGTAGTTCTTTCCTGGGAGATTTTGGAAGCTTTTAAGCCAAACATATTGTGTGAAATATTATTTATACTGTTATATACAGATTCGAGCAGAAACGAGATGCATGCGCAATCTTGCTTCATTCGCTCATATGGAAATGCAACTGAAAAGTATTGATTGACCCAGAGCTTGAAAAACCGCCTATGCAAAATGTCTGGTTTAAATCCTCAGCTCAGTTTATTTCTTTACATACGCATCATTATTCCTGTGCAATTTGCTTTAGATATACAGTATTTCTTTAATGCATAAAATAATGAGTATTATTAAGAAATAATTTAACATGTTTTTTTATTATATATACAAAAACATGTTAAATTATTTCTAGCTACTACATAGCTACTACATCTAGCTGCTTGGAAATGGTCTTATAGCCTTTACCTTTAACATGCTTGTCTATAATTTTCTTTCGAATCTCTTGAGACAACTCTTTCCTTCGCTTCCTCTGGTCCATGTTGAGTGTGGTACATACCATGTCACCAAACAACACAGTGACTACCTGGAGCCCTATATATAGTCCCACTGACTGATTACAAGATTGTAGACACCTACAATGCTAATTAGTGGACACACCTTGAATTAACATGTCTTTTTGGTCACATTATTTTCAGTATTTTCTAGGGGTACCATAATTTTTGTCCAGGCCTGTTCCATGAGTTTATTTTTTTAAATAATTCTGTTGAAGCATGGTTGAAAAGCAATGTTTGACTTTCATTGGTTAACATTCATAGAATTTTTTTTTAATTATTACTTTTGTCAGATTAAAGTTATTTCTGTGACCATTGTGAGTTTTTCTTTCATTGACCGAAGGGTACCAACAATTTTGTCCACGTGTGTGTGTGTGTGTGTGTGTGTGTGTGTGTGTGTGTGTGTGTGTGTGTGTGTGTATATATATACATTAAATATAATCTGCATTACATGCATGTTTGCCATCACTGGCAGAGCATATTGCATCGTTGCTCTCATTTCACCAATGTTGTGCAATCTCGAGGGATCGAGGGTCTGCACGAGCCACTGTTCTCTATGAGCACCTCTTTATCTTTATGCTGTTTTCTGCTGCGAGATCGATTTTTCACTATAGATATGATCTTGCTTCAAGTCTATGTGACGAAATGCTTCATAATGACCTTTTTTTCCACTGCGATTGTGGAGACAGAGAAACTTTTGTGTGCCATTGTGTATGTGGGTATTTTTTATTCTATTTTTTATTTTCCTTTTGAGCTCCAAATTCAGGGTTTAGATAATATACAGTAGATATTTGCTGTTAAAATTGGATGTAAATTTATTAGGCTTGATGTTTTTGCTTGTTTGAACTTGTGGGAATATGATTAATATCTAATATGGATTAGAGTTTTGATGACCAAGATTCAAGATTGTTAATTGACCTTTAATTGGGGAAATGTTACTCACTCTTCTCAGTCAGTTACATAGAAATATATCGCATAAGGAGGAAGCCAGTGATGCACAGTGAAATATATATTTATATATACAGTATTATGAGACGAAAACGACGTGGGTTATTAATAAACAAGAAGTACATGGTAATGCTGCAAAGGAGGGGTGAGGTAGAGAAGAGCCCATGGGAACCTTAGGGAATGAATATTGTACAAGAGAATAATAACTGTCCAGGGATCCAAATTGGATATATATTAAAGCAGATAGAAAGTATGGGATACAAATAAGCGAAAAGGGTTATTTTGTATGAATTTGAACTATTGTTCCACAGAACCTGAGGAGGAGGGCGCGCACACCCAACACACACGCATACACAGAGAGAGGGAGGGAGGGGCACGAGTTCTTGTGTATAGTTTATTAGCATCTGTTGTATTGCCCTGATGTATGTTCTCAGAAAGAGGCTTTACTCCTAGCTACCGCGAGTCCAAACTCTCTCTCTCTCTCTCTCTCGCTCTCTCGCTCTCTCACAAACACACACAAATACACACACACCCCCCATCCTCGAGCACATAGTTCAGCTAAGCGTGAATTGGGAGTTGGCCTTCAGCACCACAGCATCTTTCCCCTCACACATGAGCGAGTATTAGCAGAAAGGCTTTCACAGCGTGATCATCCACACTTTTATCTGAACCGCCCGACCTGCAGAAAGCAAAGAGAACCGTGAGTATGAAGGATTATACGACTAACCCGATTTAACAGGGGATGAAATGTGTTGTTACCTACCTGTATGAATTCCAGTTTAATTTTCATCTGAGGTCGTGTTTGTTTCATGTGAAATCACAGGCTTTGTTTTCTCCGAGTTTGCTCCGGATTTAATCCTGGTTTACGAGCTAACGCAGTTAGTTTGACTTTTTATTATATTTCACATTCTACTGAAACGGATATGCAATTTGTATTGATTTAGAACAGTGCCTCATCACACAGGAGGAAAGGGCATTAGCAAACAAATTGGGTTAAATCAGTTAAATAATTAATTGAGAACATTTTGCCAGTCTTGTGAAAGTACAACCTTTTCACATGGTACAGCTAAGAGTCAGCCAGAATAGCTCAATGTACTAGGCTGTCCTCCGGTTATTATGAACCTGTCTGATCTTATTATCACTTTAGCAGTAAGAGCCACTCGTGTGTGTGTGTGTGTGTGTGTGTGTGCTTGTTATTTTCAGGGAGGAAATAGGGTTCAACAAAGATTTCAAGTACTATTCAGTTTAAGGGGTGGTTCTAGCCCCTCTCTCTCTCTCTCTCTCTCCATCCCTCCCATTCTGTCTGCTTAAACATTGTTTAAACATGTTGATGTTGATCATACATCATGCAGGACAAATATATCACGTTGCTTGTTTTTCTTTCTGCATGCAGAGTACAGCCGTTTTGAAGCTAAAATCCATGATCTCCGGGAGCAGATGATGAACAGCAGTATCAGTTCAGGCTCCGGCTCACTCCGCACCAGCCAGAAGAGGACGCTCTACATCAGGTGAGACCTCCTCTGGTTCTCTGATAATTACATCGCACCTCTTATGACTTTGTTCTGAAGGTCAAGTTACATTTCCTCTCCTGTGTTGTTTTAATAGTTTTTACAAGTTGTATTGGTGTTCTTACAAGGCAATGATTTTTTGCAGATATGATAAAATCTGTTTTTGTTTAGTTTTTTTATTGGGGTTTGGTGAATTTTCATTTTTGAGTAGAACTCTGGTTGGAAATGACAAATTATGCAGCAACAGATATATAACATTTTCTCCTGTTTTTTTTATATTTTACACCTTGCATGAATCATGTTAAACTCTCATGTAGCCTAGATTTATTACAGGTAAAGTTTTCAAAATAAGTTTTTTTTTTTTTTTCAATAATTAGGATGATATTCAAAAACCCTGTCTCTCCAAATATTTCCTAAGATCAAAAAAATTATTACAGTACAGAAAATGATGTTAATTTATGCTCTCAATACATAGCCAGGGATCCTTTAGCATGAATTACTGTATCAGTGCAGCATGGCATGGAGAAGATCAGCCTTAGGTAGCAGCCTTCAACTCCTCTGCATAATGTAGTTGGGTCAGGTGTTTTTTATCTTCCACCTTGACCATACACTGTAGATTCTGTATGGATTTCAGGTCAGGGACAATCAAGCACAGTAACATCATGATCAATAAACCAATTAGTAACAGTTTTGGCTGGAAATGTCCTGCTGGAAACGGAAATAGGCATCTCCATAAAGCTTGTCAGCAGACGAAAGCGTGAAGTGCTCTAAATCCTCCTGGTCGACGGTTTAGTTGACTTTGGACTTGATAAACCAACACATGGCACGTGGTGATTTGTGGAGACATGTCATGCTACACTGGACTTGGACCGAGTACTCTGGACCACTAAGCAATGGTCAAGTTCTTCTTCTTCTTAGCATTGTTGTGTCTGGTTCAGGAGTGGCTTGGTTCTAGGAATGTTTTTTTTTTTTTTTTTTTTTTTTGCCCCTTTTTTAAGGCTGTCTGTATGCTCCTGATGCACTGACTTGAGTCTCGCTCCACTCCTTTTAAAGCTCTCCCAAGTTCTTGATCATCTTATTAAGGCTGTAGTCATCCCTCCTGCTTTACACCTTTTCCTATCACACTTTTCCCGCCCAGTCAAGTTTCCATGAATATGCTTCGATACAGCACTCTGCGAACAGCCAGACCCTGCAGTGATGACCTTCTGTGGCTTCCCCTCCTTTTGGAGAGTGTCAATGATCATCTTCTGGACAACTGTCAAGTCAGCGGTCTTCCCCATGCGTGGATTGAACTAAACAGAGAGATACACACTGGTTATACTGTATGAATAGTAATTTATTCAAACTCAAAATTAAATATTGTAATAATTTGAGATACTGGATTTTTGATGTGCATAATCTGTGAGCCATAATCTTGACCAGAATGGCTTGGAATTTCTTAATGTACATGCAATTAATTTATGAAATTCTAGAAAATACAAGACTGTAAATATAAACACAACAGACCTGTGCATTTATTTAATTGCAAAAGGCTGATATTACAGGTGGGAATTTATGTAGTGTTTTGGTAATAGTTTAAGTACTTGTTTTAATATTTATGTTTATGTTTTTTTGTGTGTGTGTGATAAATAACTATTGGCAAAAAATAATATTAATAAGATCATGTGTGCCATTATTTGCTGTTAGCCTAGATAAATATGTTTAAATGCAATATATATATATATATAAAGATTTTAAACAAATTGTGCAGTCCTAATACAGTATATACATTGTGTGTGTGTGTGTGTGTGTGTGTGTGTGTGTGTACTCATATATATATATATATATATATATATATATATATATATATATATATATATATATATATATATATGAGAGAGAGAGAGAGAGAGAGCGAGGACAGATGTTCTATCAACCTTTCTTCAATGGGAAAGTCAGTCCACTAATTCAGAATAGAGGATTTTCCATTCATTTAAGGAGAGAGAAGAAAATGAAAAAAAAATTTCTATACTTTTCAATAATGAAAAAATCTGGACTGTAGAATGACTCTCCCTTGCTCTAAATAAAGTATGGTCAGTTGTCTTAACGCTTAAGTCTGTGTCATCACTGCAGAAAACGAATAATAATGATTAGAGGTGCTGATGAAACTGAAGGTCTGGGAGCAGCTGCTGGTTAAGGCCAGTAACAGCCTTAAGCCCAACAGTAACACCTGGCTTTTTACTGCTACATTAGGACCTCATCAATATATATATATATATATATATATATATATTTTTTTTTTTTTTTTTTTTTTACTGTAGCGCTTTGGAAAATTCTGCTTGGACGAGCTGAAGCTGAAAAGTGCTTGTGTGTGCATTTATGAATACAATACGAATCCATAGCTTTCTCTTTCCATTGCTTTCTTTTTTAGACTGGAGTGTACTGTATTCCACTTAGACTGGAGTGTATGCGTCTATTATGTTAGATGCTGTTTTCATACTTAGAATGGCATTTAACAAAAAATATATTTCAGAAACTTCAACATAAAAGATTCAATTCATTTTCCATATTTTATAGCAATACTGGAGATTTCAGTACTATGAAATAACACTTATAGCATTAGGTAATTAACAAACAACAACCACAATCAGTTATTATTTTAAGACATGAAGGTCAGATGTTCTGGATGAGTTCTAGTATTATCAAGTGCATTTGCAAACCCATCAAGCACCATGATGAAACTGGTTCTCATGAAGACCATCCCAGAAAAGCAAGACCAAAACATACCTCTGCTGCAGAAGAGAAGTTCATTTAGAGTCACCAGCCTCAGAAATCACCAATTAACAACCAACACCTCAGATTAGAGCCATTGTGAAGGAAGCATAAATTACAGATAAATCTTGGTATCAACTGTTCAAAGGAGATTATTGCATATTTTGGATGCCTTCACTATTGCTTTACAATATAGAAATAAATAAAAATCAGGAAAGACAATGGAATTAGAAGGTGTGTCCAGACTTTTATACTGTATATAATCATGGTTTTTAATAAATACATAGTTCTAACTGCTGTGGTGTAAGAGGAATAATGCCACAATACGCTGCTGTACAAGGCATCATGTGACTGCTGATTATTTTCCTATAAAAGCACCCTATTGTGTATAATATGTGAGGAATGTATGGATTTTTTTTTACATATTACTGTACAACATAAATCAAATAGGTACAGTACAATATACGATACTGTTTTTATTTTTAAAACCTCAGTTTATGGGTTTGGACAAATATCAAGAATATTTCAATTATTATTTCATTTAATAATGGGGGCCCCACTTGTGACAGAGACATATGTTATTACTGTCTCTTCCAAAATGTAAAAAAAAAAAATATATATATAGGAGATTTGTTTCTTAAAAGGAGATTTGTTGTCATACCTAGTTGATTTTATTTTTATTAAGCTTGCATTTAGAATTAATATATGTTGGATTCACATATTATTAACATAAATAAAATATACTTATATTGTATATTGATATATACAACTATCCATCATAGTATGATGTAAATGTTACACCAAGGTATTATTTTCATACTTTTTTTATGTAATGTTACATAATAATGCACTTTAGGGGTTAAGAAAGTGCCTGGAAATGTACAGTAGTGTCTAAGCATGAAGACAACTCATGCCATGTATTATAGTTCTCCCTGTGCACAAAACAGGTGATGTCACTTATTGTGCTAATTATAATAACCAGGTTTAGTTAATTGATTTAACAAAAATGTCTCAGGACTTTTACTTTCTGAAGCCAGGGTGACCACCTCTGCACAAAATGGCAAAATCTAGGGAATTTTCAGGTGATTTGTGAACTTCTGTGACAAAATTTGTACATGGTGAAAGCTACTTTATCTATTTCAAAAGCAAAAAAAAAACTCTGAACACCTTTATGAGATTGTCTTTTAAGCAAATTATAAAAATCTAAAACCTTGAATGAAAAATAATAATAATTTAAAATGAGTTTCTTCCACTATTTGAAATGCACAAAGACAGCACTTCATTATTGATGAACGAGCTGAGAGCAGCAGCTACTCAGGACAGTTTGGGAATACATGCGTGTGCTCGCGTAAAAACTTGCCGACAAACGCATATGTACACTTTACATACGTGCTTTACAAACGTGGCCTAATTACAACTCCCAGTAGAGACATATAAGTGCATAACCACACAACTGCAAATACAGCACTTCATTGATGATGATGCTTTTACTGTACATTACAGTTCTTTTGTTAATGTAATCTATATAAACAAATGTCCATACATTGGTCAGAACTCTCTCTTTCAATTATATCTTAACTTTTCATCAATTGGAGAACCCGAAACCAGTCTCCGTTTGTTTGTCCAGCCTGATTTTGTCACTTTGTCAATTTCCCTTGAGGAGGGCGTGGCTATACGCAGCAATCAACAGAGCCAATCAACTCAATAGTTTACTGTGTACGACCGTAATACACCTACAAGCCGGCAAAGTCGTCAATACACACCTACGAAAGCGCGGCTCATCATAGCTATGAAAACTGAACCTTGCACCATAAATTTCATCAACATGTTGAGTAGAAGGGAAGTTACTGTATGAGCTGTTCCTGTATGTGCCAGATGCTGATCAGCTTATTTTTAAATTTAACTTTTTAACTACTTTTACTACCGCTTCACTCATCAACGACAGCTACTTATGCTAGTGATAATATAATATTGTTAAGTTAATATTGGGTAACTGTCATCTTAATCAAGAGTGGTGCAATATTTTTTCTTTTTTAATACTTGTTTTATATTCTGTTGCTTTTGATGTGCTTTTGGATTGTAAGTCAAAGCTTATGTTTTACGATTTCTTGTGTCCACTGATGATGTTGCCAATGCTACTATGGGAACTGTTTGGATCTAGGAAGTAGAGTAGCATTTGAAATGATACAAACAGAGAAACATCCCAGTGTAGTGATACTAAACATAGGCACACTTGCAATGCCATATTTTTGTATAAGTGTATAATTACTGTACATTGTATTATAGTGTTGAACTTGTAGAGGATAAACATTATTTTTAAAAGATGGACTTAACTTTTGAAACCCAATATGTTTTATGTTGTCTGGCTCCAGAGCCCTGTTCGACTATGACAGGACGAAGGATACTGGTCTCCCGAGTCAAGGATTGAACTTCCACTTCGGGGACATCCTCCATGTGCTGAATGCTTCAGATGATGAGTGGTGGCAGGCACGCCATGTCACCGCAGATGGAGAGGTGGAAGAGATCGGAGTCATTCCCAGCAAGAGGAGGTACTGCAGCACTCAGCTTTAACAAGAACTCATGTTATGATGCTCCCAATCTCTTCGTGTCTCCCTGCAGATCCGTGTTGGTTTTACTTGGGCGGATTGTAGTCTTTTTACCAATACCAATTTAAAATAATTTTAGGAACCAGATTTTTATTAAAAATAAATATTGTTACTTATTTCCAAAGTAAAGAAGGCAGAATTTATTCAAATGTTTGATTTCTTAACATGTAACAGATCAGGTTTCAAACTGATTATCATGTGTAAAGCTGCAGGAAACTAGCCAGGGAACAAGATAAGACACCAACCCATCCCAAGTCACAAGCAAACCTGCAAACAGACTCACACACCCAATCAGTTGCTATGTGCAATTTAGAAACACCAATCAGCTTGCAATGTGTTTGGACAAGAAGCCAGACGAGATTCAAATCCTCAACCCTTTGAGGTGTGAGACAACCCCGCTAACCACTAAGCTGTAACAGTCGTTCCTCTATTGTATATCGATAGTATGATATAATGTAAATGTTACACCAAGGTATTATTTTCATACATTTTAATGTAATATTATATAATAACGCACAAAAGGCAGTCAGGAAGTGCTGTTCAACATTGAAATACAATTATTTAAATAATGTAAAAAAATATATATATCCGGTCTTGGAATCATTTCTTAATTCTTAACTTTACCTAGTTGCTTTTAAAGTCAGATTTTTTCCCTACTGAGAAATGTTTCTAACTTCACTGTCTGGAGGTAGGATTTAGCGAAACATGATTAATTCCGTCAGCTCCCGCTGTGTGGTGAGTGGCAACTAAATTCTGGGTGACAGTCGTATGCAGAGCTACTGTATGTGACAGCGTGAGAGCAGCTTACAGTGCCGACTGAGACTTTTTTCAGCCTCATCATAAGCAGAATTGCACAGAAGGTGCCTACTTGTGGTATCTTGTAGGATTTTTTTCTTGTTTTTTGTATGTAGTACAATGCTTTTGAGCAAAACTCCACAAGTCCAGATTGTTTGCTTTGTGTCATGTGGGAATTCACATGACCTCAACTCACTAAGTTGTGTTTTATACAACTTAGTGAGTTATTGTTATATATTATTATAATATTGTTATTGCTCATTTTGTTATAGCTATGCCAAAGAGGAAGTGCTAGAACTAGTCAATTAAATTATAAGATATGAGCAAGATACACCACATTGTTTGCTTTAAATGAGAGTGTGCTCAGATTCATATTCACAGAACTACCCGCATTTACTGTATCTCTGAGATCTTACGGCTGAGACCTAAATCCAAATTGTAATATTTATACTAATTGACTTTCTTTTTTTGGCGAAAGTCACTAATGCACCTATCCCAGTGTTTCACTAGTCCTTGGACACCATCAAGGTAGAAAGTTTTCTCAGTATGTCAGAGCCATGATCAGACTGCCTGCTTCACTTCTGAAACACTGGCCTCCCAGGAACTTCTTTAATGGCTTTTAATGGTGGATGCTGCCATAACTCCCAGCCGAGTTCCTGTAATGTGCAAGTGGTGCTCGTGAATGATTGTGTGTACAGTTTCCAACAGACAGACAGACAGAAGCTGGCCACAAGTTAACCGTCTTTTTTTTTTTTTTTCTTCAATGATCAGGCTTTCCACTCGCTGAACGTTCACAGAAATTTCTGTAGTGTGCTGAGTCACTTCGGCCATGAATGTCATTCACTGCTGTACAGCCATCTTTAAAACATTTGCACCATTCAAATGTTAAACTGCAGCCAAGAGTCTCATCACCGTACTGTGCTTGAAGTCTTCTGTAAATGTCAGGCAGATTCACGACTTTGTTTGAGCAAGGAATTTCATCAAAAGGTTGACTGGAACACTCCTCATAATACTGTATATGAAAGTCATTTACATGAAATCCCTACACATGACTGGATTATAATCTTTAGGATAATCTATAACCTTGCAAACAAGAACAGCTTTCAGTTTAAGGCAAACCCACTGTGTCTCCGTCATCCAATAATAGCCACTCTAATTAAAACCTTCCTTCATTGTGTGATAAAACAAAGTTTGCTCTCACTTTCTGTCTTCACCCGAGGCAGATCAAGAACTGATAATTGACTTCTCACCTAGTTCTGTTTAGCTGATGACGCTCTTCTGTCTCTCACCTGCACTGCGTGTGATCAGATGTCAGAGTCGAATGAGTGCTGCTATGTGAGATATCTCACCATTTTGAAACAGGGGAGCATCTGGGAGCAGTGCTGTCTCTCTGAACATGGTGGCATTTTTAATGTAATTCCAAGTGTAGTACGTAGGGTTGCTTTGGGGAAGGATTAATGAGTGAGTTATAGTCTTAATTCCACAGTACATGCAGGGTGTTTTAACATGTATGCGTTGTAACGTAGCAAATCAACTGCATGCTCAAGTACAAAATATATAAAACATTAATGTTGTGTTTTGTCAAAGTGTAAAGTTCAAATCTCATTTAAAGATGAAGGTTACTAGACATAAAGATGAAGGTTACTAGACAAATAGCCACGCTATGAGCTTATGATGGATACCCTATGGCGGATATTTAGATTGACACACGCATACCGTTTGTTCAGTAAGTATTAGAGGGTTACTGCAGGAAGAGGCATTTCTTTTAAGATAAAATAGAATTTTCTTCTATTACTAGCATTTTACTGAAACTGTAATAAATATATTATCAACATGTCAAGACCATCATGCTTATGGGAGATCACGATTAAAATAGCAAATTAGTGAAATTATTGCTTTTATTACATTCTTGCACTTAATCACACATAGATAGCAAGGTTTTAAACATCTTTTTTTTTCATTTGTTAAACTGCCACCTTACTAGACATGATTGTTGCCAAAAACATAATGATATTATAACTATAATATATTTTAAAAACTAATGCAACTATTATTTCTTGAAAGCAGTGCAACATGATGGTATACAGTATATAAGATTTGGGACCCTGTATGTTGTCTGGTTCTTCATCAGTGCAAAAAGCTGCATGTGGAATGAATGTGGATTCGCCATCTGTAATTTATTTTCTTCTGTTCTTTCATTGACCGTCAGGGTGGAGAGAAAAGAGAGGGCCAGGTTAAAGACGGTCAAGTTCAACTCCAAGTCTCGGGACAAAGAGGTAAGGACTGTCCAAAATTACATTTGTGAAATGCTTTCCAACTTAGACATAACACAGAGCATAGAACCATTTGTATCCATGTATATACAGTATGATGTAAGTTATAAAAAATGAAATTATAATCAGATGAGGTGCAGGACTGTGATGGTTTTAGTAATTATATTTAGATAAACCATATTAATGTGAAATTCAGAACAAAATGTTTAGGACATTCAAGTCTATTATAGCATTTTTCAAAAGTCTTTAAAGATTTGCCAAGTAAAGCTAGTACATCGTCCTGACCGAGTGTACTGTATTGTGCTAATCCCTCCTTCAGACGGACGCATGACTAGGAGAGATTCTCATTAAAAACATGTGACAGGTTAAACTTCACGTCTTTCCTGCTCTGCTCTGCATCACTGACCTAACTTAAAAGATTCCCTTTTCAACCACTTATCCCAATGCAACAACAAATTATATGCCTGAACTGTTCGGATCAGCAACAAAGCAACAAACACAGTGAAGTATGCTTGCCATTGACGTAAATCTGCTCTGATCCCCCATGGTGGCTTCTTCAAGCTTCTTTTCTCTCCTGTGTCCTCCTTTGCTTTCTGATTGATATTTCCTTTTTATATTCATACTGACACCGTTTTTACACTTTGCGTTACATCCATTGATTATTCACTCAGCTGTAGGTTAGTTTTTTATGAATTAGTTTGTGATTGTGAATCTTTCATCTTGTTGTTGACTTTATTACCACAAATAAAGCAAATGCATCAAACATTTTAGCAATTAAAAATGTTGAGGCTATTTGTATATTCTGATGTATAGGATAGTCCAGGAACTATTAAAAAAAATCTGATATTGGCAATAATCAGATTGACAATGTACTTACATTCGAGTTACATTAATAATGGGGAATAATTTGTTTATTTGTTTATAAAGTTTTACTAGTGAATCTTTTTTTTAAAGAAATACATCATATTTTACAAAAAAAAAAACTGGTAATAGCTGCTATACTGTATGTTTAAATACATTGCAGTATTCTATAGGCATAACCACTGAGGCTTCTGATATAACAGTGTTCAGATTATTAGTGTGCGTGTAAACATGCTCAAAATGCCGTTCAGTTTGTTCAAACCTGTAGCAGACACCCTCCCTCCCATCTTTCTTTTTGTTCTCCTCCCTCCATCTCTTCCTCAGCAGTCGCTCAATGGCAAGTGTAAAAAGCACATCTTTTCATATAAATTCCCCTTCTACAAGAACAAGGAGCAGAGTGAGCAGGAAACAAGTGATTTCGAGCGCAAGTATACCTGTGCACAGGACAAAGCAGCAACTAACCGCTGGATAAACCACCTCATGCACATACTGCAACCGTGCCAAGCATCATTAAAAGGCTTTCTACTTCAGCTCCTGCTGTGTTTTTATTCTGAAAATGTAAAACGAGCAAATTTCATGAACTGTAGGTTTGTTTCTCTGGGGAACTAATTCCTGATCTGTTGTACGCTATGTGCACATTCAGTAATCTTTATTTTTGTGATTCTTTTTTTTTTTTCTTTGTGCTCTCTGATGACTTCTTCACAGGACCTGTGTGACGACAAAGGCTTCAGTAAGTCTTCCCGGACTCCTGCAGTCATTAGAAGGCCATGCCCAGTTCTCAGCATGACCTCATTTTAGTTTTGCCTTTCTTCTTCCACCTTTCATTTTTTAATCATCTAATAAGTAAGCTTTTCTAGTAAGGCTTGACAGGGTCAGCTGGGCAGATTATTTTTATTGTTACAACATCTGGAGCAATATAGAAATTAATTTAGCAGGTTTATAAGCTCCGTGACTAATCACATCTGACCTACAGATAAGACGACTACAGTATGGGGTTATAGTCTGTGATCCAGCAGCCTCACTTTTCATCACATGAAGCTTTGGGTTTAACAGATCATAAAAAAAAAAAAAAGAATGAATCATATGGATGACTTTTAAGTTTGTTAAGTCGTGTCAGTCCACATTAAGAGACCAAAATACAAAAACTCATACTTTCCCAAATGTGCAGTACACATAAATATTGTATGAAATGCCAGAGTTTCGTAATTCATAATTCATCATTTCCTTCATCATTTCCATTATCCTCTGCAAGATTTAAATCAGATTTTATCATGTCTGGTGTCTCAGCACATTCTGCCTACTTGAATGCTTATGTAGAGTCTAAAAATAGTGCTAATGCACCTCTACTGCATCATACAGCACTAAACAGCTTCCTAATGAAGAAATGGCTGTGGAGAATTACAGCATATGGTTGGCCTTTTTACAGCTACTCCAATTTTTGTCATTAAAATAAGGAGCCTCCTTGGATCAGACTGGATGCTCGATAGGATTATGATCTGGCGAATTTGACGGCCGGATCAACTCTTTTGAACCCTTTGCCTGATAAACCCAATACACAACAAGCTGTGATGGACTTGGTGTTCTGATACATTTCTGTTATAGCCAGCATTAACAGCAATTTGTGCTACATTAGCTTTTCTGTAGGATCGGACAAGCCTGGATGGACGTAGGTCCCTAGTGGCGTAAATGAGTCTTGGACGATCATGAATATTTACCAGTTTACACACTCACTCACTCACTCACTCACTCACTCACCTTCTATACCGCTTTATCCTGTATACAGGGTCGCGGGTGGCCTGGAGCCTATCCCTAGACTTACTGTATAGCATAAGGCAGGGTACATCCTGGACGGGATGCCAATGCATCACAAAGCACACACGCACGGGCAAGTTGGGAATGCCAGTTAGCCGAAACTGCATGTCTTTGGTCTGTGGGAGAAAACCGGAGTACCCGGAGGAAACCCACTAACCCAGAAAGTGCAAGGCAACAGTGCTAACCACTAAGCCACTGCCCCCCCCCCACTCCCCCCCCCCCCCCCCCCATCACCAATTTCCAGTACAGAATTGATAATCAGTGTTGTTTAATTCACCTTGCAATGATGTTCATGTTATGGCTGATCAGCGTACATTCGCTATTGCATTTTTAAAATGTTTTTATTGAGCTGTGGAAGGCTTCAGAGCACCATCTTTTTGTTTCTTAACAGCTGCAGGAGGGTTATTACAAGATTGACATTTCCATTTCCACCACTGTCATCTTCATTTGCATTTCAAAGGCTTTTACAAAACACTTAACACTTGTGTGCTTCTTTTGTGGGACAACTAAAAGAGATAATATCAAGTTATACACCTGTCTGTTTACAAAACAAACAGACCCCACATTATGTACTTCAAAATTCATCAGGTTCTTTTTTTCATAATCACATATGTCATAGATCATAGCACACACACGCAACACAAGCCAATGTAAACGCATTGCATATTAAACTGTAAAAAGGGGTTGCATTTAAATATGTTTGCCGTAGACTTGGTTTAGCTTCTTCCGTCTTATACCACAGCACTGTTGGATGCTTCCTTCAGATTGGTGTGAGGATTGCTATATTACTGTCCATAATTCAAATCGCAGCTTTACAGTAATGCTCTTATTCTAATATTTTAGCATTTCTATAGAAACTATCTTTATAACTCCTTCACTGTGACTTGTATGGTAGACAATGTACAGTACAGTTCATCCACCCTTCATTTCTTCATATGTTCCTTCCGAAGAGCCAGACTCCAATGTACTACAGTACTCTTGAATAGTTTTCCTGGCCTCCTGAAGAACTTTTTTGTCTCTTATTTTTGCTCTTCTATTTTCTGCCAAGTTTCTGCCAAGTTTCTGAGGGATGTTCTTTTAATTGTTAAGCCATGCAGTGACCAATTAATCATTCGAGTGTAAAAAAGCTTAAAGCATGAACCAGCGAGAAACAGGAGCAGATGATGACAGGTGATTAGTATACTGGTGATGCTGCATTCTGAGTGGTTGGAACAGACAAGACGGTTGCTGCTGAAGTTGGTACATAAACAACCAATTTTTTAATGATACCTTTAGGCCTTTTGCAGTAAATAATTAAATTTCATTTAATATAATGAAATGAGGAGTGGCTTTTGCATAGTACTGTACATACTGTATCTTAAAGCTAGGAATAATTGAGATTTAAAAAAAATAAGATAAACGTAATTATTTATTTAAAGGAGAATTATTAAGCTGGTTTAATATTTATGGAGCGTAATATCTCTGGGGCATCAGCTGACTGTAGTGGACAGGAAAGTTTATAACATGGGAAAGTCTTCAGGCCAGGAATTTAAGCTATTCTTGTCCCTGGGTAACATGGCAAGCCGCTTTAGTTAGTCTTATGACTTGAATAAAATAAAAAAAAACTGATTATAGTTGCTACTGTGTAACATAAATGATAACAGGAACTAGCTAACCTCACGTTAAGATTATTTTCTTATAAAAACATGCCACTTCAGACTCCCTGTCCTACCCTTTAAGTACTGATTATGCAGTGCTGTTGAGTATTAATTTTATTATTTATTTAAGCAATGTATTATTTCGCTTACTGACTTATCCGAGTTTAGCCATAGCTATAACCACCAGACTTACAACTTACAACAAATATATTTTTTTGTTTTCTGTCTGACTAGTGTCCCACATTTTTGAACCAGCCTGTGTTTGAAAAATTCTACTGTCAGAAATCAGAATTTTAATTCCACATGCATTAGAAGTTTGGCTTTCATGCAATCAAAACAGTACATGCCGGTGATAACTAGCACTGATGTGCTTGCATCGGCATAAAATAAAGATTCTCACATCAGAATAAGCTTCTTCTACTTGCTCGTCAGTCATATTGCCTGTTGATTTAAAAAGCTCCCCTTATGCACAAGTATTTTAGGCTAAACAGGTTGCTTTGGGCGTTTTGCGGATATATCTTTTAAGGGAACACTAAACAGTTCCACTCGTTTCAGCAAAAAAAATCTCACACTACTTCTAAGTGCTTATGGCATTTAAATCATTCATACTATATACGGTACACTGCCCATGTTGGATTAAAGGGTGAGCATCTGTGTTTGAAGCCTCACAGAAACATCTGTCTATGGTGAAGTTGTGTCTCAATGTGCAGTTTAATATGGCAGTGTTAAGACCTTCTGGAGACCTTATCGATTCTGTTATCAAAAATACAGCAGAAAAAAAGATATATATTTGGAACGTGTGCGTATCCTGTTTTTTTTGTTGTTGTTGTTGTTGTTGTTTTACACTGTTGCATTTACAGAATTTCCTTCCTCTTCTAAAAATCTTTTGAGCTCCAACACTGTGCCTTCTATTTCTGTGGTGTGAACGTACAGCAGCAGAAAAAGGAATTAAGCTGGAAAGTGTGAGATGATTAGCATTTTCCTGGGTCTCGCAGATCTTTATCACTGCCATCTGCTGGTCATTGACATAATTTCTATGTTTTATCTCAGTTTCAATCCTGAAGGCTTTTTTTCTGTTAGTTTCTACCATCTTAACACAACTCATGATGCTAACTATGGACTATTTATTAATGCATAATTAATGTATGTTAGATCACCGGAACCTTAGCCTTCATGACTGGAATTGAGATCCTGTGGTTTGTTTCCTGGTGTGGCTGTCTAGTGCTGCTTATGTTGCCCTTTTTTTTATTTCAGAGCATGTAACCTCTAATGCCAGTGATAGTGAAAGTAGCTACCGTAAGTGTTTCCCTTTCGATTTCCTCTCCTGTTTCGTCTGTCTTTGTCAGATGTTTACCATGTTTTTATTTTCCCAGTCTTTGATATACAAAGGTTTTACTATTATATCATACAGATTTTAGAGAATAAATGAATATAAGGGAAAGAAAGTGGGTTAATGCGTGTCACTTTGGAATATTCACCCCCAGGATGGGTCGCCCAGGTGAATCTAATTCCTAATACGCCCTATGGCCCTGGGTTCATCAGTAATGATGTGTCCAAGTTGAACCATCTGCTGTTTCAAGAAACTTTATGAACTTGTTTTTAAAATCATAGCCTTAAACCTGATAACGTGGATATTACCTCCGTTATCAGTGACCTGGCTCAGTTATCCAGGTTGTTTCTACTTTATGACTGGTGTTCATACTTCTCTGAATTATTACCTAATCACTTGAACATTGTGCATGAGCAGATTTAATGTGAAAGCCCTTTCTGACCGTTCCTGTCTACACTTCATGCCACACCATAACCCCATTCTCCTCTTTGAATGAAAAGCTTTATATTAAATAAGAGCTTTGTAAATACAACATATTGTTGCAATGTCAGCATTATTACACTGATGTGCTATTCAGGCATATTTAGATCAGATAATTGTAAAGGTTGGGTATTTGCTAAAGGCTTGTCTTTTCTTTATTTTACCAGGTGGACAGGAAGAGTATGTCCTATCATATGAGTCTGTGGTTCAGCAGGAAGGTAAGTGTATTTTTCAAACTAAGAGTTCCTTTGCAAAAAAAGGCTTCAGTTTGTTAGAAAGCATAAATTGGACAAATTGTACTTTGGAGCGTTGGTAAAAGGACATGTGGCCTGATGAGTCCAGGACAGAATGGTAATTGTAGTGTTAATTTTGTGTAATAATTTGGCAAACACAATTCTTTTTGTTCTACGGATCAGAACTGTGACATTTTTATCATTTCATTATTCAGATAGTTATTAGATTTGAACTCTTGTGAAATAATTGATCAGCAAAAACCCTAAACAAATTGTTTCCGACTTGGCAGTGAATTATACTCGTCCTGTGATCATCCTGGGCCCTATGAAGGACCGGATCAACGATGACCTGATATCAGAGTTTTCTCATAAGTTTGGATCCTGTGTCCCTCGTGAGTAGCTTGTGTCCTGCATCTTTATCACTCCTCTCATACGAACGTCCAACCTCGGATTTCAATTTTAAAAAATTAAATAAAATAAAATTGCTGTTTAATCTTTAAGGTGGATATTAATCTTCTTCCTATCCTCTTCCTCCCTGTTGCAGACACAACCAGATCAAAGCGAGAATATGAGGTCGATGGCAGAGATTATCACTTCGTCATTTCCCGAGAGCAGATGGAGAAGGACATCCAGGATCACAAGTTCATAGAGGCGGGCCAGTACAACAATCATCTGTATGGCACAAGTGTACAATCAGTGCGAGAGGTTGCGGAAAAGGTGAAGATCTCTCCCTCGACTTTATTTTATATTATACTACATATACATAATAGACATTGACACGAGACATTTTGCTTCCCGTCTCCTTTTCTGCGCAGGGTAAACACTGCATCCTTGACGTCTCCGGCAATGCTATCAAACGTCTCCACCTAGCACAGCTCTACCCGATCGCCGTGTTCGTCAAACCAAAATCAATGGAAAATATTTTGTGAGTCTGTGTTATTATTGTGTTTTACTGTTTTATCACTAGGTTTTACTTTACACTGTATTCTCCATTCACTGTAGACCATCTCAGATACAGCACGTACTACTGTACGTAGAGAACAGGGGACTTGTGTAGAAAATGTGTGTAATGTTCCCGGACAGGAATACTGCATATGATGAAAAGTGCAACAATGCATGACTAAAAATCTGTCGTTTCTGATTTTTTTTTTCTCATCAGAGAAATGAATAAGAGGCTGACCGAGGAGCAGGCCAAGAAAACATTTGACCGAGCAATGAAGCTGGAACAGGAGTTTACAGAGCACTTCACTTGTGCGTAAAATACATGGTTACTTCACATGTCTCATTTTAGATTCTCTTGACTTTTACACCGTATGGCCAATATTTTGAGGACATTTGACCATGACTCCTATATGTAAAGGAGTGCAATTTCACTGGAACTAATAGGCATAAACCTGTTTTAGCATGACACTGTGCGCAAAGCGAGGATTGGCAACTTTGATGCACAAAGTCCTGATGTCAACCCCATTCAACGGCTTTGAGATGAACTGGAACACTGTATGCACCCCAGACCACCAGTGACCCCAAGTGTCTGACCTTGTGATTATGCTATTGTGGCTGCATGAAAACAAATCTCAACAGCTACTGTAGTTGAGCTAATCTCTAGTGGAAGGAATTCCCATATTGTATATGTGTGGAGGATTTTAGTGGTTTTTTCCACTAATATTTGGCCACATGATTTTTAATCATGATGAGCTTTAACAGATTAATTTAATGTAGTGAGGTTAATTGGTGAGTATTGATTAATACTTTTTACCTCTTGTAAACTCAAAATGTTTTTTATTTGTTTGTTGTTTTTGTTTTAAACTATAATTATGAAGGATCAACAGATTTTACACAGACGCAAGCTCATATGACATTCCAGTCCAACCTGGAATTTTGATTTTATATATAAGTCCGATCATGATTCCGCATACTTAGAAGACTTTCTACCTTGATGGTATCCAAGCACTAATGAAATGCTGGGAAAAGTGTATTAGTATAGCAGGGGATTATATAGAGAAATAACGGGAGTTTTTACTCTCATAACTGTGTTCTGCATAATCAAAAGTCCCGGTTTGACTTGAACACCCCACATTTCTATATACCACAGAAACCAGATCTACATATTATGTTGTCGTAACTAGTTCTACCATCCTTGCTACTTTCTTTGTTTTATAAAATGTTCTTTTCTTTTGTCCTAGCCATTGTACAAGGGGACACCCTGGAGGAGATCTACAACCAGGTTAAACAGATCATAGAAGAAGATCAGTCTGGACCGTACATCTGGGTGCCATCCAGGGAGAAATTGTGAGATGGCTGAAATTAGAGAAATCATATTCCCTTCTTTTTTCTTTTTTTTTTTCCTTTGCTCTTTTTTCGGGTGAATTGAAAATATTCTGAAATGCTCCAAATATCCGAGGACGTGCTTGTGAGAGTGGGCAGACAGCACATCTCATTAAGACTCGATTCCAGGGAGAAGTGCTACGCCTAATCAGGGCCGCATAACGAGATTATTCAGTATAGTACAGCTTCCTTAATGTTTAAGGCAGGTGATCTTATAGATGGTAAAGATTTTAATGCATATACTTGGATTTTGTTTGGATTTTTTTTTTCCGCATAGCAGAGCATAAAACGTGCACTTGTGTACGATCACTTGGAGCAAAATTTTGCACGTTTCAGCACTAAACGCATGTTTTGGATGGTTCTGTTCTAGTTAACCTACATTGATTTTTATGTTTTTTCTTACACGTATATTTGAGCTTCATTAACCACAGCCACAATATCTTTTTTTTTTTTCTCCCCCTATCATACTGTATACTCCTTATGATCTTATAAAAGGATCAAAAGATTTAACTTATGCAATTATCCAGCTTTTAAACTGCACAAACTTGTGGATGGTTCGACTGATGACCTGGCACAAAATATGATCTTGATTGAAGGATTCCTGGATGTCCTCCGCAGATCTGGGTGTTTATGAGAGTATAAATTTGAGGTTTACAGTGGCATGGCTGAAAAATGTTGTTTAAAATTCAGGTGAATGTTTTATTTTCGGACATAAATTCACAATGCAAATCTAAAGAGAATTTACTGTACACTGAGATTTTAACATGTATTTAACCCTAAGTATACTGCCTATTTTGTTATACTAAAAAACTCTATATTGAACTTTAACTAAACTCCAAAAATATGGGAATAATTATCTTTATATGGAATAAATATATGTATGAAAATATATCAGTCTATATAAATATAAAAAAAAGAATATATTTTCCCTTACTTTAACAATCATCTCTTGTTTTGTTTTTTTTTCTTTTATTTTCTTTTCATGGCCCTTGGTGAAGTCAAACTTGGGCTGAGTGGGCTGAGTTTTTCAAATGCATTCGCTTAGCAGTTCATTCTCTTCTGCCCTCTCTTCCATGTGAATCCTGTCTCCCGTGGTGTGCATGGTTTTAAAAGCAATAGTATTTATAATCAGTACAAAAACTGGAACACGCCTTTTGCGTTTTTAGCCGGAGTTGTGAAGGTGCCGGTTTTGTCGTTGAAAGTCACGCAGAAGCTTGTAAACCCTGTCCTTTAGACACAGTCACAGGTCACTGTTAGCTGGACAGAGGGTCCCTGAGGCTCTCTCAAACACAAGCCTTTATTTCTCCACTCGAGGGCGCTCTCACAGAATCCAGCACTCACTTTCATTCCCACTCGGAGATGATTGTTTTCTAAAAGACTGACACGCTTCCATTGGACCACAGCTTTCTAACACATTTTTGACTGGACCTTGTAAATATTCTGATCTGATTTATTCCATTGCTCAAATGACAAGAAGTGCTAATAAACAAATCACACTGTTTTTTAATTAATTTATTTTTATTTTATTTTATTTTAATGAATGCATCTTTCTTTGTCAACACACGATGAGCATTTGCCATTTCTATACAAAGATAATAGGTCTAGTGAGGAACACGGTTCTGTTTTTTTTTTTTCTACATAACAGCGGTTTTGTGTTTAGAGAATCTATTGTTTTATCTAATAAATGATGTTGTTAACGAGGAAATCTAGATTTACTTTGAATTTCTTATGATCACTCTAGATTATTTGCTCTTATATAGCATATTTGTATAGAATAGTCTAGTTCTGATTAAATAAAAGTATAAATGTATAAATGCATAAAAAGAATCATGTTTACATGTACCAAAAAAAGAATGAAAGAATTAGACCAAAAAAAGGAAACAATTATTGACTGTGTAATCATAGTGAGGATTAAAGGGGATTAATCCGAAACAGGGACGTTTTTTTTTTTTTTTTTTTTTTTGTATTTAGCTTGTTTGCTCATGAAGCTATGCATATTTCACATTTCCCCCAGACCCAGCTTTAAATTTAATAAGCGGTCTTGTTTCATCGTTTACAATTAATCTGTAACTGTTCAACAGTATTTCTGCTTACCCTGGTTCTGTGAACGTTTATGATGATCTAAGCAGGCAAACATCTTGTTGTAAAATAATAAACCAGAAGCACCTCCATAATCATCAGTAACTTTATTTTATGCTTCATTTTACTAAAGCAAATGTGTCAATATGCTGGGGTTTGATTTGTGGTTTAAGTTACAACACATTCAGTCATATTTAGTGAATTAAAGTAGTGCTACTAGAGACATAGTCAGTAATGGGAGGTCTAAAGGGTTAGTTTGAGGTTATTTAGATAGAAACAGTTGAGTTTTATAGGAGCTAATCAAGCATTGGGTCATTTTACTGTGCATTATTTGAATGCTTATTCAAAATCAAACGTTGGCTCTCCAGGTCTGGATTCTGCTTGAGCCCTGATGTTAGTGACGCCCTTCACCTGAACGACTTCATTGTACCCACTGTGGACCTCATAGGTGGGGTTTGGAGAGTGAGTGTGTAATGAAAGCCATCTCTGTCTCTGCCTCTCTCCCGCTCTTTTCCACACACACTCTCTCTCTCTCTTTCTTTTCTTTTTTTTTAGGGGGGGGCGAGACGATGACATGTTTTTATATCCTTATGTCCCCCATAAGAATATAAATATCTGCCAATTCTTTTTTTTCAGGGTTTCCTTAAACTTTAGGTTTTATTTAAAAAAATAATAAAAAATTGGTAATTCAAGTAGGTTACTTTTTAAATATAAAATTACTTTAGGCTATGTTTATTTGTAGACACAGAATTAAGTAGCAGTGTTCGTGATCATGTTCACAATAAATGAAATAGCCTTATAAAAATGCATTTGTGTAATGGAGATTAAATTAGACAGATAAGAATAATATGTTTAGGTTAAATGGATTAATTTGAATGAAGTACGTGTACAAACTTTTATTTTATTAAAATGCACTTAATATGTAAAAGCTACACAAGGACAAAATCTCTCTCTTTTTTTTTCTTCTTTTTTTTTGCTGCCCATGTGATAGAACAGCACCAGAAATATTCTCTCTCTCTCTCTCTCTCTCTCTCTCTCTCTCTCTCTCTCTCACACACACAGACACACTATGTGCGTGTGTGCTTGCTTGCATGCCTTTTCCTTGTACGTGTCACTCAGGTATTTTGGTGGTCCCATTTCACCCACAATCCTGTGCATTTGAATAAAAAAAGATTAGAGACTGAGATTACTAGATCACCAAAAAAAAAAAAAAAAAGAATTCTGGACTTTGTCTCGGGTTGGACTTTGGGCTGCTGGAGGCTTTAGAAAGCAGACGGCGTTGTAAAAGCAGCAGTTTGGAGTCATGGGCGTGTGGAGTGCACTGAGCGCGTTGCTCCTCATCACACACAGCGGTAAGCCTTTACCTGTCTCACCCCATCACTAACCCCACTATACACCCAGCAAACACAGTCTTATACACACTTTACCTTATTAAATAACTCTTATTGATTGATTGATTGATTGATTTCAATGTGCATCCTTCTGCATTTTATCCAAAGAGGAAGGCAGTGTCTTCATCCCACTTGTCTCAGGATTCATTCTCTAAAATGACTGGATTTGTTGTTGTTTGGCATAAAATTAAATGTGAGACTTTTTATGGATGCATTTTTTTTTTGAGTCAGTTCTAGTTCTCTGGCTTGTGACACCAAAGCAGGAAAAGAAGAGCAGTCATGTCTCTAAATAAAATTAAAAAAAAGAATTTTTTAAAAAGTGAAAAATAACTTGGGTACAAATTCGGGATTTAGGTACAGGTTTAGGTATAAGTTCGGGGTTTAGGTATAAGTTCAGAATACTTCAAAGAGAGAAACTCACAGCCTTATTAGAATTTATACATTTATAGCTTATTTAATTAGAAGTAATATATGTGTAGCACATTTTTGACCGGACACACAGAAACTGACCTACTGTATAATGTTGCTTTTCCAACACAGGGTATTAAACTATTGATTTCCCACCAGGATGTGAACATAATACAGTTATTCAGCCATGAATGCCTCTGATTAAGTTTTAATTGTATGTCAACTAATAAATGCACAGAGATATAATATGCCCTATTATGACAATCATAAAAATAATAAATTCAAATTCAAATTTTATTTGATTCATACACAGTACGATATGTAGTGAAATGCTTAATAATAGCAATAATAGCAAGAGTATTTACTTATCATTAGTGTGTGTAGCTCTTTAGCTTGACCCATAGGCTTTACATGGCATCACAAGGGTAAATACGTTATGTACTCACTTAAGGATAAATATTTTACCACCCAATGCTCTAACCCTAGCCACTAGATGCAGTGCCGGTTCCAAGCCCTGATGAAGTGGGAGGGTAAAACCTGGAACAGTTCAAAAGGTCTGCTTTGGCGACTCTTCGACAGGAGCAGCTGAATGACTAACAACATTATGTACAACCGCTCAAAAGTTTGGGATCTGAGAATTGCAAAATTCTTAGTTTTGGTTTAATTATTTCTTTTCTACATTTTACCACAATACTGGGGATTTAAACTGTAACATAACATGTATGGAATAAGGTTATTATATAATAACAACAACAATTGTCATTGTTATTTTAAGACACTGAGCCTTTCTGGAATAGTTCCTGCAAGAACAGTATTGTCAAGTGCATTTGCAAAACCCATCAGGCACCATGGTGAAACTGTCTCTCATGAAGACCAAAACATACCTCTTCTGCAGAGGAGAAGTTCATGTAGTTCACTTAACCCTACCAGCCTCAGAAATCACCAATTAGCAACCAGCACGCAGATTAGAGCCGTTATGAAGGATTGACAGATCATGAGTAGCATTTTGTTGAGATGTATCTGCTACTCCAATCAATGTTTGTGATTCTCATAAAGAATTAAAAGCATGTATTAAAGAAATGGAAATTTGACAGGATAGGACAATCAGACACAAGCATAGGCCTTATTATGATAGCAAACACAGTAGTTTTTGTTTCTTAAAGAAGTTAAGATACACAATGCATACGTTGTCATTATACCTGTAACACTATGAGCTTGTACAGATAGATAGATTTTAATGAATTTATTGTGTGTCTAGTATGCAGCCAAACCAGCGTAAGATGGTGCGCAATTTCACCAAACGAGCTGGCCAAGTGCAATGCCATG
The DNA here is from genome assembly GCA_030347435.1 of Clarias fuscus. Lineage (NCBI taxonomy): Eukaryota > Metazoa > Chordata > Actinopteri > Siluriformes > Clariidae > Clarias > Clarias fuscus. The sequence goes on along the minus strand of CM059206.1, from coordinate 11,704,383 downwards.
GCAGCAGAGTTCAGTAGCGCCTCTATCCGGCCTTCACTGCGCTGTGTCCTCACAAACTCAGTCACTGAGTGCATGCAGAAACTCAAGGTAACATCCCCTACATGAAACCATCACTCTTAATAGAGTGCAGTTAGGTCATGACATGTAGCATTGCAGTGCTTTGTCATTCCTAGTAGTGTCCTTTTAAAGTTTTTGAGCACTAAGAAAACATTGTGATAACTTTTACACATGTATGACATGCACTTTGTAAAACTGACAAATTACTTTCCATGGTAAAAAGACAGTGTAGTTACAGACATATTGATCTGGCAGTCTGCATTAGTAAATGAAAAAGTACAGTTTATGGTTCAGCTTAGCTTTTATGGTTGTCCTTAGGGAAATGAAGTTGATGCATTTTCCACCAGTGCCAAGGACATCTATGATTTTGGAAAGGAAATCAAATTCCACATTACTGCAACAGAGTCCAGTTCTGATGGTATGAGTTTTTTATATACTGTAATTCTACACTATATCTATACTATATAGTTCTATACTATGTATTTGAAAGCTATATAAGAATACATATTTACGGTCAGATTGCATGGCATGAACCACCAGTGTATTATCTTTAAATATGACCTGTTCCCTGTTAAAGCAGATGTGAGCTCATATTGGCTCTGTGAACTCTCTGACTTATCCTGTAGATGTAGGAACATCATATTATGCAGTTGCTGTGGTGAAGAAGACAAATTCATACATCAACATCAACAACCTGAAGGGGAAGAAGACATGCCACACTGGGATTGGGCGTACAGCTGGGTGGAACATGCCCATAGGCTATTTGATTGACAGGGGAAAGATGTCTGTTATGGCCTGTAACGTGACACAAGGTGCACACATCATGTCTAAGAGCATTATTCATTAATTTATGTTCTTGTTCTTGGTTTTACACAGCGGTTTTTTCTGTGTAATTCTCTTCAGTGCATTAATCGGTTATCAAAAAATGACATCACAGAAGAGGATATGAGTGGTGGAGAAACTGTGTTTTTCTTTTTTTTTTTTTTTTTTTGTTGGATGTCTAGGGGTTGCAGAATTCTTCAACGCTAGCTGCATTCCTGGAGCAATAGGCCAGGCTCCGTCTCTGTGCCAGCTCTGTGCAGGAGATGGATCTGGAGAGCATAAGTGTGAAGCAAGCAACAAGGAGAAATACTACTCATACAATGGAGCCTTCAGGTAGTGCACTTTTCAGCATGCTTTGCAAATACACGTTTGCTCACTAGTCAAGAAATTTGAACGTTTGCTCACTAGTCAAGAATGTGTCATTCCTGGACAGTAAATATTCAGGCAATAACTACACAATACAATAAAGAAACAAGACAGGATTATGATCAGGGCAGAAACGATACAAGACGAGAAATACTCAATGCAAGGATTCGACTCAGGAAAAACCATTCTCTGCTACAAGTCAATACTGATTCAAAATCAAAGGCTTGTTGAGGCTCGGACATGCTCTGATATCATTAAGGAACAAGATCCAAAAGGCAGAGCTAAAGTGAGGAATGTGAAGGCACGGTCTCTTTAAATAAAGACTCTTTGTTAAAGTCTACAGCTCTCTATGGAGACACCCGAGATAACCAGCAAAGTGCTATGGTATCATATATCTATTACATGAAATGCTCAATGATTAATGATAAATGATTGATCCCATGTTTTCATTAAACTAAGGATGATACTTGTTGATGGTAATGATTTCAACATGTACAACTTACTGTATCACAATTAAGAGAAGACATATATAAGCCAGATAACATTCAGATACTTAAAACACATACACTGTTGAAAATTTGTAAAATTGTGACCTGGGCTTTACTGTGGAGGAAACATTAATATATATTTTTTTTCTTTTTTCTTTTCTTTCTTTCTTTTTTTTTTTTCTTACTGCAGGTGCCTTGTTGAGGAAGCAGGAGAAGTAGCATTTGTTAAGCACACCACAGTTGGTGAAAACACTGATGGCAAGTCCATTTCTTATCAAACTGTTGTTATTTTTAGTATCACTCCCATATGGTTATGGTGGCACAATGGCTTACTGGTTAGCACTGCTGCCTTGCACCTCTAGGGTCACGGTTCCCGCCTTGGGTGTGTGGTCATGGAGTTTGCATGTTTTCCCCGTGCTTGGTGGGTTTCCTCCTGGTGCTCCGGTTTCCTCCCACAGTCCTAAGACATGAAATTGCCCGTAGTGTTTCATTGACAGTTGAGCTTTGAGCAACCTGATCCCTTTAGTAACTGCTACAGAACGACAGATAGAATATAAAGGTGCCGGATGGCATGTGGACGAACCCTATCCCTATCCTATCCTATCCACCATAAGTGCAGCACAGAACAACACATGACAGAATACTAATCAGAACCTGCAGCAGGACATTAAGCATGACACTGAAAAGCAAAGTAGACTGATTATTTCACATAATATTTATTTTTTCCTTTAGGAGAAGGGGACGTTTGGGCGAAGGGTCTCAAGTCTGCTGACTTTGAATTGCTCTGCTCAGATGGAACCCGGAGTCCTGTTTCACATTACAGACGCTGCAATCTGGCCCGAGTGCCATCCAGAGGCATTGTGGTCCGCTTTGACATGGACAGGTCTGCAATATATAACATGCTTAAAGAGGGACAGGTAAGAACCACTCTTTTAAATATTGTGTGATGAAATGCTTGATACTATAGCATTGTTTCATTTTTGGGGGGGTAGACAAGGGTCAACATGGGCACCTTGACTGGTCTGCAGCTACACAGGCTCATATACAGTATAACAAATGGCAATGCACTGTGCGTTCTGGTTCATTTTTATCTGACCCAACATCAAGGCATTAAGTCATTTTCAACAATTTGAGCTTCAGTAGCTCTTCTAAGGCCAGCCTTCACTCCCCCACATGCATTAATTAGCCTTGGCCGCCCATGACCCTGTCGCTGGTTCACTAGTCTTTATTCCTTGGATTACTTTTGGTAGATGGTTAGTAGAAAAATGCTGCTATTTCAAAAATAATGACACCATCTCGGCATTAATTATTGTTCTATAATATCATTGCCCAACATATTTTGTTTACCTAATGTTAATTTTAATATGTTAAATATATGTTGAGCTCCTGTTCAAAATGTATCCCCGCAGCAAAAGTCTGCCTTTTCCATTTTCTCCTCGATGGAATTTGATGGTGAAAACCTATTGTTCAGTGACAGCTCTACAAGCTTTATCCCTGCTGAGCATGAGGACTACATTGCATGGATGGGACGAGAATACTATAACATATTGAAAGCTATGGACTGCAATGGTTAGACCTTTTCTTTTAATCCATATTTACAGTACAGTATATCAAAAGCATGTGTACAAGTATGTGTGTGGTCACTCCACCCAAAAATATTTCTTTCAACACTGGTCACGTACTTGATCTGTATCAATACCTTCTTTCTGAGCCAAAAGCCCTGGACTTCGATGGTAGTTGAAAAAAAGTGTTACACAATTGTGGTTATAATTGTGTTCTAGCAGATTAGTGTGTGAGATACCATATCCCTAATTTGATGAGGCTAGATATAAACTAGATATTGATGAGATATATCAAAATGTATGACTAGGTTATGTCAGAATCATAAAAAAAAATAGTAATAGGTTTCTTTCTGTTTGTTTGCAGAAAACTTTTTAGCAATAAAATAAAATCGCTTTTTACAGCACCTTGATGTAGTCACGAGGATACTCATGGGTTTTTTGAGGCAAAAAAGTTAAATCATTTGATTAAATATGTGTATTATTATTATAGTATTAGTATAAGTATTAATAGCATAGTAAAAGTATTTTTGCCATGTGTATCATGTGAAGTGAATGTCACGGACAGTTAAAGCTGATTACACTTCAAAAAAAACATGTGTGTAGCGTTCCCAATGTATTTAGAGGATCGACTTTTGTTAAAAACTGAAATATCTTCATATTTCACTTCAGGCCGCATCCTTGCAGTGGCTATCTCTTAAGGTGTAATCTCTAAACAAATATAAAACGCATAGGTGTCCTTACCAGTGCTCATAATTTATATGACACACATTTGCACAGCAGAATTACATATTGTATACTACTAAAGATTTATATCTATTTATTTCTTTAAGGTTATGAGAATGGATTTCCCAATAGCAATACTGCCTTTCACACATAATTCACTCAATCACCTTCTATACAGTTTAACCTGTACAGGGTCACGAGGGTTGGAGCCTATTCCAGGAGACTTGGATACTACTGTAGGTGGGGTACATCCTGGACAGGGTGCCAATCCATCGCAGAATACACATACAGTATACACACATACTTTGGGTAATTTGAGAATCCCTATTTCAAATGAGTAAAATACTTTACTTTAACTACCTTTATTCTTGGCAAGGTGCAAACACACCAGTGTCGTCCTAATTAAAATACACATTGTAATCTTACTAGAACAAGCTACTGTACAGTATAGACAGAGGTGACTTTATGGGACCTGCTCTCACAAATATTAAATACAAGCATTGTTTCATTGTATCTTTTGGCATTTGAATATTTCTATATTGCATGTATTTTGTATATTAGTACACACCTTATATATGGTGTGTGTGTGTGTGTGTGTCTGTGTATTGTAGATGTCCCTGAGACCCTGACCTGGTGTGTGCTGTCCTTTGGTGAGCAGCATAAATGCGGAGACATGGCTCTAGCCTTTAAAAAAAAAGGACTCGCACCAAACATCCAGTGTTTATATGGAACATCCGTGGAAGATTGCATGGAGAAAATAAAGGTAGACCACTTCAGATAAGAACGACGAGTTATTTGTCTCTGTGTTTTTTTTTTTTTTTAAGGACATGTTCAAATGTTCCGCTCTGTATTCACAGAACAAAAAGGCAGATGCCGTCACGCTTGACGGAGGCTATATCTTTACTGCAGGGAAAACGTATGGCCTGGTGCCTGCTGCAGGAGAAAGCTACACAGGTTAGGGGCCAGCCTTATCATCTCTTATTATTCTCATAATATTAACATTGTAATATTACAGTGTCACAATGTAATCACTGCTGTCCTCCTCTGTGTACTGAGTTGCAACACACTTATACCAAGCCTGTGAGACAATCTCAATTCATACATCACAGCGGACCATGTTTTGTCATTTTAGGGGACAGTGATGGCAGTATCTACTACGCTGTGGCTGTCTTAAAGAGAAGCAACAGAGACATCCAAAGATACAGTGATCTGAGGGGCCGGACATCGTGTCACACAGGCTACGGCAGGACTGCGGGCTGGAACATTCCAGTAGGCTTGCTTGTTGAGAAAGGCCTTATCAGAGTACAGAAGTGCCAAGCTGCTCAAGGTTAGTTAACAGAGCTTCTCTTTGTATCACTACTGCTGTGGCTTAGTTCAAGGTCTGTGTGCAACATGCATTTTAACTTGCATGGTCAACACTCGTAGTGAATGTGTCAGTGTATTTTAAGGTATGTGTTTAGGTCAGTTAATGTACAGTATGAATTTTTTTCTTGCCAATGCCAGAATCAGTACTGTCTATGTTTTACATTTCATTTATATGTTCAGAAAATTGCTAAATGTCCTATGATCAGGTGTTTTTATGGGACACATTTTTGGCAAATTCTGCTTAATGGTATTTTACCAGTGTTTTTCTCTTTTTTATGTACTGCTAGACCTGTTTTTTTGTTTTTTGCAGGTCAACAACCATTTCTTTCTTTGTTGAAAATATTTCATGGTAATGAATGACAAAGGGATTTTAAAGATTTACAGATTCATGTTTATATCCCAGGAGAATAGAGCAGAGATTGGGCTGAGAACAACTTATCCCTCCGTAGTATCAATGATGTTATATAAAATAATATCAATAAAATGTAATATATGAGTTTAAAAACATTCACAAAATATTTTCTATATTTTTCATATTTTTGTTCATTTTTTTCTTTTTTGTTTTTGTGCAGAATTCGTAATTGTTCTGCAGTGTTTATTTTGTGCTAGATATACCTGCGACTTTGCACGTGTGGAATTTATTTGCACATAAATTTCTTTTGCACTGACTTCCTATTTTTTTATTTGTGTAAACTGCTTAAGTTCACCTTTCTTAAACAAGCTCAAAAATAACATACGTACTTGTTTGAAAAAGCTTTCATGTGTATTTTTAACCTAGCTGCTGGAGAGTTCTTTAAAGCAAGCTGTGTACCTGGTGCCAATCAGCCTGGATTTCCCAGCAACCTTTGTACACAGTGCATCGGAGACGCCAGTGGCCAGAACAAGTGTGCTAAAGGCCAGGATCTCTTTGATGGTTACAACGGAGCCTTCAGGTAACTCACTGATGTTAGAAATGTATTTGTAGATTTTTTTATGCATTTCTGCACATCAGTATAAACATAATAACAACCTCTTGTTTCAGGTGTCTGGTTCAGGAAGCAGGCGAGGTTGCATTTGTGAAACATTCCACTGTTTTCCAGAACACTGATGGTACATCACACTTCTGAGTTGGTAAACTTCTGTATATTATAGAAGCACAATCTCATAATCTAATTTCCTAATACAGATGAAAATGTTCTGTATCAGGTAATAGTACAGATCCTTGGGCCCTCAAGTTGACCTCGACAGATTTCCAACTGCTGTGTCCTCAAGAGTCTCGTGCTGAAGTCAGTCAGTATAAACAGTGTAACCTTGCTCGTGTCCCCTCCCATGCTGTGATGGTTCGGCCCGACACCAACCCTCACATCATCTATGGTCTTTTAGACAAAGCTCAGGTGGGTGTATGTAGCCTTAAATATCGGCATTTATTTGTGATATAAATGACCAATAGTACACAATGCCTATATTGGGTCTACTACTGTATCTCCAGCAATTCTTCGGGGTCAGCACTAACACAGACTTCAAGATGTTTGACTCCAGTCAATATGACGGATCGGATCTGATCTTTAAAGACTCCACAGTGAGCATAATTGGTGTTGGTGAGAAAAAGACCTATGAGGATTGGCTTGGTCAGAGCTACATGGATGCGCTGTTAGCCATAGAATGCAATACCTCTTCAGCAGGTAAACTCATTTCTGTTCTCTAAATGGGGCATGGGTGATCTTTTTATATTTATCTAAATGAGACATGGGTGTAATAGTGGTGTACTGGGTAGATTTTCCATCTCACAGCTCCAGGGTCTCGATCCTGAGCACCGGGTTAGTACCTGTGTGGCATTTTCATGTTCTTCTTTTTTCCATGATCGTTTCCTGTTACAGTACCTTCTAAAACTCTGCGGGTAGGGGGATTGGGAACGCTTAAATGCCCCTAGGTGTGAATGAGTTTGTGTGAATGTGCCTGAACAGTGCCGTGTTAGAGTGGCAGAATGGCATCTAGTCCTAGGTGTAATCCCATTACTTGTCTAGTGTTCTTGCAATAGGCTCAGGATTCACCATGACCCTGAATAAATAAATGAATGACCCAGGTTTTTCTTTTGTTTGGGAAGTTTTGTAATGATTTTGTTCATTGCATTTCTTCTGCAGTGGTATCTTCAGCCTCCGTACTCCTGGTGATCAGCTTGGCTCCGCTCTTCTCTTTATTGGTTGCGTAGTCAACTGAATGGCTCCTTAAGGCTTCTTCAGCTATTTCTCTATTTCATCATGATTGTTTTTATTATATATACAGTGGAACCTTGGATTGCGAGTAACATGGTTTACGAGTGTTCCGCAAGACGAGCAAAGATTTCTACTAAATTTTGATTTTAAAAAACGAGCAAGTGTTGGTTTACGAGTAAAGTGCAGGTTAATCTGTTTTATTTTCACTTTATATATTGTATTAATTATTTTTCTTTATTTTTTTGGCCTGTAGAACGAATAATTTGAGTTTTCATTATTTCTTATGGGAAATTTTGATTTGATTTACGAGTATTTTGGAATATGAGCCCACTTCCGGAACGAATAATGATCGTAATCCAAGGTTCCACTGTATATTATATATAATATATATGGTATGCAAGTCTACTGTAGCATAGCTACTGTACATTATAATTACCGATGTCTTAAACATCAAAAGCTTACACTTGGATGTATTTTCTGACAATTTATCAAAACCAATTAGCATACTGTAAATCAGCATTGCTTTTGATGCACAAGGAGCGTTCAGATCAAACCGGGAATTTTGATTGTGCAGAATAACAGAACACAGTTGTGAGAGTAAAAAATACTGTACCTTTATTTGTCTATATAATCCCATCTGTACTAATGCACTTAACTCAGTGTTTCATTAGTGCTTGAATACCATTAAGGTAGAAATCTTTCCTAGTACACCAGAGCTATGATCAGATTGCCTGCTTCATATCTGAAACGCTGGCCTTCTAGGAACTCCTTTAATTCCCCAAACATGTAGATATGATTACACCTTCATTCACAACTTGAACGCCCCTTGTTTCAGTTGTTCATGATATATGTACATACAACAATCATTCATAACATTACCACCACATTAACATTGTTTAATGATTATATACCAGTAAACTGGTGACATGATCCCACACAATAAAAGGTATAATGGTTTGCACTGTAATGTTATGTCTGATCGGTGTATATACTGTACTGTATATGGTACAAACAGAATACAGTATGTCCTAAATGACATGAGATTGGCACACCCTTCAAATTTTTGTACTCATTTATCCATGGTTAAGCCATTTCTCTGTTTATTTTTTTTTGTACATTTTAGTGGGCCATCTGCTGGCGGTCTTGAAACAAGACATTAATGTAGAACTTACTGTAGCTTAAAACTTAATTGGCACTTCTGAGCTGTTTTGTAAAGTAAAAGCTCTTGGATTGTTATAGTGATTTTATGAGACTAGGGTCCCCAAACATAAGCTGCATTTTTTCTTGTTTGTATTGACAACAATGATTTTCATATTTTTGGGATTGTTCAAAATGTATCACTGCACACACACTTGTGGTAGTGGTCAGATACCTGAGGGCAACAGTCATATCAGTGTATATGCTTTGCCTGTTACATATTTATTGACTTCAGTGTTCTGTGAATATTTCTTTTTAATGATGTACTTGAAGGCACATGCTGTATTAGGGAATATGCACATTCTAACCAGAATCTTTATTAGTGTATTAGTGTATCATTTATAAGTAGAATAAGACAAACTTGATTTGCTTGTTTTTACCTTATGCTTCTCATGGTTATTTTTTTCCTCTTGCCATCTGAGAATCTAAATTCAGGATCATATTTTTAAAAGCAACATGTTTAACTATGTATTAATTAGCAGTATGCGACATATTTATTCATTTTGCTGCAGGAGAATGCATATTGCTGTCATTTATTTTTTATGCTTAATGATAATAATTTAATAATAACTTGTTTTTATTATTAGTAAAAAAAATAATCTAAATTTAGCACATTCTCTTCTTTAATGATTGTACTATCTGCTGCAATTAGATACGACAAATCTAGATTATTCTTCCAGTTTCTTATGATCTCATAAAGACCTGCACTTACTGATGCATTTGTGTAATTTTAACCAAGATATGTATTTTTATATGTTCAGTTACCATATCAGTGTATATGTATGTACTGACACACGGATTCTTGCTTTACTGTATTGTGATTTTTTTTCAATGAAATGATGAATGTGTAACTAATATTTAGTTGCCAGGCCAGTGAGTCTGCTAAAGTATTATTACATGTTGCCCACATAGGGTTCTTTGCTGTTCTTTTCAATAAACATGCACAGTAAATGTGTTGTCATGTCTGTTTTGTGACTTGTGGCTTCTCATCGCCATGCAGAGGGCACGGGTTTGATTCTGACCCAAATCCCAAACCTAGCTGCTGGATTGTGGTCCCAAGTCCAGATAAAAATGAGAGGGTTGTGTTAGAAAGGGCGGAAACCTTGTACCAAACTGAGTATGTAGATAAGATGGCCTACTGTGGCAACCCCTAAATGGGAACAGTGATAAAACCAACAATGGATACTTAGTTTTTGTAGTTCACCATTTCTTAAACACACCTATTTGTGCTACAAAGGATAGCCCTCAGCTGAAAATAATCATATATGTAAAAATTGCTCATTCAAAGAGACCTTTACATATAATGTATGTTAGTATGAAAGATGTGATGTGTATGAGCCATAGGTCATAGAAAAGTTTTATGATTGAACAGTTACGCAACTTGTACTTTAAGATCATACACTCATGCTAAAGTATATCTTGTATTTTGTGTTCTGTCATCAATTAGGTCATATCAAAAGAAGTGAAAGTTCAAGTATTAGAGCTCCTGGTAAAGTTCAAAAGAGAACAACAGTTCTCAATATTAGAATGAACAACTGCTGTACATTACAACTTGTACAAGAAAAGTATAAAGCACTGGGTTTGTTTTGTAAAATGCCAAAACAAACATGGGCATTTAGTATTCTTTTATTTTTTATGCACATTAACAAAATATTTGTGACCACATTGCCAGTTTTATAAAGGCTGAACTAATGATATACAGGTGCACCTCAACAAATTAGAATATCATCAGGTTTCGGTTTTCAATGAAAAAAATGGAACTCATATATAGATCCATTATACACAGACTGAAATATTTCAATTGTTTATTTCTTTTAATTTCGATGATTATGGCTTTTCAGTACAGCTAATGAAAACACAAAAAATTCACTATCTCAGAAAATAAGAATATAGTGAAGAAGTTCAATATGGGGGGCTCATGGTGTCACACTCTAATCAACTAATTAACTCAAAACACTTGCTAAGGCTTCCTGAGTCTTTAAATGGTCTCTCAGGAAGTAGGCAGGCTGTACACAAAGTACTGTATCCAAGCACATTAATGGAAGGTTTAATGGGAGGGAAAAAAGTGGTAGAAAAATATGCACACACAACAGGGATAACCGCAGCCTTGAGAAGATTGTGAAACAAAGCCTATTCACGACTTTGAGCGAGATTCACAAGGAGTGGACTGCAGCTTAAGTCAGTTCTTCAAGAGCCACCACGCATAGCTATATCCAGGACATGGGCTACAACTGTCGCATTCCTTGTGTCAAGCCACCCATCAGAAGTGTCTTACATGGGCTAAGGACATACTGTACAGGACTGGACTGATGCTCAGTCCTATTTTAAGGCACAGTATCCAAGCTGCATGAGGTGTACTGCTGAAGTTTGCAGTCAGTGGTGGTTTGGGGAGCCTGTCATTTGGTGTCAAGCTGACCAGCTTTATGGAGAGGTTGATTTCATTTTCCAGCAGGACTTGGCACCTGCCCACACTGCCAAAAATATTAATACCTGGTTTAAGGACCATGGTATCCTTGTGCCTGACTGGCCATCAAACTCGCCCAACCTAAAGCCAGTAGAGAATCTATGGGGTATTGTGAAGAGGAAAATGCAAGACACTAGACCCAACGACCAGAATAGCTAAAGTTTGTTATCAGAGCAACCTGGGCTTCTATAAAACCTCAGTAGTGCCACAGACTGATTGCCTCCATGCTGCAGTAATTCAAATGGATCCCCGACCAAGTATTTAGTGTTGTACATGTTCATCCTTTTCAGTAGTCCAACAGATCTGTGTTAAAAATCTGTTAAAGTATTAATGCTCTTTTTTTTTTTAATTGGTCTTAGGAAAATAAAAAACAATTCTAAGAAACTGAACGTTGGGTTTTCATTAGCTGTAGGAAATTTATTAAAATAAATAGACACTTGAAATATATCAGTCTGTGAATTAATATGAAATATAAGTTTCATTTTTTTTATTTAATTACTATACACATTTTTTAAATATTATTTTATTTTTCCCCCCCGTACCTACCAGTGTATGTACTATAATATTGGCGATGAACTGAACCGAACTGAACTGAACTGATGAGGGCTGAACTAAGACTTTTAATGTGTAAACAGAAGAGTCAGTGTAGTTTCTGGCTTCTCACACACACTGACTTCATGCAGTGTGTTGCCTTACAGGTGTGTGTGTGTGTGTGTATATATGTTTATTTTCTATTTAGCGGTAGCATAGTGTGTGTGTTCCATGTCTCGGTTTAAGAGAGGAGCTGTAGCTGACCCTCGGGCTGGGTTCAGGCAGGACACTCCGGAATGTCCGGTACCGGCAGGACTCCTGAAGAGCGCCAGGAAGAGCGGGCAGCTCAACTTGTCCGGCCGCGGGCTGAGTGAAGGTACACACAATGCAAACACACTACGGAAAGAAACGAAATGATAAAACAAACCGGCTACATTCACACACAACGTAGAAATAAATGTTTGCCATCTGACGAGGTGTACTGTAAGGCAGCTGTTTGGTGCGCTCTGATTGGTCGATAAAAGTCGTGCATACGTCATCAACCGTCGCGCGGAGGACCGTTGAGATGTATGGCGAGAGAGAGAGAGAGAGAGAGAGAGCGCGCGCGCGCAAGCTTCAGTAGCTGGTGAAATTATAACTGAAGTCAGTGTGTGAACTGACATAGAGAGTAATAATGCGGAGAGCTTTATATGATATATCGGGCATGTCTGAATTGAATGAGAATGGACACAGTAGAGTATGAAATGTTTAACTTCATTTAATGTATTTATCTCATCATCATCTGAATGTACAGTATTAAGGGCAGGCCCAATGATCATTGACACTCACTTTAAGTCCAAATCCATTCACCCATCCATCATTCTGTTTAGACTCCCATTCATTTATATATTCACCCCTCACTCCATCCGATCCGTCCATTTCACCCGCCACCCTTCCATCATAATAAATGTAATCCATCCATCTATTTATCCTTCATATCACCCATTCATCGCTCTATTCACTCATCCCCATTTACACATTTTTTTCTATTCACCCGTTATTCACCCATCCATCCATTTACATATATACAATCAATTCTTCTATTCATCCATTCATATACTATATGGTTTCAGTTGGCTGAAAATAGTTCCTCTTTACTTAAGTTCCTCAGAGTGTTTGGAGGATAAATGTGGACCCTCCAGAAGAAGCTCAGAAGAACCTGTCCTTCAGTGCAGCAGAGCGATGGTGGGAGCAGACAGATCTCACCAAACTCCTGCTCTCCTCCAACAAACTCCAGGCAATCTCTGAAGACATCAAACTCCTGCCTGCGCTTGCGGTTTTAGACGTGAGTTGAACACTAGACGCTGAGTGTTTTGTTTGTTTTCTTGAACAAGGCTTGTGTGTGAAGGTAATGGGTATTAAAGAGTTGTGAATCGACTCTTTTTTTAGATTCATGACAACCAACTCGCAGCACTGCCGGCATCTATTGGCGAGCTGGAGCAGTTACAGAAACTCATCCTGAGGTATGTTTACTGAGAATGTTTTGTGGAGCTGGACATTTTCATACTTTTTTAATGGTAGTTGTTCTGTTCAGTCATAATAAGTTGACAGAGCTGCCCACGGAGCTTTGGAGCCTGACAAACCTGCGATGTCTCCATCTGCAGCAGAACCTGCTCGAACAGCTGCCTGGAGAATTGGGCCAGTTGTGCCACTTGGAGGATTTTGTGAGTATGAAAACTTTATACAGAAATGAAACACTAGGAATTTTTAAAAAAATGGCTCAATAGTTGGGATAGAACCTTTAAAAAGCCATATGTAAAGGTGAACGTTTGTATGTTTTAAAGATAAATATTGGTCTATATTTAATATCATATAATTTGAGTTTAACCTACGAGGGGCATTCAAGTAAAACCAGTACTTGTGATGAAAGTTCTTGTAAATGAAGACATAAAACCAATTGACATTTACAGAATATTTTAAGCGCAGTACAGTAAGTTGATGAGACTCTTAGCCGCAGTAAAACATTTTAATGGTGCAAACGGTAATAATAGGCCATAAAACCGTGACTGGGGATCCTGGCTGAGGTGTCTCAGCGCCCCCTGCAGTCGTTCATGCGTATGTTCAGTGAGTGAAACACCTGATCCTTGAAAGTCCACAGATAACATGTTGCCAACTTGCAGAAGAGACGCGTGAGAACTGTACACATAATCATTTACGAACATCATTTACACATTACAGCAACTCGTGGTTGGCTATTAAAGGAGTTCCTGGCAGGTCAGCGTTTCAGACATGAAGCAGTCAGTCATGGCTCTAGCATAATGAGAACACTTGTGAAACTCTGGGATAAGTGCATTAGTGTAGCAGGGGATTATATAGAGAAATAGAGGTAGTTTTTACTCTCTTAACCGTGTTAAGAGATTTTTCTCCACAAGCAACGTTTTGGTTTGACTCGAACTTCCCTTGTATTCTCATCATAGCTTATGCAGTAATTATTGTTTTATTAGTAGTAACATTATTCAACTTTGCGGTCAAGTTGATTCCCAGATCATAATGTCTGAAATTATAAATCAGGTTATTTTAACTCCATTTTTGCAGCCAGTTGACAATTTCTACAAATGATTATTGTCTTATTACTCAGTTACTAATGTGTTGGTTTATTAGTTCAGCACATAGTAAAAATAGTGTTTTAAAGGAAAACAAGGTCATTGATTGGGTGTATTTACTGCTTATTTGTTTCCATCATATTAAATCATCCTCTCTTCTTTAATTGTAACTGGTTTTCTAAATTTCCTCCTAAATTAAAGGATGTCTCCAACAACAAATTAATGGCTCTACCAGACAGCCTGGCAGACCTCAGCAGTCTCATCAAACTGAATCTGTCCTTCAACAATCTCAAGTGCCTGCCCCCTTCAATCAGCGGAATGAAAAGTAAGCCTCAGATAGTTCCTGGTTTAGCTGATGTCTTTTTGGGAGAGCATTTGTTAAGCTCTTTCCTTCTGCAGACTTGAGAATGCTGGACTGCTCTCGGAATCAGTTGGAGAGCGTGCCGCCTGTCCTGGCACAGATGGCGTCTCTCGAGCAGCTGTACTTGAGGCACAACAAACTGCGCTTTCTTCCGGAGCTGCCCTCCTGCAAAACACTCAAGGTATTTCAGCTGCATCTAATAAAACCGGTTTCTATATAGTGCTTTAGAGAGGCTAGTAACCATACACAACACTAAGGCTTGTTTGGATCATTTTTAATAAACTGAAGGTAAATAGTCAATGCAGCTGTCCTGATATTTCTAAACGAGACCATATGAATTAAATTAATATGAAACATTGGTTGCCAGTGCCTTTATTTAGCATTAATATAGCTGCGTGGGCTCTCTCGCTCTCTTTTTTTTTTGTTTTGTTTCTAAATTATTACTGGTTGCTGTTTTTTTTTTTTCTGTAGGAGCTTCACTGCGGGAATAATCAGATTGAGGCATTGGAGGCAGATCATCTAAAACACTTGAGTGCTCTGAGTGTTTTGGAGCTGAGAGATAACAAGGTGAAGAGTCTTCCTGAGGAAATAACTGTACTGCAAGGCCTGGAGCGCCTGGATCTTACTAACAATGACATTAGCAGGTGCTTCATTTTCTCTACAATCATTTAACAGATCAGCTCAACATGTAACATACCTCATAGGTTCACTAACGTAAAGGAATAGCGCAAAGTCCGAAATGAATGAAGTAGCTGAAGTAAATGATTAATAGTATATGCTGAGCTCAGAAAAAATAGACTGGATGTTGATCTAGAGTTCATATAGGATGTGCCTTAAATTGCATTTTTTTTAAATAGTGTCTTAAAACACAATGCAGGATATCCTGTGCATTCTTTGAGTTCCACAACGTACCATGATATACACTGACCAGCTGTATTAAACCCAAAACAGAAAGCCCAATATTGTGTCTGTTCCACCTTGTGGCGTTAAAACAGCTCTGACCCCTTGAGGCATGAATCCACTTGGCTTTTCTCTGGGATCGAACCAGACCCGCTGACCTTAGGGTGCCCATGATTCTGTCACCAGTTTGCTCGTTTATAATTCATAATGTTATTGTTATGGCTGATCAGTGTATAGTGTGCAAATATTGTACCAAGTCAGTGCACCTATAATGCATTGTGTGGGTTTCTTGGATTTGCATTCATTTTTACTGAGGCGGACAGTCAATGAATATGGAAATCTGAAAATATGGAAAGGCTGGTCCTGACTCCTGAGAATCTCGCTAATGCAAGGATTATTACAGTCACATTATTTAGTTTTATAGTCAATATGCTCAAAAAAAACTTTGTGTGATGAGAGTGATCAAAGTGATGGGCTACAAAATCACTGCAGTGTGCAAAAGGTTCAGTGTAAGAATCATTTAGCAGTCCACTTTTGATCCAACATTATAAAAAAATGTCCACTACAGCTTTGAGAATAAAAAAATCTACAATATCCAGGAGGTGACATTCCCTTTTCTAGTCCATGAAATGAATTTCTTTCTTTTTTTTCTCTCTTTTTTTCATGTGTGTGGATCAGTGTGCCCTGTGGTCTTGGAACTTTGCCTAACCTGAAGTCTCTGGCACTGGATGGCAATCCTCTGAGGACGATCCGCAGGGATGTTCTGAGTGTAAGACTTCATCTTGCAGCTCTAGCCCCAGGAGGATTCTCCTAGACTTTAAAAACCGTCTTCAATTTAAATTCCACTGGTGTTTGAACAGAAACAGCTAATATGATGTTTTATTGTCTTTCAGAAAGGCACCAGTGAACTCCTGAAATATCTGAGAAGTCGAATAGAAGGTACAAAATACAATCTACTTGTAGAATTAGATGAAGTTTTGTTCGGTGTTTTTAGTTTTGTCACGTTGTGTGATGTACAGAGAAGCCTGATGGGAAAGCCAAAGAGGAGCCGAGCACAGCGATGACTCTCCCTAGCCAGGCCAAGATTAATGTGCATGCCATCAAAACGCTGAAGACATTAGACTACAGGTGCATCGTCTTATTCTATTTAGCAGAAATATTAATGGAGTATCAGTATCAAGCTCTGCAGTTATGACTTAAGTGGAAATGCAGGTTCCTAGCATTGTTTTCGAAACCGATTGGTCAGAAGGTGTTGATTAATGCATTAATTGCAGTGGTGGCTTAAACAGTTGCGGCTCTGAATTACTGATTGGAAGGTCCACGGTTCAAACCCCAGCACCACCAAGGGACTAATTGGCGGCACGGTGGCTTAGTGGTTAGCACTGTCGCCCCTCCAGGTCCTGGGTCAGATTCCTGCAGCGGGTCTGTTTGCATGTTCTCCCTGTGTTTTCCGGTTTCCTCCCACAGTCCAAAGACATGCAGATTACACTAACTGGCGTTCCTAAATTGTCCGTAGTGTGTGAATGTTGACTGGAGGTCCTACCATGGTCGTACTAGATGGATGGGATGGAAGGGATCTAGTGTTATACAACTTTCAGTTGTTTTCCCAATTGTCCCAATTCTTATTAAAATCTCTCTCAATATGTAATGGCAATAAAACCCATCTCTGTCTTTGCAAGTTCATAAAAATATTTAAATATAAAAATATTTATCCCTCATTTTGGTAAAAACATTCATGTTTACGTAGAACAGCTGTTTTTTTTGGTTGTCTAATGCATTTTCCCAGATGTTCACATATGTTCCTCGTCCTAATACCTGTCAGTTCTAACTATTTTTTTTCCTCTCATTATTCTTAGTGAAAAACAAGAAGCCTCTATACCTGATGAAGTCTTTGACGCAGTCAGTAACAGCCATGTTGCCAACGTGAACTTCAGCAAAAACCAGCTGACTGCTGTTCCTCCCAGGTAATAAGAGATGATGATTATTAGTTCACAAAATGGTGAACTATGTGGAGATGACAATAATAATAAACATTTCTTCATTCTGTAGGATTGTGGATCTGCGAGACACTCTGGCGGATATCAATCTCGGATTTAATAAGCTTTCCACGCTTCCTCTTGAATTTTCCAAGCTCCAGCAGCTTGTACACATAGACCTCAGGTAGGTACTGTGATCACGCTGCTCTGAAAGCATTTGAATCAGCACATAATTCTGTCACAGCTGGAATTAATGAGAACAAGCTGCATTAATGTCACCAATGTAATTGGAATTCTCCCTAGAAATAATCTGTTGACATCACTGCCAGATGAGCTGCAAGCTCTTACTAAGCTGCGGGACATCATCCTGTCATTTAATAGGTAAGTATTAAAAGTGATTAAATGTTTCATATTTGGCAAATTCCTTAAATTCTCGCTATAAACCCATCTGCTGGACAGTTTTGTAGCATGTAACAGTTAATTCTGGTTCAGATCCTATTCATAAGCTTTATCGTTCTCAGATTTAAGTGTTTCCCTGATGTGCTGTACCGCATCTCAACTCTGGAGACAATTCTAATAAGCAACAATCAAGTTGGAGCCATCGATCCTGTGAGGCTTAAGCAGCTGGACAGGTTATCCACTCTGGATCTGCAGAACAATGACATCATGCAGGTGCCACCAGAACTGGGTAACTGCACCAGCCTGAGGTACGGCACCCGTCAGTACAGCTTCCCACAATGCACAGTGTGAACTTTTTTAAAGCGTCAAGTTCAACACGTTAAAGGTGCACAGGTTGATTCTCTTTGATTTTCAGGTCACTGCAGTTGAAAGGATAGACCAATATTTTAGTTCATTGTTTGCATATTGCATATGTGCACTGTGACAACTTGCTACCTTTGAGAAATGCAAGAACGCTGTAGAACTACATCACATAATGTACTGTAGGTAAGCTACATCTCCCACTGTCCACTTTGCAGATAAATAGATTATTCACCAATCAACTATAACCCTAAAACCCATCTACGTTTAGGGTTCCCTTGGTGCGACCGGGTTGGCTCTGGCCCTTTGATGCATGACTCTGTTAGGACCTCTGGGGATGAGCTCTGGTGTCTGGCAACCAGTTGCTCTTTTGAAGGATCAGGACAGACGGGCAGCCCATCATGAATCAATGAGCCCTAGGCACCCATGACCTTTTCATTTTTTTACCGGTAGTTTTTTGTTGTTGTTGCCAAACTGAATGAGCACCCATGGCATGCACAGGACAAACAAGACGGGTCCATGGAGGCTCCATCTTGCAACTTATAGGACTTAAGGGATCTGGTGCTAATACTGTATGGCGGTGCATACCTTCAGAGGTCTTTTGAAGTCCACGTCTCGACAGTCAGAGGGTCAGAGCAGTTTTTGTGGCACAAGTGAGACAATATTATGCAGATTGTTTTATTGTTCAGCAGTTTGGTCTATACCTGTATTTAAATGTTGAAGCTCAATACTGCAGTTTATGTATTTCCATTAGGGTTAATGGGTATAAAATTTTTACCAATCTCATTCTTTCCTTTGTTTTGTTTGGTTTATTCAAATGTTTCTAAGCAAACTATGCACAGTTTCTTCTGTATGGTTATTATATCTATATCTTATAGTCAGTATACTATACCTAAAATAACCAAGTATATACTTACTTATTTATTGGACCTGCTGTTTACCTAAATGCTTGATTATTTATATAGTACTCTATGTATGTATCTATTTACAGAATTAATATTTTGAAGAGGGAAAGGTTGGAAAGTTTTGGTGCTTAGGTGTTCTTACATTTAATTATAGTGACACCTAGAGGTTGCAACAGAAACTTCCTTTTTCAGTTCATTTTAAAAGTTGGCAAATGTTCAGATTTCATTATGGCTAATGGGTATTTTGTGAAGTGAATGAAGCATTAGATCTAAATTCGAAACATTTTCTGCCCGGTTTGGGACTGTGAATAGCTTTGGGACAATCTTAATAGCTTAGTTTTAATTCCAGATGATCTAATACAAACACTCAATTTTCTGAATAACAAAAATAAAGATCTGCCCTGTACTATATTTGTATGTTGTATGACGCTTAGTGAAATTTTGAATTAGTTTTACTTCTGTTCTTTTCAGGGCTCTGATGCTTGATGGGAACCCTTTCCGTAACCCTAGAGCTGCGATCGTAGCAAAAGGAACAGATGCTATCCTTGAGTATCTACGAAGTCGCATTCCTACATGAATCTATCGTCTTACAAGGCTGAGTGACTACCACTGCCACATAACTAAAGCACTATTAGACTAATTCCGCAGGCAAGACACAACACTTTTCTGCCATGAACCTGGGATTCTTGATTTGTCATTACAATTTTGCATCCTAGAGTAAAAGTCTCGTGACCTTAATGTAAAAACATTTTTTTAAAATCCCAGGTTTATGTTTACAACTTGTTACAATTTATTTACCATCCTCACTTTGTACTTTCTGACTGACTTTACAATAAACAGCACTGCAACTGCATTTATTTTATTCATAGGCTGCATGTTTAAGATTAGCATGAAGAGATGATTTAAAGAGTCCTTGTGTTTATTATATTACATTTCAACTTGCTTGCTCCATTAAAGACCTTCTAGAGTTGTTGTTGTGTGCCGAATATATGCATTATATACTGTATAACTGTCTAACTGGAAAGGCCAAAATTCATCGTGCTATTTATTGTTGTATCCAGAAAACCAAAAACTTTAATTTGCACATTGGAACATTTTCAAAGTCTCAAAAGGAAACGGAGAACAACAGATAGTAACAATAGTGACTTTTTATTTGTACAATAAAGACTTTCATACATTATTCAAAACACGGCTTAGATACTGAAAAAATTCTGTACTCCCAAAGCCGAAAATGGCTCCGTTATTTGCTGCACAGCTTTGAATTTTTTTTTTTTTCCTGTTTTGGTTTTTATTATTAAAATTTATTTGAAATATGTACATATAGCATCTGCAAAATGCATTCTAGACACAGAATATATATTCAATTACATTGTTTTAATTCAGAAAAAAATAGGAAGGAGTAAACTTGCGTGTGCAAATAAACTGCATGATAAATTGTCACTAAGATCTGTTTAACTAAATGGAATAATTGTATTATTCTATATATATATATATATATATATATATATATATATATATATATTACTTTTTGCACAAAAAAATTAAACAGCATTCAAGTCCAGTAAGTCTTCATACTGCGGAAAGCTTTGAGTACATTCACAATTTATAGGAATAAATTAATTTAAATGATTTCATTCACAGTTATGTACATCAATACTGCAATTAGACTGAATAGTACCATATATTAGCGTTTATATTCAATAGGATTTAAAACACATACAAAAATGACCATTTGTATACCCATATACATGTTTGACACAAATTCACAATTACTGTAGAAATAGTTTTGATTTATTTAAGTGTTCTCTCATCATCTAAATACTCTTTATCCATACTGCTTTTTGTATCTTTATTTAAAAAATCTCACAATTTGAGCAAAGCTAAGTATGTCAATATATTATAAATAATTACTCCAAACATTTGGTAAAAATAATTAGTTACATTATCAAATGCTTTGTCCCAATAGCATTTTAATCAGTTTTTCATCCAGACTTCAGGTTCTATAATTACATTTCAAATAAAATCGAAATGTAAAAATAAATAAATAAAATAAATACAATATGATTGGGGTCATTCTAATGCTACATTTATGTACAATATTGGACATGGGCAGGGCAGATCTATCTGATGAGCCTTCATTGTTTTTAGTGAAATAAAGCAAATAAATGTTTAATTAAAAAACACAAAGCCCCCTCACTGCTTTTTCTAATAAGACAGCTTTAAAAAAGTGAAAGCATGCTATAAACATTAAAGCTTCTTATGGATATCTATTACATAATGATGTGAATTAATTTCATCATATCAGTAAATGATTAACAGGCCTTAAAGCGGAACATCAACTAAGCCTGGAGTGTAAAACCCCTTTGTACAACTTAAATGTACACGCTAAAAACTGAGATTTTTGTATCTGGCGAATATGGATTACATACACGTTCCAAATAATAGGAATCATAATTAAACTATGAAAATGCTCAGGTTGACAACATGGCTAAAATGATATAACTGGGCTCCACCCTGCATGAACCTAAAGCAAAGGACTCTCTCTACTTTACTATTATTATTATTATTATTATTGAAATAATTAAGAAGCTGTTTGCTGACCAGCAGAGGGCGCAGTAAGAAAAGCCAAATAGCAACAATATTGCTTTTGGATTTTTCATTTGATTTGTGCAAAACTCTGAATATGAGCCACACACAATCCGTAATCCGCACCTAACGCGGCGGTAGATGCCTGCTTATGTAATTAAAATGAAGTCAAGGGTCTGCAGGATAAACTATCTTCTGTAATGTTATATATATTTACACAAGGCATTTACAGAGTTGAGGCAGTGTTTTGATGAATAAAATGTCTTTAAAAGCAAATGTGCTTTTCATGCGCAGAGATTGAAATGAAATGAAAAGCTGCTTGGAAAAATAGGTACAAAATAACAGGCGATATAAATAAATAAGCAACGAAAAAGAAACAAAAACACACCCACCTACAGCCACAGGCTGAGAGATAAAAAGTAATTTCACATTAGTGTAAGATTCTAACACGCACGCACGCACACACACACACACGCACATATATATATATATATATATATATATATATATATATATATATATATATGTACATGTGTAAGCCATATGTCACATTATTCGATATGTTCTCTATTGTACATTTGGCACTAGAATTTGCCATTGGTCCAGCAATTGGCAAAATTGTTCCTAGATAAAAACTTGATGTACAAGGTCCTGTGTTCCTTTTGAGCAAGAAGTCAGTGTTATAAAATTATTTACATTGTGCTCTCCCTTAAAATGACCAAGTCCACAGCTTTCGGGAAACTCTTCAGAAGAGACACTGCCGTTTGGTGTTCGATGTGTAAAAAACTATGTCCGTTGGCCTGCAATGCAAGAATGAAGCAGAGGATGAATAGAGGGCAGTGAGGGAAGTGAGCTGGGGTGGGAAGAGGCGGAGCGGCACAGGAATGCTGGGAACAGGCCTAGCTCAGAGAGAATAAAGAGACACACACTGTCAGGAAAAGAGAGGAGAAGAAAAAAAAAAAAGCAACCAGAGAGATGCAGACAAGTAGAAGAAGAAGGTCATGCTGTAAAGGAGAGAATGTGGAAAGAAGCTGGTCTTTGGAGAGATCTGTTCCTCAGCTAACTGTGGATCTGTGGAAAAAGAGAGCGCAGAGGGACCTGCGTCCTGCAGGCTAACGATGAGGCCATGAGATGCTCCTAATGCATTTAGGACGCACAATTGTATACTGCATACTGTAGTGACATGGATAATCAAAGACAGACCAATAACCTCTGGAGCCTTTCACTCCTAGACAGTTATTTTTGGTAGACAAAAACAGGCTTGCCGATGTTGCCTTTTTACGACTGACATATGACAGAGGTTGAATGGAACATTGAAAACTGATGGCGTAATAGTCACTGACTACATCTGTGTATGTTGGGAGTCAATATTTTAGGCTTTTATTCTCTGATAACTCCGGTAGCAGAGTTATTCTCTAGTACCGTCTTTATCTCTACCTTTATCTAACTTTTATTTACAAACCTTTAATAGTGTGGCCGCAGTGGGACAAATAGGCCATTCAGTAAAATTAACAAATATGGAAATTCAGCGTGTATTATTGTGGATTTTGGACTGAAACAAAAGACCAGATTCAATCTGTGTTTAGAAGAGTTAGAAAGATTTAAAGGAAAAGTTAGGAAGAGGAGTCATATGACTAAAAGACATTTCAAGTTCTGCAATTCACTGTTTCAAATGCTCATGCCATCAAACACTATAAAATAAAAAAAAGAGCTGTCCAATATAACCAAATTCTCAGTAAGAGACACGCTGCAGCTTCGAATGACAGAGCAATCAAATGCCATCCTTTAAGAACCGACAGGCCAGTAACATCAACATTTGACACACACCATAACAGAAGACCATGCTCACTTCGCACACCGCACACCACACACACACGCAGACACACACCGGACACAAAATGGCACATGCGAAGCCTTCCGCTTTGGTGCTGTCACACTCTCACTGGACAATGTGTGGTGATGAAGGAGAGTGTTACCTTCAGAATTTTGTCCCCTGGTTGAAGAAGATTGGAGGCGGGTCCGTCAGGCTGTACCCTAGTAACAAAGATACCCTATAAGTCAAAATGATATGAGGTTAGGAATCACACTGTGGGGATGGTTTAGAATCTTTGCCTTTTAATCTGGATTGATTTGTTCTGTGGCAGAATTCACAGCTGATATGATATGATCTTATATTCTTATTAATAGTATCTTAGTATTAATATTCTTGTAAAAGCTGGAAAACATGTACATATTTGTGTATTGCTGAATAGCTGTTGTGTGTACATGTCAAGGCAAAGATTATAAAGCATTCGGTTATGTACCAGATGTGTGACCTAACAGTATGCATCCTGCTAGACAACATGCTGCGAGTCGACCAACGTTTACGTCACGTCATTGATTCGGGTGACGCAAGGATCCGGCTTCACAGATTCCCGGAGCTCTCGGTACAGCAAAGACGATTAACTTAGAACTGAAGTTTTACAGGTTGTGAAAGTAAATCATCAAGTCCATTAACCATCACATCAACATCACAATATCTCCACGAAACTCACAGATTAACTAGATACAAAGTCACAAAGGTGTTGCAAATTACGTGGCAAATTGGTGGTTATTCAGTTTGATATAATTAACATGAAACATTACTCGCAGGATACTAAGCAGTGAAGAGGTTAACACGTAACACAGGCTTCTGATGTGCAACGTGTGCATTGCAGTAGCGCATGTTTCCATGGAAACCCTACAGCAAGCTCTTGTCTCCGTTACTAAAGGATAGTCTTTATGTTTATTCTGTTAGCGCCGGATTTAATGTACAAACAGTGTATGGAGAAACGATTTCCATTCATTAAATTGTGCTCTCTCTCTCTCTCTCTCAGTCTAGCTGAGGGAAAGAAGGTCTTACCATGTCTGAGGGTTTGAAGGGGTTCCCCTGCCCACTGATTCCCCCTGAGATGCTGAAACCGAGGCCAGGGTTTTTCTCAATCCGAACACAGAACTACAAACAAGAAGAGCAAGCCAGCATTATCATTTCTGTCTGTCATAAATGTAACTGAATAGAAATCAACTGTATACAAAGAAATTTACAGTCAATCCAAAAAGCAGCCAAACAAATATAGTGTCGAAGTCTCTTTGTGCTTTTTTGTCCAGTAGGAACCCTAATAAACCCTATTAAACCCTACAATAAAGTGGATGACGTCCACTGTCGAGATAACATTGTTTTTGAATGTTCGATAAAATGATGGTGAGATAACTGATGTCTGGGCTTTTACTGCAAAAGGTGGATTCCATTATTCACCACTTCTGCAGCTTAACACCCGAGGTCACATCATTCATCCCCTCAAATACAACAACCTTGATCTAGTCCGTTATAATGAGATGACTGGCTTCGCACCTGTTCTGGAAAGCCGTCCATGCTTTTCTGGCCTTTAGTCTGGATGAAGCAGCGGGCACTCTGTGGTCGGGGGCTGGTGCTCGTCACGGCCATGGCCAGAGGTGACTGGTACTGCTGGATGGACACCTTGTTTATGGCTCCCTCGTACTGCTGGGGTCCTCTGTGTGGTGCAGTGGCCACACTTCCCATCATGCCCTGCTGTTGGTGAGAATGATGGACCACAGCCTGTGAAAGATTTTTTTTGTAGTAAGCTGTATATACTGTATATGCATTACATCAGATTCATTGCGACTTCAAACTTAAAAAAAATCAAACATCTATTATCTAGTATCTATTTTTCCTAAGATCAGCCTAAAAAAAGGATTTACAATACTGAAATTCTGAAAAATCATGTTTATTTGAGCCTTCAATCCTCGGAAGGGGCTCTTTTAGCACTAGTTGCTGCATCAGTGCGGCATGGCATTGAATCAATCAGCATGAGGCACTGCTGAGAAGTTATTAAAAACCAGGTTGCTTTAATATCAGCGTTCTGTATTGTTGAGTCGGGTTTTTCTCTATGAAGTTCAGATCAAGCCAGTTGGATAGCCAATCAAGCACAGGAATATCATGTTCATCAAATTTCGGCACTGTGGGCTGCTTTTAAGTCCTCCTGGAAAATATACTTTGGCATCTCCATACAACTTGTCAGCAAAAGGAAGTAAGAAGTTTTCTAAAAACACCTGGTAGGCGGTTGAATGACTTTGGATTTGATAAAACATAGTGGACCAACACCAACAGATGACATGGCACCCCAAATCATGTCCATTTCTGGAAGCATCTTTGCTTCTATACATCTCTAATCTTTGGGACCTTGATTTGCAACTAAAATGCACAATTTACTTTCATGTTTGCACTCAGGACCATTGAGTCATGCACCAGTTCTTTTTCTTCTTAACCCAGGTAAGGTGTTTCTGGATGTTCATCTCTTGTTCAGGAGTGGCTTGATACTAGGAATGCAACACCTATAGCCTATCCCTTGAAGACATCTGTGCGTGGTGGCTCTTGATGCACTGACTACACTTCTTATGATGCTCTTCCAAGTTTTTGAAGGGTTTGGTTGCTTTGCCTTCTTAAGTCTGTAGTCATCCCTGTTGCTTGTGTACCTTTTCCTACCACACTTTCCCCTTCCAGTCAACTTTCCATGAACATGATACACCTTATTTACATTAATTATGATATATATATAATTTCACCATACATATAGGTTAAAATGCTTTTTTTCCTTTATCATTCTGTGCACAGACACTGCCCATCCAACCTGGTTGATTCTGCCAAAAAGAATGGAAGAAAAAGAAAGGCATGCCAAGCTTGTTGCATCATTTACGAGCAGAATTGGGTCTGTCATTGCCCTCAAAGGTGCTTTAACAATACTAAGTACTATATGATGGGTCTAAATATGTAAATGATATATATATGTATATATATATATATATATATATATATATATATATATATATATATATGTAAATGGCATATTTCAGTCTTCATGATGATGACACAACCTCCTGGCTAAAGGCTCCAGTCATTGCAAATGACTGAAGGAGAAGCATCCAAAGATGTATGCTATTACTGAAAAATGAACAAAATTTTAAATTGAGGATTTCCAAATTTCCAAAATCTGAAAGGGTCTAAAAACTTTCTGTCAGCACTGAATATACCATATCAAATAGTGTGACATTATATAGCACCCATCATTTTTTACTTGTGATTGATGAACCTCAGGTTTATATTGATTTAGGAGAAAACAAATACTGAGCTACCATAAACCTTAGGGAAGCTTGAAACTAGCTCATCTTATTGCACCGTCTTCTATTTTTGTCACTCTGCAGCACTGTTTACTCAATGCGATCTAAAAAAACTTCAGGCACTAAAGATACAAGCGTGGTGTGAACACACTGTATGGTCCGGCATATACACATGGCACAAAACAATGTGCATTGTACGTCATTAGATTTTAGTACTGTAGCTCTGAAAAACTCGGTAGCTTTGAGTGACAGCCTATGAACATATACTAACTAGTTGCTAAGGAGACTGACGAAGAATGTAGCACAGAGAGAATGAATGACTCAAGAGAAGCAATTAACCCTGACATTTCAAAACATTAACACAGCAATCATGACTAGATTGAGATGCAATTCTGAGACTGAACAGCTTTACTAGAGCAGCAAGCACAAAATAATCAGAGATTATTAGTTAGAAGATGTATTGTGAGGGAAAATATAACGACAATAAAACACGTTGAGTGTCGTCGGGATTCATAATGAGAAGCAGCAGGAGTGCTTTATTTTTAGTAAGGGACATATTTTATTTGCCTGTTTTCTTCATATTGCTGGGTTCACCCATGCATCAACTGATTTAAGGTCGATTCTTTACTCTTTCGCCATCCAAGCCAAGGATGAATGAATGTACAGTTGAATAACCCTTTATCCAACATTCCAAGCAAAAAATACAACTGCCTTTAAAAATATCTTAATCCACATATTTTCTCTCATGATCAAAGAGCAACCTCAGGTTCTGAAGAATAAGCCAAACACACATGTGCCGAAACATGCAGTTCCTCAAATGACCACTAGGTGTCAGCTCCAAAAATGAATCAATCTTCACAAGTTACACACGTGGACAAAATTGTTGGTACCCTTCGGTCAATGAAAGAAAAACTCACAATGGTCACAGAAATAACTTTAATCTGACAAAAGTAATAATAAATAAGAATTCTATGAATGTTAACCAATGAAAGCCAGACACTGCTTTTCAACCATGCTTCAACGGAATTATAAAAAAAAAATGAACTCGTGGAACAGGCCTGGACAAAAATGATGGTACCCCTAACATAATAGTTTGTTGCACAACCTTTTGAGGCAATCACTGCAATCAAACGATTCCTGTAACTGTCAATGAGACTTCTGCACATCTCTGCAGGTATTTTGGCCCACTCCTCATGAGCAAGCGGCTCCAGTTGTTTCCGGCTTGAAGGGTGCCTTTTCCAGACAGCATGTTTCAGCTCCTTCCAAAGATGCTCAATAGGATTGAGGTCAGGGCTCATAGAAGGCCACTTTAGAATAGTCCAATGTTTTCCTCTTAGCCATTCTTGGGTGTTTTTAGCTGTGTGTTTTGGGTCATTGTCCTGTTGCAAGACCCATGACCTGCGACTGAAAGCCAGCTTTCTGACACTGGCCAGCACATTTCTCTCTAGAATCCCTTGATAGTCTTGAGATTTCATTGTACCCTGCACAGATTCAAGACACCCTGTGCCAGATGCAACAAAGCAGCCCCAGAACATAACAGAGCCTCCTCCATGTTTCACAGTAGGGACAGTGTTCTTTTCTTGATATGCTTCATTTTTCCATCTGTGAACATAGAGCTGATGTGCCTTGGCAAAAAGTTCCATTTTTGTCTCATCTGTCCATAGGACATTCTCCCAGAAGCTTTGTGGCTTGTCAACATGTAGTTTGGCATATTCCAGTCTGGCTTTTTTATGATTTGTTTTCAACAATGGTGTCCTCCTTGGTCGTCTCCCATGTAGTCCACTTTGGCTCAAACAACGACGGATGGTGCGATCTGACACTGATGTTCCTTGAGCATGAAGTTCACCTTGGATCTCTTTAGAAGTCTTTCTGGGCTCTTTTGTTACCATTCGGATTATCCGTCTCTTTGATTTGTCATCAATTTTCCTCCTGCGGCCACGTCCAGGGAGGTTGGCTACAGTCCCATGGATCTTAAAATTCTGAATAATATGTGCAACTGTAGTCACAGGAACATCTAGCTGCTTGGAGATGGTCTTATAGCCTTTACCTTTAACATGCTTGTCTATAATTTTCTTTCGAATCTCTTGAGACAACTCTTTCCTTCACTTCCTCTGGTCCATGTTGAGTGTGGTACATACCATGTCACCAAACAACACAGTGACTACCTGGAGCCCTATATATATAGGCCCACTGACTGATTACAAGATTGTAGACACCTGTGATGCTAATTAGTGGACACACCTTGAATTAACATGTCCCTTTGGTCACATTATTTTCAGTATTTTCCATGAGTTTATTTTTTAAAATAATTCTGTTGAAGCATAGTTGAAAAGCAATGTCTGACTTTCATTGGTTAACATTCATAGAATTTTTAAAAATAATTACTTTTGTCAGATTAAAGTTATTTATGTGACCATTGTTTTTCTTTCATTGACCGAAGGGTACCAACAATTTTGTCCACGTGTGTAAATTGTCCAACTTCATAACAGAAAAAAAAGGTTTTGTTCTACATAGTTAATTTCCATTCATGATAACTGTACAGGGTGTGAATTTCAATTAAAATCACACTGAGCCATCAAATTATGCATAATTAGGTTTATAGTCAATTTGGGTGATAGCTACTGTACATTGCAGTTTGTCAAAACGTTAGCTGTCTGCTATGCATCACCTTAGCTAACTACAAACATTGTGGTTTAAATAACCACAAGAAATGTACACTACCAGACAAAAGATTGGTCAAAAGTCAAAAGTTTGAACTAATTCCATGGTCTTTCATGATATTTCTTTCTTTCTACATTGTAAAACAATACTGAAGGTGTCCAAAATATACAATAATCTGATTTGAACAGTTGATATTGAGATGTTTCTTCTACTTCTGCTCTGTAAATCCTTCATAACGGCTCAAATCTGAGGTGCTGTTAATTGGTGATTAATATTGATCTGATAATGTGATTAACGGTAGAGCTTCAAAACTCGTCAGAAAACCTATGGATGACATCATGGAGGGTTTGTCCAGTTCTTGCTCATGATCTTCTACTATAGCAGAATACTCCCAGTCTGTCTACAATTTGATTATATTCCAGCTTGCATCATGTCACTGCGAGGTAATTAAAGTTTTTTAGCTGGCATAGAGTAAAAATGTGGGCTGCTCCAGGAGTCCCTAACGACTAGAGTGAGTATATCTGCTAGGGCACTACTGTAATATATGATGCCAGAAACATACCACATTTGAGTTTAAAAAAATAATAAAAAAAACTGACCTGTTGACATTTCATATTATTAAGTGAAAAAGCAACGTAGCAAGTACCTTTTTGATGATGGTGTTGTCAGGAGGTACATCTCTTCGTCCTAGTGAGTAGGGGGCCCATGTGGTGGGAGAGACCACCTCTTGACCATTATCTAAAATATTGCTCTGTTGCGATGGAGTCTGTGAAGAGATTATTCAGTAAATCTATGTACTTACGGTACAAGACTAGACCCTTATGGCAAATAAAGTTCTTGTGGTTTTTCTCTGTATCTGTTTTATATGATTTACATGTGCATGTCTTCATTTTTTATTTGATTCGCATTTAACTACTGTACTGATTCATATGGCCCTCAGATGTAGCAGGCTATACCATAGATTAAATATGGCTGTGCATGTGTGAGCATTTAAATGAAAATTGATTAAATTATAAGATGATGTATCTGAAGAGAGTGTTTACAGTTTGTTGTGTAATACCGCTCGCGAATCATATTCACAGTTCATCTGCACTGCATAACTGTATGTGTGAAAGTAGTGGAGTTGTGTAAAGCATGATCGCGCTAACTCCACACTGCTGCTACAGTTAAACACTGCTAGTAGCCATTTATGTGATTCAGTGAAATAAGGCCTGTATAAGGGACTACGTGCTGCTTTTAGTGCTAAAACACTTTGTGAATTAGTCTTATATTACTAGCATGTATAAAACATAGGAGCCATAGGAGCCTAACTGAACTTTCCTCAGGTTATCATATGCCAGTGTTTCTGTAGGCCCTCAGAGAGACAGAGGCAACAGAAGGTCCACAAAGCAAACACAGACACTGCACACATGCAACACAGACACCTGAAAATACAGTATTCACACAACACTGAGACAGTACCTAGACTGAAAACGCTCACACATGAAGTGTTAGATTCGTGTTAAACAGTGAAATATGAGGAATGATTCCAATTGGAATTATTTCCAATTATACCACAGCACTGTCGAATATGATTGGCCAGAAAGTGCAGATGAATTTGGTGATATCACACTCGAGGTTGCACTGTTGTACTGAATATCAACAAAACCTTGAGTGTGATATTGCTTTCATACAACAGTTCCATAAACATCATTACGTTATCAATAGGTTATGATTTGTTTGTTTATTTGACCAGTTATTTTTCTCTGCTAACACCTATCCTTCCTAACTAACTAACCGCGACTGGCAGCGTTCCTGACTGTGTAATTAACAGGTGGGGAAAGTAGGTTTCAATTGTTACTGTCGTTTCTCTTTACATTTCCATGTATTCCTCTGTAGAATTCTGCTCCGTTCAGCATGCCAGCTGGGCACTGCCACCGGACCCGCACGTGCACACTTTATCTTCTTTCCTCACCTTTTTTCCTCATAAAATGACCCTTTTTTCCCCCTAAGACCTCACCTCGTGTCCGAGTGTCTGTGGTACCACCCGTGAAGAAAAATTACACCCATTACAGGGGTTGAAACCGAAATAAAGTAAGTCCCCGACTTATGAACAAGTTCCGCTCTGGGAGCACGTTCGTAAGTCAGATCCGTTAGTAAGTTTGGCAAAGTGAGTCTTACACCCCTATCTCGCCTACACAGAGAGAACGCGGCTTCGTGTGGTGGCCGTGAGTGTGGTTTATCATGATTCACAGCGAGTTTTTGCAATTTTGGTGTAGTTATTAAATTAATTAATTAAACATGTTTATTTTTTTTGCGGTCCGTTCGTATCTGCGGAAATTTGTAACTCAAATGTTCGTTATTCGGGGTCTTACTGTATTTCGATTTTAACCC
Organism: Clarias fuscus; assembly: GCA_030347435.1. Classification (NCBI taxonomy): domain Eukaryota; kingdom Metazoa; phylum Chordata; class Actinopteri; order Siluriformes; family Clariidae; genus Clarias; species Clarias fuscus. Next base: position 11,672,359 of record CM059206.1, on the reverse strand, counting down.
TGTGACCACTAAGCTAACAGAGCTAAATTTTAAAGAGGAAAAAGTGGAAATATAAAGAGAAACGACCTAGTCCTGGTAAAAATTTAAACCTACAGTACTTTCCCCCGTTAATAACAATATATAGGGTGTACTATCACTTGTTCCATACATCAAGTAGAGTCCTTGATCAGGAGTTTGAGAGGGATTTGGGATTCAGCCTTGTATTAGGAGCTAGTTAGCTTTGTAGTCTGGCTTAGGTTTAAATAAAGCAAAATGGAGGCAATTCAGAATGACTTAAAAGCAACTAACAAGTAAACAATATTCTGTTTAAGATGACATAAATTTATTAGCTTCCATGTTTGGGGTTCAATGTGGATTTTGGCAAGCAGCTGCTCTCTCCTCTCTCTATATATATCTTTCCAGATTACTCAATCGGAAATAACTACCGTAGGACTGACAGTAGTGTCGACTGCACAGGTTTATATTAGTGCACATGTTCTAATATGCTCTTGTTCACTAACTAATTCACAACAACTTGTAGGTCAAAAAATGCTGTTACATGACAAAGACACCTCCAGTTGCTGATATGATTAAGGTTTTTGTAGGAAGACAGTTATTTAATATTTATGAAAGGAGTCTCTGGTGTCCACACTATGTTTTCTGACACAGGAAAGCCTTCAGGACTTACTTTGTAGTTCATTAGTAACCTGACAAGCTGCATTTCTTCATCTTAATAATGAACAGAGGAGGGGAGGTGATGCGCTTAAGTCTGTTTATAGCTGTTGTAAGTGTTTCATGAACATTCCTCAATATAGAATTCCTGTATTGATGGATTAAATAAACATAAATGTGTCATTCTTTAATAAATGCACATTTGTAATCATTGTCAAACTGCTGTGGTATAAGAGGAATAAAACACATAGGGATGTGCTGTTACTGGAAAACAATCAAATCCATTATTAATTATTTCCCTATAACAGCACAGGCTGTCATGGTTTATTTACCTTACTCATTATTTTGATTTTAATAAAAAGAATTCGGCTAAAAGATCTCGAACCTGTCTTTTAGAGCAGAAGCTGTTTTTAACAGATATTATAAAAATGTTTATTAAACATCTGGCCTCGTGCTCCGCTAAAATTGGAGCGGATGGTACTTTTTATATACTCACATTTGGTAGAGGTAGCCACTTAGTTGTTTGGTTTTCATGCTTTGTGTTATTGTAAAAGTTTATTGTCATGCTTCTGCTGGCATGCGGTGCAGCATAGCCTCCAGAGTACAGCATGCCGAAGTTTACTGTGTTGTGCTTAAGGACAGCGCTCTGATTGGAGGGAAACAACCACATGACATGAATGAATGGGTGTGCCACATAGAAAGTCAAAGGCTGCTGCTGGGGTGGAGGGAGGGTTACACTCGACTGCACCACACACACTGCGTAGCTGCAACAGAGTTCAGAAGCTTGACCGACAGAAAACGGTACAGAACATCATTACTGCCGACACAGCAAACACAAACAAACATTTATATAAAACTAACAATACCAACAGTGTTTGAATAACATTGGTGGACGACATTTTCCACAGAAACATAGCATCAACGGTTAACCTTTATGTCGCTACGTCATTTAAAGTTGCGAGTATTAACTATTCTTCTCTACTGTTTATATTGTCCAAAAGGAATTAATGCAATAGTTTTTGGTTGGCGGCACGTCAATGGTTTGTTAGTTCTTTTCCACTGGGCGGTTAAACATGGCTTGGCAAATTGACCATGATCTAGCATATTGCATTACTGCTAATTCAAGCGATAGGTTTTTAATCAAGAGTTTTTAAAAGTAGTTACTGCCACACTCGTGACTATAGAAGATAACACATGCTTTAACACCATCTTTAAGTTAAGCCAAATCCCAAATGGCTTTGTATTCTTGGATTCTTGGATTTGATCCCGAAATAGAATATATTACAATGTTGCTGTACACTCCATTAAGACTTATTGAGATGCAGAAGTGAAACATGTGTTACTCATTACGTTGTATATTTGTTATATTAGAACATTGTCTAATGATGTTAAAGCATTTATTTTAAATGTGCCTCACTACAACACCAAGCTTGCTTAGTGTGTAAGACTGGTTTCATTTTAATATGTTATTCTTGTTTACTCTTTTTAATACATTTAATATCTTTGATATTTTTAATACCTCACTAGCAACCAGTACTCAGCCTCATTTCAGACAAAAAAAAAAAACCCCAAGAGGTGCATTTCACCATGTTACAAATAGTTCTGGATAATGATTTGTCTCCAAGCCATGCTGGTGGAAAAGATTTTTATGACAACCTGTAGTGAACGTTACAACTACTGACAAAACATCTTGCTGGTTGCAAAAACAAAAATCATTCGATTAAATGGGTCACTTACTTTGCCACTGTATTCAGACTTTTTAAAGGTAGACCAGAATCCATGTGATTTTCCAAGGCTAAGCATATGTGCCAGAGATGTACATAAAAAGACATTGACATGTTAATACTAAGATTTACTTACCCGGTCTAGCCGTTTTGCCTCTATGTGCCTCAGGAGCTGTTGTCTCCAGTCCACTGGCATTTTGGAGGTCATGTCCTCTGGTTTCTGTGGAACAGGCCTCATTTTCATGTCAGTGTCAGGGTTCTTCTCAGTGCATATACTCATACTATAATCTGAAGGCAATTTCTCTAGCAGGGCAGCCATGGTGGGACGTGCAGACACTGGCCGAGCTTGCGATGCCCCGTAAGTCTCTGTACTGTAGCTCCGTGCAGACAGCGGGCGACGCTGTGTCAGACTCTTTGTGGGGTATCCCATAATAGGCTTTTTAGGTTCTTGATAAGATGAGTATTCCTCTTCATACCTACCATTCCTCTTGTGGAACTGGGAATCAGCCATGGTGGCCAAGCTATTCTGTGCATCCATCATGGCTTTAAGCTGTTGGGGTCTGTTGTAATGCTCTGCCATTTGGTGCTCCTGGGCTTCTGCTACTCTGCGGAACAGTGCCATCTCTGTAGAACTTACCAGGGAATCTGCCCGCCTCAGGAAACCTGGACGGGACCGTTGAGGCTGGGCAGGAAACTGTTGAGGAATTCCATCATCATTGACAGGTGGATGGGGAAAGGCGAACATTTCCTCCATTGGTTGATAGCCCCGGTAACCTCGAGGGCTAATCAGCTCCTTTGGCAGTGTCTTGCCTGGTTGATTCACATATTCAGGGGTATTGGGGAATGGTGGAGGGATCCTCCGCTCTGCTTTCATCACATCCATGGCTCCTTGAGGGTTAAAACTTTGGTCAAATTGATAAACCTTTTTTGGGATAGCAGGTTTCTGCTGATGAGAAGATTTATTTGTGCCGAAGCTGTCGAGATCCTCATCCAGCATGGGAGCAGACTGGCTCCTGGACATGCTCTGTTCAAGAGGGCCTGGGAGGTCAGCTCTGTCCACACTACCCTGATTCTCTATGCTAGCGCTGTAGTTGTCCAAGGGAATACTGTACACTTTGTATGATCCGATATCAATTTCATCTATGCTCTGAGACTTTTTGAATTTCGACTTCACCTCCCTTATCATTGGTGAAAGTCTTTCAGAGCTCTTGCTTATCATCATGGTGTTGCCCTTATTTGGTTCATTACGACCCTGAACATGTGCAAAGACATTAGGCTGACCTTGCCCTGTCCCAGAGTCTCTGGAATCCAGGAAACCCCAGGCTCCTGAAGAGGGGAAAGTGCCAGGTAGGTCACCCATCTCCTGCTCAAAGTCTTTGCGGTCTGGGTTGGGGCTGTTTGCTGGGGTTATTTCCAGTTTGGAGGGGAACGCTGTACGGTCCTCAAATGGGCTTGGAGTCCGCGTCCAATTTTGCCAGGGGTTTGGGGGAGGGGGAGGAGGCACTTCAGCATCAGGAGCCTGTACGGAAAGAGTGTGGTGTCTGCTCCAGCTCTAACGGGACCCCCATGATGCGCTCCTGTCTCATGAGAGGCCGTCGCCCATGCGCTACTGAGGCACTACGAGGCTTTGTGCCTAGCATGGGGTTCCCACTACTGCTGCTAGGAGTGTCAACTGGCGTCTCCTCTGATACGAACCCTGTATTGTCATAGTGGGGGGCATCATTCCAGCTGTCAAAGGTGTCACTGAGTGGTCGTCTCTCACCCCGCTGCTGCAGGGTACTGGAGGGGGGTGTCTCTCTGTGGCTGAGCAGAGGCTTTGTCTCTATGGGTTTTGGAAAAGACTGAGCAAGTCTGAATAGAAAAACAAAAACAAAAAGAAAACAGAGAAATCAGATTTTATAATGGGCATATAAACAAGGACATTAAGAGTAGCTATTAGAGAGAGATAACTAATTTCTAATAAAATCACTTCATGTACAGTAACACATCAGTGAAATGCTGGTTTTCTCTCAAATGTATGTAGCATTATGACATCTGTGTCCATTTTATGTGTAAACCATATTTACCACACATTCTAGTGTCAAAATTCACATTGTAATTATAAAACTATATGCATTTTTATATTAAAGAACAAAAAATCTCTTTCTAGATGGCTGGCATAAACAAGAATGACACTATATGTGTTCATTCCCATTCCTATTTAAAACAATATTACAAAAGGAATGCCTTAAAAATCTTATTTACATTAGGTTTTATAAGAACTGACAAGACACTTTTATTGTACTGTAAGTCCTGACCTGGCATTTAGGTTTTCTTTGCTTAAACAATAAAGAACTTATTTTCAAACACACTGTTATCTATTGACCTGTAGTTCTTTTGAGATTGTCCTCACAGTGACATTTACTTTCAAGATCATTCAAATATTTTTTAGTTTGATGTAATATGCAGATAATCTGATGATGGTTCATTTCCAAAAAAAATAGAGATTGATTGTAATATCTGTTGCTATTAGATATAAGACTAATCTATTCATCCACATACTGTAGGATTGGCTTTATCTAATTATAGGCATGTACAGTACCAGTCAAAAGTGTGGAAGCAAGTTTGGATGTATTCTCTACATCCTAGAGCAATACTGGAGATTTTAAAACTATGAAATATCACATATGGCATTAGGTAATTATAACAACAACAACTACAGTTGTTATTTATTGTTATTTATTGCAAGACCGGTATTGTCAAGTGCATTCGAAAAAAGAAAAAAAAACATCAAGCACCATGATGAAACTGGCTCTTATAAAGACCAGGAAAGCAAGACCAAAACGTCCCTCTGCTGCAGAGGAGAAATTCACAAGCAGCACCTCAGATTAGAGGCGTTATGAAGCCTTTACAGAGCATAAATAGCAGACACATCTCAATAAACTGTTCAAAGGAGATTTTTGCATATTTTGGATGCCTTCAGCGTTGTTTTACAATGTAGAAAGAAAGTTAAATCAGGAAAGGCCATGAAATTGGAAGGCATGTCCACATTTTTGACTGGTAGTGTATATAACAAGGCTTAGAGCCTTAAGGATTCTTGTTAAAATGAAAGATGCCCTGAAAGTGAGACAAATTTGTTATCTTGGCATGTTAGCAGGCCACCACTACCCTGTGAGCTGTCATATCACTGAACCGCACAGGTGTGCTCTCAGCTAAGGAATGCCCGTAGGCAAGCAATTTCTTGGTCATTACCAACCTGTTAGTCCAGTGGGTCTGTGTTGGACCCTCTTTGGCAGCATTCTGCATGGAGCTGACATTGCCAGGAGGGTTGGAGGACCCAGAAGAGCCCTGCGAGGGGGAGTAATCTGAGTAGGTGGCTGATGAGCCACTGTTGTTCAAGCAGTGCATTTTGTCTGGGTCTGAGTCATCGATGGATTCTGAATGAGAGGAAATTCATATCAGTACTGTATACTTCATGCTCATAACAGCAGTCTCTTTCTGTGTTGTATTTAGTGCATGTGCTCTAGGTGCATGAGGAGGTTATAAAGTGGACCACTAGTCCCTGTCTCTCTATAGAATGGCATCCTATAGCAAACCTTACCAGCATTCGCACAGAATTTAATTATATTACAACATTTTCATCAACTTAACACAATTCACAGGTATGGCAGAAATTGTCTAATATTTCGATATACAGAAATCTAAAAACATAATGTTATCTAATGTGTTAAGAATGATGAAGGAAGTGGAAGCAAAATATAAATGCAATACAAGTGTCTAGATGTTTCGAACTTAGATCCTCTTCAGCATACCTTTTTTGTCTTTTCCCAGCAATACAACCTTTGGCTTGTACATAGGGGGTTCCACCAGAGTCGGCCTCATGTCAGAAATCCGGATATCATTAGGTGAACCTCCCATGGAATCCTGGGAAAATAAATGTCAGACTGTTTCTCACATGCAAAATTTCTAACCGAGGCACTGTTTCATACATACTGTAGTACCATAGGACTAAATACCATTCTTAATTTTTTTTTTTATATTTACATTTTTTTTTTTTTACTATCTCTGCATCTGCGTATTAATAATATGTTTATACCACAGTGATGTCAAATTTATATCTCACTGGTTAGAAGGTGTTGATTAATATTCTATTACTGCAGCTCTGACAGTGTTTTCAATCGTGTGTTTGATTCATTCTAATACCCTGGCAATAGTAACAACCAATTCATAGGGACTCGAATGGACGAAATGCTACAAGATCTGAGTTGATATTATAAAGCTTTCTTTAAGTAACAAATCACTGGTTTCTCAGTGACCAATTGTGATTTTTCTTTGACTTAGGTAAGTAATAATAGGAAGTAACTTAGTGTAACTTAACGTAGCAGATGTTAAATAACATGACATTGGTCAATAATAAATTCAAACTTGTTGTGAATGCTACCAAATCAATATGCTAAAACAGGAATGAAACACTTTGGGACATGCTTTTATAGGAAAATAATCAACTTTGGGTGGTACTGCATTATACCAACCTGCCGTAGATTATTTTCAAAATAGCAGTATTCACTATTGTGTTTTATTCCTTACATAACAAATGTAATAGATGCTTTGTTCTCATGGATGTTTTGTCCTATTTGTATGACAGAAACAATGTTCTTAATATAGCCTCATAAACAGCTGCTTAAGGGATTGTAGCATTTACTGTAAATCAGTTGGGCATGTTTATTATATTTGTGAGAGCGGTAGAAAAATGTTTATAGTATATACAGTAAGTAGAGGACTCACATAGCAATGCTCTGAACAACCTTCATTTGTTTATTTGATAAAACCAGTATATTGTGTTTAAATATTTATATTGACTGAAATGGCATTCATTTTTCAAATGTCATAACAAACATCTGCAACAAGATTACATAGTAAACCTATGAAGCGTCAGTTCATAGTCAAAAGAATCAATTGAACGCTGGTTAGTTCCTCACTCATCTTAAAGAAGATAAACAGCAGTGGAAAGACCATGAAGGCACTAAAGCCATCAGATGTCAGGACGACAGAGGCCCTGACTTCAATCATTTTATGGATTTATATGTTAAAGCATACTTAACCAGCAGATTGATCTGTATTAAAGATGAGTATAAATACATCACAGGTTATAAAAGCTTGGACACATTGAAGTGATAAAAACGATTTCCCAAAGGCGGTCATTAACTGCAGCTTAACAAAGATGTAAATCTCAAGCCAAAACATTTATTAAAGACAATTTATTATTCATTCTAAAGATTCAGTGATTCACAGTCTACTGTCAAAGTCACGTTCCTGCTTCTGAAACACACCAATCAGCCCCATGAATTTATTCAGATTAAACCAGATATGTCTGAGCTTGAACAGTTTTTACATATTTAATGCATAAACTGCTTTACTTGACATCTTTGTCTCGGGTATGAAGTTGAAGTAGTGCTGGAGCTGACTGGAGTGTACAATTGAGCTCACATTTTTCTCTACTTTCTGTACACTGGATGCACAGCGCAAACAGTACGGAGAAGAGCAGAGCGGACGACACGCCATCTGATCACCTCCCAGCTTCCTAAACGTATCTCTGTTCTCTCATCTTGTTTCAGACCATCGCTTCTCATTTCTCTTCCACATTCTCAGCCTCAGGTTATCCTGGCCCAGCATTCCATGCAATACTTTTAAAACCATGTAAGCCTGATTTATGCTTCCTTCTGAACGGCTCTTGGGCCTTCAGCAAGTTGGAAAGAGGCAATATGAAAACGTCAGTCCAAATCAAATCTAAACTAGCCAGTAAAGACATGTGAGGTGTGGCAGGAATACAGTAGGTGCGAGCTCAGGACTTGCTAAGGTATGCTCGAGTCTCATACCTTCTTTTCAAACACAGATTTATCTCATCATGCAAGAGTGTTGAATAAATTTATTAGAGCAGTTAAGCGCCATTGAAGGTCTTAACTTGGTAAAGATTGGGTGTGTAAAAACCTTATAACAACAGAATAAAAGCGCACATGTTGATTTATTAACAAGCTGGATTGCACATTTCAAATGAAGAAAAACAGCGAGTTTTGCGTGTGACTAAACTTCATGTGATTGTACTATGCTTGGGGTCTTCTGTAAATGTCAGTGATGTGACTCTTAGCTGCAGTAAAACATTTGAAGGGTGCAAAACTTTTCTAAAAAGTCCATATGCCTGTGAAAGACAAACCTATCCGAGGTGGCCCGGAGCACATGAACATTCAGCGATTAGAACGCCTTATCCTTGAAAGATCATGGGGCAACTTGTGGAAGAGATGTATCTGTCTCTGAGAACATTCACAAACACCGCTTGCAGATTACAGGAACTTGGCTAGGAGTTGCTGCCACATCCTCTGTGCAGTCCTGACCTCGCTCCAAGCCATTTCCACATGTTTTGGGCTTTAAAGAAATTCCTGGGAGGCCAGCGTTTCAGTCCTGAACCTGGCAGGCCAATCACAGATCGGGCGTACTGAGAAAAACATGCTACCTTGATGGTATCCATGCACTAGTGAAACACTGTGATAAGTGTCTTAGTGTAGTCGTAGATTATATAGAGAATTAGAGTTTTTTTTTTAAAACTCTCATAACTGTGTTCTGTCATTCAGCACGATCAAAAGTCCCGGTTTGACATGAACGCCTCTAGTAATATGACCTTTTGAAGACAAAACAACCAGTATTTCAAATTACTTTTCACAAAATTGCCATGTCTCAGCACCTCAGTGTAATCAGAATGAGCTTCAAGTCGTGACTTTTTTTTTTTTATTACCGTTTGCTTCATGTTCAATATTCACCATAACTTCACACACCCAATAACAACAGCAATCAAAGAAAGCTTCCAGGGTTACTAGTATTGCTTTTAGGAAAATCCTAGGATAAGAATAGAAGCAGCTCATTCAATATTTAGTGACCATAGCTCAATTAGACAAAGTTCAATTAGACAAAGTAACTGTAATTCAGTGGCGGCTGGTGCAAAAAAACCTTTTGGGGGGCGCAAACAAAATTAAAATTTAACTTTTAATGCTCGCCTGTAAATAGCCATTTATCAGGTGATTAAGCATCACTACTACTGTACTAGCATAAAATGAAGGCATTACTCACATGACTCACGTCAGCCAGCTCCGTTTGCCATAAGAAGTGCTGGAAAAGACTCGTTGAAAATGGTCCAAATATTTAAAAAAAAAAATTTGTTTCGCTAAGAATAAAAGTGGGAGGGTTCAGGGCGCACAGAGCTGCGCCCGAAGGATGATTTGACAAAATCCGATCAGAGTTCAGCCTGAAGTCACATGCTTTTCAAAAACGTACGTGCCGACATAGACACTCGTTTGTCCAGGCGCCCCGCGTACACGAACACAAATGAACGTAATACAGTTTAGATTTTTTTTTTATTGCAAATAAATGATATTAAGAAATACAGCGAAATATTGTGACTAAATTACTTTATTTCATTATTAAAATAAATAATTATTATGTTAAATAATTACATGTTAACGGAGCATTCTTCTCTGCCTAACTTTAAGGGGGGCGGCGCCCCTCCGCCCCGTATTGACCGGCCGCCGCTGCTGTAATTACAAATCTTTCCTGCTCCATGTTCTTTTCCTTTCAGTTAAGATTGAGAGATACAGTAGAGTACTTTATTAATCCCAAACGAAAACTATAATTAATCCCTATACAAAAAATTAACAAAAGTGCCATTTCTGCTGGGTAAAGTTTTTAAAAAATATTTTAAATTTTTTGCATTTGGTCTGACCACTGCTTTATACGGTGGCCGTGAAGTGCAAAACAAAAAAAAAACAGAAAACACAATAACAAATGAAAACACAAAATAACAACCCCCCCCCCCCCCCCCCCAAAAAAAATAACATTCAACAAAAAAAACAAAAACAAATGACATATCCAGAAACAAAATACCAAATGAGAAAACGACACAACGACAATTCAGTCAAACCGGAAAAGGTAGGTATAGAATTAAATTCTTATCTGATTGGAAGAGACATCCGTCATTCAAAACATACAAGCAGTACTGTCAAGTGAAGTCAAACTTATTTTAAAAGCACATTTAACACAACTTGGTTGACCAAAGTGATGTAAAATCCTAAAATACTGAAATGAATCCTTAAATGAAAATACATCTAAATGTCCGTGAGGCTACAGTACTTCCTGTATATTTTGAGTAACAGATGTCTCACCCAATCAGCGGTAAGAATCAACAAGCTTGAAAAAAGGTAGGTGTGGCTTGAGAATGACATTCTCACCACTGATTGGGCGAGACATCTGCCACTCAAGATTAGCGGTAGGATTTAATTCGTAAGCATGTTGGTGCTTACCGCTGATTGGTCGAAACATTTGTCACTCAAAATATACAGGAAGTACTGCAGTCTCACGGACATTTAGATGTATTTTTAGGATCATTTTTAGTATTTTAGGCTTGTACAGAACCTTGGTCAACTAAATTGTGTTAAATATGCTTTAAAAATAAATTTGACGTCACTTGGTTGTACTTCTTGTATGTTTTGAATGACAGATGTCTCTTCCAATCAGTGATAAGAATTTCATTTGCAAACTATACCTACCTTTTTCCGGTTTGAGTGAATTGTCGTTGTGTTTTCTCATTTTGTATTTTGATTTGTTGTATTGTTTTTGGTTTTTTTATTTTGTTTTGATTTTTTCACATTGTTTTTTTAATGTGTTATTTTGTTTTCGGTTTTGTTATTTTGTTTTTTAATTTGTTATTTTGGTTTTGTTATTTTGTTTTGCACTTTTCGGCCACCGTAGCTTTAGATGAGGAAGCAGAAAAGCATAGTTTTCAGATGACTTCCACATCAGTGCTGTCATAAAGACAAATCTGCTGCTGCAATCACACCAGAGATGTTGGCACCTCTGCACTTTCTTTACATTATTCGTATTAATATTAATACTTCATTACTACTTCTTTCTCAATGAGTCAATGATTTTGGTCTTGTACCTTAGACGTATTTTGAATGAGCTGGCCATTCAAGACAAAACCTTAAAAAGTAGTAGTAGTCAAAGACGAGTCGTAAAAGTGTTCCAAACAACATGTCCGTAAAAGACTTGAGTCACACAAAAGCTTTAAGGTAAAACTACAATACACTGCCGCCATTTTTCTTCAGGAATCGGCAATGTGATTTGCTGTATATTCTTCAATAAAACTGTAGATGACAACAAAAGCACACACCTACAGTACTGTAGTTCTCTTCTTCCTGGTTACTATCCATTGTTAATGTGTGATGGATAGCTAAGATCCCATGCTCCTAATACTTATGGGTTTCTGAAGTTTGCTTTGAATGTTTCTCAGAAGCAGCTCGGATGAAACATAAACCAGGCTTTAATGACCATGGCCAAATTAACATGCTAATGAGGATAAATCAATTGCAAGCAAATTTCCCTAAGCAGCAATCGATGCTCTTGCCATGCCATCACGCTGGTGGATGGAATGGCAGCAAATTAATTTAACCTCTTATCCAATACCACTTTAATGCTTTTGACATAGACCAATTAAAAAAGAAATGCCTATATTGCATCTTGTATTTTCTTCCTTTTTCTTCTCTTCCCAGAAAGAGAGTCAGTTTGCGTTAAATGTATCACATTTTTCAGATAAAACAAGTCACTCCACCAGTAAATTGTCTGCTGTCTGGTCTCTCAGCCACTTACTATGAGGCAGAAACAGGAAGAGGAAGTAAGGGCCAGGCTTGTATTCTCTGGCTGTTGCGGCTTGGGAACGATGCGATGTAAAGCAATCTAAGCAAAACAAACATACACACACATACATACAAACACAGAATGGAGGATTTTCTATGGAGGTCTAGAAAGAAAAGTATGTGCAAGAAGCATGGGGTCATGACCTCAGTCCTCCCAACTGCCCCTCATGTGGATCATTATGCAGATTGACTGCGGCGTACGGTATCTGAGGCTGTGGGTGGTAGCACTGTAAGTTGTAATGGACACAACACGCAAATGTGTGCAATTCTACACACATAGTGCAGCTAATGCATGAAGCTGACGAAAGGCTGGTGTTAATGAATGTGCGTAAGTTGCTGTGTCTTGATGGTGTGAAGAAGCCTTTTGTTATTTTACTGCTTTCCTTTGAAATCATTCCATCATCATTAAAGAAAAAAAAAGCTTTTGTTTAATCAGTTAAATTGTGTTGAATTGACATTTATAGCAGAAGCCATTTCTTTTTAGGTCTCTGAGATGGTAATAGCTGCAATTTAACCCCATAGCTAATTGGTGTTGTCATTTAATCTACATGAACAAGGTCACTGTCAACAAGGTAACAGTTTGTGTTTTAAAGATTTCACTACTAGAGCCTGAATTTTAGAGAAATGCACATTTACACACGTCCATACTTATATAAGTAACTCTCAGTGTGATCTGAAGATCCGCTCATTGGGAAATTCATTTAGAAGGAAAATTTATACCTGTCGGTACCTCAATACAAGATTTCTGTAAGGTAACTTTTTGTCAAGCGTAAAACATTCTGAAAACATCGCCCAATGTTACAAAGCTATGTCTTATTGCAGCATTCATCAGTTTATCCATTTTGTTGTCCATCATAAAAACACCTTAAACTTCTCCACAGATTCCTCAGACGTCTGGCCACTTTCTCTCAAACAGCTCCGCAGACCTCTTCAGATTCATCAAACAACTCATCTTTAGGGGTGCTCCGATCGATCGGCTGAAGACAGGAATCACTTAATCATTTAATCACTTCATCTGTACTGAACGGTTGTCTCTCAAATGACCGATCACAAAAACCGAAACTGTCGTGATGACGCAAAATACACGAGTCGACAGCCACATGAACATGCCATCTCCACTCTGGGAATATCACAAAGTCTCTTTAAAAGACGTCGAATTTGGAATGTGCAAAGTTTCCAAAGCAAAAAATGTTTGCTTTAATGTTTTCCAAAAGATTTAACACCATAAACGTATTCGTCACATAAGAACAATGCACAGTGAATATGTTGCATATGAAAAGTTATTGACAAAGACAGAAGATAAATCTTCTAAGTTGACCCTTACGCAACCTCCTTGAGCGTTACTCTGCAGTGAGTCAAAAGACTAAAACCATTATCACAAAAATAATAATGAAGAGAGAAATATCTTTAAAAAAATGTCGAAATTCTGATATTAATAAAGAAATGCCTTCCTTCACTGCTTACTAATGAGTAGCTAGGATTGGCTCGCCAAATACAAACTGACTGATGTATCGGTTTATTTAAAATCCTTGGGTGCAGAGTTTCGGTTTGTTGTTCATGGACACAGCCTTGTTCCATGTGCTGCACGTTATATCTAGTGATTATACTGTAGTAGGACAGTTGCATTTTAGATAAGCATGTTCGTGCTTGCGAGAGCCCGTTCCCTAAGAAATGGAAAATGTTTGCTCTTTACTCGAGCATAGGCTGTTCTATTGGATTCAGTTTCTTTATAATCTACATGAAATAATAAGAGGATGAAATATTTCGCATATGTTGGCTTTCAATAAATACAAGTAAAAAATGTATGAAATTTTCTCAGATGTTAATTATATTTGTGCACTGCTGGTTAGAATAAAAAATACAACACAATTAATAGAACACTTTAGATCCCATTAACCCCCATACACCTGTGATCAGCGACTGGCGATCTGTAACGAATTCGGGAGATTCTGATTTCTGTGAGCGGGAATCGTGATCTGCCCTAAAACGCGTGATCGGAGCACCCCTGACACAGTCTGTGAGATTTCTCCACAAGACTTATCCTCAGGGTTTTCTCAGAAATTCTCCACAAAATGTCTTCTCAGACTTCCCCTTAGGTTTCTCCTCAAGACTTTTCCTTTAGACTTCGCCTGACTTCTCAACATTTCCTCAGAATTCTCCTCAAGACTTTTTGTCAAATTTATCCTTAAGACGTCTTTTTTAAAACTTCTCTACAGACTTCTCCTTTCTCTTCAGAATTTTCCACAGGCTATATCATATGTTGTGTGAAAAACTTTTTCCATAGTTGTATCTAGTTCATAGCTTGGTTACTTTATTGTCTTTAATTACTGTGTGGATAGCAACATTGAACGTATCTATTAATTGGGTGAGCAAATGCTAGTAATGTAGCCCATTAAATCATTTAGTTCCATCAAGAGTCATATAGCGTTCTATGAAGTAAATATTTAAGGTATATTAAGGTACATTTTTTAACATTCCCAGAACATTATGTTTGGAATACAATCTGTCCTTAATAAAACCCAATAAATACTTGTTGAACCTCTCACATCAGCACCAGCCATTAAGGAGCACAAAAGCCAACAAAAACTTATGTTCTTTGAACATAAATTTCGAGGCCTTAACCCACTTTAAAAAGTTAAACACTAGCCACCTGACCATGTAAACCCAGTTCTGTGAAACCTGAATCCTAGCAACAGGAATCGTGGCACCACTAAGCTTTTAATGGTTGCCAATCAGCAGGCTTGGAGTGCACTTGACATTTCAGACTGACCTTTTTCACTGTTTGCTCAGTGATCTCAGCTGCAGGATGAGCAACGGCCTGAGGCGTACCAAAGGATCAGCAATGTGAATGTGCTTCTGACCCTGTCCTGGAGGATCACATGTCCTTACCCAATACAATTTGTCTAATACACACCTTATTTAAGTATAGAAAATACTTCTGGCCATGTTATTCAAATAAAAACACGTGCTCTAATGATTACAAGAACAAAAAAAATATTTTATCCTGCAAACCTAATTCAGCAAATGTCTTGCCTCTGTGATTTTGAATCCTTTGCTCAACAGCGTGGAGGGAAGGTGCTAATGAATTTATCATTCTTGTGACTACTACACAAAGCATCAATTCTGGCATGGCCATCAGCAGGTGGCAGGCTTTGAAACATGAAACGTTCCCATTGATTTCTCCTCACTTCCTCCCTACAGCTAGTATTCCAACATGTTCGGTTTCATATTACACCCCCTGACTTTGTGTTGTGCGTGCCAACCATTCATACAATGACAATACTGTACATTTGTGTTAAGACATTTGACCATCTGATCAAGAGCATAAAACCATAGATATGAAAGCGTAGATGCCACAAAACCACGGCCCACGATTTGGGATTTAATCCTGGAGTTAAGGGCTTGACAAGGTTTAATTCAGTTTAAATGTATTTGTATAATGCTTCATCACAAAACATCTGGATGTGGATTTACAGTAGATCCCTAACGAAATAATACAAGGAAAATCTCCCTGAGGTAGCATTAAGACAAAATCTTGAACGGAACCGGATTTAAACAGGAACCTATCCTCTTTTGGGTGACACTGGACAGTCCGTCTAATCTATCCTTATCAGGGAACCTGTGCACATACACTACATGTATATCAATGCCATAGACCAACGCTACTGTACCACTCTATAACAAGGCAGAAGCACGCAATCAACCCACCAAGCATGGGGAGAACATGCAAACTCCATGCTCACAGACTGGAAGTGGGATTTGAGCCCTAACCCTTGAGGTGCAAGGCGACAGTGCTTGAACAATAAGCACCTTGTTGCCTTTACTAGAGAGTATGATTATGGATAAATGAAGTTTATAGGTGTAAAAGAGTAATGGCAAACAGTTCTATTTGTATTAACGCAGTATATTTAAGATAAGTTGTGGGATGAGCAAAGCCACAAGTGAGTTCACTGGTCAGATGTTTTCATTCTCATTAACTACTATGTGTTCTTTACCCTTACTGTATATACCTGGATACTGTACATCTGGTGCCACACAAAAGTTGATGGTTTCCCTTTAGACCCTGGTTTCTTTTTAAGGCTTTTTAAAAATAAATTCTTCTCAGAGGTTTTTCCGCCGCTACTGTTGCCTTGCTCATTAGGAACTTAAATCTGCAGTGCCACCCGTGTCGAAATCAACTGATCACAAACCAAGTTACACCTGATTTAATCAGAGTAGACCAGCATCTCTCCACAGTTACAATCGATTCTGTCCCCTTGATGTACAACAGTGTAAAAAGTGTGGCATCTTTTCTTAGATCTATGGTTTACACTATTTTGTAGCATAGTACAACATAACACTGGCATAAATTAGTACTTAAAAATGGATTTAGTGTACAACAGGGCAAAAGCAAAGATAAACAGCAGTACCTCGGAGCTCTCATTTAGATCCTCCTTGTCCTTCCGCTTTGGGATGTCGATTGCTGAGTTCATGACAACACCTTGTTCTGGTAGAGAAGGCTTGGAGTATTCCTTTATCTCCCTTTCAGTCATCTGCCAATACGCATCATGTAATCAACAATAATGAAAGTCAGAGTAACCTTAAATAAACTGTCATTCACATATTTAGAATGGTGTTTGGTGTGTTGTGTTGGTACAATAGAGGAAGACAACCTACTGTGTAGCAACATGATGTTACCTCCTTGGGTGCCATAGGCCATTTGGGCTCATATGCATCTGTGCTGTGGAGCTCCATGTTGGTGCCAGAGGAACATTTGTCTGTGCTGAGCGGGTGAGTGCTTTTCCCCACCATGTTCTGCACTGACTTCACCATGTTCTTCAGGTCCTCTGGGTAAGGGGTGGGATAGCGTTTTAGATTAATCTCAACCTACACACAAGATGAGAGAGAAAGAAAGGGTTAAAAATAAACAACTCTGATATAGTTCTTTGAATAATTATGACCCTATAAAGATGAGCAAGCAATTATTGTACTAAAAAAATTCCACATAACTCAAATAATTAACATTTTTACCACTTACTAGAAAAAGCAGTTAACATTTGATTAACAAACAACAACATTGAATAAGCTTTCATGTTTCAGGTTAACCTTGAATAACCTTTCATGTTTCAGGTTAACCTTAAATAACCTTTCATGTTTCAGGTTAACCTTGAATAACCTTTCATGTTTCCGGTTGACCTTAAATAACCTTTCATGTTTAAATAAACATTCATTTAAAAAAAAGAAACTACTGGTTTTGTAATAATAGTATAATCTTTATGTGGCAAAATTATTAAGGCCCTTACGGAAAACTGACATTCAACAGTTGACCATGTTCTGTTTCCTCAAGTCAATAATACAGTATACAGTATAGCCAAAAGTATGTGCATCATTCATCATCACATTGAAGAAAATCTATATCAGTCCCATAATAACTCTCTGTAAGACTTGAAAATGTCCTAAAACTTAACCACACACACTGTCCCACCACTTATGACGACAAAGATCCCAAAGTTGATCAGTCTAGTTTAGTTTATTCAAGTAATTATCGCCTTTCAAAATCTAGGTTAAACTGGTATACTAAACCTCCATAACATGAAGCTGTTTGTGACTCTAACAGCTTCTCAAAAAAGCTTCATCAGCAATACAACTGGCATCATATGTCAGATTAAAATCTCTGGTTGCTCCATCAGCATGTTTAGTTAAGAAAGGGGGCTGCAAACATGGAAATACACCTAATATTCACTATTGAACATGGATCGTTGATGCTTTTGCGGTTGTTTTGTTGATGGAGTTTCTTGAAATCTTGGGAAGATTTTAGCCTAAATATCTGGTTGCATTTTCCAGGAGGTTCAATTCATAGATATAGTTTCCTAGAAGGTAATGAGATTAAAAAAAAATTGGCAAACAAACATTTTATTATTTGCAATGACCATAACAGTCTCCACTTGCCACTGTAACTAAAGAGAAAATTCAATATGAACTGTAATTTCAAACCTGAGAAGTTCAGCCTTGTTAGACACTACAGGAAAAGACTTTCACCACTGAAGACTTGACCAGTGAACTTGGTAAAACTGTGTTCAAATAGAATATTCCTGTTTGATGTCAAAACACTGGGTGCCACTCATTCTGAAGGGTCCTGCGGTTCTCAGTGTCGAAGAATAATTCATGCTTAACAAGACTTTATGAGTGTATGCACACAAGCACTGAGACACAAAAGAGGTCTGTTTAACCTTGACTTTTGCAGAATTGTCCTCCTCGTCTTTCTTGTCCTCAAAGTCAAACGCCACCGTCATCCTCTGCTGCCTCTGTTCTTCCCAGAGAGCTGGGTTAAAGCTGTCGCTGTCTGACTGGTAATCTGCAGACCAGGCATGTTTAAAGTCAGTTCTCCGTACACATAGACCATGGAAATCAAATCCGGGAATACTGATATGATGTGGAAATGTTAGACATGTTAGTCATTGGATAAGCTGAACTTGAACTTCACCTTCATCGTGCCGTGGTTGCTGGGGAAACATGTAGTTTGTAAGCACCCTCTGTTTGGTCTCGGGATGAGCCTCTGTTTGCAGGGGGATAAGGGCTTTGGACTGCAGGGGATCAATGGAGAAAAGATATTAAATGTCAAGAACCGGGTAAATTTTATATTTTTCGGAGTAATTTATATAAATGAGCCAACCTGGCTATGTCTTTCACATATTCAAATAAGAAAAACAATACATTAAAGTTTTACTTAATGGAATCCACATCTAATAATCTGCTGTTTTTGGAACAACACCATAACCAATTCTCGTAGGGAATTAAACAGAATGGTATAAATAACCAAAGTTGGGGCTGATTACTTTCTGCCCCAGACTGTAGATTCATTCAGTCCATCAGTAACAGTCATGTTGGGTGACTACACAGAGTGAAACAACCCCTAGGGTCCATATACCATACTTTAGAGCTTCATAGACATACTGTATCCATCACACATCATCAGCAGTGATGGAAAAAGCAGACAAAAAATGTGCCTTTTGCACCAGTTGACATGGCGATAAATCATTTATATTCAGTAAACTTCACATTTGCAGGTACTCAATGACATGCAATGTATTAAAAAAGCTCTGTTTAAGAGTTTTAACCAAATAAAAAAAATAATAAACAGAAGAAATGGACAAATTCATAAACCTGCTTGATGTCCACCACTTTGCAAACCTGATTGCATAAAGGCGATGCATACAGTACAACCGTTCGCCAAAAAGATTTCAATGTTGGCTGCAACAAACTTTGACATTGTGTTAGCGCTCATTGCTCTAAGGGGAAGATACACTGCTGAGACCCAAAGTTTTTGCAACCCACATGCACACACACACACACACACACACACACACACACACACATATATACTATGGGCAATTTGGAAACACTAATCAGTTCACACTGCATGCCTTTGTACCATGGAGGAATCTGGAGTACCTGGAGAACACCCACCCACCCACCACTGGTAGAACATTCATACTTCACACCCACAGGACCGGAGCCAAGAGTTTAACCTCGACCCTGGAGATGCTCATCACGAATGCGTCATGCCAGGACTTTTTCTGTCAACACAACTCTGCGATTATGAGCCCGTCCCCAAACAAGCCCAACGTCAATCATGTGTATAAGAACCATACAATATGTGACCATATGTTAAAATTCAATTCATGTTTACCATACTAAAAGCTGATAATAAACCAGAACAAGCACCTGATTGTCAGATAGCCAAAGTGCAGCCAAATCTTTCAGTTTAGTGAAAGTGTAGGGAAGATTCTTCAACCTAATAAAAAGATAATTCAGAGATTAGAATATATATTTACAATACATAAGCAAATCATAAAATGCTGACAACGTAAATATATTTAATTGGACCAGCTTTAGCTTTAAATTATGGCATGCATCCATTGTGGCACTATTTTAACAGGTTTATGCAACATCAATTGAACACCAATTACAGCAACCACAGGCTTATACAATGGGCACTATCGCTTTATGCGCTTCGCTTCTTACCCTGACATGCCTATCACTCTACAATAGGGTCAGTCAGACCACATGGCCCTTTTCCATTGCTCCAACATCCAATCTTTATGCTAACAAACTGCAACCTTTTTTTAAATGTGGTTTTCTTATGGCCACACAGCTCTTTAGTCCCAATCCTGTGAGTTCTCATTGATTTGTGCATGGGGAAACGCACTTACTTTCACTTTTTAATACAGCTGTGATTTCTACGGTTGATTTTTATGATGCAACTTCATCATGTGTTTAAATAAAATGTGTTCATAATTGTATTTTTTGACCACATTAAGTCAACACATAAAGTTGACAGTTCAGCAATAATCTTCCAGATTTGTATGTGGACAGTTCTTCACCTGATTCCAGTCATTTCAATGATCTCCTTGGATCAGTAACATTTTTGTGGTCTTCCAACATGGTTGTTTAAGAAATGTGTTGCTCACTGCATCAAATGGGGTTAAAAGGATTCTTGCCTGCTGGATCATATTAATCACTGCAGTAATTATCCAATCAAAAGTATTTGCGTACATAAATCCGAATGGCGACTTGTTTTTGGCTCAGGCAGTGTATATACTGTACATATTTTCTATACACATATATTTCTCAATGTAAACATATAATGGTTTTAGAAAGCATAAATTCATTACACAGTATTTAACAGTGATCCTCAGACTGCTGCTGTGTTAACTAATGGTTGGATTTAATTAAGTCTAGGTCCAGTGCAGTGTGATCAGAGCACCCAGCACCCATCACTTATAAAGAGCCCACTTAATTAATCTACGCACAGTCTACTCACCACTAATGCGGTCAATGTCTGACTGAAGAATATGAAACACCAAACACAATCCTCATTGTCAAATAATACAGATTTCACAAATCTGTTAATTCTTGAATCTGATTGGTCAGAATATTTTATAGTAGTAGCTATAGTATATCAAAGATATTAATGTTCGATATACTAACAACATTAATATGATATAGTTTCCATGTTCCAAGTAATCTAAGCCAATTCCAACTTAATAACTTAAAATGTATAGTCACTGATATGGATGAAGCTTTTTCTAAGCTTTGTAGGATCTTTATAACATTCCGTAAGTTGACTTTTTTTGCTTCTCCTGTCAAGGGGTCGCCACAGTGGACCATCCGATCCACACACAACTTGGCACCGGTTTTACACCGGATGCCCCTTCCTGACCTAACCCTCCCACTCTATCTGGGCTTGGCATTGGCACTGCATGTAGAGGCTGGGGAGTATGAGGTTTCACAACCCATGATGGTGAGGCTTGAACCAGGATCATCAGATCCCCAAATCAATAACCTAGAGCCTTAGCTGTCTGAGCTGCCACCCCCCTTACACCATTAAATGTAACTGAAGTGGTTAAAAGGTGAGACAAACTGCAGAGGTATAAGAGGAATAGAACATATGATGTACTGTTAATGAGAAATAATCAACTTTGCCTCATTAGTAGTCTTGCCACCGGAGTCACTGATTATTGTTTTTTATTCTTGATTTAATCTGAATTAATATTATATTCCATGTATGTCTTTATGGAGAATATATATCTTTTCTGGCAGAAAAATGGTTCTTACTGAGTACTGTGTAACTAAAGATGAAATTCATACAGATAAAAGAAGAGCACTTGAGGTTACCTATTGTCACTGAGATTGAGAACTCGCAGCTTCGTCATCTGTCCGATTTCATCAGGCAGAAATTCCAGCTTATTGGAACGCAAGGACATAACAGTGACATTCTTGCAGTTTCCAATCTGCAATAAAAGTGGAAATAGGATATCTCTCAAAATGTGCAATTTTGTAAAAGTGTTCTCTCATCTGTCCTCATCTCTTTTACTCTCTCTCTCTCTCTCTCTCTGTCTCTCTCTGGCCCTCTAGTGTCTTCTCTCAAAATAGAAATGACAATGTAATCTGTCAATACCTCCAGGATAGTGGGGTTAGTAAGGGGCAGAGAGAGAGAGAGAGAGAGAGAGAGAGAGAGAGAAATGTGTTGATGAAAATAAATGAAAAAGTCCTTTACTTCAGAACTTTTTGACAATACAGTGAGGAAACAAAGATGACAGACGCCACAGCTACAAGCGTCGGCACGGAGACAGAACCTTCTCTTTAATGGCTTTGGTGGAACAATTGGCATGGATTTCTTGGAAAGCCCAGCCTCAGGTACCACACACACACACACACACACACACACACACACACACACACACTACACAGTTAGATCAGCTTCTCCTAATAAAGAAGCACTTTGTAAAAGGTTATTTAAAGACCCATCAAAAGTGCTTCTACCTGACACTACATCGCTTAATCCTTAACCAAGAAGCAGGAAAGTTAATGAGGTGGTGGTGAATCTTTTCATCCCAACTTAGCAATTAGTGATTTATTCAAGGGTGCAATGACAGATTACAGTGAAGAGCTTAAGATAATACAAACTCTTTCTCTCACTTCACCTCCAACCTGAGACTCTCTAAGTACGGTGCTTCATTTTACAACAAAGGACTTTAAGTACAACGTTTTTTATGGTTACGCCATAGTAATATATATATATATACACACACTGTAGGAGCAAAATATTATTCAAGACAATGTGCTTGATGTTATAGCTTTACTTAGGCTAGCTGTCCCTTAAACATCTGTCTGGTTCTGCATCGGACAGAACATCTCTATGGCACTCACCTCTCTGGGCAACTCCGTCAGGAAGTTCTCATCGGCTGCAAAGGTGCGGAGATTGTGCAGGTAGCCAATAGTCTGGGGTAAAGACTCCAGTTCATTACAGCTGCAGTCAAACTCCTCTAAGAGCGATAAACTACAAAAACAAACCAGACAATACAACTGCTATGATGATTGCAATACTGTCGCTCTACAATGCCACAGTAACAATCCATATGAGTAGTATATATATATATATATATATATATATATATATATATATATAAACACACACACACACACTGTTAATACATGACTAATGGGAATTAGAATTATTATTATAACTATAAATTAAAAGTTTTAAGTTGTATGTCACTCCAAACAGCAGATTAATCTAGTGCATACAGTATTACAATAATAAAATGCCATCTAAACAAGCAATTCGTACTATATAAATGGTTTACAATCATAACCCTTTTAAACTCTTTACTAAGTCAATAAATTTGTCTTAACATGTACCATAAAGAAACATTAAACCTCAAGATAATAATGGATTATAGCATCATTATTAATGAAGCATATGAAACTGCTATGAAGAAACCACATACTGTTGATAATGTCAAATATCTGAGGGTATCTAAAGGCCTGGATGAAGTGGTTGTCTTTAAAAGAAATCCCATTAAGGCGTCAATCCCAATAAGACACCTGCTGAGATACATTGAACAAGATGGATTATGGGGAAACTGCCATAAGGTCTGCAGCCCTCCTGATAAAAATAAGTGAACAAATCCGGGTATTTTTTATAGCATTAGAAAGTAAATTTTATGCACATATCCACAGAATAATTTGCTTCAAAGTGCTACAGTATACTCTATCCAGGCCATGAGATACAGTGGTTAAATGATGACTTATAGAATGAAGCGGTCAGTCTGAAATTCACTTTTTATACCATTAGTGCCAGATGACCTTGTGTTAAGAATTCAGTTTAAGGGACAAATCATAAAAAAATACTTGCAATGTTATATGATGGGTCAATCTGAGCTTTTCAGTAACACTGACACTTTTGAAATATAAGTTGGCTTGAAAAGGACAACCGGTGGTACATGTCATAAACTGGCATAAACTACAGTATTGTTTTTCTAATCCTTTTTTTTTATTGTGCAGTATGTACAGTAACTATTAGTTTGACAGTGTAGGCCATATTCAGAGATAATAATTTTAGTTTTCTCGTAGCGGAGCTTTCAACCACATCTGGATTTTGTTTTGCAATGCAATGTACTACAAAATCCAATTTGTCCAAATCACCCGTAAATGTTCAATTAGGTGGAGATCTAGTGACTGTAATGTCATAGTATATGATTCCTAGAATATTATTTCTCATCAAACTATTCACTGAGCCCTCGGGAGGAAGATATCATGCACATATGATCAATTAGTAATACTTTGGATTGATTTACAGTGACAGCCGGGCCAGCAAAATAATAACAAATGCCTTTAGTTTTTCCTTTTAATGTGTCACTGCTTATATATTATATGTTATGTATTATGAATGGTGTCAGCATGATAGTCAATTCAAGTTGCCAGTCATTGGTCTAAATTTATAATTCCGGAATCTAACAACAGGGTACCTGTCAGGAACCTCCACTAGAGGTCACTGTTTCCGTTTGTCTGTCTGTAGTTTTTGTTGGTCGACTCAGTTTCCCAGAAGGCACCTCAGTCAGGTGAGGAGTGCTCACCTGAACTGAGGTGGCTCATTAAAGTTTCTATAAATAGCAGTTTGTTCTGGGAAACTGGGTTGAGCATTGTTTGTTGGTGTATATGTTTGTTGGTTATGTTTTGTATTACCGTCATGTGGGCATTCCTTTTTGTTTGTTTCTTTCAGTTTATATTTTAGTTATATTGTTTTACCTTTGTTTTTCTAGAGGGCTCTATTGTTTGTTTTCTTGATGTTCCTTGTGTTTGTAGGATTCATGGAAGCTGTCCTGTTCAGTGTTTAGCTAGGCTGTGTCTCCTCCTGTGTACAGTGTAAGTACTGTTCTGTGTCTTCCCAGTGTCAGTCATCTTGTTTAGTTCTTTGTTTAAAGCTTCCCTTGTATGTGTAGCCACATGAGGGCTTAGCCGCTAGTAGGCCTTGACTGCTAGTAGGGTTAGCCCCTAGTAGGGTTAGCCTCCAGTAGGCTGGCCTCTAGTGGGATTGACTGCTAGTGGTTCTGGTCGCTAGTAGGTTAGCCGCTAGTTTGGTATAGCCTCATGTGTGCCCTGCTTCTTGTGTTCCAGTTCCCCCATATTAGGTCAGTACTAACCCGGTTAGGTCAGCATCCAGCGTCTCCAGTATTCCATGTAGCTACAAACCTAACTAACCACTAACCCATCTAGTCTCTGTGCCCAGTCTCTAGTCCTGTCTCTGTGCCCAGACTCTAGTCCTGTCTAGTCTGTCCTATCCCATGTCTTGTCTCGTCTCCAGTCTAGCCATGTCTCTCCAGTCCTGTCTCTAGTCTGTATCCCTGGTCCTGTAGCTAGTCTCCAGTCCTGTCTCGTCTCTAGTTCCCTTATGTGTCTTTAGCTAGTTCCAGCTCCATGTTTCCTCATCCCCAGTTCCCTGTGTCAGTTTCCCTGTTAGCGCTCCTGGTTTCCCTGTTAGCGCTCCTGGTTTCCCTGTTAGCGCTCCTGGTTTCCCTGTTAGCGCTCCTGGTTTCCCTGTTAGCGCTCCTGGTTTCCCTGTGTTCAACTCCTGGTTTCCCTGTGTCAGTCCGTAGTCCCTATGTATGTTTAAAGAGCCCTAGTTATAGTTTGAGTTTGTGGTTTTGGTTCCTTTGTTTGTCTGTTTTTAGTTTGTTAATAAAAAGACTCTGTTGAACAACCCCTCTGCGTGCATGCCTACCCTCTATCCCCACGGCAAGTACATCAGCCGGTCTAGCCAGTACCAGGCTTTAAGACAGCATTTTGAAACCACAGTGCTATACAGGAAGTCTTGCTAATAATGCACAAGCAGGCAAAGTAAAGAAAAGCATGCACAAGAAAAGTGCATTTACATGCAAGGTCAAAACTGAATAATTATTGTGAATGATAAATATCTACTGTCTGTTTTTAATGAGTACCTCCTCACTATGAACATTAAACTCTGAATATGGCCACATACACCCAAAGGTACAAAATCCTGTATGGGAATTCTTCCAGTTTCTACAGCCAAAACGAGCTGTTTGAGTAAAGTATGTTAAAGTGAAGAGATGACAATCACTCAAACTTCATTATTCTCTTCCAGTAAAAAAATGTAGTAGCTTTATTATCCCCATTGAAGTCCCCACATTCATAGGCTATTCCTTCTCATACTGTAGCTTTCTAACATCTCTGCGTTCACAAAACCCCAATTCATTTAATCTACAGTAACCTTTATAAACTTGGTCTTTTCAAGCAAACTTAAAGTACTTAATCCTGTTTACTGTATTATACCCTAATCCGCCACAGTGTTTACTGAGCCAAATGCTTTGCATTCCAAAATCAAGCTGCCTAGCCGCAAAATGAACAAAGTAATGAATAAATTAAGCAGCAAGGTACTGCATTTGACTCTGCTCGCAGAACATTTAAACATGATTAACAAACGAAATCAATTTCTCTCCATTTTGCAACAGCTGCAATTAAGAGCTAGATTTCTTTTTCCTTCTAAGGGTCAATGTATATTTATCATGATAAACAGAGTCATTAGTCTGACATTTGTACAGCAGCCCGTCCCAGCTGGCCTTCCATATGCAAGGCTTTTACTGAGGACCTTCGAGCTGCACATACAGTACAGGAGATGCAAACGGATGCCCTTGCCTAAATAAACATGCTGTGGCGGACGTGTGGGGAATACGGGCGCTTCGCTGGTCTACTTACCCTAATTTGGCGCGTGGACTGAGATGCCCATTTTAGATGCATGTTTGATAAACACAGCACACAGAACCGACCAATGACAAACCAAGAAGAAAAGTGCATGGAGAGCATTATGCCAGGAATGGAGACATTTATGATGAATGGGGGCAGCAGACCTGCTAAAGGACTTGAGGTCTAAGAGAACTGAATCAAGCCCTGAATATCTTGCCCGGCTTTTACTTAAAGTGCATAGCAAAAAAAGTAAGGATGTAAGGATGAGAAATGCAAAGGACATTTCCACTTTGGAACTCTTTAATACTTTATTACTAAAGTACGGCATATTAAAAGTGCATTGAAAATCTTAATCTATTGGAAAGATTTATTAAAAGCTTGTATTATTAAAACTGGGAATTAAATAAAGTGACATATTAAGACATCAGAGCGTGTAGCGTTGCAGGGAAAAGATTGCTTAATGGACTTTTAATCAAACTAATTAAAACCTAAACTTTTGTCTAATTCAACATGACAAAAAAACAGAAAGATTGGCTTTATCCTTAATTTAAATCTCCTGATAGTTCATGTTCAGACACAGAACGCCATTCTCAGTTGACATGGTGCCAATCAGCGTTATCTCACAGTGAGGTTAGAAGGTCTAACATCGTAGAGGCGACAGACAGCTGAGTTGCTCAATTACAAACAATCAGCCGAACGCTGTCACTGTCAAAATCTCTCAGCAACGTATAATCTAAATTAATAGGAAAGGGTAATGAAAGCGTTGCAGAACACAAACCAATCATCATAAAACAAGTCTGTTTTAAATGGGCAGGACCCAATAAAACAGCAGCGGATGGATGTAGAGGGATTTGGATCTGAGAGGGTGTATAAAGTAAAGGTGTATGTGGTCACTTCCTGTCTTGATCTGCTACTTCATGGCCTGCAAGGGGTGTGTGTGTGTGTGTGTGTGTGTGTGCGACTACTCACCTTCCGATGGTGTTAGGCAGTGAGGTGAGCTGGTTGTCATCAACTTTTAATGTTGTTAACTTTTTCAACATTCCTACGAAAACAGATAAAGTCAAATTAGTTTGATAGTTTTATAACTGTATTCTAATGAAACTCAAAAACACAGAACTGTAGAACAAGGGGAAAATAGCTGGACAGAGATGTTACTTGAAAAATCGTGTACAGGTACGGTACATTCTGTTTGAAATGATTTCATTGATTGATTAAGTTCAGGAATTAATACAATGCGACATACTGTATGTCGCAGTATTGACTGACATGAATACAGCTGGGAGTGAGACAAACCGCAGAGAGTTGAAGGAAGCAGAGCAGTCATAGCACGTGATGGAGAGAAGGACCAGACGCAGCTGCTTAAACATCCTGTCTTTCTTTTAATCCTTGATTATTAATTACTATATACTAAATCTAATGAAGAGTTATCATCCCATCAAACCTAATATGACTTGATCATTATTAACCTACCAGTGTGCTTTAACTTGAATAATTTACTTCCCTTCTTCCTTAACTACACTTAATAAGCTGCTTTATTTAAAGTAGTGATGTATTACATTTCTATTCGTCAGAATGCAACAGGTAAGTAAGAATGTACAGTATCCTAAAATAATCCCCTAAACACTACCACCACAGTGTTTCGCAAACCATTACATTTAAAATTGATTCATTTATATGCCTCACATATTGTAACAATTTATAGTTACATTTAATGTCAGACAATTTAGTTTATTTTTTCACCTACATTACATCCTAGCTAAACAGTCACTCCCTCACCATCTCTCTGGCTCTCTCTCGTGCTATAATATATACCCCACGTATACAGTATGTTTCAGATCTGTTGGGGGAAAAAGAAAAAAAAAAAGAAGCTTGATTTGAAAATGAAACTGTCCTCACCTATCGTATCAGGCAACTGCTGCAGCATGTTAGACGAGAGCAGGAGGTCCTCGAGAGACTCACACCCGGAGACGTCTGCATCAAGACTCTCGATCCTGTTCTTGGCCAGGTCAAGATAGCGCAACTGCCTCAGTTTCCCTATAGACTGTAGCGAGAGAGCAAGGGGGTTTAAACACATGGCTACATCGTTATATCACGGTCCATGAAACCTATTTAGCATTCCTAAAGCATTTTATAAAATTGATACCAGGTCAAGATATTAAATGTATATTGTAATATGGAGCATATAGTACCAACTGGTGGTATTACTGTACATTTACCTACTGTGTGACCTGACAAGCTAAAGCAACCCCAGATCACAACATCACAGTACAGTGGCCATTATGCATGATGGGTGCATCACTTCATGTTCTTCCCTCCTTACTCTGGAATAGGGTTAATCTAGGACCCATCAGACCACAAGACCTTTTTCCATTGCTTCCCATTATTTATGCTCCCTAGCAAAAAAATTTAAGTGAAACTCCATTCAAGACAAAGTGTGTGACTTCGCTGTGTGTCGCTGTGCTTGGACAGTTGTGTGTGACTGTGCTGAGACTTTAGTGTGTGTGAGACTTTACAACTGCAAATGTAAAAGACTGTTTGGTGCTTACCCCTGGTATCGTCTGTAATGAATTGTTGTCCAGCCACAGCTCTTTTATGTTATGAATCTGCTCCAGAACCTCTGGCTGAAACACCAAAATACACAGTTCATAAACACCGCAGATTTTTATCATGACACAAAAAATACATGACGACCGATAACACAGCTTACTAATTAATTATTATAATTTCTATTCTGAGCACTGCCCGCTGCCATCTGTCGCTGGAGGACAGGGAAACAGCACTTGGCTGTGATGCCAGGGGAAAGGAGGGACAATCATGGGCATTCACTCCCTCATAAAGCCATGTGGTGTGTGCTCTCTCTCTCTCTCTCTCTCTCTCTCTCTGTCCAAGCTTACTGAGCCTCTCTGCCACATGGCAGCAGCAGTGTGTGCAGCCTTTACTCTCTAAGGAAACTCTCATGACATACGGAAAAAAGACTTACAGGGGCTGGCATTAGGGGTAAGCTCGAATCATGTGAACTTCAAATACGATTTGTAATGGAATCAAGCTGCATGTTCAGTCCTCTTATGCTTCTATTCCCATGACAGTCCCCTATAGATAGATGGAGATCTAGATCTTGATCTAAATCTAGATATACAGTAGATAATTAGTACAGTACATGTTGTGTAGTATAAACCTCTTAAAAACATGAATTTCAGATAGTGGCATTTCCATTTAAAAGCAATTGTTTTGTGTGTGTTTGTGTGCGTGTGCCACCATGATGTTGCCCATTTAACAGATTGGGGTACGGAACAGACTCTAATAGCGACAACACAGATGCTCAGCGGAGTACAACAAGCCAGCAGAGCAAATGACTTCATCAGATTCCTTTTGCTCTATTCATTGCTCATTATATCTTTTAGTGTTGAGATGTTTTATCTGATGTGGCTCCTTTGCTTCTATCGATTGAGACTGGGAATTGTGAAACAGAAGTAATCAGTCTGTCTGTGTCTAGTGGTCCCAAACCAGATGCTCTGAGAGCACCGTCGTACAGCAAACAAACTCTATCTGGGAGAACTAAAAGCACATCTTCATTTGCTTGAATACAGAATCATATTCACTCAATTATAAGCTGTCGAAAGAATGAATAAGCCACTATAAATTTAACATTGATGGTTACTGTACTACTGTAGTAGTAGGGAGCCTTGGAATTGACTTGAACGTCCCCTCCGTGTATAATGGATGCCTGCGTCATTTTTTTCATCAGCATGGCTATTTCCTGTTCTTTTCTTGTTTTTGAGCTCCAGGATATGTGCCCTCCGAACTGCCTCAGCATGGGCAATTGCAATTAAAAAACTTTCCCCATAGACCAGGCAGCATCTGCTCTGATCCCAGTAGGCTCTTACACTGTAACACACAGCTAGAGCCAATCAGTGTCTCCTCGTCACAACTTTCCGCTCAGGATGTGAGAATTATTACAGGGAAATGTGAATCCACAGAGCAAGACACAGATTGTGCCAAAACAAATTAGAGCAGTAACAGATGCTGTTGCTACAGAAGATTATTATTTTATTTGTCAGGTGGGCGACACGGTGGTGTAGTGGTTAGCACTGTTGCCTTGCACCTCCAGGGTCCGGGTTCGACTCCGGTTTCCTCCCACCGTCCAAAAACACGCAGATTAGCCTATCTGGTGTTCCCAAATTGCCCATAGTACAGTATGTGTGTGTCCTGTGATGTATTGGTACCCTGTATTGTGCCCTGAGACTCCTGGGATAGGCTCCAGGTCCCTGTGACCCTGAATACAGGATAAAGCGGTATAGAAAATGAATGAGTGAGTATTTGTCAGACATCCTTTTCAGCACTTTGAAATTATTTTCCTCGCATATCCCGATTAGGTAGCTAGGGTCAGAGCGCAGAGTCAGCCATGGTCAGACAGCACCTCTGGAGAAGATAGGGTTAAAAGTTTTGCTCAAAACCTCAACAGTGGCAGTTTGGTGGCGCTGGGGTTTGAACCCTTGACCTGGCCAAAAATAAATAAATAAATAATTCCATTAATCGCATTTAGCTTTGTAGTAGTGAATGTTTGAAAATGAGTCCTCATGCTCCCAGAACCACACTTTCATAACTTGAATCCTGGAATACGCCTGTTCCATCAGGGGGAAAAAGAAAAAAATCGATAGATGTGATAAGCTGGTCATTTCGGACATCCAGGCTTCAGCCGACTTCATTTTTTTTTCATCTTCATTTTATTGCCACATAACGTTTCGAGTCTAGACCTGACCAACTGAAGCAACCCCATAATACTCTCCCAGAGGCTTGTACAAAGGGATTTTCTTTGGCCAAGCAGTGTATTATTTAAGTCTCTAAGGAGATAGGGCGAAAAGAATTGAACAAAATCTCACAATATCGAGACACATCCTGAAAAGAAAGCTATTCCACTGCAATGCATGCACACACATGTTTATTCACACCTCGGGAAGAAGATGCGCAGAAAGTGCATGTAGGTGATAACCCAAGCTCAGGATTGAACCAGGGACCTTGGAGCTGTGAGGTGATAACGCTTCCTGCTGCACCACCATGACACCACTGGGACAACAGTTATATATGCGCTGTGCCATTGTGTGAATGAGAAAGGCACTGTTTTTTGTTTTGACACCCTCTGAACCAATTTTAGTTCTGAAAAAAGTCTCAGAAGGGTTTTTTTTTTTTTAACTTTGCTTACTTCTCTAAGCCTACAGTAAGTAGCCACATTTAAATATATGTGTCACATAGTGAAGAAGTAATCTAATCAAAACTAAAGGTCATCATCTCCATACAGTATATCAAAGACAGAAGACTTTAAGTATTCAGCTCCTAAAAGCAGCACCATGGCTGAGGCAATGATGCAAGTGCCAACATCAAAGGTCAAAAACTGCTTTTCCTGAAGTGGGAAAGGCAGATTGGAGGTCCAGACAGCGGAACCATTAAGTGTCAATGGGGTTCTCTCATTACTCCAGGGCTCTAAACAGTAAAGCACGCTTATTGCGATGCCAAACCATCTGTTCCCTTTGGAAGCACTGAAGTGAGCATGCTTTTTTTTCACCCAAGGACAAAGTGCCCTAGATAGTGCAAACCTGCACATGATGCCGATGAGGGGAAACGAAAAAAAAAGAGAAAGAGAAAAAAAAAACTCTGGGAGCCATTACAATGTTTTTCTTTACTGTTGGTCACTACAAGAATGAAACGTCTGAGTCATGCTTGGTTTATTTGCTCATTTGCACCAACGTCATTTTACAGAGTAGATCTATCCTGTAGAGTTCAAATTGCAATATTAGAAACAAACACAATCACTCACAGAATGTTAGTTTTCTTTCTTTCCAGCTCTGTAAATCCCCAAGCAGGATTACTTATCTTCAGA
Source organism: Clarias fuscus (assembly GCA_030347435.1). Classification (NCBI taxonomy): domain Eukaryota; kingdom Metazoa; phylum Chordata; class Actinopteri; order Siluriformes; family Clariidae; genus Clarias; species Clarias fuscus. The sequence goes on along the minus strand of CM059206.1, from coordinate 11,639,867 downwards.
AACAGTATAAACTTCTGCCTCGACAGATCCATTAATCATTACAGGATGTCATTTTGGGTTTATTATTTTTTTTTGCACCAGTAAGTCACAAGATGGACATTTTCAAGATGTTTCTTACTTACAGTACAATGAGCAACTTTTTAATGACTTTTTAAAGTAAGCAAGCATGGAAATTCATTAGTCTGGTCTTATCTTGAATATTGTACTGTACATATTGTATTTGAATATTGCATTGTTAATCCTCTATTTTGAGACTGCCAATGTTTGTCCTTTGCTTCAAATAATTGAAGAAATTTTAATTACGGGTTCAAAATGCATCCTCTGTAAGTGCTTCAGCAGTCTCACCATCCCCTTTAACACAACAGTAATTTGCCAGCTCATGGACTGGGCATTCACCTGAACCCTGGCTAAATGAACAGCGGTTAAGTGAATTATGGTGTTTATAGTTCGGAATATAACTTTGAAAGAAAAAAGAAAAAAAAAACCCGGCCAGATTTATTGCTATTGTTTACTCCTAACTGGGTGAGCCAAATTGAAAGTCACTCAGTGTTGAGCTCCCTGTCAAGCCAAGTGCTGCATGTTTGAACCGATTCATAAATAATACATCAGTGCATGATGCAAGCAATGCAGCACAGCACTGACGAATTAATGAGAGGCTCAGGATGAGGAGGAGGATGAGAAAGCTTCAATCCCCATCAAGCCCTTTTGGGTCAAACACTGCTGGGTGAGATGACAGCTGCCCATGTGATGTCTCTCTTCACCGTTCGACCTTTTTTTCTTACCAGCTCAGTGAACTCATTGCTTCCCAAGTCTAATCTCTCCAGCTGTGACAGCCTGTGAATTGACCTGCAGCACATTTACAAAGAGAGGAATTACATCAGCACATCATATTAACTACAATAGTAACACAATGGCCTGCATCTCACTCTTTTAACACAGTAACGGAGAAAGGCTTAATTCGTTGAAGTCTTTATATAGCTATAGCTTTGCTTTGTGTTATACATTAACTTATCCAAAACTGGAAAAGTTTCATGAGGTAATTAATTAATTCGGAATAAAACACGACAGCAAAACCATTCCTATACTCACAAACATACAGTAAATGTCACTTTGGGGGAAATATTAGTATAAAACCTTGCAACTCAGAATCATAGCAAATAAATCATTTGTGCAGTTGAAGCGCTAATAACGAAACACTTAAAAACACCTAATACAAGATTAATGCCCCAGTTTTTAACCACAGCATTTAAACTGCTATGTGCATTCTAAAACTGTAACAATTGTAATTATCCATAAAATGCTTTTTCATTGATTTTTTTAAATAGGATATATCAGAACAATAATTTCGCATTCTACCTAGGGCATTACAAATTCAAAGAACATGAAGGCAAAGCTCAGTCTGTTTTTGATGAAAACACAGGGCTGTAATGACAGAATATAAAGTGTTGCTAAGCAGGGCGACTGAGCCGATCATTATGCAAAGACCACAGTGTGCAGTATGTGTTGTTCTGTAAGGGCCCCTGCAGTGATGTATTATGGAATACATTACAAGCTCTGTTGCCTTTCACAATATGAAACACCTTTACATTCATTTTCATTTCGAACATGTATAAAATCATGATTAGTTGGAAATTATATCTGTAGGCCATTACATGGTTATAAAACCTTGGACCACATATCCATATATCCATTCCCACATAAATTGCCACAATTCTACTTTTTCTATTGTATAGCTAGGTTTTTGATATTTTTCTTAAATGTTTCTTATATTTTTCTTATATTGTATATTTGTATTTTGTATTATACAGATATTTTATTTTATTCTTTGTGCTAACGTACACAACAAGTGCATCTATTTATTGACCAGATGAAGTGGAATTACAAGGCATTTAACGATCAACCATTTGCAGGGGTGAGATTCAAACATGTCTACTCTATCTGCCCTTAAACCAGACATCACTGTTTATCCATTTATGGAATCATTTGAACTCATTTTTTGTATGCTAGGAATCTTCCATATACAGTTAGCATATCAGTAAATATAATGCACATACTGTATACAGTATAATGCATCAGTTATTCAATACTTTTAATGACATCCAAAGCTAAACAGTGGTAAAAACAATATTGGGGTCGGTTAACCTGAAACTGAAGTGCTATTGATGCGCAAAATATTTTTTGTAGAAGTGAGCTGAAAAAAGTGGACATAACCGAGCCAAAAGGACATAAATCCAGGGCTGTTGTTACTACAGTAGTGACGAGACATGGATTCATCACTATGAGCCTAAAAGTAAACGACAGAGTATGAAACAGAAACATCCTCAATCGACGACCAAGAAAAGTTCAAAAGTCAACCATCATCTGGAAAATTGATGTGTACAGTTTTCCGGGCCAGTATTGGAACATTATCAGGAAAAATGTTCAACCATCAACAGTGCTCGTTACAGTGAGATGCTTATTGAGCTTGCATGTCTGTACACTTTTACCCACACTGTCGACACTCTGCACCTTCGAGGTCTTAAAGCATCCTACCTATAGTCCTGATCTTGCTCTATCAGACTTTCACCTGAAAGCAGCTCTATGAGGATGAAGAGTCACTTCTGATGAAGAAGTGAAGACCGAGCTCAGCCGAAAACATTTTATTAATGAGAGAAAACGAAAGCTTGTTGACAGAGGGACAAAACGTATTGAAAAGCAACTCCAAAACTGCAGCTCTTGTGAGATGTTCTAAGTCTGCAGTGGTCAGGACCTAAGAAAAAGTGGTCCAAGGAAGAAAAAAACGCAGAAATGCTGACCAGTTCATGGGCGGCCAAGGCTCAGCAATGAACATTGGGATAGCTCAAATTGCTGAAAAGGTTAATACTGATTAACAGAAAAATTCCAGAACACACAGTCCATCGATATTTTTTTTTCTTCTTTTTTTTGTCAGCTCTTGTGTTCTTCAGTTTCTTTTCAGGATTACTATGCACATTCTGAAAAGGTTTTTTTTTTTCACTGTATTTTTTGTTGCATTTTGGTTAATTACAGTGTTTCTCAGTCCCTTGAAATTCTCTAAAGAACTTGGACAAACTGTACATCATCTAGTCACTTCTCCACATCATAAAAGCAATTTCTTGTCTTTTCACCATATTGCGAAGGCTTATGCATGTTCATGTAAATGATTAAGTGCAATTGTCTACTGGTCCCTACATTATCATTTGTTCATGCTGTATTGATCTCAAAATGTATTGCATGGATTCCCTGTTGAATAACCTTATGCCACAAAACAACACGTCATTAGTTTATTGTATACTGTAGATAATTACTTGCAAAACAGTTAAACCAGTTATCTGTCAAGCACCTATTCCAGACATTGCTATTAGTCTTTATTTTCTGTAAATCTCACCTGAATTGATGAACTCCACCAATGGAAAGGAACATTTGATGTTTTAGAACAACCATTGATTAACCAGTTCTCTAAAATAGCTAGCTAGCTGACATGGATACAGTATACGGACATCACAGCAGATACCTGCAGAGGCTTATTAGGACATTCCAAACAATTTCGTGCTGCATTGTAATGCGGAAGAGAATCTGTGAAACCTGAGGAACCTGAGGAACGTCAGGAGGTGGAGAAAGACTGCAGTGTAATTCCCCATACTGCGCTGCATACACGGTTCTGCCTATAGGATGGTTCAAAATTTTTATTCTGTATTTTTTTTTCTTTTGTGCAACAGCATGCAGTGCGGTAAAGCATTCGTGTCTTGTTCTTTTCCGTATCGTAGTGACACAATCTGTCAAAAAATTACAGACAGTGCAAACAGTAAAAAGTGTAAATGCGAATTCCAACCAATCTCTTGTGACCACTCTGCCTCATACAGTAATGTATAACTTTGGACTGTTGAAATTGATGTTTTCCATGAAGAAAAAGTGCAGCCTTGTGCGTTTTTCAATGATTGACGTAAAAAAAAATTTTTTTTAAACTTGAGCCACTGTTTCAATCAGAAAAACTTGGAGAGTATACGGATATAATGACAACATATAAGGATTATGAACGATTTACTGGTTTTTGCCGGTCACTCATTGTGTTGTGCTCTTTGAACTAAGTGTTACTGTATATGAAATGCACTTACAGTTTTGCAAATGCTAATGTTTGTAAAAAATAATTTTCATGTTGTGTTTTCTTAATGTTAGCACAAAGTTTACCAAGAATTACTTCCTTCGTTCGGACAATATAGCCGGAAGTAGCGAAAGAGTCCGTTTTACTCTGATTGAGTGTGTCAGCAAAAAAGTTTGTCTAACTGCGCCAATGCTAACATCCTTAGTGTGAAGAAAAAACCCACATCACTCACTTTGGCATGGTTTTCAAGTGATTCTCTCGAAGCTCCAGGATGCGTAATTTGGATAATCTGAAAAGTAAAACGTTGAAATTAGTTTTTCATGGAAAGCAATGTTTTGTTAAGCTGTGTGCTGTACCCACTGTATATGGCTTAAATGTCAATAAAAGCTACTTTGACTTATAACTGACTATGAAAGTGAATTTATTTTAAAGCCACAATCAAGAGGAACTTGATTATACTGTAGGGACAAAATGTATTTATTTTGTCTCCTTGCTTGTATTTGTTATGTTTCTTTTTTATTTGATGTAACATTGCACTCATGTTGGTAAGGGCTTCTCCTGCTGTATATACAGTACATATTGTCACGTGCGCCTGTGATGGGCGTGCGCCCAAATCTATTATCGCCCCTCGCTCACTTCGTAGGCTCCCTAAGTAGGCGGCACCCCTTCTGCAGGTGTGCAAAGGGACGGGGCCGCCTACGCGGGCCGGCTGGCAGTGATTAACGTTAATAGGATCTCGGGCTTGCTCCGCATTATAAAAGCAAGGCGCGGAGTTTAGTCCGGGGTCCGAGAAGAGTGTAAAGCGGTGGAGCTCGGGAGTGGCACGCGAGTGGGGAAAATGGAACGTGCCCCAGAGACTTAAAAGGACATTGGATTTCCGCCCCCTTTGATCTCCGCGCTGTCCTCAGCGCGGGAAAGAGCTGCACGAGCTCCCACGGCATCCTACGTTCCCGCGTCGAGCCCGCCTTCGCGTCCTCGCCGCCGAAGAGGAAAAGGCCGCGAGGAGGACAGCGTTAAGGCCACCGATCCCAGCCGAGAAAGCCGCCCAGCCGATGGACGACCGAGCGAGACTCCCGCCTGAGGCCGCGCCCACAGAGAGCTGGGAGGGGCCAGGCCGGTTATCGACAGCGGGGAGGAACCGTCCAGGGAGCGTGCAGGAGCGCTGCCTCGCGTGCTCCGTTCTGCCACTCCGCCCACCGCCGCCAGCCGCGTGCCCGCATGCCAGCTGGGCACTGCCTCGGACCCTGCACGTGCACACATCATCCCTTCCCTTTCTTTCCGTCCTCCCTCCTTTTTCCCTGTCCTTCCCTTATTTATTCCTAATAAATTATCCTTTTCCCCTAAGATCTCGCCTCGTGTCTGTGTTTCATGGTGCCGCCCGTGCAACTTTGAGTCGAACCCGTTACAATATATACAGTACAAGTGCGGTTAAAGTCAAACCAGGATCTTTGATTGTGCAGAATAATAGAACACAGGTACGAGAGTAATAACTCCCTCTATATAATCCCCCGATACACAAATGCACTCGGTCGCCCTCGCTCCAAGCCATCTCCACATGTTTGGGGAATTTAAGAAATTCCAGCATTTCAATAGTGCCTGGATACCATCAAGGTAAACTTTTTTCTCACGACACTGTAGCACTGATCAGTCTGTCTGCTTCACGTCTGAAACGCTGGCCTCCCAGGAACTCCTTAAATGCCCCAAACATGTGGAGATGGCTTGGGTTAGGGTGAGGGTTAGTACTAACCCGAGGTCAGGACTGTACTGTGAATGTGGTAATAACTCTGAGCCGAGTTCCTGTAATGTGCCAGTGTTTCATAAATGATTGTGTGTGTACAGTTCCCACAGACAGATGCGTCTCTACTGTAAGCTGGCGACAGGTCTTCTGTCGATTTTCAAAGATCAGGCGAGAACGTTCACAGGAAGAACTTGCTTAAAGTCTTCCGTAAATGTTTTTTTTTTTTTTTTTTTCATTCGTGAAACATAGCACAAGTTTCCATTCGACTTGAGCACCATTCTTATATGAAAAGGGATTTAAATTGAAAACAGCTACATTAACGTGAAGCTTTATAAGCCTAGCACTGTGTGACAGAAGCTGCTGATGGAGCTCTTACCTTCCAAAATTGGCGGGTAGGTACTCGAGGAAGGCATCGTTTAAGAAGAGCTGTGTCAAATTGAGGAGCTGAGTGAAGCCATCTGGGAGTCTAAGGGAGCAGAGAGGAAGGCCATCAGTACATCGCTCAGCAGGCTTTAAGTACCTCCAACTCACTGAGAAGTAAAAACTTGGCACGATGTAATCCCACTACGCGGTCCCTTCCACCACCCTGCTAGAGACAACACGACTTATTAAAGATTATTAGTTAAATGTAAATGTGGTTGACAGTCGTGGAACACGAACACATGTGACTATTTTTACTGTAACTCCAGTTCACGCTCAGTTCTGGTGTAGAAATTATTTTTAGCCATAAGGGATATTTTAGCTTAGAGAAATACAGTAAAACACAACCTGAAATAACCTCTCCTTGAACAAAGGTTAGTCAGTTATGTAAGTCTTATATTCTCAGTTTTCATTGGCTGATATTAAAGAACAAAGCTTCCTATTAATAGGAATGTTTTTTGCATACAGAAAAAAGTAATCCACAGATTTATGGCATACACTTCTATTCAGCATATGAATAAATTATTCAGATGACATACGTATTTCAAAACTGATCTACTAATGGTTCTAAAACATCTGGAATACAGAGGTAATTTGGCATACGAACACCCTGCATCACAAATTCGAACGGAAATTTGGTAAAAAATTTGCCTCGGCATACAGACCATTCTCCGCATACAGTATGAGCGAACAAACCGTTTAAAACTTGTTTGCGTTTGTCAAGAGCCAAGCAAAGCAAGTTAACAGATTTTTTTGTGGTTTATTTTTTTCATTTTGTGCAACAAGATTTTGTGAAAACATAGCACCATGAGTCCCAAGAATGTTAGCAAGGACGGCAGCAGGAACAAAATGGAGCCATGTTCAGTTTTGTTTTTAAAGCAGCCGTTGCCAAGAGGAATCATAAATTAAGGTTAAGTGAGGTTTAATGCCTATTTTACTTCATTTACATGTATTTCTAAATGTTTTATTATTAAAAGTTATTTTTACATACAGAAATATGATTATAGTCTTATAAATTGGTAATCTTGGTAATATTTCTGTTAGGAATCAGAGGTCGTGATGGATCCAAGTGCAGGGGAGGAGCTCCTTGGGATTGTTTATGTTTTGTAATAGTTGATGTGGAGTTGGAAGAGAGCTTGGCAGAGGTGTTTTTATAAACGTACTTGTTGCTGTAAAACTTGCTGCTCTATGTCGGGAAGCTGCGTGTGCCGAGTGAGTCGGTGTGAAAGCTCTGTGTGCAGCGCGAGCCGGGGAGGAATGCGGAAGCGCCGCGAGCCAGCGAGAGAGCTTGTGTGTAGCGCGCTTCGTGCAGGAATGCGGAAGCACCGTGAGCCGGCGAGAGAGCCTTGTGTACAGCGCGGCTTGTGCAGGAATGCGGAGGCGCGAGGAGTCGGCGAGAGTGTGATCTTCGCAGTGAAGCCGGCGAGCGCGCGGAGAAGTCGTGCAGGTTGGTGGCTTCTTTGCAGAGCTTAATCGTGGTCGATGGGCGAGCAGGGTCCAAAGCCAAACAGACAATGGGATATCCGTGACCCAAGTTTGTAGTCGTCAAAATAGATCCGTTGGTCGATAATACAAAGTCCGTGAGCGTGGGAATCCAAAACGTGAAGTGAGAGCATGGTCGGGAAAAACAAAGCGTGGTCGGTATCAGGAAAGCAAGGTCTAGGAAAACGCTGGAAAATTGGGCTATGGAAGGCACTCAATAATCTGGCGACAAGGTGGTGACAGCATGTGGTTTAAATAGGTAAGGCAGATGATTAGTGATGGGGAACAGGTGTGTGGAGAGCAGAAGATGAGGCGGTGAGATGTAAGGGGCGGTAGGGAACATGGAACAGGAGTGCTTAAGTGATTATGACAGAGTCGTGGCTTGGCGGGTCGTGACAGTACCCCCTCCCCTATGAACGCCACCTGGCATTCTAACCATGTGAAAATCAGTAATAAGGGAGCGATCTAGGATGAACCTGGCTGGTACCCAACTTCTCTCCTCAGGGCCATAGCCCTCCCAGTCCACCAGGTACTGGAGACCCCGTCCACGGCGGCGAGACTTAAGGAGTTTACGGACTGTGAAGGCTTCACCTCCATCTATGAGTCAAGGAGGAGGGGGGGGTTGGGTGGGTGGGGATAGTGGACAGGAGACCAATCTGCGAATCTGTGAGACATGAAATGTGGGGTTGATTCGGCGCATGGATAAAGGTAAGGCCAACTGGACAGAACATGGGTTGATAACACGAGTGATTGTGAACGGACCGATGAACCTTGGTGAAAGTTTCCTAGAGGTGGTCTTGAGGGGAAGGTCACGAGTTGATAACATAACCCTTTGGCCGATATGATATCTGGGAGCTGGTAAGCGGTGGCGGTTAGCCTGACGCTGGAAGGAGCTGACGGTGCGCTGCAATTGGATACGAGCCCGCTGACACGTTCTTCTGCAGCGGTGGACGAAGGGGACTGCAGCTTCCTCTTCCTGGGGGGGAAATAATGGTGGCTGATACCCAAGGCAGCAGTGGAACGGAGACATCCCCGTGGCAGAGGTGGGGAGTGAGTTGTGGGCATATTCCACCCAGGGTAGGAAGCAGCTCCAGGAGGCTGCATCCCGAGAGGCCATGCACCTTAATGCTTTTTCCAGTTCCTGATTCATGCGTTCCGTTTGGCCATTAGTCTGGGGGTGAAAACCAGATGAGAGGCTGGGGGTGGCACCAATAAGACCGCAAAAGGCCTTCCAGAACTGTGCTGAGAATTGCGGTCCTCTGTCAGAGACAATGTCCAATGGAAGTCCATGGAGACGGAAAACATGGTTGATGAGCAACTCGGCAGTTTCTTTGGCAGATGGAAGTTTGGGTAGCGGAATAAAATGGGTTGATTTGGAGAACCGGTCTACAACGGTTAAGATGCAGGTGTTATTGTTCGATGGTGGTAGTCCAGTGACAAAATCTATAGAAATGTGTGACCATGGACGGTGGGGAATGGGGAGGGGCCTTAGGAGACCCTCAGGGGGGCGGCTAGTTGTCTTGTCACTTGAACAGACATCGCAAGCAGCTACAAACTCCTTAACGTCTTCCTTCATGGTGGACCACCAGAACCGTTGCTGCAGGAGTGAAAGGGTGCGTGTCATCCCAGGGTGACAGGCCAATCTTGAGCTGTGGGCCCAGTCAAGCACTTGGGGTCTCACTGACGCAGGAACAAAGAGCATGCTCGGGGGAACGTTACTTGGGCCGGGTTCCTGTTCGAGAGACTGTTAGACCAGATTTTCCACATCTAGCCGTGTAATAGCCACAAGGCATGGAGGGGGGAGGATGGTTTCCATCGTGGGAGTGCGTTTGGAGGTGGAGAATTGCCTGGAAAGGGCGTCAGGTTTGACATTCTTAGATCCTGGCCGATATGACAATGTGAAGTGAAAGCGGGCGAAAAAGAGCGACCACCGCGCCTGGCGAGAATTAAGTCTTTTAGCTGTCCTTAAGTACTCGAGATTCTTGTGATCCGTCCATACAAGAAAAGGGTGTTCTGCTCCCTCCAGCCAGTGCCTCCACTCCTCAAGTGCCAGTTTGACTGCCAATAGTTCAAATTCACATTTTTCTGCCTTGACATACACCTTGTTCTCCAGCAGGCGTTGCAGGACTTGGCGTACATGGAGCTTGTGTTCCTTTTCAGAGCGTGAGAAGATCAAGATGTCGTCTAGATATGCGAACACGAATACGTTGAGAAAGTCTCTGAGGACGTCGTTGATGAGCGCCTGGAAGACTGCTGGGGTATTAGTTAGACCAAACGGAACAACCAAGTACTCATAATGACCAGTGGGGGTATTGAAGGCGGTCTTCCACTCGTCACCCTCCCTTATTCTGACCAGATGATAGGCGTTTCTTAGGTCAAGTTTGGTGAACATACGGGCATCCTGGAGCATAAGCATATGCAAAGGCAGATGACATTAGTGGAAGTGGGTAGCGATTCTTGACCGTGATCTCGTTTAATCCCCTGTAATCAATGCAGGGTCTGAGGGACTTGTCTTTTTTCTCCACAAAAAAGAATCCTGCCCCTGCAGGTGAGGAGGATGGTCGAATTATCCCTGCTGCAAGCGACTCGTTAATATATTGTTCCATAGCCTCTCTCTCTGGGCGGGAGAGAGAATATAGTCGGCCCTTGGGAGGGGAGGTGTCAGGGAGAAGATCAATAGCGTAATCACAGGGACGATGAGGTGGTAGCGAGACGGCCCGTGCTTTGCTAAAAACCTGTCGAAGATCATGATATTCGGTAGGCACTTTTGCCAGATTAGGGATCTCCTCCTGGAAGGAGGGCAAGGTTCGCCCAGTGGTGGCAGAGCGTAGGCATGACGAGAGGCAGGTGGGGCAAACAAAGCGTGGTCGGTATCAGGAAAGCAAGGTCTAGGAAAACGCTGGAAAATTGGGCTATGGAAGGCACTCAATAATGTGGCGACAAGGTGGTGACAGCATGTGGTTTAAATAGGTAAGGGAGATGATTAGTGATGGGGAACAGGTGTGTGGAGAGCAGAAGATGAGGCGGTGAGATGTAAGGGGCGGTAGGGAACATGGAACAGGAGTGCTTAAGTGATTATGACAGAGCCGTGGCTTGGCGGGTCGTGACAATTTCTGAATGGCTGGAATGGATTTTCTGTATTTATATTATTTCCTAAAAGGAAAATGCGTTTCACAATAAAATTTTGGCCATAAGAACTAAATTCGTATACCTTGGTACTATTGTACTGGTATAAACTGGTAAATCTGTGCCGTAGTACAGAACGAATGTAACCTTGAACTGCTATTGATCCCACCAAAACTCTTTAATGTAAGAAAGCACACAAATCTCTGTGTACACACTGAAAGGTTTGCATCATCTACAGTAACAACTGCACAATTTGTAAATCCTTTGAATAACAAAACGGATATTAAAAATTCACAAAGCATTTGCTGTTTAATAAGTTTGTTATGTGAGTCGTGGTTGGTGTACTTACTTGGTTATGGGATTTACACTGGCCTCTACAACTGACAAACATTTACAGCACTTGATATTGTCAGGAAATTCTTGAATGCCTGAAGGAATGAGGGATATATTCATAAATCAACACACACAGTGTTAGGCATATAATCACATAAGCACGTTACATTTTGGATCATAAATCAACTGATCAGAATATGCAGAAACAAAGAACGTACCGTTTTTACTTATATCTAATTCTTTCAAGTTTACAAGGCTAGCGATGGTGGTTGGCAGGTTTGAAAGGTCGTTATCAGGAATACTCAATTTCTTCAGGGCTTGACAGTTGAAGAGTTGCTAGCAGAGAGATAGATAGATAGATAGATAGATAGATAGATAGATAGATAGATAGGTAAAAGAAAAAAAGTGTGCTGAACTTATAACTTATAGTAACTGTATACAGTGTCTTGCAAAAGTATTCATACCCCTTGAACTTTTACACATTCTGTCCCGCTACATCCATGAACACATGGCACTAATTCTGAAGTGAAAGGAAAATTGTAATTTTTTAAAAAATAAATAAAAATCTGAAAAGTGTGGCATGCATTTGTCTAAAGCCCTCTTTACTCTGATACCCCTAAATAAAATCCAGTGGAACCAATTGCCTTCAGAAGTCAGCTAATTAGTAAATAGAGTCCAATCTCATTTTGCATACAGCCGTTCTGTGAAGCCCTCAGAGGTTCGTTAGAGAATATTAGTGAACAAGCAGCATCATGAAGCCCAATGTACACACCAGACAGGTCACGGATAAAGTTGTGGAGAAGTTTGAATCAGGGTTAGGTTATAAAAAATATCCCAAGTTTTGAACATCTCACGGAGCGCTGTTCAATCCTTCATCCGAAAATGGAAAGAGTATGGCACAAGTGCAAACCTACCAAGACATGGCCGTCTACCTAAACTGACAGCCTGGGCAAGGAGAGCATTGATCAGAGAAGCAGCCAAGAGGCCCAGGGTAACTCTAGAGTAGCTGCAGAGATCCATACTGTACAGTAGCTCTGGTGGGAGAATCTGTACACAGGACAACTATTAGTTGTGCCCTCCACAAATCTGGCCTTTATGGAAGAGTAACAATAAGAAAGCCAAAAAAAGTCATAAGAAGTCCTTTTTGCAGTTCCAATGGCTTAACTGAGCAATGATCAATAAGACTTGTAATGTAAACATATCCCAAGTATACGGTCTGCCACACAGATCCCTGTCAATGAACAGTTTCGATACAAACGATAACATACTAGAATAATCCTATTAATGTAAACCTATGATTTGAATTACAGCCATCAATGCCGCCATTATTAAAAAATAATTAACTAACCTTCTGACCAATCAGATTCCAGAACGCATCAACGCCATGGCATCATTAATTTTATCATCATTAATGTAATGTTGACAGAGCTAAAAAAAAAAAAATCATTAAATATTATTATTGTGTATTAAAAGCGATTTAAAACTAAAGATGATGTTTATAATCAGCAAAGGAAGAACGAGCAGTCCAAAGGCACCAATGCTTAAGATCACCACCCTTACAAAAGGAGCACTTAATACCACTCAAAAGACTTTTTTGGGCTTTTCACTGATGAGTCATATGGGCACAAAACCCTTAGAAACCCAGAGCTTTCCCAGCTTGCATAACTGTCTGTTCATTCAGAATCTTCCAGTGCCTTGCGGGAAAGCTAATTTAAGAATTTAATTGAAGAAAAGGACGAAAGATGAAAAACTGACAAAAAAAAGGAGTACCCGTCAAAAGTTTGGACACAAGTTTGGATTTATTTTCTCCATTCTAGAGCAATACTGTTTTTTTTGTTTGTTTGTTTTTTTCAGAACTATGATATAACGTATATGGCATTATGTAACTAAATAAAAACAACAACAACAGTCAGCTGTTAGTTTTAAGATGTGAAGGTCATCTGTTCTAGATTAGTTCTTGATTATCATGTGGAAATTGATGAAACTGATGAAACTGGATCTCATGAAGACCTTCCCAGGAAAGCAAGAACAAAAGGTACCCCTGCTGCAGAGGAGAAGTTCATTTAAAGTTGAACGAATGAAGGCTTTACTGAGCTTAAGTAGCAGACACATCTCAATATCAACTGTTCAAAGGAGATTATTGCATATTTTGGACGCCTTTTATTACCACCATGGCTTTAGAAGGGATGTACAAACTTTTGATTGGCAGTGTACACTGTAGGTAACATGAATAAGTTTGCTTTTTCGGCATTGTGGAGTACAAAAGCTACTCCCTGTTCATCGCACAAGACCTACCCCAATTTTGAGTCAACACCTCCAGTGTGGGTGTGTAAAATAGCCCGTTCTCTCTTGCACAAAACAATGTTTGTGGTAATGTACTTCTAACTGGATTAGTGCCTACTGTATCAGATTTAAAAAGCATAGCCTTAAAAAGAAATATTTCCACAACCCTAAGACATGAAAAGAATGACATCATCAAACATCAAAGACTTCATCAAAACTGTTCACATGGATCAACACAAATTCAAATTCTTTGAACCTATACCTCTAAAGCCCTTAAACTTTTTCGACATGATGCTTTTAAACCAATCCTTACTGTGTTATAGCAAGGTTCATTCATTTTATGGCTAAAGTTGCTGTTGCAGATGCAGCATGTGACAGGTCTGATACTGATATTATTGTCTATGCTTGTAGAGCCATCCTGGAAAAATAGCTGAATGTAGACGCGGGACAGAGACCGTTCTGAAGTAGTGGTGAATAGATTCGTTGCTACACTGACTATAAATGCTTCTAAAAATATGAAATCACCAAAATTGCATATAATGACAGGACAGCATTAGCATAATTGCCGTGACAAAAGATGAACAAAAGTCTCTAGCGCGGAAAATACACTGCAGCTTTGAATAATTCCACATGAGCACAAGTGCTATTGAATGTCACCGTGGTGCCACAGGGGGCACAGAACTACACTGCCCATCAGCCCCAGCACCTCTCATATCACTACAACTCTCACCTGCATCCTCCTTCACCTCGATTAGAACCACTACTTAACTTCTACTGTACTGGATAGCTTTGATTGTTTTTGAAATCTGTTGTAATGTTTGTGTACAGCATGGAAACTAGTCTGGAATAGTGTTGCTGTCTTGAATCTACTCTTGAATCTATTATTCTTGTTTTCATTTGTAACTTTGCTTAAGAAATGATCTGCACTTCCGTCCTCCCCATAAATCTCTGACAGAAAGCTACTCTAAGGGTAGTGTTAAGAGAACCTTGTCAGCCTAATGGCCCTTACATAATAAGAGACATCTTGCATGAGTGTCCAGGACCCCTTATAACTCTAATTCCCACTTCGCAAGTCACTTCAGGAGGGATCTGTCACGGGAGCGGCACAGAAGCACTGAACTACCCTACCCTATCATTTGCAGCACGTCACATGCCATAATCATTATTACTTGCTTCACCTTGATAAGCAGCATTGTTTAATTTCTAGTCTTTTAAATGTCTGGTTTGACACTATTGTTGTTATCAGGGCTGGTTGTTTTCATGATTGCTACAGTATCGGTTACATTCTGTATATGTTTGGGCTTCACAGTTACATGTACATCGATCAGCTATAACACTAGAACCACCAGGTAAGCTGAATAACGCTGATTATACAACCGTTCCGAATGAGCAATCTGATTGGACAAGAGACATTTGGCTATATGGATCACACATGTCCAAGGTGTTCTAATAACCGTTAATTACACTAACTCAATGTCGCAGCATGGGTGAAAGCAGCTCTGCACAGTAGGCCATACTGATAAGAGAGCAACTGCCTGACAGAAAACACATTCAAAACCAGTCACAGATACTGTAGCCTCCTGCCACCAGGGGGGAGGGGGGGGGGGGGGTTGGGCCTGGAGAGAGCTGATTGGCCGAGCTCCCTCAGATGGGAGTGCTTTCACATCAATCACAGCTCTATAGCCAATCACGGGCGTCTGTGAGCTCATGCAAGCAAAAACTATAGCGCTATCCTCTGAGTGTGAGTTTGAAAAAGATGAAGTTGGCTGTCGTTACATGGTTTGGGGGAATCATGTGATAGCCTTGATATGGGAGTGCCCTAATGACGGGTTAAATTGGCTACTAGAAAATCAGGAAAAATCCCAAGAGAGAGGGAAAAAAAAACAGTCACAGAAACACTTTGCAAGAAAACACTTCTGATAATGTTATGTCATCTTAAACAACACATTGACTTCCTTCATAATCGCTTCTAAGTCGGTCAGGATCACATCTGGACCATCTGTGTTCTTTTATTTACGGCTACAAAGCTAACTAGATCCTAACACAAGGCTGAGTTCCAAATCGATCTCTAATCCCTGATCAAGGGCACTAGTTGGTGTGGAGGACAAGTAATTTTACACCCTAGATAGTGCACTAGCTTTTCATTTAATACTATTTGAGATTGAATCCCGGAACCCGGAACTTAATGGAGCTGATATTCTAAAGCGGAATAAGTGGCTTGTCGGAACAAGTGGACTGTCCACTACTAAATGTTTTATTCTCCTCATATTTTGGCTACATACAGAAGGACCAGCTGTTTATTTAACTGAATAAATGAACAAACAAATCATAATCTGCTGATTGTTTGTGGAACTGGCTGTGCTCTCTGCTAGCCCCTCTGCTAAGATACCACAGCACACCTTCAGCGCTCCTGTGGGGTCATGCCTCACAGGGTCAAGGCTGTTTTGGTGGCACAAGGGGAACCTACAAAATGGGCTTAATGTTTTGGGCTTTAATGTTGTGGCTGATCGGTGTATATTTTTCTTGTTTTCACACACATTTTTGTTGTTTGTTTCCACCTAACTTTTATAACATATAAAATTGGTTTGGGAAATGCAGTATTTAACCATAAGTGTATGGGAATCTGAGAATCACAACCATATACAGGGTGGGTCATTTATATGGATACACCTTAATAAAATGGGAATGGTTGGTGAGATCAACTTTTGTTTTTTCAATAGGAAGAGGGTCATGTGACACAACAAACTTATTGGGACTTTCACAAGAAAAACAATGGTGTGCTTGGTTTTAACGTAACTTCATTCTTTCATGAGTTATTTACAAGTTTCTCTTTGTTCACAGCCATTGACATGTCGAAGAGGTTAACACGTGATGAGCGGATCGAAATTGTGTTGATATCTGGTGAACGCAGTAACCGGGTCATTGCAGCAGATTTCAATGCAAGACCACCCATCTCCCATGCTACAGTTAGCAAACTGCTTGCTAAGTTTCGTGAAACTGGTTCAGTGTTGATTTGCCAAAATGTGGACGCATGAAAACTGTCACTAATGAACAAACATCAGTGGCTGTCCTAGCTTCATTCAGCAAGAGCCCACTGGATATTTGAAATTGCTACATGATGATGTGTTTCCCTCTTTATGCACTGAAGCTGGCACGTTCCCTGAGTTTTTCCAGCAAGATGGTGCACCACCACATTATGGGTGTCAGGTCCGAGCATTCCTAGATGAACAGTTTTCTGAAAAGTGGATTGGTCGTCGTGGGCCAGTTAAATGGCCCCCAAGGTCTCCCGATCTGACCCCCTTAGCCTTTTATCTTTGGGGTCATCTGAAGGCAATTGTCTATGGTGTGAAGATACGAGATGTGCAGCACCTGAAACTACGGATACTGGAAGCCTGTGCTGGCATTTCTCCTGCGGTGTTGCTATCAGTGTGTGAAGAGTGAGAGAAGAGGGTTGCATTGACAATCCATCACAATGGGCAGCACATTGAATACATTTTATAAGTGGTCAGAAACTTGTAAATAACTCATGAAAGAATAAGGTTACGTTAAAACCAAGCACACCATTGTTTTTCTTGTGAAATTCCCAATAAGTTTGATGTGTCACATGACCCTCTTCCTATTGAAAAAACAAAAGTTGGATCCAAGATGGCCGACTTCTAAATGGCCACCATGGTCACCACCCATCTTGAAAAGTTTGCCCCCTCACATATACTAATGTGCCACAAACAGGATGTTAATATCACCAACCATTCCCATTTTATTAAGGTGTATCCATATAAATGGCCCACCCTGTACAGTATGGCTCATCCCCAAACTGTAGCCATGAAGTTGAAGTATATGTTCCAGCAAGGTTCATGAAGACATGGTTTGTCAAAGTTGGAGTGGATGAACTCCAGTGTCCTTCACAGATTCCTGATCTCAATCTAACTGAGCCCCTTTGGGATGAACTGGAATACTGAGTCCTCACCCGACACCAATGCCTGTCCTCGCTAACACTCTTGTGGCTGAGCACAAATCCCCTCAGCTACGCTCCAAAGGCTTTTCCAAAAATGGGGAGGTTTTATAACAGCAAAAAAAGGGGGACTAAAACTGGAAAGGGATGTCGGAAAAAAACATACATGTGTGTGTCATGTTCAGGTGTCCACAAATTTTTGTGCATACAGTGTGCATTTACCAGTGCCATGAATGCAAAATGAAAGAAAAGCACATGAGTTTTGTCAGGTACCTTGGGAAGCTCTTCGATTTGGTTAGCGTCCAGATAGAGCTCCTCTAGAGTGCGCTCGAAGCTGAAGATCTCCTTGGGCACCTGCTGCAGGCTGCAGTGCGAGTAATCCAGCACAGAGATGACCTCCTCCTCCCCGCGGAAGCATCGGCACGGCACCAGGCGCCCGATGATCTTCCTCTTGGTAGTCATCTCCAGACACTGCACTGTATGTCAGAGAGAGGGCACCACTTAGCTTATACACACACAAAGTCGCAGAAATTTCCCCCATGAAATGCCTCGTAGAAAGTAAAAATAGATATTCCAAGTTAAACTTTTTTTTTCTGTTTATTTATTTATTTATTTATTTTTTACCAAAATGTTCAAAATGTACCAAAATCTGTTTGCTTTTATTGCTACTTTTTCTTTACCAGCCTGAAGTGACACAAATCCAATTTTTTACCCTAATGTGACACAGATCTGATTTTTAGGTCTGTCTGAACGCACAAATCAGATTTTTTTTCTTTTCTTTTTCAGGTCATATCTGAGCCACTTTCGTAGACTTCATAGATTGAGCAGTGGTGGCTCAGAGGGCTAAGGCACTGAGTTACTGATTAGAAGGTCAGCGGTTTAAGCCCCAGCTCCACCAGGATGCCATTTTTGGGCCCTTGATTAACTCCATCTGCTCCAGGGGCGCTGTATCATGGCTGACCCTGCACTCTGACCCCAGTTACGCTGGGATATGCGAAGATTTCACTGTGCAGTAATGTATTTGTGACAAATAAAAAGGCTTAACTTATACTGTATCTCCAATACATGGTCATGTTCGGAATTCATACACCTTTTTACTGCTGTGCATGCTTAGGGTGTTGATGTCATCAGTCAGCACCGGCAGCGAGGGGATTTCATAGTGAGGTGCTTTCTTTGTTATTTTTGTTCTCAACAAATATAGCCAACTAACTGCTTGCCATCCTCCAGAACAAAATTCCAAGAATATTTTTTGCTAAAATCGTGAAAATTGTTTGAAATGAGTGAGTGTTTACATAAAAATGAGGTGTTTTAACACAAATGAAATGAGGTAAGAAATATCGAGTCACTTGTAGTTACAAATGTAAACCGTCATCAGAGCAGTGGGGGCTTAATTGTTTAAGGCTGTGGGTTAATGGATTACTGATGGAAAGGTCAGGGGTTTGAGCCTCAGCACCGCCAAGCTGCCACTGTTGGGCCCTTGAGCAAGGCCCTTAACCCTATCTCCTCCAGGGGCGCTGTATCCTGGCTGACCCTGCGCTCTGACCCCAGCTTTCTAACTGGGATATGCAAAAAAATAATTTCACTGTAAGGAACGTGACGAATGATTATTATTATTATCATTATCATGACATGCAAATGCACTCACTCACTCACTCACTCACTCACTCACTCACTCACGGTCACTCAACTGGGTTGCGGGGGCCTGGTGCCTATCATGAGGCAGGGTACACCCTGGACAGGGTGGCAATCCATTGCAGGACACACATACCATGCTCATTCAAACACTACAGGCAATTCGGGAACGCCAGTTACCCTAATCTCCAGGTCTTTGAGCTATATCGATTATAAAACATTGGATTTGAGCAATGTGGCTTGTAATGTAAGCATAGCCTAAGTGTGTGTAATCGTTTCTTCTATGCTATTAGTTGCATTGATAAGACCTTATGATATAATTCATTGCTCAACGTCAATGGGAGATGGTTAAGACACGAAGTTACTGATAGGAAGGTTGGTGGTTCAAGCCTCAGCTTCACCAGCAAGGCCCTTAACTCCATCTGCTCCAGGGGGGTCATGACTGAAAGAATTTCACATTGCAGTAATATACTGTATATGTGACACATAAAGGCTTAACTAACAATCATTTCCCTGTTGAGCTATAGATAGACATGACATTTTAACCCTCCCGTCTAATAACACCAGGCACCAGGGTTAACCAAAAACATATAACAATGGCAATATGTAAATATAATGAATGCCATCTTTCTTCACAAATACCCCATAACCTATTTAAATAATAAAGATAAGAATGATCGCAGAACACACTGAAATCTGAAGGAAATTTATCAAGTACTGTGCAAGACAAAAACATTCATTTGAATATTTTCTATACATTTTTCCTCTTAGGATCATGCAGCGACTGTAATCAGTAGTGATTAATCAGCAGCCTGCAATCTTATCATGCCACGCATGCTGAGAAATGGGGTTCCATAAAAGCCAGCTGTGATGAATCAATGCTACATTTTATAACTGTCCATGATTCATAAATATACGTAATGAATAGAGTGGATGTACAATCCATCAGAAAGTTCTCATCAGTAGTCCTTCAGGACTTGTCAATTAAGATGGCGGTTTTCCTTTTATACGAGTTTTAACTTCACAAAACATGCAATTAATGTGACATGTTGCTTTGCTATAAATAACCCAATAAAAAAAATATGAACCAGTTGCAGTAACAGTGTAATGTTTAATAAATATCACACATGAAATAATTTTAGAGGAACTAACTGTTTTGTAATTTGTGTCATCCCTGTAATCACTCAAGTATCTTAATGATGCTATGTTTCTTGACTGGCTTTATTAGTTGATTTACAGTATTTCCTTTCACATTTGCTTCATCATTCTTCAATGCCTTACTTTGTAAAAAAAGAGCTTAAAAAAAGCTAGCCATGACAAACTGCCAGCTTTCATAACTATGCGTGACAAACTTTAATGCAATTAACACTGGGCATAGTGCGGCCTCAAGTCACAACTATATGACTGCAAATCGAGCTGCCAGCACTACTTAATTACTTGTCAACTGTGTCATGGTAGAAAATAGCCGGCTATAAAACAGGAAAGCATGATCATTTCTGTCTATAGTGGGCAAAAATCCAATCAGTCATGCTGCACTGGAACCGCACGCAAGGGAAGAATAATTGAACATCAAAGAATCTTTCTTTGAAAAACGTGATTTTCAATATTTCTTAATTTGAGCAAAATGACAAAAGACATGATACTAAATTGGGTTATTTATAATACAAAATAACAAAAAAACAATAAAAAGTAAAAAATAAAATCTCACAAAAAACGATTTAAAAAAAGCAATTTATTTGACTTATTGGACACAAAGTGACCCTCCTGGGATTTAAACAAAGTGTCAACACATCAACACAAAAACTATTTCTTATATAAATCAAGAACTTGTACTGTCACAAAAAGTGAAAGAAAAAATGAACATGATTATTGAGAGATGTGCAAAATCCCCAGGGACGTTAATGTGAGGCTCTCTGAGACAGTGTGTGCTCTGGCATTAGGGAATAAGTGATAGATTGGAAAGCTAATTCCAGATGCTTTTGTTTTTTACATGCAAATATACAGGACTACAATAATTAGGACATGGCTTAGTCAAAAGCACAATTATGGCGCTGGTGAGATAAACAAATGTTAGGTTAAAACTGGAGGTAAAAGACAAGCGCATTACACGACCAAACAGCAGCCATCATTTACAAATTATACATAACTTCACTACATCATCACGAATGTACACAGTTTAAGTTTATTATCAAAGCAGTTTGGGAGTATCACTATCTAGAATATACCTTCACTACACTTATTATATTATATTGTTTGTACACTAAAGAGGAAAAAAAGCTACATATTCAGGCATATGCAGCACTATAGCACTTAAGTCTTAAGTCTTTTATTACACTTATATTGTAGATTTCCCCTCAGGCATTAATAAAATGCATCCATACTACATCCATTCTTTTAGCCATCCATTGATCAATTAGCTATCCCTCCATCCATTCATCCAACCAGCCATCTATCCATCCCTCCATTTCACTATCCATCCAGCCAACTTTTAAACCATCCTTTTAGCCATTCACCCATCTACTCATCTATCCACACACAATTTTGGCTACCCATCCTTCCATCCATCCATTGTTATAGCCATCCATTAATCTATCCATTCATCTACAGTATGCATCCTTCCAGCCATTTATACATTAAGCCATCCATTCGTCCACCCACCCACCCTTTTAGTCATTGAGATATCTATACACCCATCCTTTTACCTACTCATCCATCCATCAGTTCATCCACCCATCCATTTATCCATTCATCCTCCCAACATCTGTCCATAAAAACATCTGTCCTGACACCTATTCATATCCTAATATCCATCCACCCATCCATCCAGCAATTAATTATTTTAGCCATCCATCCTTACAGTCATTCAACCATAGATCTATCCATCCATCCAGCCATTTATCGACCAATCAGTTTATCCATCCATCCATCCATCCATCCATACATCATTCAATCCATCCATCCTTCTAGCCATTCATTCAATAATCCAAACATCCATCCAGATTTCTGTTTAGCCATCCATTCATTATTTTAGCCATCCATCCATTCATCCATCCTTTGGCCCATTCATCCATACTTCCACCCATCCAGCATCAATCCATCCATCCTTTTAACAATTTGTATACCACAGCAGTTTGCTACCAATTTTTTTATTTAATTCCAGATCTGTGTTTAAAAGCACCACTCAGATTTTATTTTAAAAACTAAAAAAAAAAAATGTAAGGAGTATTTTGCATAGACCCTTCTCTGGCTCTATTCTCAGCTCGGCCCAGGAGTCGACCATTTTTATTTCTTCTATACAGGAGACTGTACAGTACAGAACAGCAGCCTGTCAAAGCTCATAGTAAAGCACAGTCGATACTCTATTGTTAGCCGTAAAAAAAGAACACCAAACTCACTTTTCACTCCCATCCACGGCAAAAATATTGACACTGTATGACATTTGTTTATGGTGGAAAATCTTCACGCATGTACAGTAAGTCCAGATAGAGTATTGCTTAAAGAACTGTTGTTGTATGGACAGTAGCTTCAAACTAACATGTTTCAACAATCCTAGAATGCTAGCTAACTAGTTGATAGTATGACTAACGTAGCCTTTCTAATCTCTTAGGAAACAGACATGCCAGGAGATTTAGTTCCATATCAGCTACTTTTTAACTTTTTTATAGTTAACCCTGTTAACATTGAGTAAATCATCACAGGCTAACACACATCCACTGACAATAGATCAACTACTACTGAAATGCCTGAAAACAAGAAATGCCTTAGAACACTGAGAAAAATAAGGGGTGATATGTTCCATACATTTCAGGGAAGTTGCATTTCCTGAAAACTACACTTCCACAAAGGTATGTGCAGGGCAATAGCATGTCACTTGCATTTTACGCTACAGGTACTGAAACAGCTAATTCAGAAACACTAGTCAAACTAAGAAGTGTCAGGAATTCCAGACTGCATGATTCAAGCAATATTTTAGTTATAACATTAACAATTTTGCAGACCGCTAAATCTTATGTTAAAATGGTAAAAAAAACTTCTTTCTGTCACATGGACAGTAAAATGAAACCAGAGATTAGACATATTGTCTAACAAGAATAAACTCAATGTATGTAAAGTTTTTTCATTATCTTCAACATTTTTCATAATTTAAAAGGCTTTGTAAACAACAAAACTCGAATCCTTTTCCTTGTTCTAATTTGCTGCCTATAGGACTTACTACAAAACACATACTGTAGCATGAGTTCCCTATATTTAAAAAAAAATCTAATAAAACTCAACCAATGCAGAATTACTTATTTACTGATTTCCTGATTTTAACAAAACTACGGGATTGTATTTATAGCTTTTTGCAAAATCATTAAAAGTTTTACACTGATACAGTATGACCAAAACAAATTTGGTATCAAATTTAGGTGTTTCAAAACCATGCAAAAATCACTTGGTAATACTTCTTCCTTTTTAAAAGAAAAACAAAACTAAAAAACGTTTTTTCTCACAATTGTCAAAATGGATTTATGTCATTTTGCAGTCCAATAATGTGGCACCTGCACAATGCATAAAATCAGTGCAGATGCAGGTTAACTACGTAGGTTTTGGGTAATGTTCACATCAAACACATATCTGTGACTTTAACCGTTGCATCATTTTCCATGGCTATTTTTACTATTTCAGAAACCCTTTATTTATTCACACTGTACAGTTTTCACAAAATGGTGTGAAAAACAAAAAAACTGGAAACCTGTAGGCTGAAACAGCTCATTGATGAAAGAGATCGGAGGTGAATGACCAGACTGATCTGAGCTGACAAGAAGGCTAAAGAAACTCAAATAAGCGCTCTTTACAACTGTGTTGAGCAGAAAAGCATCTCCGAATGCACAACGAGTCAACCCTCAAGGTGGTTAGACACCAGAAGATCTGTCGGTTTCAATCCTGTCAGCCATGAACAGGAATCTGAAGCTATCAAAAAAAAAAAAAAAAAAAATATATATATATATATATATATATATATATATATATATATATAAAACCTAAACAGCCGTAGACTGGAAAAAGACCAGGTGATGGTTTTTGTGCATGCTGAGATGATTTTCTGCTCACCACATTTCTTAAGAGTGATTGTGAAAGTTACTACACCCTTCCTGGTAACGCAAACCAATCTGACCATTTTCCTCTGACCTCTCTTATCAGTAAGGCATTTTCACCCACAGAACTGTCAGTTATTCAATGTTTTTCACACCATTCTGTGTAAACTCTAGAGACTGTTGTGTGAAAATCCCAGGAGATCAGCAGTTTCTGAAATACTCAAACCAGCCCATCTGGTACCAACCACCATGCCACGTTTAAAGTCACAAACCTCACACATTTTGATATTTAGTGTGAAAATTAAGTAAAGCTCTTGATCAATATACCCTGCCCGGGTTTATGCTTTGTACTTCTGTAAAATGCACTGTTTTAAAATAAAAATAAAAATGTAAACATTCAAGTAACCAAAAACTGGGATAGATAGAAGCATCCTCTTTTATACAAGAAATATTAATTTCTATTAATATTAATATATTTATTTCATATCTTACTTCATTTACATGTCTTTTCTAAATGTTTTGTTATATGCAAAAATATGATATGACTGTAGTGT
Source organism: Clarias fuscus (assembly GCA_030347435.1). Taxonomy (NCBI): domain Eukaryota; kingdom Metazoa; phylum Chordata; class Actinopteri; order Siluriformes; family Clariidae; genus Clarias; species Clarias fuscus. Next base: position 11,615,170 of record CM059206.1, on the reverse strand, counting down.
TGGAAATTGCTAAAATTGGTAATATTTTGGAATGCATTATATGCATTTACATTACTTCCTAATGGAAAAAGGAATTTCGCAATATGAAATTTCGCCTTAAGAACTCGACTCTGGAACAGATTCAGTTTGTATGCCGCAGTACCAAGGTAGTAAAAAGCATCAGTATTTGAGCTTCAGTGGTACAGATAAGTAGAAAAATATACACATTTTCATCTTATCCATTCCCCGCAATCTTTAGCCAATAATGGGCAACTGCTAGCTAGATATTATTATAAATTTCACCATGTACCACTGCTGAGTAAAAGATGACTCTCAAAGCCAAAAAATATTTTTATGCAAGGTTCACTCAGAAATTCGTCCAAATGAAATCCTTGCTTTTAACTGTAGCCTCAATTTTCCTCCATTCTCAACATCTCAACCTGAACTCTCACAAACTAGCCCAAATGCATCAAGATGATATAAAAAGCAGAAAAAGCCTAGACACAGAATAGCATTTTTTCATACAGGACAAAAGCAGAGGCTGAAAAGATGGAGTTATCCAAATAAAAGTAAGATGAGAGGGCAGATAGTTCACACTCTGCAATGTGTCTCTCACCTGTGTCTCTCCAGGTTCAATGATTTGGCACTCTGTAGGTGTCAATGTGGAACAATACTGGAGCCAGCTAGTGTGAGTTACACACACCATAGTGCTTCCACACAAATGCATGGCTTCTGGTTGCTTCAGCAAATCAAGGAACCATTAAAAAAGTGTACAAAAGAAAGCAAGGAAATGCATGCATTCTGTATGTTCAGGATTCTTTATTAACGTTTGAAATGAAACAAATCTTTACAACTGGGAAACATCCAGTGTTTTAGTGTTTTCATTCTAGTGTGTTTTCTAGAGTCTTTATCACTACATGTCCTCTTCCAGTGGACTCGCTTGGCTACTTTTCAGAATGTTTACTAGAGCAAATATTTCAGACATTGAAGAGAGATTTAAGAAATTTTTTATCTGCCATTTGTTCACATTTCAACAGCATGAGTGCATTGGATTTTTTTGTGCAGACCAAATTTTTTAACCTGACTCCAAATTCCAGAAACTTTTTTGTAAGTCCCAACACACAAACGTTCGAGTTACGAAAGCCGCTCATTCTCCGACTCACATCCCACGATGTCCGGAAAACATGTGTAAAAGCAGTGGTGATGGCGCTTGTACTGCTTAGAAGCAATAATGATGGACACAAATGGAGCGAGGGGAAAAGACGGCAGACATCGCTCGTTCTTTTAACATGAATCGTTCAACCATCTGCATGATTCTAAAAAACAAGGACAAGATCATGTAACATGTAAGTTCTACAGTATATTGTGTACAGCCAACTGTGTTAGTATCCTAGTACCTAGACAATGTATGTTGGACTTAGAACAAATTGAACTTACAAACGAGCTCTCGGAACAGAACTTGTTCGTATGTTGGGTCCTACTTTCCTGCATAATGGAGTATACAGAAGTGCCGATTCACCACTATGATGCACACTTTAATGCCACACTGCATCTCTAACTTCCGTACTGGTGCAAGTGAATAAGTAATCAATGTTCCATATTTACTAGGTATTACATCATATAGCTTTAACCCTTTATGTTTCTTTCTAGCATGTGTAGCCTATGACTGTATGACCTTAGAACCTGATGAGCTTTCCCTTTTGTTCATTTCACTGCTGAGTACTCAGGGCAAGTTCTCACCTTGTACCCAGAACCCAAAGACACATCCAATACCCCACTATGTCACACTCATCCTCTGACCATTTTCATGCACCAGCATGACCTTGATGGTTTGACAGTTTCCGCCTAGTCAAAGAACCACATCACATACGCAACCATACATTCTAGTTCTTTTCATTCTGGACCACAAGAGTGGTTTCCTTCAGAAAGTAGTGTAGAATGTACAGCATATCAGCATTACAAAGTTTCTTGACAGCACACCTCACCAACCAATACCGGACATAACAAATAAACTGTGCAAATGTTAATATTGTTTCATATTCATGATGAGATTCACTCAATATGTTAATATTATTCCTTTGAAGATGGAACACATTCATAGGTCAATGCTGTTACTTACTGAGAAAAATAATTACTCAGCATCTTAAAAGATTTCTTTACTGAGGTTGAAAATTATTCAGTGTGCTTTTACTGTACCATATTGAGGATAAGATCAATTGATTGGAAGATTAATAATATACAGTACAGAGAAGCCCAAAATGTTACTGTCCTTTTTTAAAACTTGCATAGAATTATGGCAATAATGTGTAATGTGTAATATTATTTTTCCTTTAAAGATGTCCGTAGTCGCACCTTCGTTGATGCTGTCATGTGGCAGTCAGAAGAGACCCTAAAGTAAGGCATGCCTTACTTTCGAGCATCGCAAGATCATCGAAGTGGTATTGTAAATTTGTATTCTGGCTGACTACGGGAAGAAATTCCCATTCACACTCTAGTTAATGTTGTTCATACTGTAATTTGCTGAAATCAGAAGTGTATGGTAGGAGTGACTATTGCATAATTCAAACACGACTTACAGCTACCCTTTGAGTTTATATAAATTTAAGAATCAAATTTTCATGTATATATTTTTCATGTTAAAGTGTATACATTTTTCATTCAGGTATGCTTATGTCCTTAATTAGGTATGCTTAATGTCCTCATTAACTTGTCCTTAGATATCAAAGCCCCTTATAGTACTTCCCAAAGAACACAAACAGTGTCATGCACACTCGTAACACGACCGGCACTAGGACCCGGAAGTAGTACGGTCGGGTTTCCAGGAAGCATAAAAGGAGACAAAATGGTCATTGAGTTCGCCCATGCCTTTGCAGATGCTAAGCGGACTATTCTGTGAGTACTCACTGATTCGGGTTGCTTCTTTGATTGAGTGTGTGTTGCTAGAACGCGGGTTTATTTGTGTAGATCCTTGCTCTTTGCGTAAGAGAGTTCTTAGACTAATCGCGTGGTTATCCTGCCTATTCGTGCTGCTTCCGCGTTTGGGTTTACCATCCACGCTACACGGGCTAACTGCTAAGGCTTCTCAGTTTATCCTTCGGTTGCAGATTCTGGTTGACAGAATCTGAGCCAAAAGCAGTAAACCCAGCGAAGTTTGCTCGCCTCTGTGATGTGGTTGACCAACATGCCGAACTGATCAATAAGCTCCGTGGTGAAGTCGCGTCTCTCTGAAAGGACCTCCAAGACGTCGCGGCCTTGTGCCACGAGGTGGCGGAGTTACGGCAGAAGAACGCGATCCTCCGCGGGGTGGCTGCTCAGTTGGCTGTTGCCACGCCCGTCGCAGCGGCTGCAGCGCCGCCCCCCTCCTCTTCTGATGTTTTCATAGCTCTACCGGATAAGTGGGATGGCACAGATGGGAAATGCAGCGTTTTTTAACCGCATTGGATCTTGTGTTTGAGTTCAATTCCATCATGATACTCCACAGACCGACTGCGCGTTGTGCTTCTCGTCTCGTTGCTATCCTGGCAGGCAGCTGAGTGGGCCACGGCGGTTCTCCGATCAGATTCAGACACTCCTTATTCATATGGAGAATTCACCCGTCAACTAAAGCTAACATTTGAACATCCTGCTGCTGAGGTGGAGACCGATATGAAATTGTACCATCTGCGGCAGGGAGGGTCGTCCGTGAGTCGCTACACCACGGATTTCCGTACTCTCACTGTGCAGACCACCTGGGGAGACGCCGCCCTCCGAATGGCCTACTACGAGGGACTGGCTTCACGCATAAAAGATGAACTCGCTGGACGGGAGCTTCCGATCACACTGGAAGGACTGATTCAGCTCGCTCTCCGGATTGACCAGCGCCTGCTACCCATCCAAGGCCAGCCCCCCGGACCCTGCCGCCCATCACGCCATCTTTTTCACACGCCACATCCCGACCACCAGCCTTCATCACCACCGCTATGGCACCCACCGGCTCTCCACCTCCCGCCGTGGTTGACACCGGAGCCAGGGAACCCATGCAATTAGGACACGCCTCCTTGAACGCTGCTGAGCGAGAACGACGCTTCAGGGAGGGACTTTGTGCCTATTCTGGGTCAGGAGCGCACCATAAAGCCATCTGCCCTCTTTGCCCGGGAAACGCCCAGGCCCCTCTCTCCATCTCTCCGCCACCACGTCCAGCGTCTCTCGTCTCACGGTTCAGGTACACCTCAAATTTGTCCTCAAACGAGTCAAAAGTTCTGCGTTCATCGACTCCGGTGCCGCGGGAAACTTTATTGACTCTTCATATGCCAAAAGATTGGGGTTGGAGACTGAAGCATTATCCCAGCCAGTTCGGATTACATCTGTCGACGGTCGGCCCCTCTCCTCCAGCCCCATCATCGCCCAGACTCGACCCATAACCCTCATCATCGACCAACACCAGGAAACAGTCCGATTTTACCTCACCTCACCTCCATCTCCTCTCCACCCATCATCCTCGGACACCTCTGGCTTCTGCAGCATGATCCTCTCATCTCATGGTCTCAGAACTGGATCCTCCAATGGGGGCCGACCTGTCTCGAACTCTGCCTGCGGGCACCGGCTGGGACGTGCTCTAGGGAGTCCAAGGCCCCTGATGTCGACACCAACGCCATCCCAGAGGCTTATCGGGACCTGGCTGAAATCTTCTGCAAAAGACGAGCCACCCACCTTCCTTCTCATCGCCCCTACGACCTGGCCATTGAACTTCAGCCAGGTTCTGTTCCCCCCCGCGGCCACCTGTACTCTCTCTCCACCACTGAGATGCGGGCGATGGAGGAGTATGTATCCTCAGCTCTCCGCCAAGGCACCATACGACCCTCCTCCTCGCCCGCCGCAGCGGGATTTTTCTTTGTAAAGAAGAAATTCGGTGAACTACGTCCTTGTGTCGACTATCGGGGGCTCAACAACATCACCATAAAAAACCGACACCCATTGCCTCTTACCAACTCTGCCCTGGACGCCCTCTCTGGTGCCACCATCTTTACAAAGTTGGACCTCCGGAGCGCCTACAACTTGGTGCGTATCAGAGAGGGCGATGAGTGGAAGACGGCATTTATCACCCCCACTGGGCATTACGAGAGTTTAGTCATTCCATTTGGTCTCTGTAATGCACCAGCAGCTTTTCAACGTTTCATCAATGACGTTCTCCGGGACATGTTGGGCCGATGGATATCCGTCTACCTGGATGATATCCTTATCTACTCTCGCTCCGTTGAAGAACATGTTCAACACGTCAGAGCGGTTCTTAAGAGACTGCTCGCTCACCAGCTGTACTGTATGTTGGAGAAGTGCGCTTTTCACGAGCGCTCCACCACGTTCCTGGGTTTTGTCATCTCGTCCCAGGGTGTGACCATGGACCCACAGAAGCTAGAAGTTGTACGTCATTGGCCCCTACCCAAGACTCTCAGACAACTTCAACGGTTTCTCGGGTTTGCGAACTTCTATCGTCGCTTTATCCAGGACTACAGTGCGGTTGCAGCACCATTAACCGCTCTGACTCGGCCATCGTCTCATCACTTCCAACTCAACTCTACTGACATCTCCGCCTTCCATGAGCTCTGCCGTCGATTCACCACCACATATGATTTCCACCTATCATACCGCCCGGGGTCGAAGAACACCAAGGCTGACGCCCTCTCCCGACAGCACGAGGAAGACGCCCCCCGGGCGGACCCCGCGCCTGTTCTTCCCCCCTCCAAGATCATTGCCCCACTTCGCTGGGAACTGGAGACGAGGGTTCGCCAAGCACAAGCCGCAGAGAACGAACCGGCAGGTGTGCCGCCTGGACGACTCTATGTCCCCAAGAACACCCGGACTGAAGTCATCCAATGGAGACATTCCACCCCTCTATCAGGGCACCCAGGCACGCAGCGCACCCTACAATACGTGCAGCGTGCCTTCTGGTGGCCATCTATGGCCAAGGACATTGGCGAGTTCGTTCAGGCGTGCCCAGTATGTGCCAGGGTCAAGGACACCAATCAACCAACACCCGGGGAACTCCAACCGCTTCCTGTTCCCCGTCGGCCCTGGACACACATTGCCATCCACTTCATCACGGGCCTGCCGGTCTCCGAGGGAAAAATGCCATCTTGACCATTGTGGATCGGTTCTCTAAAGCTGTGCACCTGGTGGCCCTCGCCGGACTCCTGTCAGCTTAAAGGACAGCCGGGCTGATTTTAGAGCATGTAGTCCGTCTGCATGGGTTCCCCAAGGACATCGTCTCGGACAGGAGGCCCCAGTTCACTGCACGGTTCTGGAAGGCCTTCTGCGGAACGGACCAACCAACAACTGGAGCGCTACCTGAGATGCTTCGTCGCCAACCGTCAGCGCTCCTGGGCCCGCTACCTCATCTGGGCTGAACTTTCCCATAACCTCCATGTTTCCTCCGCAACCAAGTTAAGTCCCTTTGAGGTATGCCAGGGTTTGCAACCTCTGATGTTCGAACATCAAGAACCGGAGGTTGAGATACCCGCGGCCCAACAGTTGGTCCGCAGGTGTCGACGGTCGTGGGTCCTAGCCAAGGAAGCAATCCAACGTGCTAACACTCGTTACACCACGCAATATCGCCGTCGACACCCTCCGGGATGATTGTACCACGTAGGTGACAAAGTGTGGCTGTCCACAAAGAACCTGCAACCCCATACAGAATCAAAGAAATTATCACCAAGGTTCATCGGCCCCTACCGCGTCACCCTCTGCATCAACCCTGTCACCTACCAGCTCCAGCTGCCTGCGGCGCTCCGGATCCATCCGGTATTCCATACCTCACAACTCAAACCCTTCACGACGTCACCCATGGTGCTGCTTCCGCTTTTGGGTTTACCATCCACGCTACACGGGCTAACTGCTAAGGCTTTTCAGTTTATCCTTCGGTTGCATGTGACAAACAGAAGGTCACTGAGCCATCATTTCCACATAGTTGAAACTTGAGAACCCCAACTGGGCATTCTAACCTGTATGAGCAGACAGACTTATTGATATACTGTAACATCAATACCATGAGTTCTGCCACAGCATGAGACGACTGAACTATTTTAAGCAAAAACCACTTTATATACAGTACAGTACAAACATGATCGATTCCTTCATATGGCAAGTTGCAAAAAGTGGTTACAAGGAAATCTAGATCCTGCTTTAAGGTCATTCCCATAAAAACAGAAAAGGTTTCGTACATTTTAGAATAAGTTGTGAGTAGTTTATTTGATCTTAGTGGAAACCATCAATCTGTGGTTATACAGTAGACTTAGAAGCTCCAAAACATTGTCTACACCGTAAGATAAAAGCTTTAAGCCTAGGGTTTCACACTCTAGAAAAAAAAAACACTTTCCAGCAAACAACCAGTACATAGAGAGTATAATACATGGAGAAAATACTGGATAAGAAAAAAAACATTTTTGTTCAGTGACTGCAATACACAACAGCTTTGACAATCTCTAAGCTCTTACGAACAAAAATAAGAAGCAAACTTACTATAAGCTATAAAAAATGTCTCTTTTTTATTCAAGTGCATTCCAGTTTATTACTGTCATTCTTATTACAATGGATGCTTTCAAGGTATTTTACAAGGATTCATGAACATTATCGGAATGTTGGAAAGATGCCTTTTAACCCATATCCATATGTGCAATTCAATCCATTCTCCTTTAACTCAATTCAATCCAAAATTCTGAACCTCAGACAACATCCACTCATTCATTCATTCATTCATTCATTCATTTGTTCCATGGCATTTGTCATGTGTAGGGTGATAGGGGACTGGAGCCTGTCCCAGGGAGCTCAACAACATGGATGGGGTGCCAACCCCTCACAGGGCACAAACACAATTACATTAATATTTAGGCAAAGAGTCAAAAGCATTGACTCTTCATTTTCAAGACCTCAAAATGTTTCAAAACCAGGAAATTCGCCCTGATATACTGTCTTTCAACTTCTGGGCAATACCCTGACCCATTCTTGCATGATCAGTGCTTGGAGTTTGTCAGAATTTGTGGGCTATTGTTTGTCTACCCGCCTCTTAAGGATCTTAAACACACTTAGTTATCACTTTTGCCTTATGTTCTTGGACCAAACTTTTTCACTTTTACCAAACTGTTCTTGGATGGTTGGAAGAAGTTGCTCTCTGAGGATGTTTTTGTTACGTTCTGTGTTCATGGCTGTGTTCTTAGGAAAAATGGGCAATTTGGAACCACCAATCAGCATGTCTTTCCTCAGCTGGAGGAAACCTGACTGCCACAAAGCACAGGGCAAACTCCACACAAACAGAAATTTAAACCTCCAACCCTGGAGGTGCTAAGAGTAATCCTTCCCCCATCTACTGTAACTGTAGCCACCTGGGCAAGATCACAATTCTAATTATCTTCAAATAAAGTTACAAAAAATTATGACAATCGTTTCCAACAGAGCAAATAAAATGCCACATGTCTCAACACAAATACGCTGGAGGAATAGCTGACAGAAGTGAAGCGTTCTGTTTTCTGCCTTAATAACTTTGAAAAGCCTTTCTTTAATTTTTATACAAAGAGTCAAGAGGCACTTGCTAATTTCTTCTATTGAATTATTAGAATCATAATTCATCTAAAGACTTTGGTTGATTACTAAATTTGACGAATGAATTACTGAAATGATTATTAGTTATTTCAGTTATTTTACAGCTGGCTTTAAGTGCAGACATGTGAAGACTTAGAAACTCAGTTTGTTACAGTCTTTAAGAGGTTTCAGAGTTATAGGGTAAAGAAAGAAACGAACACATCACTCACTCACTCACTTACTCATTACTTACTCTGCTTTATGCTGTAAATGATTTGTCTCCAGGGGGCCTGGAGTCTATCCCAGGAGACTAAGGGCACAAGGTGTGATGGGGTGCTAGTCCATCGGAGGGCACGCACATACACACTTTCACATACACTACGGCCAATTTCGGGAACACCAGTTACCCTAATCTGCATGTCTTTGGACTGTGGGAGGAAACTCAAGTACCCGGAGGAAACCCACCAAACACAGGGAGAACATGCAAACTCTGAGGCCGGAATTGAACCCAGACCCTGGTGGTGCAAGGCGACAGTGCTAACCACGAAGCCACTTTGCCGCCAGACACGTTACTTTAAACCTTTATAATAAAATATTTACACATACTTTATCATTAGTCCTCTTTTTTAATTTGTTAAAAACCAATTGTGTAATTAACCTACTAGTTTACACAGTATGATGTTCAGTTTTTTTGCCGCAAGGCCTCAGACTACAGACGAGTTCAAGATGCCTTAACACAGCTAGGACAGTTTTTCACCTGCCGTTTCTCCTTTTAAAACCTATCATCAGTGACAAGGACAGCTCTTTCAGCTCTGCGTATCGAACACTTATGCAGCATCTTCAGATAGTGAAATCGAGTGTATCTATGGAGTATACAGCCAAGCAAATTGCTGCACCGTCTTCCACAGTCATGCCTGGTTCCCCATAGACCACAGAGCAGAATGAGGGAGCGGTGTGTGTGTGCGTATGTGTGTGGTGTGTGTGTGTGTGTGTGTGTGTGTATGTATGTGTTTGTGTGTGTGTATGAGCTTAGTACAGCTAGGGCTGCTATGGAAACTGCATGACGCAAGAGCTGCTTCTGCAGAGGCGAGAGGACATGTTCACAACTTCTAACTCTGCTCTGACAAAACGGCTCACATTTTGGTTTGTAAAAAAAGAAAGAAAGAAAGAAAAGAAAAGAGAATCAGGTTACGTCTCTGGTCCTTCTTTCCAGTTAGGACATTTTAGACTCCTCAAAGAAAATTCTACTTACAAGATACAATAATCTATTTTTTTTTTTTAAAGACCTGGCATGAAATGCTATAAACTGTAATAAAGCTTCAATTAAAATTCCCAATTTTTTATATAACAGCATGGTTTAATGTCTTCTTAGAGGAAATATGCGGCATTAGAAGATACAGTCTTATTAAAAATGCATATGGATCCACCACTGACATGCAGTAATCACTGAATTGGTTACCAAGGCAACCAGTGCTTCAAGGCAACATGCACAGTATCATATAATTTTTTCTTTTTCATTCCTGTGAGTGTGTTCCATTTCCATCTGACTATTAAAAGATACTGTACTATTTTTATTAAGAAATCATATTTTTTTCATACTGAAAATAAGAATACAGCAGTTTAATGATCATTGTAGTAAATTACAATTATATATATATATATATATATATATATATATAGTGTGTGTGTGTGTGTGTGTGTACCACAATTATCATTAAGCATATATACTATACTATACTATACTATAGTATCATTAAGCATATATACTGTATATTTCATACTGAAAATAAGAACATAACATATTAATGATAATTGTGGTAAATTATAATTTAATTATGTTAAATTATATGAAATTTACCACAATTATCCTTAAGCATATACAGTATACTGTATTTATACAAACCAATATTAATTCATTCATCTTCTACACTGATTATTCCATTGAACATGTGGATTTATTTTTAAAAAATTTAAAACTATGAAATAACAGACATGCAATTATATAATTAAGTAACAACAATGGGCAGTTGTTATTTTAAGACATGAAGGTCAGCCGTATTGTATAGTACAGTAAAATGCATTTTTGTAAAATGCAAGTTCATCAGAAAGAGTTACTCAGAGATCACCAATTAACAAACAGAACCTCAGCCGTTATGAAGGCTTTACAGAGCATACTGTAAGTAGCAGACATATATCAATATTAAGTTGAACTGATTAATGCATATTTTGGATGGCTTCAGCATTGTTTTACAATGTAGAAAGAAATAAAAATCAGAAAGTGTGTGTTAGTGTATGCACTTTCACGCTTTATTTGGTCAGTGACACACCAGCTGAGATTGATATACTCATATATACTGTAACAGTCATTCTACTGTATTTTAACGTACACCTAATAAATTGCACAAAAAGCAAGTGGGGAAAATATGTTCATAATAATATTTTTTTTATATTAGTTGTATATTAGTGTTTTGGTTAATGCACCCTCTTAAATGCATTCCAGATTATATATATATATAAGCAATTTGTAAGGTTTTTTTATGTAAAAAAAAAAAATGGAGTAAAAAGGCATTTCAGATGCTCTCAGCCATAGAAGTACAATCTGTCTACTGCACTGCAAAACCCATTCCTTGACATAAAGTTGGTTGGTTGGTTGTGACATAACTGTCATGCAACTGCCATGCAAAACTGGCATTAAAGCTGTTTTCCCAAATATAATTCTTCCCTTCATTTTCTTTTCTCCTGAATCATCACAACAGCTCGAGCACAGCTTAATCTCAGCATGTGGTTCCCGATAATAAGACGGAATCATATGCAAATCCACAAAATAAAACAGAACCTGGGCTCAATGGTAACTTTGTACTACACTTAGCAACCGGTCACCAGGTGCCAAAACTATGATTTATATAATTACATGTTGCAGTTTAATAATGAAACACTAAGTGCATTATTTAAATACAGTGTCAGTCTGTCTTCATTTGAACAACAACAAAGTGACAAGTGACCATACCGATGTGTGGTTTGGAACCATGCTGACAGGCTGTAGTAGGTCAGCCCAAGCTGTGGCATTCATCTTGTCTTATTTACTCTTTAAAGATGTGTGCAGTTACAGATCATAACCATCAGAACGACAATGACAGCTTCCTTATTCGTCAACTAAATTTTCTGAAACATGTACAGTTTGATTAAACACATGTCTGCATGTGTATTTCAGCAATCTTAACTTGATCGATATCAGTCTTATTAATTCATTTTAAAAGCATAGCAAGTAGAGCAGCATAAGTAATAGCGATAAAAATAGCTAAAAGCATCATGAGCATTAAGATGTAATGGTTTAAAAGGCAAACTTTACTCATGCATATTTATAACTCAAGTTTTAATGTGACCTATTGAAATTGCTATACCACAGAGCAGACCTACCTCCAGGTGAGGTTGGAAAATCATTTTGTTTTCTACTTGATTATGACCTTAAACGCTCTCACTTACTCACCCTCTCACATATTCTCTATACCGCTTATTCTGTACAGGGCCGAAGGAGGCTTGGAGCCCATCCCAGGGGACTTGGGGCCATAGGCAGGGTACACCACGCAATTTGGAAATAACAATCATGTCAACAATCATGTCTTTGGACAGTAGAAGCATGCAATTATATAATTAAGAACAAGCAAACTCCATGCACACAGACTCAAACCCTCCGCGTTGGCAATGCAAGGCTACTGTGGTAACTACTATGCTGTGTTGTCTATCTACCTTAAATACCATAATTTTTTTAAGTGCACTCCCATAACTGTCTTAATTTGAAGCAACCTCAGACAACAGTGGGGGTAGGGGTAACTCTGGGGTAAGGTGTTAAGACTCCTGATCGGAAAGTTCGCCAGACTGCCACTGTTGGACCCTTGAGCAAGGTCCTTCATCCCTAGTACTCAGATAAAATCGGGTGCCGATCTGGCAACCCAAGCCCATAAATAGGATGCCACGTGGACAGACCCTATCATATACGTCGTGGGTCAACAGTTTACATACAGTTTGAGACATTGCTTTTTTGCCTAACTTAAAGCAACTGCTTTTGGTAGTCTTCTAAAATATTCTCATAATATGAAACAGTTTTTTTTTTTTTACTCATTCCTCCTGACATAACTGGTGCAGGTCTGTCAGGTTTGTGGGCCTCCCTGCTCAGACATGCTTTTTTAGTTAAGTCTGCAAACTGTCTGCAGGATTCAGGTCAGAGCTTCGTGATGGCCACTCAAATACTTTAACTTTCTTGTTTTAAAGCCTTCGTGTTGCAAGTTTGGAGCTACAGTATATTTAAGATCATTGTCAAATATTCAGAAACCAGTATTCAGGTTGCTTATTTCAGCACTTTTTATAAATTCAACCAGGTTTCAAAAATCAACATTAAAAATATCCAAGGCTCTGTTCACATTGCAAGCCACGCTGTTTTAATTCCGATCGTTTTGGTCAGATATGATTTGTATGTTATGTCATGGCGGTTCACATTAACAATTTCAAGAGACTTTTATCTGACTTCTTCTGTCCTATAAAATGGCACATCAATACGTCTTTGCTGAGTTCATGTGACTATTCATTTCAAACAGTGAATGTGATCATAGAAAAAATGTGCTTGGGATTTTTTTTCTAAAGGATGGCAAGATGTCTTGTTTTAGCTGTTTTATTAGCTATTGCTAGCACTGCTATGAAATCCCAGCGTTGGAGGTGATGACTGACTTCTGAGAGTGTCCCAAGCATTGACAGAGGCAAACAGTATCATGAACTTCAATCACACCGTTCTTGTTCAACAGGTCTGCTGGAGCATCTGATATACCCGAACTAGGCCTCCATATGAAAGTGACTCATATCCAATCTGAAAAACAGATCTGTGCATTCACAGAAAGACATAAAAAATCAGATCCTGGTTAGTGTAAAAACTGGAATTGAGTTACTTCAAGGATGGTGATGTAAACGTATCCCAAGTATAACATTTGAGGGAGGCAAAGGCAATCGTGTCTGGTGCATGTATTGAATCCAGTGCCATTAAATGTCTCCCCCTCTTGGGAACTCATGCACCCATCTCACTATATCTACAGAACACTGCAAAGGCAAATGCGGATTTGCCAATTAAAAATAAATAAATAAACAAACGAATATATTTCAATACACGTACAGTATTGTGCATTGTTCATTTTGAATCCTAATATTTCACACAATAACTTTTCAAATCTTTTATTTTATTTTTTTTATGATTATTCAAATCTTTATGGAACTTTTTTAAAATAAATGTCCCTGTCCCTAATCAACTTTTAAAATTTATCTTGTGAACAGTGTACATGAACTAACTGACTTGCTAAAAGAATAATATGTTAACATGAAATGTTTGGAGAAACTGAGGTTAAATATCTTGGCCTTGAATGCTGTGCGAGTTTCCTTTAAATTAGAAGCATATGAAAGGACTTGTGGGCAGCAGCTTGCATCCACACAGCGGAAACTGATTTGTCACGCTCGAACGTCCGCTTGTTTTGATGTTGTACAAAGGTTTCATGAATCAGACAATTTGTTCATGTTATTCTGTGCACTGAAATCTGCACTGCTTTCCGCTGTGTGATGATGTGTTTGTGACCCGGTATAAAACCGAAACAGCCGACATTTTGTCTTGCGGTTTTACAATGCCGGACAGTTTGTGCGTGGGGAACGACACGACATACAAGGTCAAAGACCTGAAAGACGGTTTTCCCACTCACAAAAAGAAATGTGATTTGTGGTCAACTGCTATTCAGACAAGAGACGAAAGGAACCTTGGTCAAAGATGAGCGGTGCTGGTGATCACTGGGGCTTGTGTGGTCACCATTTTATCTCAGATAAAGTAGCCATAAAATAAATCTTCTGTTCATTTACCACAGTAAATATCCAACATACATCATGTACTTCTGTTATGTTTGCTAATATAGACTACATGCAGGAGTCAGTAAAATCCATACGGTAGATTTAGCCAGCAATTCATCATTATTTGGATTGTTGGTCATTTCTCTGGCAGGCATGATACAAAATACAAAATGGTGAATGTTTAGATTATGGATCACATGACTGCAAGTACTCTACTGCTGATGACCAAGAACTGTCAGATAAGCTGCATCCTTAACCTACTACCGTCCAGACATCTCCTTTGACCTTGTGCCATTTGCTGTGATGAATACAACACTATTAGGAAGTTCTTTTAATCGTTTAGGCTCTCCTTTTATCTTCACGTCTGCTTGAATCACACATGTCCTTAAGAAGACCAAGCTTGAGCCCACTGATGTAACTAACTACAGACTTCTTCTATTTCTATCAAAGAATCTGGAACACACTGTCCTTGCCCGGCAGAATTCATATCTTCAACAGGAACTTAAGGTATGCCAACTAGTCTGAATAGAAGGCTGTGCATTCTACAAAGACGGGCTCGCGTTTCCATCACTGAAGCTTCAAACAAAGCCAGAGAGAACTACAGCATATGCACGCTGTTATTATGTTTTTTTTTTCAACCTGCTAGCTAGAGTACTTTTAACACTTTAAATCTCTAGATAATCATCTGTACTTTTGCCCACTCTAATTAGGTTTTGATCATATCAACAGGATCAAGTCTAACAGATACAGTAGCTTTTAGGGATTCAGTTTCATCACCCCACAGTGAGAGTTCCTCAAGGGTCAGTACTTGCTCCACTCTTGTTTTCCAACTATACAAATCAATGCTCTCCACGATCAGACCCCTTGTCTTTTCTTGAGACTGATATGCTGCTGCTTTCCTATCTTTCCTCTACATCCACCAAGATACAGGACAGGTGAAGACCCATCATCTGAAACTCAACCTTGTACAGTATAGTTATCAGTAAAAACTTCTGTAAGGTAGCCCCATCATGCACGACTGCACCAACTACAAATATTGAGGTGTGTATCTACTTAATAATTATTATATCTCATTAACCAGAAATAAGATTCTCCAGGGTCATTTTTTTCATAACATCAACCTCATGTAAGCCTTAGTTTCTTTACTACAACTCTCTCCCTTTTTTTCCTTCTCTACAAAATGCTAGTGTCTGTCTGGTATGTACTGTAACCTCTCTATATTTTCTCATGTGAGCTCCTTCACATGCTTTCTGTTGGGGCAAGAACCAAACACTTGTTTTGACATCTTAGGCAAGTAAAGGTTCTGCCCTACATTATATATACAGTACATATGGTGCAAAAACAGAGTACTGTGCAAAAGTCATACTGTGAAAATAAATGCTGTAGAGCAAGTATGCCTTTAACAAAAAGGTAAAAATTTATGCAGTTTTATAAGGAAATTATACACTGTATATGCATTGTACACACCTGCATACCAACTTTAAAGTATCTGGCATGTCCTTCTCTGATGTCTAAACATGATCATTACGGCACTGCCTAAACTCCACTTCCCTTCTTCTATGTGCAAAAGTCAAAAGCTCATTCCCTGAACTCAGTATATATTATTATTGGTGTACTTTGGTTTTAATTTATTTTCTAACCACCTAGACTTCTCTAGTGCTTGGATGAACTCTTGTATCTGGCTCTCCAGTTACGAATCCTTACAGATTCACTAAATCTGTAAGGCTGCATCTTCAATTGTCTATATTGCTCTGGATAATGAATACAAAATGTCAATGTTTCAAGGATATACTATAAGTATATAAGTATAAGTATAAGTATACTATAAGTGCTCAATGCTGTTCGGGGGACCGTTTTTTCAGCATTACCAAGATACCATTGTTGGTTCCAACAGCAAGGCCATTGGCCCTCAAGTGCTTGCACTGTGAGCTGCTTTGGAAAAATATGAATAAATATAAAAGTAGGATACCTTTGTTCAGATCTGGCTTTATTTTTGTCTACATTGCCACCATGTGGATCACTTTGTGAAATGGATGGTATAAGTGTTCCTTTGTCTCTTCATTTAATTTCATTTTCTTTCATCATGTTTACCTCCAGGAACAAAATACAAGGCTGAACCGAAACAGGTTGCATGCAAAATTAGTGTTGCTTTGTTCAGACTATAAAAATATATAATTGTATGGCAAATTCTATTTAACTTAAAAGGAAAACAATACAGTTGACTACAATACAGTTACAATACTGTACTATTCAACTACCTCATTGTATGAGAAATAATAAGGATGAATGATTAGCTTTCTAAAAACCACAGGCACACAAATATACTGGGTGAAGAAATGCAAAGAAGAAATGCAACAGTAAATGTGTAGAATGTGTGTTTTACATTGTAAGTCTCTTTTTTTAAGGATAAAGTATGATCTTAGGCCACCATGATCCACAAGCATTATGTGTACCTTGGAATAGAAAACTCACATAGATGTTCAATTAGGTTTAGATCTGGTGACTGTGAATGAGTTATTATTAGTCCATATCAAATTATTGAGTTCTATAAGGCTATACACTAACCCTAACCAATTATTCTTTAAATACTGCAAGTCTCCCTTTCTAATACTATTTCTGAAACAACACGGGTCTCGCGAGGGACAAATCCGCAAGGAGATTTTCTGCACTGTTTAGAATGGGGAAATCCGAGGTCATCCTCATGAGCGGTTGCTAGGTGATGCCGCTGTGGCGGCAATCAGTGGAGATGCGCTACATCTGGCAGCACCTCTATTTAGGGCCCTGGGAACTGGCACATGGTTTGTGAACATTAGGTAGCACCAGGTAGAGAGCACGTCACTCCCGGGATAGGGCCAAAGGCAATAGCAAACACAATGATCCAGTCAAGCAAAGTCATCGGAACCAGCTGGCGCCCACGAGAGAGAGAGAGAGAGAGAGAGAGAGACTCTACCTGACAAGCGTGTACTCCAAGTTGTAAGTGAAAAAACAAAAAATATGACATAAGCCCCTTAAAAGATAACCTCATACTGAGCAGACGATTTCAATTTTTCTGTCTCGAGGAGACAGATTAGCTTTGTTTTTTTTGTTTTTTTCAGTTCTCTTTCTAGTTCCAATTAATACACCCACGTTATCTTTGAACAGGAAGGCCTTCCCGAACGTGTACACAAGCACTCTCGAACACTCCCATTTCACTGACCCCCTCTGAACCCCTACAGAATGGCTCTTATATTCATCACTACATCTTGTGGCACGGCTGCCAAACCTGCTCCCCATAACAATTTCAGTATATTGCTTTCAGAACCTTATGGAATGCTTTTTAAAAAATATTTTATTTATTTATACTGTATATTTGCATTTGAATTGGTAAAATCTTGCAGTTCCTCTATTATCCTCGTGGCACACTCCATACTATTCACACATTGGCAGGATTATAAAATCATGATACTTACAATTCCAGTGCAAATCAAATCAAATCAACACTTGGGTATCATGATAATATTGTATTGGGTGGACCCTGGTGGATCCCATCCATATTATGCATATTATCTCGGAGCTCAGGGTTCAGGATGGAAAATTGCATATTTATTAAAAAAAAAGGTTTAGATTTCATCTGACCAGTTAAATCTGACTGATTTAGTGCCAAGCACCTTAAACAGATTCATCAGCTGGGCTCAAATGAGGACTCATTTTGCTGCAATACAACAGTTTCATTAATCCGTTTAATTAGTTTGCCATTCTGTGCTCTCCAATCTGCACTCATCTCTATTCAAAGTCCATGAATATGAGTGAATGTTGTTAAATGGTTAAGACTTTGTTACATAAAATTACTGGCTGTACAGAAAAACTATTAAATCTTAGTTTAATTACTTCAAATAGCACTACGCAATACAGCTTTTGTTAATCATTATTGTAAACCTGGACTTTGCAATCTTGATACAGCAGAAGGCTGCAGTATAAAAATGAGTGCCCTAACCGATCGAAAAACTGTGTTGTGGACATTGTCACCCAGAGTTAGGGGAGGGCTGCTCTTGAAGGTTGGATAAACAATGGCATTCGCATAATGAAGCAAAAACAAATTAACTGCATATTTAACCTTTAACAAGGCCACATCCTGGATTAACTGATGACTCATAGTACTGTAGGATACAAGGCATACTGAAAAATAGATTTTAAAATCATCCTTTACCTAGATATATAAGCCATATATCTACTGTATTTTCCATACATTGTTTTTTTAGTTTGACAGCAGTTTTATACATTTTTGAATATTGCAACCCCAGACACTGGATGCCGTTCCAGTCCCAAGCCTGGATAAAATGGGAGGGTTGCACCAGAAAGGGCATCCGATGTAAAACCTGTCTTTTGGTTAGATTTTTTTCCCTACACAGCTACCATTATTGCAACTCCTATTCACTTGCTTTTTGAAGCGCTATAGATTTTCGATCATGTTGCTACTGTTGCAATCACATGACCTTTACACCGCTTTTTGCTGTCACATTCAATTCAAGCAACAATATTTCAGGCTGTATTTACTTTTAGTTATTTTCCTCTCTGATATTCTGATCCACCTTTAGCATGTAACGATCCTGGGTATCAGATCGGTGTCTTCTTTAATATTCATGTAAGATTAAGTGGAAATGCTCAAGTCGGGACACAATCGCTCACTTCGACACCAGGGACAGAGACACCAGTTGCTGGGAAACAAGAGGGCAAGTGAAGGCAGATTGGATAGAAATGGTCACATCATAGTAGAGCGATAAGCATCTGTGTGCACTAGTCCATAAACACTGCTATAATCTACTTCATCACGACAACGGAAACTCTTTGGTTTAGAGTGAGCTATCAGAACAGAGACGGGTTCAGTAGAGAGGAAATAAACTGTGTGTTAACAGAGTGATAGCAGCATGAAGACGACAAAGGCTGAGATTGTGTGCTTGACAAATAGGCTAGAATCACAAGTTATTGAAAGCGATACACTAATGTTGTGTTCTAGAAATAAGATTTGCACTAAATGTGAATGCTTAAGTGGATGTGAAGGGGAAACGATGGCGCACACTCCATATTATGATCAACATTGCTGTGTGTGCCCTTATGCAACAAAAATATATTTCTCAATATATTATGTGACAATATATTTTATGTGTATTCATATATTGTGAATAGTACATAGTAATATATGTTATGATCTATTCTATATACTATATATATCATAAATATATGAAATAGGATATATGAAAATATATTAAAATATTACAATTATTGCCAGTTTCATATATTGAATAAATACATTGTTATACTGTTTAATGTATTGTTATATATATTGAATTATGTCCCACATTAAATGAGATTATATATTGGAAAATGTATTGTAAATATATGGAAATATACAGTATATGTAAAATTATATGAGATAATGTAACTCATTGTAAAAGATAATGTAGTCAGATTTATATGGTCTTAAATATTTTGGAAATTATATTGATTTATATTAAATCATATATTCATATTATATATTGTATACATGGTAAACATGAAATAAAATAATGTATTGAATAATACATAAATATAGTTTCTTCATTAACTGAACAAGGTTTATTTTTTAAAACATGATATAGTAACATGGAAACAACTATAAATGAACAAAACCGGTTTAAAAATAAATAAAATATTTCCAAAAGGACAACTCATGTCACTAAAACTTGGTTTACTTTGCAAATGACAGGTAACAAGATCAAACAATGAGCTGAATTGATCTTATTAGTAAACAGTCTCATAAACAATAATTCTGCCACAAGTATTACAGTTAACATCTGGAAAGTAGACTTTTGTATTAGAATCTAATGAGTCACATTTGAAATCTGAAACATTGCACACCGTCACACTTCAGTTTCCTGCAAACTGTGGGATCCATACAAATGTGTGTGCAGACCTTCTCAGGTCTTAAAGAAGCAATGACAGTCTAAATGAAGACAGGACACTAAATATCCATGACCAACGGTACCATGCTTCACTCCATAATCATGGAAGTTCCTTTTGATGATTTAACAAATGTGGAAAGCTCACACTGCCATCCCATAAGCTGGCACCTAAAAAAGGAACAGTAGTGTACAAGTAAGTACAAGTGTGACTGTTACTGTAAAGCCTAGCAGACTGATAAAATAGTAATTCTGTTCAAATACATACTTTTTGGACTAATAAAATCATACTGATCTACGCGTGATGTTCAAATCAAAGCAGGACTTGTGATGAAAATTCTGTGAAACAAAGACGCAAAAACCGATTTGATTTTACAGAGCCCATTACAGTCATTCCGGTGAATATTCCAGTGGAATGGTTTTACGAAAAACGGACTGCTATGATCACCAAAGGCATTGTGCTCTTGCAGAACAATGCACTACCTCATACATAGAGAAAAAACAGTTATAAAGTGTGTTCTGCTATTCTACATAATCAAAGGTCCCTCTTTGTCTTGAACGTCCCTTGTACTTATCTGTGTCCCCTGTATAAAAATGATGCACACCTTTATTTACACATTACAATCAACTAAATTTTTTTTATTTTTACTTTAGTTAATGGAAAATCCAGTATATTCTAGATAAAATGAAATATTTAAAAGCGTTTTTAATTTCTAGCTTTGATTCAATGGGTGCATGTTTAATACTTCTAACATTAAAATGGTTGACATTTACCTCCTGTTTTATCTCCACTCAACTTCTCTTCTTTACTGGTGTTGGTGCTGTGAAAGAGATATTGAAAATATATAACATGTTTCACACAAAAAAATATAACAATTGGAAATCAGTTTTAGTTTCTTTTACTTACATATCACAACATACATAACATATTTCACTTCAATATTTACATTTTATGTTAATTTCTCCCAATTAAAAGCTGATGCATTTAAGTTTTTTCACAGTTTCCTACAGCAGCGTGCTCAGTGTTTAATCATGTTAAATACTCACATAGAGTAACAGATAAAACACTGCCAGACCCCGCACACTGCACCTCATCTCTGCTGTTTAAACTCGCTTTGGTCTGCGTTTCCTCCTTAAAGTGTCGGAGTGAAACACGCAGACTCGCGGTTCAGTGTGTGAGGTGGACCGTTACAAACGCGTTAATTATTTGAACACACTAGTTTTATATCCTCGCCACAGTGGCGGTAGGCTGCGCAAAAACACCGCACTTGGCGGGAGAAATTCAGATATTGCAGCGGTCACAACCGCGGCCGCCTACAGCGAGAACCCCGGAGGAAAGCACGACATGCACGCGCACGCTGTTAAACGAATAAATCTCTCCTTTCACACCAGATTTTAATTATCTGTATTAACCGCGCTTTAGCTGAGCAGTTTGGTGGTTGGAACAAACAAGCTAAATCACAGTGAACACCAGGACTGGCCTGTTGCTAGGTAGCTATCGTTAGCTCTGGAGCGCGGCTGTGACAGGATTCAGAACAGTAACTTACACACTATAAAGTTGTGTATGAATGCAGACAGAGTCATTATTTCGGTAACATGTTACTTACCAGGAATTGTAAGGAATGTTCCAGGTGCTTCTTGTCCGTTCCCACAGCAGTGTGTCCTCGCTTCTTGTCTCTGATGTTACACCAGACTTCCCATGAGCACTTGCACAGGGGAATTTACTCCATTATTTAAGTTTTTGTTGTTAAACATAAAGAATATTGTGCATAGTGATGATTGTAGTTCTTGAAACGAATCAGTATAATTACTCCATTGCTAAATATTTTGATTGAAATGTATCAAAAATATTAAGTGCATGTATAAAATATAATTCAGTTAGTCGAACACCAATTTCTATTAGTGAAATAAACTTAAAGACAAAATAATAGTTGTTTTTTTAGGCAAAATATGATTTGGAGCTTGGACCTTAATCAGCTCATAAAAAAATACTTTGTTTCAATAAACATACATGCGGTAATGTAATACAGTTTTGTTTGCACAGCAATGTATTTTAAAATGTATGAATCAATATATAGCAATAGATTATCCATCCATATATTGCAAATATACGCAGAAGTTTCTCATATATTGAAATATATTTCCTAATGTATTGCAATATAAATTCTAGTATATTGCAATATATGTTTGTTTCATAAGGGTGTGTGTGTGTGTGTGTGTGTGGGAGGACATGGCATTGAACATTTTGTTCAGCTGTAAGTTGTTCATTCATTTTACAGAATGAGCAAAGAATCGAACCAGATAAAAGGGACACCTTAAATTTTGAAAAATGTTGTGCTGAGACCATTATTTCTTTTAAAGTCTGTTCTTTTAAAGGAACATGACATTTTAGGTTATTTGTACATTTTTAATTTGCCAAAAGTCAGTTAATTAATACATTATATCACTGATCCTTCTACACAGTTGAGAACATTTTAATCCTAAACATTGTTTTAATGTGCTTTAATCAACACTCTCCAAAAGAGATGGGAATCACCAAAGACCAGCTGAAATGATATTATCAGGGTATTTAGATACAGATTCAATTTGTATTGCAATCCTGTTAGTATCACAATTTTATAAACAACCTGATCAAATGATTAATCTTTTTTTAACATTTCTAAACAAACACAGGAAATAATTAACTCCTACCACCCAGGATGCTGTGCTGCATGTCAGCGTGTGAATAGTTTAGCGTGCACTACCTGTAAGATTATAGGGAAACTGCCTCAAATGCAAACAAATATACTACATTAAAATACAGGGTGGGCCATTTATATGGATACACTTTAATAAAATGGGAATGGTTGGTGATATTAACGTCCTGTTTGTGGCACATTCGCATATGTGAGGGGGCAAACTTTTCAAGATGGGTGGTGACCATGGTGGCCATTTGGAAGGCGGCCATCTTGGATCCAACTTTTTTTTTTTCAATAGGAAGAGGGTCATGTGACACATCAAACTTATTGGGAATTTCACAAGAAAAACAATGGTGTGCTTGGTTTTAACGTAAATTTATTCTTTCATGAGTTATTTTTCAAGTTTCTGACCACTTATAAAATGTGTTCAATGTGCTACCCATTGTGATGGATTGTCAATGCAACCCTCTTCTCCCACTCTTCACAAACTGATGGCAACACCGCAGGAGAAATGCCAGCACAGGCTTCCAGTATCCGTAGTTTCAGGTGCTGCACATCTCGTATCTTCACACCATAGACAATTGCCTTCAGATGACCCCAAAGATAAAAGTCTAAGGGGGTCAGATCGGGAGACCTTGGGGGCCATTCAACTGGCGACCAATCCACTTTTCAGGAAACTGTTCATCTAGGAATGCTCGGACCTGACACCCATAATGTGGTGGTGCACCATCTTGCTGGAAAAACTCAGGGAACGTGCCAGCTTCAGTGCATAAAGAGGTAAACACATCATCATGTAGCAATTTCAAATATCCAGTGGCCTTGAGGTTTCCATTGATGAAGAATGGCCCCACTATCTTTGTACCCCATATACCACACCATACCATCACTTTTTTTGTTCCAACAGTCTTGGAGGGATCTATCCAATGTGGGTTAGTGTCAGACCAATAGTGGTGGTTTTGTTTGTTAACTTCACCATTCACATAAAAGTTTGCCTCATCACTGAACAAAATCTTCTGCGTGAACTGAGGGTCCTGTTCCAATTTTTGTTTTGCCCATTCTGCAATTGTGTGCGCCGATCTGGGTCATCCTCGTTGAGATGCTGCAGTAGCTGGAGTTTGTAAGGGTGCCATTTGTGAGTAGCTAATATCCGCCGAAGTGATGTTCGACTAATGCCACTCTCCAGTGACATGCGGCGAGTGCTACGCTGTGGGCTCTTGCTGAATGAAGCTAGGACAGCCACTGATGTTTGTTCATTAGTGACAGTTTTCATGCGTCCACATTTTGGCAAATCCAACACTGAACCAGTTTCACGAAACTTAGCAAGCAGTTTGCTAACTGTAGCATGGGAGATGGGTGGTCTCGTAGGGTGTCTTGCATTGAAATCTGCTGCAATAACCCGGTTACTGCGTTCACCAGATATCAACACAATTTCGATCCGCTCATCACGAAAGAATAAAGTTACGTTAAAACCAAGCACACCATTGTTTTTCTTGTGAAATTCCCAATAAGTTTGATGTGTCACATGACCCTCTTCCTATTGAAAAAAAACAAAAGTTGGATCCAAGATGGCCGACTTCCAAATGGCCACCATGGTCACCACCGATCTTGAAAAGTTTGCCCCCTCACATATACGAATGTGCCACAAACAGGACGTTATTATCACCAACCATTCCCATTTTATTAAGATGTATCCATATAAATGGCCCACCCTGTATTTTATATATTTTTTTTTTATTTTATTCTTTATTCTTCTTTTATTTTTACTTTATATTTTGTATGAATCTTTTTTATATGAATCTTTTTGGGCTGTGGAACGAATCTTCTGAGTTTGCATTGTGTCTTTTTACTTAGAAGGAAATTTACTTAGAAAATACAAGTGCTTTGGATTACAAGCACACTTCCGGAAATAATTATGCTTGCAACTGTATAAACATATATAGTACATATATAAATGTATAAATATATGTATGAATATATACATATAAATATTAATATATTTTATATATTATTTAATAATTTAATGAATTATATAAACACAGACTTATTTTTTTCATCAATTGGAACACAAATGAATAACAGTAGGTAACTAAATTGATTTTATTTGGCATTTCTAGTATCCAAGCTGGTTACGTAAAAATAAATAAAAAATTCGCTATAGAATCAAGCAGCTGGAGAAGTTATATTTAAGGATAGCAGGAAATCCTGATGTGAAAATGAGTCTAAGGGTTCCCTCTATGTTATTATGTTATGGAATGCTAAATTAAATATTCTAAAAATAGGATTTCACCTTTTTTTCCCAAGGCTCTCCTCATAAACAAGTTCATACTAGCTATATCTCAGCAACTGGACATGATACAGCAATACACTTTGTATCTAAATGAAGCTTATTGAACCAGCAATCAGAAAATATACATAACTTAATACCTGATGTGAGGTCACAGGTCACATATTATTGTAACAACATGCTACTTTCATTCTTAGTATATTTCATATTTCAGTATTTAAATTCTTTATATTTAACAGACACATAAAAGATCCTCTTTATTGAGAGTGTTACAGAAAGACTAGGAAGGTCAGAAACATAGAGCATGAGTGTCCTCCAAAACCACTGGCACCTTTCATTAAAACGAGCACAAAAGGGAAAGAAAAAAATAACACAAGCAGCATGTGGTAGGTTTTTAAGTAGAGCAATACTTTTCTACAAAATGATCACACACGTTAAATTAATAGTCTGCGTTGCCTGCCCTGGAGAGGATAACAGCAGAGACTCTTCCTGTAATTCTAACAAATGCAGAAATACTTGAAAATTAATCTTGATCTACCCATCAATGCAGCACATTTTAAACTCCTTAATATTTGTTCGTGGATGTGAACATCTTTCTACAATTCACAGGATCACAGGATTTGAGCAGAGTTTCCATTCAAAGACTGAGGTCCCATGCACACGTGTTACCGATATTCTTAGAAACACAGAACAATACAAAAGAATTTGACAAATGCTCACATGAGCTCAGCAGCCAGTTAGGAGTTTGTTATAAACGGCATTAAGATGAATGATGAGAGCTGTGTATTCAGCAGCAGGCAGCCGGAACACAGAAAAACACCAACATGAAAATGAATTAATTCACGCATTTTTAGTAACTACTTTACCTTGGTTTTCAAACAAAAAATGAAAAAGCAGAATGAGTAATATATGTTTGCATAGAGCTGATTTCATTACATTTTCCAGCAGGACTTGGAACCTGCCCACACTGCCAAAAGTATTAACACCTGGTTTAAGGCCCATGGTATCCCTGCGCTTGACTGGCCAGCAGACTCACCCGACCTAAACCCCATAGAGAATCTATGAGGCATTGCTGCAGTAATTCATGCAAAGGGATCCCCAACCAAGTATTGAGTGCTGTACATGT
The DNA here is from genome assembly GCA_030347435.1 of Clarias fuscus. NCBI lineage: Eukaryota > Metazoa > Chordata > Actinopteri > Siluriformes > Clariidae > Clarias > Clarias fuscus. The sequence continues at coordinate 11,588,767 of CM059206.1, read as the reverse complement.
TCATATTTTTCAGTAGTCTAACATTTCTGTGTTAAAAATCTTTTGTTTTAAACCATTTTTTAATTAAAAAATAAATAAATAAACACTTAAAATATACCAGTCTGTGTGTAACAAAGCTATATTTTATATAAATCTATATACAGTGTGTGTGTAAATACAGTATATATATATATATATATATATATATATACACACACACATATACACACGTCATCTAACTCCATGGTCTTTCCTGATTTTTATTTCTTTCTACATTGTAAAAACAATGTTGAAGGCATCCTCTTTGCAGTACTCTAGTTTACTATTGATATCAACAGTTGATATTGAGATATGTCTGCTACTTAATCTCTGTAAAGCCGTCATAACGGCTCTAATCTGAAATGCTGTTAATTGGTGATAGGCTGGTAACTCTAAATCACCTATATATAAGTTAATATTAAAATAGTATTATAATAATATGATAATATAATATACATAACACTATTTTTCTTTTCCTGGAGTGTGTATACATTTTTTTGGGCTGGTTGTATTTGTGGGAGGCTGAGATGGTCATTGCACAATACTAATTTTGTGCTTTCTTTGACTCATTAATATATGGTCAAGTTGGAACCTCCTGGCAGATACAACCACATTTTAAGAAGAATTCATGATGCCATTAATCTTAACAAGAGCCTCTTAACCACCAGTCATAAAACAGAAAACAGCCCCAAGGCATAATTGGGCCATAAATATACAGTATTGTACATTGGGAAGGTTTGACAATGTCTTTATGTGGTTATGTTTTTTTAACTTTTCAATATCTATTAACCATAATTTGTGCAAGTGAAAAACCTTCTGTTTCCTCTTGAAATACATCAGTTTCCGGCAACTGAGTGCAGAAGTAAAATAAGACCGATAATTTCAGTGCATCAAATTATAATATTCCGTAAGGATATTATTTAAGGATATTATTCAATATTTTTGCCACACACATTTCTGAGCAAATTATTTTTTATAATATTGATTTTTAATAGATACTCTGATATAAACAAACTATTAATATGCTTGAGGGTAATGAGGATGTTTTTATTAATTATGTAATATTTATTTGACACAATAATTTTTGTACAAGACAATTTATAGTCAATTTCTATAATCAGTGTGAATCGATAATTTCTATAATCAGTGTGAATGGATAATTAAAACTCAATGAAGGAGATGAAAAAAAAATCCAAAAATTGCTCCTAGAGTTTTACATCCAGCTGACGAAACACCACAAGGCTGAATGCAGACTTGCCCAACTATCCTTACAATGCCCTGCTAGCCATGCAACTCGTGTCCTCCTGATTTCAGTCTGTCCTCTTTCGGCTCAGTGACCATGATTGCTCAAGCACAGTGGGGGACACATAGTTAAGAAGGGGACACGTACGCAAATCACACGTCTCAGAGGTTTTCTGAAATCCACCCTGCTTATAACTCAAGGCCTAGCCGTGACTTCAGAGGCTTCACATTAATCGGCTTGGTGTTTTGAGCTTAGAATGCCCTTTAAATATTACTGTTGAACTTGGAAATTCACATTTGTGAAGTATCCTACCTGATTAAATCTCACTGCCATTGCAAAAAACGCATTTCAAAATGTCATCGTATTACTCATGACCGATTTGCACAGATGTTAATTGTAGATACAGTATGTGAGAGCTTATTTTGAGGCCAAATTTAAGTTGGAATTATCTGTCCCAGTTTTGTTTTAGTCACGGGCTGTTGTAAGAATGTGAAAATCGTTTGATAACTCCAGTGACAATAACCCATACTTTTCAACGGGTACTCTGTGAACACCAGTAGCTTGACACATTGAACTGTATGTGACTGTGTTTACTCACAATTTTGTCTAATTTAATAACAGTCTGTGGTTTTATTAAAGATTACATTCATGAAAGATGTTAAAAATCATACAGAAGTGTATAACCAGTGTATTACCAATGTTGGGTCTGCTACTGTGCAATTGTAAGTTGTCAAGCTACAGGCTACTCCAGATTTAAAGGTCACATATTATACTCCTGTTAACAAGTTGACATAGGTCTCAGATGTCCCTAAAAATGGTCTGCTAGTGTTCTAGCTGAAATACCACACATATCATTCTGGCATGCCTGAAGATTACTCTATTTCACACCTCTTCCAAACCAGCTGTTCCAGTGTCCACATAACCATGTGCAGAAGCACCTGTAGTTCTTATTGTCTCTGCTGCTTGAAGGATTGGTATTTTAAACTGACAGTCCACCTAATGGTCTCAGAATAGAGACACCAACACCAAACCGAAGGAGGGTCTATGCAAATTACTTTTTATGATGTCATTAGGGGTAGAAATTTATATATATAAATAGCTTTTCAATACTGGATTTTTCAAAACTCTGAAATAAATATAGAATTAAGTAAATAATTCTTAGGTCAGCTGTTCTAGAATAGTTCTTGCAAGAACAGTATTGTCAAGTGCATTTGCAAAACCCATCAAGCCCCAGAATGAAACTGGTTCTCATGAAGAACTTCCCAGGAAACAAGACTAAAACGTACATCTGCTGGAGAGGAGAAGTTCATTTAGAGTTACCAGCCTCAAAAATGATCAATTAACAAACAGCACCGCAGATTAGATTCCTTATGAAGGCTTTGTAGAGCATCAGTAGCAGTCACATCTCAAAATCAACTGTTCAAAGGAGATTATTGCATATTTTGGATGCCTTCAGCGTTGTTTTACAATGTAGAAGAAAAGAAAAATCAGAAAAGACCATGGAATTAGAAGGTGTGTCCCAGCCATAATGAAGCTTTTAATTCTTGATTTGTAATCAAAATAAGTTTTTAATGTTACTTAACCTTGGCAGTGACACGCCCATCTAGCACAAGTATTGGGCATAGGGAATGCCATGATATTGCAGTCCAAACTATCACTGATCCACCCCCATGCTTCACTCTGGGCATGCAACAATCTGGGTGGTACTCTTCTAAAACAACAAAATCATTACGGCAGCAACATACTGCAGGTCCAGAAACAGGTTAAACCACTACTCTTAGTTTGGATAATTTATAGAAACATTCATTCATCCGTTGCCTATTATCACTGATCCTGTGCAGGGTCACGAGGCCTGGAGGTAATGAATGGGAACCCAAGCAGGATTGTAGGGGTCACAGAGCACACTCACGCAACAAGTCAGCCTACAGTGCATGTCTTTGCACTGTGGGAGGAAAATCAGAGTAACTGAAGAAAACCCTCCTACAGTAGCACATAAAGAACAGGCAAACTCCACACACACACAAACTGGAAGCAAGATTCAAAACCCCAGTCGTGGAAATGTGATGGAACAATGCTTACCTATTACCAAATAGGTGTGCCTGGGTGTTTGCCACAATATGAAAACATAATAGGTCAGCTACTGCCATTCTACAAAAACTCCAGTTGTACCTGCCAGCAGCATCTGCTCTCTAACAAACATGTCAAGAATTCTGACAGAGTAACAACACATCAAAGAGAATTGGTAGGGTCAGATAAAAATGAGAACATTTCAAAAGTCCTTGCAGGAGACAAAAGAGGTTGTGTGGCATTATAAAAGCACAAAGTGGCTACAAATATTTGTGGTTTCTCCTTTTTTTTAACATGGATCTGCATAATTGCATATAGTGGAACCTCGGATTGCGAGTAACAGGGTTTACGAGTTTTATGATTTTTAATAAATTTTTACTTGAAAAAACGAGCAAGTCTTTTTTATGAGTGCCGAGTATCATGTATCACGCGTGCGCTCTTGTTTTGACACCGAGCGTCACGTGATCACAACTGAGCCAATGATTTTTCTCTCTCTTGCTCTGCGGAATTATGGGTAATCGTCTCTTACTGGTATAATCAACATCTCCCTCTCTGTTTCAGCGAGTCTCCTATGTGTGTGCACGCGCGTAATTTGACCGACACACACACACGCACACACACTCTCTCACCTTTACACCCCCCTCCCTGGCTTCACACACACACACACACACACACATACACTCTCTCTCTCTGCTTTACACAGAAAACTCTGCTCTGTCGCAATTCTTCTCAAAGGTAAAGTGCTGGTTCATTTTTTATTTTTTTTACTTTACAGCAGTGATTCCGTATGCACTCACGCAAGTGGCATTAGAGAGATTTTTTTCCCCGTTAAAACAGTGTTTCCGTTGTGTGTGTATTTGTTGTGAAACTTAAAAAGCGAAATGGGGGGAGGAGTTTTATTGTGTAAGACGAGGCAAGGGAAGGGGCTAATTCCACACACACACATACACACACACAAATCCATGGAGCCTGAGCGCACAAACGGAAACATTTATCTGTCGGGATTTAGTTTTACTTTTTTAAAGGTAAAGTGCAGGTTAATTTGTTTTATTTTTACCTTATATATTGTATTAATTATTTTTATGTATTTATTTTTTGGGGCTGTGGAACGAATAATTTGAGTTTTCATTATTTCTTATTTCTATAAAATTTGATTTGGTTTAAGAGTGTTTTGGAATACAAGCCCACTTTCGGAACGAATTATGCTCGTAATCCAAGATTCCACTGTATTTGGTAATGGCCTTTGGTCTTTTAGGGTACACAAGCATGTGCACCGACCAGCACCATTTCTTTCATACTGGACTGTGTGCCTAAGCATGGTGCTCTAAATTATTATTGTCTATCTAAACCCATAAGTGCCCATGTTTTATCAAATATTTTTATCAAATCTATTTATATGCTCCATATCCACACACTATATCTTTACCCTTTTATAGTTTTATACAATTACATTCTGTGCAATATACAGGTAGTCCCTGAATTACGAAAATTCAAGTTACAAATTTCCGTAGATACGAACAGACCACTGATCTATGAACATTTGTAGATGAAAAAAAATCAAAAGTAGCTCCCGCGTATAGTACAAAAAGACAACAACATCTACAATTTTATACAATATCTTCAGTGTGTAAGTGAATGTATAAAATGTCAAATGTCCGATATATTGTATGTGTGATCAGTTTCAATGAATCAGTCCGGGACAGTCCAATACAGTGTAAAACAGTTCTGAGACAAAATGAGGTCCGCAGTTAACACCAATTTAGCATTGTCCCTTCCTCCTGATTTGAATTCAGCTGACTCATTAGGAAGGTTTAAAAAGGCTTACATGCGGTTATGGTTTTGGACCACATGATGACAGTGTGGGGAAAGGGGACAGATGCATTGCTCAGATTTAGCCAAGTGGCTTGTTATGCTTTACATTGTATATTTGTGTCAAAAGTGTATAAGATTCACTTTGTGAGACTTAAGAACAAATCCGACTTATGAGTCATACTCATTCATAAGATGGGGAGTCTGTATAGAGGAGAGGTGGCTTAAGTGGTTAAGGATCTAGGTTGTTGATTTGAGACTCTGAGGATCTGGGTTCAGGTCCTGTTTTCTGTGGGTTGCCACACCCCATACTACACAGCCACTGTATGCAGAGTCGGTCCCAAGCAGAGTTAAAGAAATGAGAGGGTTTGCCAGGAAGGGCGTCCTGTGTAAAATCTAGGGTTGGGTATCGTTTGGGGTTTTATCGATACCGGTGCCAAATCGATACTTTTAAACCGGTACCGGTGCCAAAACGGTGCCTGAACCGATACTTTGCAAAAGCCACAAAGTGATGGTGAATGACTCAAGAATACATTTTTATTGAACAAAAAATTTTATGCTTAAAATTGAACAATATATTAAATGTTTAAGTACTAGCTGGAAAGCCATAATTATAAACAGAATCCATGTTACATTAGTATTTTACAAATCATTTGACCATTTGTTAGCATGAATGCAAGATTTGCATTTTGCAGTTACTACTAACCTGCAGAAAGGCTGCTGTCGTCATCATAATCGGTGGTCTCTTTTTTGCTATGCTTGGTATGACTGGGGCTGAGGTCATCCACACCAATAGTGCCAGCTGTTGTCCGCAAGCTGTCAAACACGGTGCATCCCTCTGCTTTTAAGTTTATTCCGTGTGCCCTCTAATGTTTCATTAGATTTGACGTGTTTCCCTCTTTACACGCAACTGCTGGAAAACATTTACTGCATGTTGCGGTGTTGGAATCCTTTCTTGTGAAATATAGCCACACTTTCGACCATTTAGTTTTAGGCATTTTAACGAAAATTAATTTAGCAAGTTAAGATAGCAGTAGATCACCTGCTGCCGTCAGAGCAAGTGTAACGCAAGATGCATTCACGCGCATCTCGGATGATCTCATTTCCAGATGATTTGTGCTTTTAATTTTTTATCTAATCTAATAAACGTTTAATCTACAAAAATAAAATGGACAATAGCATTACTGCAACAATGTTTTGGATTTGTATTATCAAAGCTTTCCGAAGTCCTCAAGAGTTTTCTAATTAAGGAAATCATTTATTTTTCCGATCATTTCTGACACCACATGAATGCAGTATTTAAATTTTTCCTAGCGATCATGTGTTTTGATGAATCTAATGCTTATTACAACCATGTCATCACAGCCCCAGAGAACAAATATATTAATCGACAGTTCAGGCATTTAAGTAGCACCGAAATGAGGCACCGAAATTCGCGTTCTGTTTCGGTCCAGTATAAACCGGTTATATAGGTACCGGTGCCGTATTGACACCGGTTTTCGGTACCCAACCCTAGTAAAATCTGTGCAAAGTTGTGTGTGGACCGGATGATCTGCTGAGGCAATAGATGTATATATATATATATATATATATATATATATGTATAAAAAAGACATCTAGTTAGTGTTGGATGGCTGGACATTGTGAACACCAGAATATTTTGAAGGTTTGGTTACAAAAGTGCCCATGCAAGGAATTTTGGGTCACCTTGATGTAAGGGAGTCCTAGCTGCCTATATGGAGCTCAGGGCCGAGGGATGCTTGTGCTAACAGAGATTTAGGACATAAAGCAAGAAAGAGAGAGAGATTTTTAAATATGATAGAGCAATAAAATAGATATCTCATGGAAGCTTGCCAATTGTTGGTGCAGTTACTTAAAAGAATATGAACTTCAGATAATGATAAAGACATCCAGAGCTCTGATACTGGTATCACACTTCAGGATGCCAGGGGTTCTGTAATTCTTCAGCTTGCTCTGTCATTCTGTGCAGGATCACCTTCTCACCTGTCACTGGTGGCACAGTAACTCCTTAAGGAAACGATTTCCACAGAGACATTTTCATTCGTGGAACTTGTTACTGTGAACTAACAGTCACAGCGGTCCATCCAGGGACGTGTTAGGATTCAGCACATGTATCGAATTCTTTTGCGTCAGGATTCAACACATGTCACAGTTCATAGCAGTTCGCATGCTTGGACACGACATGCTTGGACTTAACTCCTCACCATTAAACCCTTGGATCTGAAAAAGTGACAGGTACTGCATGGATACTGAAAATCAAAGTTGGATGAGGAAATGACACTTGGTTTCTTGGCAGTGATAACCATGTCCATGTTATATGACAAACAGCACATGTGCCATGGACACGGGCTGATGAGCAACTGGCTAACAACACTGGCATCAGCCAGGTTCCATAAATCTGTTTTCGGCTCCGATAATCCTGTCCTGTTTTATATCGCACTGCATTAGAAACAGCCTGAAACACTGGAGATCATTCCGAAGGCAGTGGAAATGGACCGGAATTCATTGATCTGCTCGTGTGCCATTCATGAAATTCAAATAAGATGTGAATCCTAAATGCTGCTGTAAAAAGTAATTAAATGGTGACTAGTTTATAGGAGCATTTTCTTGTGCATGGCTAATGGACCGCATGTAGTTCTGTATTCGTATATTGCTTGCAACTACGGACAAGGAATAAATCACTAAGGAAATAATGGGAAGCGCCTGAAAATGGCTCTGCTGGAAAACAGCCAAAACGCAATGTCTCGCACCATTTGTACAAACAAGAGATCAGTCTGTGTGTAACCAGTGACTTACATAATGTCTTGCACAAAAAAAGATGAGGCGTTTCTTTCAGCTCATTTAACACTCCTGGCTCTTGCATTAAGCTGAATGAATTCACACAAGCGAAAACTTCACATTATAGGAAAATGAGCTAAATTTAGGAGTTTATAAACATGGCTTAAAATCAATGGTCTATCCTGGTTTTAGAGTCTGTTTGCAGAAGGGAATTGATGGCTATCATTTGACCAGTCTTACAGCGTGTCCACATGTCAGTGTTGCTGTAATTAAAAGAAAACTTTGATATAATAAACCAAGATGAGCAATGAAAGTATTCCTCTTCTCAGGCTTAGAAATTATATACTATTTAACGACTTTTATCATTGTACACAAAATATTTGCCATATATACCGATCAGACATGATGTATGACCACTGACAGGTAAACTGAATAAACTTGATTACCAATTACTTTGCACTAGCAAAGTGCTGACAGGATCATGAGAACCCAAGGCATACTCATTCCTGTGCAGACCAAAGGCTAGCCTTTCTGAGCCCACAGTTTAAAAAAATGTCAGTGCTGGCTATGATAGAAAGACACCAGATCACCAGGTACACCACAGCCCGCCATGCACGGAGCCCAGCAGGCAAGGAGCCCAAGGTGGCCGACCCAATGTCTAAACTTCCCAGATCCAGATCCAGTTTGCACGTTTCCCTTGGTGGGTTTCCTCGGGGTACTTCGGTGAGTTTCCTCCAGGTACTCCAGTTTCCTCCAACACTCCAAAGACATGCAGATTGGGTTAATTGGCGTTCCCAAATTGCCCATGGTATATGTGCCCTACAATGGATTGGGACTATGTCCAGGGGGTACCCCACCTCGTGCCCAAAGTCTCCTGAGATAGGTTTTAGGCTCCCCTTGACAGGATAAGCGGTATAGAAGATGAATGAATGAATGAATGAATGAGGGTTAAGGAAGAGGTTTGATGCACACAAAACCTTTTTGCAAAAGAAAAACCATACTTATACAATACTTCATCAGCTTCCTCCTCTACAATGATAGCGGCACTTACAGGACAGATGTGTGTGATCCTACATTTCTTGAATGTTCTAGCGTTCGTTATCACTCTTCTTAATTATTTTTTAAATTTTTAAGTTCTTTCCTAAATATTAAAGTTCACCATAGCTCAAAAATGCAATAAAAACAGTGCTAGTGATGGGTCCAAGCTTAAAAAAAAAAAAAAAAATATATATATATATATATATATATATATATATATGTATAGCGGTGTCATGCACACTCGTAACACGACCGGCACTAGGACCCGGAAGTAATACGGTCGCATTTCAGGAAGCATAAAAGGAAACAAGATGGCGCTTCACATTGCTCAGTCATTGAGTTTGCCCATGCCTTGTCTGACGCTTCGCCGACTATTCTGTGAGTACTCACCGATTCAGGTTGCTTCTTTGATTGAGTGTGTGTTGCTAGAACACGGATTTATTTGTGTAGATCCTAGCTCTTCGTGTAAGAGAGTTCTTAGACAAATCGCGTGGTTATCCTGCCTACTCGCGTTGCTTCCGCGTTTGGGTTTACTATCCACGCTACACGGGCTAACTGCTAAGGCTTCTGTGCTTACCCTCCGATAGCTTGTGACAGAATGACTGAGCCCAAAGCAGTAAACCCAGCGAAGTTTGCTCGCTGTGGTTGACCAGCATGCCGAGCTGATCAATAAGCTCCGTGGAGAAGTTGCATCTCTCCAAAAGGACCTCCAAGACGTCGCGGCTTGGCGCCGCAAGGTGGCGGTGCTACGGCAGGAGAATGCGAGCATCGCAGTGGCTGCGGCACCGCCACCCCCACCCACCCCCCCTCTGATGTTTTCATAGCTCTACCGGATAAGTGGGATGGCACAGATGGGAGGTGCAGTGTCTTTCTAACCGCATTGGATCTTGTGTTTGAGTTAAATTCCACCAAATACTCCACAGACCGACTGCGCGTTGCGCTTCTCGTCTCGTTGCTATCCGGACAGGCAGCTGAGTGGGCCACGGCGGTCCTCAGATCAGATTCAGACACGGCCTACTCATACGGAGAGTTCACCCGTCAACTGAAACTAACATTTGAACATCCTGCTGCTGAGGTGGAGACCGACACCAAATTATATCATCTGCGGCAGGGAGTCCGAGGCACCCGATTTCGACACCAACGCCATCCCCGTCACCTACCGAGACCTGGCTGAAGTATTCTGCAAGAGATGAGCCACACACCTTCCTCCTCATCGCCCCTATGACCTGACGATCAAACTTCAGCCGGGCTCGGTCCCCACCCCGCGGCCATCTTTACTCCCTCTCCGCCGCTGAGACGCAGGCGATGGAGAGATATGTTTCTGACGCCCTTCGCCATGGCACCATCCGGCCCTCCTCCTCGCCTCCCGCCGCGGGGTTCTTCTTTGTGAAGAAGAAAGGGGGCGACTTACGTCCCTGTGTCGATTATCGGGGGCTTAATAACATCACCATTAAGAACAGACACCCTTTGCCTCTTACCAACTCAGCCCTGGACGCCCTCTCTGGTGCCACCATTTTCACAAAGTTGGACCTCCGGAGCGCCTACAACTTGGTGCGCATCAGAGAGGGCGATGAGTGGAAGACGGCTTTCATCACCCCTACTGGACACTACGAGAGCTTGGTCATCCCATTCTGACTCTGCAACGCACCCGCCACCTTCCAACAGTTCATCAACGATGTCCTTAGGGACATGCTAGGGCGGTGGGTGTTCGTTTACCTGGACGACATCCTTATTTATTCACGCACCGCCGAGGAACACACCCAGCACGTCAGAGCGGTCCTTAAGAGATTACTCGCCCACCAACTGTACTGTAAGTTGGAAAAATGCGCCTTCCACGAGCGCTCCACCACGTTCCTGGGTTTTGTCATCTCGCCCGAAGGTGTGGCTATGGACCCGCAGAAACTGGAAGTTGTGCGTCATTGGCCCCTACCCAAGACCCTCAAGCAACTTCAACGGTTTCTCGGGTTTGCGAACTTCTATCGTCGCTTTATCCGGGACTACAGTACGGTTGCCGCCCCTTTAACCGCTCTGACTCGACCCTCTTCTCATCACTTCAGCCTCAACCCCGCCGCCATCACCGCCTTTCATGACCTATGCCACCGGTTCACCAACGCCCCAATTCTACTGCACCCAGACGCAAGTAAACCATTCGTTGTGGAGGTGGACGCTTTGGATGTGGGCGCCGGGGCTGTTCTCTCTCAACGAGGTCCAGACCAGAAGCTACACCCCTGTAGTTTCTTTTCCAAAAGATTTTACCCCACTCAGCAGCGATACGGGGTAGGGGACCGTGAGGTGCTGGCCATAAAGTGGGCTTTGGAAGAATGGCGACACTGCGGGTGATGCTGTAACCTCTCGCAGCCGGAGGTCTAGAGAGAGCTGATTGGCCGAGCTCTCTCAGAGGGGAGGGATGAGAGGTACTTAGTGCTCCCACATTATTCACGGCTCTACAGCCAATCAGGGGCGTCTGTGAGCTCGCGCAACGGAGGGAGCGGATAGCGCTGTCCTCCGAGTGTGTTACGCCGCCCCCAACGGTGCGCGAGCGAGCAGTTCGAAAAGATGCGGTCGGCTGGCGTCACGTGGTTCGGAGGAAACACGTGATAGTCTTCGGCCCTCCCGGCTGAGTGGTAGTAGTAGCCTTAATGTGGGAGCCCCCTAGTGACGGGGAGGAATTGGACACGACTAAATTAGGGAGAAAATCGGGGAAAAATCCAAAAAATAAAAAAAAATAAATAGAATGGCGACACTGGCTCCAGGGCGCCAGGGAGCCGTTCATTGTCTGGACCGACCATCAGAACCTGATCACCATCCGTAACTTAAAACAGCTCAACCCCCAGTTGCAGTTCCCCATCGGCCCTGGACGCACATTGCCGTCGACTTCATCACGGGCCTGCCGGCCTCCGAAGAGAAAGACACCATCTTAACCATCGTCGACCGGTTCTCCAAAGCCGTGCACCTCGCCGGACTCCCGTCAGCCAAAAAAACAGCAGAGCTGATTTTAGAACACTTAGTCCGACTGCATGGGTTCCCAAAAGACATCGTCTCGGACAGGGGGCCCCAGTTCACCGCCCGGTTCTGGAAGGCCTTTTGCCGTCTGATCAGTTCCACCTGTAGTCAATCCTCTGGTTATCATCCCCAGACTAACGGTCAGACGGAGCGGACCAACCAATAACTGGAGCGCTACCTGAGATGCTTTGTTGCCGATCGCCAGCGCTCCTGGGCCCGCTACGTCCTATGGGCTGAGTTATCTCACAATCTCCATGTCTCTTCAGCCACCAATCTCAGTCCATTTGAGGTATGCCACGGTTTCCAACCTTCGATGTTCGATCATCAAGAACCGGAGGTTGAGGTGCCGTCGGCCCAACAGTTGGTTCGCCGGTGTCGACGGCTGTGGAACCAAGCAAACGCCGCCATCCAACAGGCCAACAACCGCTACGCCACTCAACATCGCCGTCGACACCCGCCGGGACGATTGTACAATGTAGGTGACAAAGTGTGGCTTTCAACCAGAAACCTTCACCTTCACACGGTATCCAAGAAGCTATCACCCAGGTTCGTCGGTCCATACCGCATCACCCTCCGTATCAATCCTGTCACCTACTGGCTCCAGCTGCCTGCGGCACTTCGGATACATCCGGTATTTCACACCTCCCAGCTCAAACCCTTCATCACTTCACCAATGGACGCGGATTTATTTGTGTAGATCCTAGCTCTTCGTGTAAGAGAGTTCTTAGACAAATCGCGTGGTTATCCTGCCTACTCGCGTTGCTTCCGCGTTTGGGTTTACTATCCACGCTACACGGGCTAACTGCTAAGGCTTCTAATAAATATCTAATAAATAAAAAGTTTTGTTACAGAAAATAAAATCATTAAAATTTATTATTATTAAATTATTATTAAGCAGTTCATTTAAACTGTGATGGTATATGATTACAAACTGAATTGATTAAACTTAAGCTACAGCACAGAGCTAGCAAACCTGATTAAAAACCTTAAATTGACCGGGTGAGTTAAGAAAAGTTTTATATAACTTCATTCTGTCAAATTGACAATTTCTACTGCTGCATTTGGGAAACTGATTTGATTTTTTATTAATATCTGTAATAATAGGTTATATTATTTCCATGAAATTTTGTAGTATTTAGAAATGCATTAGTAGAAATAAACATCACTGTCATTTCCAAATGCACTAAATTCTACTCTAAAACTTTAGATTTTTTTATGATCCATTAGCAGAGCTGGCACAGGTCAGCAATTAGGTTGAGTCTGATTGGGGCACTTTTTGTCACGCAGCAACCAAAAAGGGACTAATGAGAATGGTCTCCATTCGAGAGGGGTTTGCACAAGAAGAAGGTAATCCCTTCTGACTCAGTGACTCAGCTGACTCACACAGAACAGAATTCAATCCATGTGCTCTCCTACACAAGCCAAAAGGAAGACTACAGATCAATCCAGAACGGGACTTATCCTGCACCATAGACGCCATCATTTTATACCTGACAAAGTGCACTTATAAAAACAGCATGGAGCCGTTTTGGATTCCTGTTATTTATGAGATGGTTATAAGAAGCGATGTGTCTATAGCTGCCAGCAGAAATCTACTGTATACCGTATACAGTATGTTCTGTAAATGTAATATGACATAGGGAGAGAGAGCGGGGGAGATGCAGTGTCCTCTTAATACATTCTGCGACAGCATGCTGCTGCTAAAATAATGCTGCCACCACCTCAGGAAAAAAAAAAGGGCATGAAATAACTTATCGCTCGCTGCACACTTTATATTCTACTCAGCTCCAAAATAGGCTGAAATAAAACAGCATGATCAGGTGCTGCCAGAGAGGCAGGACGCGAAGCCCATAAACCCCTGGAGACAGCAGAGCACAGCGAGGATGGCAAACACACACACTCTCAGAGAGAGAAAGACTCTCACATACACATATACTGCTTGTTAATACAAACCATTCATAAAGAAGAATTTTTTTTTTCCCCAAAATTGTATTTGTCAGGTGTTATTTTTAACAGCACTGTAGGAGCTCTGGTATAGACAATGTATGTATAGGGTAGAGCAATTTAAATGGAAATTATGCTTCACATTATAACTGCCGTTTAATTATTTACCATCGTCGCTTCCTGATGTCAGACAGCTTACACAGGACGTAGAGACTGGTGATATTAATGAGAAGCCCGATCCACAGCAGTCTTTAATGAGCTTATGTCCTTTAGTTGGATGGGTACAGCATAGCAAGGCTTGTAATGTATTTTGTCACTGGCAAGATTATTGCTCTATAATGGGCCAACTGATATGACCAGGTTGGCAAATAAGATAAAATAATTGGTGGGAAATAAACATGCAGGGATAAATTATTGTATTTTTGTAGTACTAATATAGAGATTGACAGAGGAATGAAGGAATAAGGATTAGGGTAAAAATAACAGACACAAACAAACACAACCCATTGGTTTATATTATCAGGGAAAAGTATGGCCTGTACCTGTACATTATTACATTTCAACACTTGCACTCAGCTTTTGGAACCAATATACACTATATGGACAAAAATATTTAGTCAAATTTGTTCATTATTGAATTCAGGTGTTTCAATCAGGACCCTTATGCCCAGTGAAGGGCAATCTTAATGCTTCAATATATCAAGACATCTTGGACAATGCTACGCTTCCAACTTTGTGGCAACAGACTGTGCCCCAGTGCACAAAGCATGGACTATAAAGATATGGTTTGATGAGTTTGGTGTGGAAGAACCTGACTGGCCCTAACACAGAGCCCTGACCACAACCCCATCGAGCACCTTTGGGATGAACTGGAACAGAGACTGCGAGCCAAGCCTTCTCATCCAACAACACTACCTGACCTCATAAATGCTCTACAGAATGAATGGGTACGAATTCCTAAAATCTTGTAGACAGACTTCCAAGAAGAGTGGAAGCTGTTATAGCTGCAAAAGTGGGACCAACTCCATATTAAAGTGCATGTATTTGGATACAATGTCGTTCCAGGTTTGGCCCAATACTTTTGTCCATATAATGTATATTTCCTTTCAGGTCTTAATGTTATATGAACAATTATTACATACATACGCTCATGCTACTCATAATACTTATGATTACAGTGAACTAATTTATTATTTATGATCATTATAATTTATATTGCAATACAATGACAGTCTTTAGGATTAAAAGGGTCAAGAAAGAAATAATAGAATGTGTGGAAGATTTTTATTTTATGTTGTCGATATTGTTTACTGTTGTATAGTTTAACTTGTGCTCACACACACTCTTTCTGAAACCACTTTGTACTAGTCACGGTGGATCTGGAGCCTGTCCCGGGAGCACTGAGCATGAGGTGGGAATAAACCCTAAATTGGGCACTAGTCCATCACAGAACATCCTTCTTAAATACTTACAACACATTCACACCTAGGGGCACTTTATCATAGCTAGTCCACCTATTGTCATGTATGATTAAGAAAAATAAATAAATAAATAGACAAATAAATAAACAAATAAATAAATACTGTATCTATATATATATATATATATATATATATATATATCTATATATATATATATATATATATATATATATATATATATATATATATATATATATATATATATATATATATATACCACACCAATGTTTTAAAAAATCTTCAAACATCAGTCTTAACACTGAAGTGAGCATAAAATTGTAATTCTGGTCATGCAATTGCAACTAGTTCTTCATGGGACAAGTAGAAAGATGAAGGACTTTTTAGATGATAAAATATGAGTCACATGAAACTAAGATAAGTGCATATTATATGGTTTAAGGTTCTGATTCAGCAAATTACTTTTTAAAATATGCCTCGGTCAGCTATTTCCTCACCTATGGTGACAGGCATACAGGGATGAATACTACCGAAATTCAGACATTAGTACTCAAACCTCAGGCTTATTTGTTGTATAAGAGCTGCACACATGAGGTGGAGTTTGTCCAAAATACAGAGACCAAGTGACATGCAATGCTGATCTCGAATTTACTATAAGCCAAGCTTTCCCA
The DNA here is from genome assembly GCA_030347435.1 of Clarias fuscus. NCBI lineage: Eukaryota > Metazoa > Chordata > Actinopteri > Siluriformes > Clariidae > Clarias > Clarias fuscus. Next base: position 11,572,736 of record CM059206.1, on the reverse strand, counting down.
CAATATCAGATAAGCCTCTTTCTGACACTTAACCACAATATGTACAGTATGCTTTGGGCTATAATACTTAATTTTTTATGATATTACCATGAACATGATATAATAATTTAGTTAATCCTATCACTAGGGATGAGAATTACAAGGGACCAGCTGACACAATATCATGATACAGTGATACCGTAAATACAAATTGAATCCATTCTGGAGGCAAAATTTCATACCGCAAAATGCATTTTTCCAATAGAAAATAACATAAATGCAGACAATCCGTTCCAGCCACGCAAAAAATATTACCAACATGACCTATTTTCAATGCTATAAACGTAGTTTTGCATGTATAAACAAGAAAAACATTTTAAAAAGACATGTAATGTAAGTAAAATATGAAATAAATAGACATTAAACCTCACTTGCACAAAATGCAAAAAAAAAAACACAAAGATTACGTAAACTCTCTTTGCCAGGCTTAACACTGACACAGACCAGTTTTGAACAGCTACTGAAAGTTTGCGTAACTTATGCACATACGCAATATACGCACAAACCGGGTTTACGTGCAACAAGTCAGCGTTCGGTTCCGCTCGGTTCAGTCGCTCGTGTGCTGAAAATGCAATAAATGAAAAAAAAAATTATTCGGTCTTTTATACATAAATTGCCACACAGAAGAACTGCGATATGTAACTAAATAAAATTTTCCCCCATCTCTACTTATCACATTAGTAAGCCTACTAGAGACACTGTTTATCACAAGAATTCAAGTTTATATGTAAAATTCTATTTTATTTAATAAAGTCTTGATCAGCTTGACATGTTATGTTAAACTATGTTACACTTAAGAAAAAACAAATAATAAATTAATGAACTTAAAATAGTAATTAAAAGCACAATATCCAAACAGCCATCATCATGTCCACGTCATGACTTTCGTTTTGCATCTTTAGGTCACATCAAATGAACTGTCGCTACATAATATTCCAAAAAAATTTTTTTTTTTGTGGATTATCTAGTCATTTGATGCATTACTGAACCACTAGCTTTTTATAAGCCCACTGTGCACACAGGGAACTTTTCAACAGTAAATATTAGCATATCTATAGATAGAGTTTCTTTCATATGCCTAACTCTGCAGACAGCACTACATGAATTCAGGCTCAGAGGACAAGGCCTAGCATAAGGGTGTTAAACATGATAAAAATTTAAATCTGTGGATGATTCCTTGAGAGATTTCAGTCACTGTAAGCTCACATGACTACTTAGACGTCCTTAGGGAATAAATTAATAAAAAGCAGTCATAAAAGGTCTCTTGAGTTACAGTACGTTTATTCCTGCACCATGTTCAAAGCAATATTTGACTCTGATCTGTAGAGTTGTCACAGGATGTTGTCAGACGGAGGCAAACATGGCATTGCTCTTCTTACCAGGACGAGTAGGCCTTCATCTCTCTTCATGCCAAAGAAAAGTGCTTGGGTTTCCCTAATCTCAGAGGCGGGTTTAAACAGCAAAGTTGTAAAAGCTTCTTTGAATTGAACTGCAGTGTCAGCATTTCCACAAATCCCAGCACAGAAGGAATACAGACTCGTGTAAGGCACAACACACAAAATCATATACTGTATTTCATAGGATACAAAGCAGCTCTGATGTTACATGACTTGACCTATACAACCAAACAGAAATGTATGTATATTCTGTTCCTCTCTTTCTGTTGTTGTTGTTTAGTTTTAGTTTTTTGGTTATTTTTTTGGATGCTCAATACTTTACAGATTTCAGATTTCAAATGCTGGTGATCCTTAATGGACCAGAAAGAACACTTAAGAATACCAAATGAACTAAATTTGTGTCTGCTCATTAGTAGTACTGTTTTATAAATAGCAATGCCTAATTCTAATTCTGTAGCAGACACAAAACACTGCAGGAAGAAAAACACAAGATACATTTTTTCAGGACAACCAATTAGTGAGAGCACAATTAAACCTGCCCAATAGTGCGTACAGTATCTCCTGCAGGTGGAGTCATTGAGCATCATATAGAGAATTTTTTTATGTGTAAACATATTACAATAGATCAAAATGTAAAATCTTGCATAGAAACTGTTCTAAGCTGTTCTAACACAAATGCATTTATACAATCTACTAAACACAGCACATTCCCAGTCAAACGAATGACAAATGACCAGAAGCACTCTCCACTGCCTATAATCTTTGTTTGCATTTACACTTTATCACACATTTACCCTATAGATACACCTTTTAGGATACATCGAACATCGAAATGTGGAAAATCTGTGATTTCTGTGACTTTACCCCTGAAAGGGAGTTGATGCCATGTGGGATGATTTGCGTGTTTCATCTAATTAACTGGTGATCTCCAGGAAATTTCACACATGACTATCTCTAGAGTCTACCCAGTATGGCGCAAAAAAAACAACAAAAAAACAAAAACAATGAGCATCCCTCAGGCGAGCGGTCCCTAAGCTGTACCACCTTGCTGATAAGAGAGATCATGGAACAATGACTAAACTAGTTTGACCTAACATGTAGTCTATAGTAACTTAATTAAGCATTCGTTACAACTATAGTCAGCAAAAAACCATCCCAGAACACATCAAACCTTCAGCTGGGTGAACTGCATCAGCAGAAGACGATATCAGGTTCCACTCATGTCAGGCAAGAACAAGTAGAGACTATAATGAGAATCGACTCAGCAAAACAACACTGGAAAAAGAAGAGGGATTTTTTTAATTGCCAACTGTTTAGCAGTAGTTCTTGGCTGACAGAAGCGGAACCTGACATGGTCTTCTGCTGCTCATGCACTTAAAAGTGTGACGTTCACGTGCATGCTACTTTGCTTTCCTGCTCACTACGGTTGTAAAGAATCTGACCTCTGACCTCTCCTATAAACAAGGAGTTTCTCCCCCGTTACACAGAACAGAAATCTTTTTTGTTGCATATGCATCATATTGTATACTCTTGAAACTGTTGTGTGTAAATTTCCCAGGAGAGAAAAAGTTTCTGAAATTCTCAAACCAGAGCTTCTGGTATCAACATCACTGCCTCGATCAAAGTCACAAAGATCACACTTCTTTCTGATGTTTGATGTGAGTATAACGCAAGGCTCTTGCCCTGAACCTGAACTTTTTTTTTTTTTTGCATGGTAGTGCTGTATGATTGGATGATTGATAACTGTGTCAAGTGCATAAAGCAGATAGTTAGTGTATATTGTAAATTGTAAAAAAAAATATAATACAACCTGTCAGCACACTCTTCAATGGAAAGAAACGCCACAGAAACCCCTTGAAGTGTCACAGGATTGCGACGGGTTGAAAAGTCCGCCAAATAGCAACACTGGGGTCATAAAGTGACTTTGATAAAAATCTAAAGGAAAAATAATCACACACTGAGCATGAAAATAAATGTCCAACAGTCTCTTAACTCTACACCAACAAGGTGAACAGGTGGAGAGATGTTTCTAGTAAGGTGGACAGTAAGTGAAGACAGTGCTCACTGTCCAATGAATACCTGTTAAGGGGCGTTACTATGGTGTGTTGGATGGGGAGAACTGGAGATATGTATGGCCTATGCATACTGTAAAAGATTAATACAGTAGTACTTAGTAAGTAGTCATGAATAAGTAAATTAGAAATAGTAATTTAACTCAAAAATGCCGATAAATAATTAATTAAACATGATGCAGCATAATGTTTTATATTAATACTAAATTTATTGCTATACCTTATATATTGAATTATATGGTAATATTATAATAATATGATAATATTAGTAATATTATATTAATATACATCAAACTGTTTTTCTTTTCCTGAAGTGAATTTTATTGGCTGACTGTGTGTGTACAAAATTGTTGGTACCCTTCGGTCAATGAAATAAAAACTCACAATGGTCACATAAATAACTTTAATCTGACAAAAGTAATAATTAAAAAAAATTCTATGAATGTTAACCAATGAAAGTCAGACACTGCTTTTCAACCATGCTTCAACAGAATTATTTAAAAAAATAAACTCATGGAACAGGCCTGGACAAAAATGATGGTACCCCTAGAAAATACTGAAAATAATGTGACCAAAGGGACATGTTAATTCAAGGTGTGTCCACTAATTAGCATCACAGGTGTCTACAGTCTTGTAATCAGTCAGTGGGCCTATATATAGGGCTCCAGGTAGTCACTGTGTTGTTTGGTGACATGGTATGTACCACACTCAACATGGACCAGAGGAAGCGAAGGAAAGAGTTGTCTCAGGAGATTCGAAAGAAAGTTATAGACAAGCATGTTAAAGGTAAAGGCTATAAGACCATTTCCAAGCAGCTAGATGTTCCTGTGACTACAGTTGCACATATTATTCAGAAATTTAAGATCCATGGGACTGTAGCCAACCTCCCTGGACAGGAGGAAAATTGATGACAAATCAAAGAGACGGATAATCCGAATGGTAACAAAAGAGCCCAGAAAGACTTCTAAAGAGATCCAAGGTGAACTTCATGCTCAAGGAACATCAGTGTCAGATCGCACCATCCGTCGTTGTTTGAGCCAAAGTGGACTACATGGGAGATGACCAAGGAGGACACCATTGTTGAAAACAAATCATAAAAAAGCCAGACTGGAATATGCCAAACTACATGTTGACAAGCCACAAAGCTTCTGGGAGAATGTCCTATGGACAGATGAGACAAAAATGGAACTTTTTGCCAAGGCACATCAGCTCTATGTTCACAGACGGAAAAATGAAGCATATCAAGAAAAGAACACTGTCCCTACTGTGAAACATGGAGGAGGCTCTGTTATGTTCTGGGGCTGCTTTGCTGCATCTGGCACAGGGTGTCTTGAATCTGTGCAGGGTACAATGAAATCTCAAGACTATCAAGGGATTCTAGAGAGAAATGTGCTGGCCAGTGTCAGAAAGCTGGGTCTCAGTCGCAGGTCATGGGTCTTGCAACAGGACAATGACCCAAAACACACAGCTAAAAACACCCAAGAATGGCTAAGAGGAAAACATTGGACTATTCTAAAGTGGCCTTCTATGAGCCCTGACCTCAATCTTATTGAGCATCTTTGGAAGGAGCTGAAACATGCTGTCTGGAAAAGGCACCCTTCAAACCGGTACCATCATTTTTGTCCAGGCCTGTTCCATGAGTTAATTTTTTTTATAATTCCGTTGAAGCATGGTTGAAAAGCAATGTCTGACTTTCATTGGTTAACATTCATAGAATTCTTATTTATTATTACTTTTATCAGATTAAAGTTATTTCTGTGACCATTGTGAGTTTTTCTTTCATTGACCGAAGGGTACCAACAATTTTGTCCACGTGTCCGTGTATAGATATATATATATACAGAGTATAGTATACTGTATATTCAGTGAAGAGTTGATCTGATACAGCTTCATGTCAAACCTAAACATTAAAACATGTTTTAATACTCTTCTACTACAACAGTTTTTCAACAAATACATTTTTCGTATTATTTATTAATTATTTGTTTAGATCCATTTATGGTTGCATTAATGTTGTGAAATGCCCATTTCCTGTTATCACCTACATTTTACCGGCTAAAAATAGTAATTTCCTCATCAGCCTCTCTTTTTTGCATACCGAAATTGTTTTCATCATACCGAGAATTAAATCAATTTAAGTAGAAGGTCTGCATTTAAGTGCCAATTTGGTTAATCAAATTAACTAGAAATTCAGTGTATATGCTACGGTAGTAAATCTTCTAAATACATAATAATCCACATAGAACTCTTTAAACCAACAATGGACAGAACTAAACATTCTACACATACTGTAGATATCGGCATACAGTATGTCTAACTCAAGTCTCCAATTATGAATATGGTCCTATATAAAGGCAGGCCTAGAGGATGTCTCCTAGATTTAGCATATGGATACCCTACTCTATATAAACATATTTTAAAGTAAAGAGGATTCCCTGATAAATTTAAATCACTGCAGAATGCTCTGAGAATCTCTCAACTGCTAAAGCACATGATAAATGCACACAAAGAAACACACAGAAATCACACTTGAACATGAAACATGCCCTGAAGCACTGAGAGGTAAAACTGATTTGAAATGCCAGCCCAAATGCTGACTGTTAAAATTCGCCAGTGGAACTGTACTTGAGAAATGTCAGGAAAATTAAATAGGAGAATGTAAAAGAAATATGTTTTCACATGGGATTCCTGTAAGTACTCAGGTTGCCTCTACCTCCCAAAGCTTGGGTGAAATATGGCATGCCTTTGATTCTTACTTAGAAAGAAGAAAAGCCATTGGATAAAAACTTCAAAGAGTCGGCTCAACACAAGGATTTGTTGGAGACAGTAATCAGAAATAGTGTCAGGTTAAGGGTGTGGTTTCGTAAAGATCCCATAGTCTACTTTTGCTTTAATACCTTAACATATATCTCAGAGGTCCAAAAAGTAGGCCTTTTAATTCTCAAGCTAAAATACCCCCACTGATAATGCATATTTTACAGCGAGCTTTTACTGAACAACTGTCCACCTGAAAACAGCAGCACTAAAGCAACAAGCCAGGAAGGGGGATTTTCTTATATGAGGTTATATTAAGGGGAACGTACACAGTAATTCGTTTGTTTAAGCCAAAACCAATGGAAAACGGCCAAAAAAGCAGGGCATATATTATCACATTTCACACATTTTTCATTTCTGTACAGACACTGGAGAGCCAATTCTGAATTTCTAAAAATGACCAAACATTATTTTTTGCATAATAAATTCCCTTCAAGGAGTGGCATAAAAACAAAAATCTTTTTTCTTTTCATTTTAAATAAACCCTCTAATTACTAATAATAATTCCAAAAAGTAAGTTAAATGGTATTTAGCCAAGGAGACAAGGTTTAAAGGAGCTTTTTTTTACCCAATATAACAAAACTGATATAGACACTCTCGGATTATGCGGCCTCCTGGGTTATCATTATTATGCGATGGATTAGTACAGTAATAGATTGGTACAGTAATTAGTAATGGATTGCTGGCAGCCTGCTGATAAATTGCAGGTCTTATGGTCTCTCGTTTATTACTCAAGGAGTCTGAAAAATCATTCCTGCTAAGGTCTGAAGGAATAAGAACCACAAATAGCCTAGATACTGTGTTAAATAACAACCATATATTGTTTTTATTGCTTTGTATGAGGTTTGAAAAAAATAAGCTTTTCTGGCTGAGCCAAGGGCCTTGGCGGATCTTTTTGAGAGTTTCCCTTCATGCTATTGGATAGACCTTCATCTTATTTTTTCACCGTCTTCAACTCAGACTGTCAGGAGATTAAGGAACATGTAATTGTTTACTGTACCAAGAGAAAGATCGTCTAATTACTGTTTTTCTCATATAGGATGGTGCTTCACTGTCTAGGGTAGACCACAGAGATATATTTAACTCCTCAATCATTTAGTTAAGCTGGAATCTATCACATGACACACTGCATAGTTGACTCTGGTATGGGCAGATTATATGTGACTGCTGCAGCTGTGAGTGGCCTAAGTACATGTTTCTTACCTAGGAAGATATGCTAATTTTAGCCGACTGAACTGATATAACCTGCCAGTAAATTTCTTTGGCTTAGATAGACCTTTTTTTTATGGCTTTGAATGTCCTTCCTTGGATAGCTTTCAATTGACTGCAACTGCTTAAACCAATCTGCATTTTAATCTCCATCATTGAACAAATACTAACCGTAGTTTGATACAATAGACTTTTATATAAAACTATAATAAATTACAAATAGTCATTGATGCTCATACGCATTAGGTGCTCATAAGCTTACACAGCTGCATTTTTTTATTACAAAGTTTACAGCCATAGAACAGAAATAATTTATGATCACACTGTGAAAACCAAAAGTAGACAGGTTCCTTTCAAGGTTTCTTCCTTAAGTCGTCTCAGTGTTTTTTTTTTTTTCTTCATGCCTTTGCTCATTTCGGATACATTAAGGTCTTTAAAAATGCTCTTCCAAAATGTATATATTTCTGTAAGGCCACTTTGTGGCAATGTTCAGTGCTATAACAATGAAATTTTATTTCATTGAATTGGAATGGGTGGCACAGTGGTGTAGTGGTTAGCATTGTGACCCCGCACCTCCACGTTCGAGAGTTTGAGTCATGCCTCAGGTCTTTGTGCATGGAATTTGCCTGTTCTCTCGGAAGGTGAAACAGATTTAACACAGCTAGTGAGAGGTCATTGAGTGGTGTTTCAAATGTTGCATCCACTTGCAAGAAGTTATTCAGAAAACTACAGTACCTACCTAGATCATTAGCTTCAATGTTAGCGAGCTCTTATCAGAGTATGAATTACATACATACAGTACTTGACCGATCAGGGTCATTAGCATTTAACGATATCTTGGAAAAAAGATTATTAACCTTCTATTCGAATTTTTATTTAAAATTTTATTGCATAAAACTCCACCGCCGTTCGTATTTTTATCCTTAATCAAGTACGAGTGTCTTATCATCTTTAATCACATTTAAACTGAATCTCATCCTTATGATTTCAGATATTTATCTAGAACTCTAGCTCACTGGAGACTAGCCCAGTAACCCTACCTAGCTAGCTAAAACAGTGTAAATAATGTCTGGATGCTGCTAATGTGTGTAATTTATTACCAATTCCTAGGTCTACAATGTGATTTGTTAATGGTTTTTGTAGTTTGTTTAGCAGCCTGTCAAACACAGACACCCAAGTCGTGTAGTGTTGCCACACTAGCCAAAACGTCAATCAATAATGATTAGCTGCACGCCCAGGCCATGCAGATGCCCCAAATGACTCACTTTTGCCCGATATAACTGGTTTTAAAATATACTGTAACAAGGACACCTCTTGCTAGTCACTAGCTGTTTGACTAGTGACTATCAAAAAACACCTGCACAAGTGGGTAAAGATACACACTAAGCAATGCAAATAAATCAGCTGATTATCAGATATTATATATTTACAGTCACTCTTACATACCATAAACGAGTTAGAAAAGGAAAAATATAAAAACTTTCTAGTGATTTTAAGCTATCTAGCTAAAGTACTTACATTCATGGGTAATGAAACAAACTGCTTAACAAAAATTAATCAGCAGATTCATATATATATATATATATATATATATATATATATATATATATATTTTGGTCTGTCGATGTGCCATTCGACACATCGGACGACAGATACTCCACATCCTGGAGATACATCTGTTGTTACTTAAGAGTTCAGGTTTCCAGCTCCATGACTGATTATTTGGTTGAACACATTTGGGAATGGCAAATAGCCTAACCTGCATGTCTTTGGACTGTGGGAGCAAACTGGAGTATGTGGATGAAAACCACCAAGCATGGGGGGAATATGCAAACTCCATGCACACAGACAAAAGACAGGAATCGGACCCAGACCCTGAACGTGCAAGGTGACAGTGCTAACCACTAAGCCACCATGCTGCTGTCATACTGTATATAATTTACTAGCTTTGTACCAATATGAATACATTTTCTACATTATAAACAAACCAAAAAAAAACACATCAGTTTTCAAACCTTTCTCCTCTTATAGTGTAATATTACATTTTTACTAACCTTTCTCTCACTCTCTCTTTTTCTCTCTAAATTCCTATGTACACTGATCAGCCATAACATTAATGCCACCACAAGGTAAACTAAATATCCCCTGATTATCGATTATCTTGATAGTATCCAACTACTATTGAAATGTTGGGATTAGTGAATTAGTAAGGCATGTGATTATAAATTAGAAATAAAGAGAATGTTTCTCTCATAACTATGTTCTCTTACTCTGCGCAATCAGAAATCCCGATTTGACTTGAACACCCGTATTAATTTTGCATTATATAACAACAATTATTTACATTATGAAAGGATACAGCACACATAACATGGGATAAGGGTCTTGCTTTCATGCTCAGTGGTGGATCGCAGTGTTATAACCACTGAGAAGCTGTTCAAAATAAAAACACTGTAAAGAATCATTGGAGCAGGAACATGGTAACACAAGGCTCACTTTTGGGGGCAAAGCCTAGATTGTCTGGTCCGATTCCACAGAAAAGCCAATGTAGCAGAAATTGCTGGAAAAAAAATCATGCTGGTCATGATAGAAAGCTGTCAGAACACCCAGTGCATCACAGCTTGCTGTTTATGGGCCTTATCAGGCAAAAAGTTTATAATTCTTTATTTTTTTTTGTCCATCCAGATGACTGTGACTCCAAACCCTGGAGATATGTCCATTGTTTCTGTCCAGTTACTTAAGGGCTCAGGTTTCCCAACTGTCATTCACACACTAACCAACATGTCTATTGACTGTGGAAGGAAACTGGAGTTCCTGGAGAAAACCTACCTCCATGCACACAAATCCAATGTGAGAAAGATTGCAAATTGACGGTACTAACCACTAAGCAACTGTGGCCATTAAGGTTGTTTATCTCATCTCAAAATTCCCCAGAACTCAATCAGATCAAGTATCCATGGAACATGCTGGAAGAAAAACTGATCCATGAAAGCCCCACATTGCAAATTACACCATTTAAAGGATCTGCTGCTGACGTTCCAAAACCAGACAACACAGCTCACCCACAGAGGTCTCATGGAGTCAAGCCTCAATGGGTCAGATCTGTTTTAGTGACACAAGGTGAACCCGAAAGCCTAGATGATTTTAATGTTATGGCTGATTGACAGAACAATGTATGATACTGTATATACGTACACAATTCTTGACAATTTGAAGCCTGACACAGTACTAAGTGTGAATTACTATTAGGACATCATAATTTTCAGAACTACTCAAAACAGTTTATTTGTTCCATTTCAAACCTTTAAAACACTATAGCTTCACAATGGATAAGTGTATATACTCTAAGAGAATGCTCTTAAAAGCTATGCACAGGACGTGGGAATAATAGTAGAACATGAAACTGGATTTCGGGATCAGGCTGTAGTTTTTCTTTTTTCTTTTTCTTTTTGTACCATTTTGTCTGAGGGGAAAAAGACAATGTTAATTTATCATACCAAGCACAATAAGCATTCAAATCAGAAAAGAGCTCCGTTTATTCAGTCAAGATGTTATCATGTAATCTAGTGTGTTCTGGCAAAATGTTACTAAATGAAGTGATTGTAAATTTCCAACCACTGACCTGCAATAGTATTCCAACTACGAAAAAAAATCACACAATGGGAACAGTTCTGCTGACAAGAGTCTTGGCATATGACAAGAATCCGTATGTGCAAAAAAGGGACATCACTTGATAGCTGGATATGTTTTTCAGACAGAACAGCATAGACAGCACTTGGCATGAGTGCACTGTGTACTAGGACTGCAACTAATGACTATTTTGACAGTCAAATAATCTTTTGATTATTAAAACAAATAGCTGACTGTCCTGGTTGTGAATTGTGGAATTATTCAAAGGCTCTTATTTAGCTGTTTGTAATATTATCTTTTTTAGGCTTGCTACCCTCGCGCTTGGCCATACCCCTGCGTCTTTTTTTCCTGATGCTACTGGCTTTTTTTTTAGTGCTAAAAACTCCTACAGTAAGATCACCACCTAAACAATGATTAAATTAGCTGCCAACTAATTTGCTAATCGAATTTACTAGAAAATTATTCGTTGCATGCCTACTGTATAATGGTAACCATCATCTTCAGTCCTAGAGCAGTTTGGACCATGTCCAGGCCTGGGCCCGTATTCACAAAGCTTCCTAAGCCTAAAAGTTGCTCCTAGTGACGAAATTCTAAGAAAAATCTTAGAATTATGGCATTTTCTTAGAATTTCCCCTTAAATTTAGGAGATAAAAATTATTCACAAAACATCTTAGCCCTAAAAACAGCTCGTAAGGTAAAAATTGTTAAGAGTAGAGAGGAGGACTTTTAAGAGTCTTAAGAGTTTCTATATCAGAGGACAAAATGGAGGAAAGAAGAAATATTCTCCAAACACTGAACGTAAAGCTAAAAGTAAACACTGCTCTTCTGTCCAGTCTGGTTTTCTTGTTTTTACTTCCTTCCATCTCTCTTGGATTATTGACTACATACCATCCAAAAGTGCAACTTAAATAAACTGTCCTGTAATCATGTAAACTGGTAAAAGCTGAGACATTTTGTTCCCATCAATCTGAAATGGATCACAATTAATAAAATCAGTACAGTAAATAAATGTAAGAAATTAAAAATTAAGAAATTAAATGTAAGTAACTACTGTGTGGAAATTGTTTACTTCAAAAGTCGACACATTTTCAACATTTGGGTGTTTAATTATCTTTAAGACATTTAGCCTAGAAACTTTGCATAAAGTAGCCTGTAGTCGTGATTATACAATTTCTTCATATACAAACATTCTGATTTCACTATTTGTTCTATTATCATGTATTCTGTCTTAACAAAGAGCTCATTTCAAAACCTTTGCAGAGGTCAGAGATTATTTTATTTATTAACCAATCACAGTCCTTGAATTGCTGCATCATCCCTAGCAACGGGGTCGACCACACCCCCTCACTAAGATAAAGGGTTTTTATACTTTCCTTACTCAGAGTTGCTCTAAAAAGTTTCCTAAATCAATTTTAGTCTAGGACTCCCAGCTAGGACTTTTTAAGCTAAAATAGAAGCTCTCTGAGAGAATTCTAAGAAGCTTTGAGAATACAGGCCCTGATCTCTGGCCAAAATCTGCTTACAGTACATATGTTCAGAATTTTATCTGCACCTCACACTCTTTTTTAGAATAAAGCTAGCTTGGCGACACATGACAAAAGAGTGATTATAGTGCTGCACACAGACATTGAGAAAAATGTATATTCAATTATTGAGAATTCCGTGGCAAAAGACAAAAAAAAAAAAAAATTCCCAATATGTTAAATACTTCTTGCTTAATAATAAAACTTCAGCCTGGCAATGGAAAATAACAGCAGATTTTAAAATATTTTTTTACTTACATTTTTGCATTAGAAAATCAACTGATAACATATGGATATTATATATACTGGATATTTGTCTTGAGATGACACTACTATCAGGACTTTGCTGTTTTAGATCAACAGTAATGTGGTACATTAATGATGTGGCACAAAATCAATTACCACCATGTGTAAGTTGTTTATGGTAAATACTTCACTAATGAAAGAAAGAACAGATAGATGTTTCAATAGATAAATAAAGTAAGATGCTGTCTACTGAGAAATGATGGATCACACAAGTTTGACCTGACCTTTAAATTGGCCAATAAATATATGATTCTATTTATCTGTTTTTTGGGCATTCAAGTCAAACTGGGAATTAAAGGCAAAAAAAGGTTGAAATTTACAGAAGACTTCAAGCACCATACGCTGATGAGACTCTAACAGTAGCTGCAGTAAAACATTTGAATTGTGCAAACTTTTTCAAGAAGTCCATATGTCCGTGAATTAAGATCCCGGCTGAGGTGGCTCGGAGCCCACTGCAGTCATTCCTGTGAACATTCAGCGAGTGGAACACCTGATCCTTGAAAATCGACAAATAAGTTGTTGCAAACTTGCAGAAGAGACGCATCTGTCTGTAATAACTGTACACACAATCATTCACCAACACCACTTGTACGAGTTATTGTACAGTCCCCACATCCCTGTACAGTCCTGACCTCGCTCCAAACCATTTCCATAGGTCGGGGGGGGGGGGGGGGGGGGGGGGGGGATAGAGACTCAGAAGATCTCAGGAGACTTTGGGTGTGAGGTGGGGTATACAGTACCTTGGATTTAGTGCCAATATCTCACAGGGCACACACATGCTCATTCATACACTACAGGCGATTTGGGAACGGCAGTTTGTCTAATCTGCATATCTTTTCAAACTTTCACTCTGAAGAAACAAAAAAAAAATGTCTACGCTCACTGGGGCATAACTTTGTTTTAAATGTGTATCATTTAGATTTGTACTGTACACCAGTGGAAAACAGTACCTGTACATCAAATGTGGAGAGAAAAAAAAGAAGTAACGGCGTGAGAGAAATGAATAGTATAATCTATTGCGACGCAAGATTGCTCCATGTAAGAAAAGTTTGAATTGGTGTCCTTTTAGCTCATTTACATCAGAAAGGAACCAAAAATGCTGCACAAGGACCCTTTAACATGAACGCTTTGGAAGAACATCAGTCACATTTGCACTGCAGCTTGTCAGCACCCTGTCACTACAGGGAATGAAAATGAGATGTTAAACATGCCACAGTAAGATAAATAATGGTAATAATCAAAGCACCGGGGTGGCTGGAGGGGGCCTGAGTGAGGATCGAAGCCCCTACAACCTCGGTAAGTCTCGATAAGACACATGAGACATATGAGACAGGCGAACACTTTGCGCATTGCCGGCACAAGCACAATATGCAATGCACACCATTAGAAATAATATGACTATGAATATGTATATGGATATAAAAACCGTGAAAGACTTACACTGAATGGTGGAGTAATTGTCCATTGGACTATTGTGTTTTATTCCGTTCGTAATCCAGGTGTTGAGAAGAGAAGAGCAGGAGGATCACGGAGCATCACAGCAGCACATCTCTCTCTCTCTCTCTCTCTTTAACACAGCAACACTCTGCACATCATCCGCATGCGCATCTTACTCTCAGGGTTCAAACCAAGCAGTTTCCTTTCATCTGTTACAAAATTGCGAGTTCATATCCGAGTGATGAACCGCAGCGTTTTTCCTTTTCACGCAGCAAATACACTACTCTGAAATAATAAAAAAAAACATTTTAGCATTATAAATATAATAATAATAGTAGTAGTAGTTGTATTAATGACACGGGCGGTTCATTCTGATATCTTCCTCCTGTTTAGCCATATTCCGCTATTTATATCCATCCACACTATCCAGTGCGCACGAAGCGGTGAAGTCCTCTTTTCTCCACCTTCTTCACCGTTGGGATGACGGGAGGAGGAGGAGAGCGGACCAGTGTGTGTGTGTGTGTGTTTGCGCGCGCGCGCGTGTGTGTGTGGAGTGCCGAGAAAAGCCGACGCTGGCCAAAATAGGCGCTTTAAGCCGTAATGCGCATGCACGCTAGGTTGCGCGCGCAACCGACGACTGGCGCGTGAAGTTGCACCTGGAGACAAAAACCTAGCGGAGGTCTAGCAGTGTGCTAACGTTCTGACAGACTTATACACCTGAATACTGTATGTGTCATGAAATAATAATAATAATTAAAAAACGCAAAATAAACGTTTAACAAATCAAATTAAAAGGAAATCATTTTTTTTTAAATAATAAAAATGAAAGCACAAACATCTACCGGTTTGAAACCTACTTCCTAACCCAACAACAGAGCATTTCATTGTTAACGTTATTATTTTTTTTGTTTGTTTTTATTTAAAAGTATTTGGCCAAACCTGCAATGACAATGACATATCCAAATGCATATACTCCAATATGGAGTTGGTTCCCCTTTTGCAGCTATAACAGCTTCCACTCTTCTTGGAAGTCTGTATATAATTTGTGCCCATTCATTCTGTAGAGCACTTATGAGGTCAGGCAGTGATGTTGGACGCGAAGGCCTGGCTCGCAATCTCCGTTCCAGTTCATCCCAAAGGTACTCGATGGGGTTGAGGTCAGGGCTCTTTGTGGGCCAGTCAAGTTCTCCTACATCAAGCTCATCAAACCATGTCTTTATAGTCCATGCTTTGTTCACTGGTACACAGTCATGTTGGAATAGAAAAGGGCCTTCCCCAAACTGTTGCCACAAAGTTGGCAAAGTGTAGCATTGTCCAAGATGCCTTGGTATATGTGGTTGTTGGCATTAAGGTTGCGCGCCATTAGGGATAAGGGGCCTGATTGAAACACCTGAATTCAATAATTAACAGGTTTGGCCAAATACTTTTGTCCATATCGTGTATAAAAATAAATTAACTGATATGTAATATGGAATGAAAAGATATGTACTTGGTATGAACGTATGCACAAGATGTAACAGTATAACATCAAGTTATTTCATATCTATATACACTGATCAGCCATAACATTATATTATAATGTTTTCCCACAATTTTTGCCACAATAGCTCTATTGGATCGGACTACAAGGGCCAACCTTCACTCACCATGTGTGATCCTTTGCCACCTATGACACTGTTGCCAGTTCACCTGTTTTACTTCATTGGATCACTCTTGGTATGACCACTGCAGGCAAGGAACATCCCACAAGAGCTGCAGTTTTTGGAAGTGGGTGGGATATATTAGGCAGCAAGTGAACCTCTTTTCCTTAAGTTGCTGTGTTGGAAGTGGAAAAAATGGACAAGCATAAGGATTTGAGTGACTTTGACAAGGGCCAGATTGTGATGGCTAGATGACTGGGTCAGAGCAGTCCTAAAACTGCAGGTCTTGTGGGATGTTCCTGGTCTGCAGGGGACAGAACCTACCAAAATGTTTTTATAGGTAAGGTTTAATTTTCTTAAAAACCTCTACCTAATTTTTTTTAAGAAAATGAAATCATAACTATAGAAAGAAATGAACTTGAGTGGCCTACACAGGCCCCCCCCCCCTCCCCCCCAAAAAAACAGAACCATATGGTTGTGGAGGTCACATATCCACAAACGTTTGGCCATATGGTTTATTTGAGATAACTTGGTGTTATACTGTTAGATTCTGTGCATATGGAAATACACAGTAATTGTGATAATTTTACATAATAATTTAAAGAAATTAGCTCAAGTTAATTTATTTTTATAGTTAACGTTGTAGCGCAGCCACATAATGGGGTTGTTGATATAGGCCACATGTAGATGGTAAATAAATGTAAAACCACCGGGCCTTATCAACAACCCCGATATGGTTATAGTGTCCCAACAGACGGTGTTTTGGTATCGGGTTTAAGCTCTCGCGAGCATGTGCGATCGCTGCGCGAGGGAACCTGGAAGTCGAATGGCATAAAAGCGGAACCTGCGAACATGTTGGGGTGGAGAGATGAGGAGTAACTGCGCAGTCGTTAAGAGAGTGAGGTTGTTTGTCGCCGCCATTTTGATTATTTTCCCGGAGTGGATTAATCTGACAGGACACTTACAATACCCTCTCATTCCGTTTTCTCGTGCTCCCGGATTAGCCATCTTATACCGGTGAGGCCGAGCCATCTCTCCCCGCCACCATTTCACACACACATCAATAACACGGATGCTGGACTTTCATACATACACACACATTTTCACATTCTTTCTTTTTGTGTATATTTTGTATATATTTTGTATATATTGGCTTCATCGGTGCACTTTGGTTTATATTTTTCACTAAATACACTTTGGGTTTGTTTAGTATTTGTTGTTGTGTCGCGTCTTTACTTGGCCTGCAAAGTTCGTACTACACCGGAAGTAAATATAGCCAACCTTTATTTAGAATCTCGACCCTGTATTAGTGTAATTAGCTTAGTTTTAATAGCTGAGCGTTACATATTGGTGGCCCGTACGGGGAATCTATCGCTTTGTGTATTTTCCGGTGTTGTGCGGCGTTGCTGAGCAAGATGGACGATACAATCGTTAAATATAACCGTAAAAATAATGCTAATGCTAGTGGTGCCGTGAAGGCCGACTCTGTGGTTAGCCATGTACCGGATGATGATGATGTTGCCATAGATGCATTTGTGACTCACCGTAACCCTACTGCGAAATAACTTCATTGATTAGTTTATTGTACATATCGGATAGACATGACGAAGATGATGATGGTTATTGATGCTCATGTGGCTGATATGGATATGGTACAAACACTACAGACTGAACTAAATCAATGTAAAGGGGATGTACTGGCTCTTTCCGAAAAAATGGGCACGTTGGAGCAGAATTTTAGAGAATTGGTTAACAGCACGATTAACAGGGAAACCAGTTTTCGTCAGTCAGTAGACGCTGGCTTAGCAGAACTGGAGCGCTACTGCCAAGAGGCCATAGAGAAACTGGAAAGGGCTGTAACTGACTGTTTTTTGAGGCGGGACAGTATGTGGGAAAAGCAGATGAAGAAGCTGCGTCTCACTAACCAGCCCACCTTCCAAAGGTCACAGGCCTACATCCCTGCATCAGCACCCTCGCCTGTTCTACAAACACCCAGCGCTCCAATCCCTGCGGCTGGGGAAGGAGTGCATCGGACAAGGAGTCATACATCCGATGGAGTTCGTCCTTTTGTTCCAGCTGTTCCGGTCCAGGGGAGTTTCCAACACAGCCGGGGGAAGGTTAAAGAAGGAGCCTCCTTACACGCTTCTACCTCATCCCTGGTGGGGCTCTCCCCTTCACAACCCCACTCTGCACCCTCGCATCTCTACTACGCCCTGCCCCCGAAAACGGAACCTCTACAACGTTCTTCTGAGGAGACCACTGCCCCACCCAGAGAGCTGTCTGAGGCAGCATGAGCACAGCAGGAAGGCCTCCAGGTAGCTCTGCTGGCCACAGTAGTGGACCCCAGCAAGTCCCAAGACCTGGGGGTCACCTTCGAACACCACCAGGGGGCGTTACATCGTCGAGTTCCGAGGAAGAAAGGAGGGGCATTACAACTGGTAGTCCCACCATCTTTGACCCAGACGTTCCTACGTGACTTGGAGGGTGGCCACCGGGGGGGGCTGAAAACCCTGTTAAGCCTCCTAGACGTCGCCTGGTGGCCCACCATTCGAAAGGACATCTGGCAGTATCTACAATTGTGCGAGGTCTGCCCAAGCACCAAGAGACGGGGTAAGGGAGCCAGTGGTCACCAGAGATCGGCCACGCCCTTAACTCCGCCTCCAAGGAAACCAGGGGGAAAACCCTGGAACTGCCACCCAGCAGACCTCCCCGAGACTGTAGGACTGGCCTACCGACCAACCATCCGCCACAGATGAAACAACATATGACTCACAACCCATCCAGAGGATCACAGCGGGGGAAGAGTAATAACCACCAGCCAGTCAGCCAGCCAAACATGCCAGCTAGCACAGTTCCCGGCAGAACGAGGCGCCAGAGCTACCGGGAGAGCTATTTTGGCGACAGACTACATCCTTTTCCCCTGCTCATCAAAAGTTTTCAGCTGAGCTAGCGCCCAGTGGGAGGGGCCAACGCGAAAAAGACTGAAAAGAGTCAAACGAGTACACTGTGTCTTGGGGCAACCCACAAAAGCCAGGAGTGTGGTAGATGTAATGCGCTAGAGCGGTCGTCCTCCTCACACGCCGGAGGCCTGCAAAGTTCGTACTACACCGGAAGTAAATATAGCCAACCTTTATTTAGATTCTCGACCCCGTATTAGTGTAATTAGCTTAGTTTTAATAGCTGAGTGTTACAAGGTTTAGATGTTTAGTTTTCTTAAAAAAACAACAACGTTTTACCCAAACTTTAAAAAAAAAAGTTTTAAATATAAAAAGAAATTAACTGACAAAACCCAGAACCACACATTATATTATTAACACCTGATGCTAGGCGGTACTGTGGCGTAGTAGTTAGCACTGTGGTCTCGCATCTTTGGTGTTAAGGGTTCAATTCCCGGTCTGTGTGCGTGGAGTTTGCATGTCCTTCCCTTGCTTGGAGGGCTTTCTCAGGTTTCCTCCCAGTCCAAATACTGTACATGCAGATTAGGCTAACTGGCATTCCCAAACTGTGTGCATGTGATGTGATAGATTGGCAGGATATAGAAGCGATATAGAAGATTAACTTGATGTTATAGAGTTACCCTTCATGCATTCATACAAAATAAATTTGTGGAATGTGTTCCTTATGATACCTATAATAATTAAAATGTCAAAACGTTAATATTTCCAAGACAATATGCATTGTATGAACACTATTAAAATGATTGAAGTAATCAAGTAAACAGTGTTTAGTGTTTCTTGTATTTATTCCCTCCAGTGTGCACTATAGTAATTCACATTCTGTGTATAAATTCACATTTATACCATGGATTTTCCATTAAAACCAAGGGAGAGGCAGAGGAAAATCCTGCAGTAGAGGAAGAACGGTTGCTGAGGTTACAGCATCAGCATCACTACATTTTCCAGATGGTTACTAAATGAAGCTTAATGTAAGGTGTAAACAAGACAAAACACTCAGCAAAAATAAAACACAACAAAAGCTTAGTACATTTATTCTACATAATCAGGTTCAGACAATGATTTCACAAAGGAAGCACTTTTTCAGCACCCTTCCCCGTAAACAACATATATATAGTTGGGTCCAAAAGAAAAATGAAAAAAGTATCTTCTGTCACATTTGTTTACACAAGTTGCCCGACAAGTCATGCAACCAATTACAGATGCATATGCAGTATTTTATACTGAGAAATAGGCAATTAGTTTTACAACACCTAACTGGAAAGCCAGACAGCGGGAGGACTGTAACACATAATAAACATGAACATACATAATTGCTTAAAAAGGCAAACTTGTCACGTTTCATTATATTTGCTCTTTGAGAAATGTTAAAACTACTAAAACAATCAATTTCCAGAGTTAAGGGTTTGATTCCCGCCTCGGGTCTGTGTGCATGGAGTTTGCATATTCTCCCCGTGCTTGGTGGGTTTTCTCCGGTCAATCCAGTTTTCTACCATGATCCAAAGGCAAGCAGATTAGGCTAATTGTCATTCCCAAATTGCTCATATATGTAGGTGTATGTTTGTACTGTCCAGGGTGTACCCTGACTCATGCCCGGGGGGGTCCTGAGATAGACTCCATGCTCCACTGACAGGATAGGTGGTATAGAATATGAATTAATAATTTATTATTACTGAATATTAAGATGATCTTTACTTAAATTTTATTAAGATGATCTTTACTTAAATTGTTAAAGAAAATCATGTTGGTAGTACAATAATTTAGTTGAGTTCATCTGGCAGTGAACAATTGAATAGGATTTTTTTTTTTACAGTCATGCTATCTGGTATCACGCAGATGAGGATGGTTCCCTTTTGATGGTTCCCCCCAAAGATTTTACCCTCATCTTGCCATCATCGCCTACATTGTGCATTTTTCAATTCCTATCCAATTTTTTTTTTTTTCGTAAAGCTGTTTTGCAACAGCAAATGCACATCCTACATTCCATTTGAGCACTGCCAAATTATACTGACAGTACTCAATATAAATTCTGTCTCAATGGTCTAATTACACAAAGCTTCACCATATCAACATTTCTAGAGTTTTTTTTTTGTATTTTGTATGTTATTTGTAACCTATAACATAACGCCATGAAACACTTGACTACAAGTATTCTGCCAGGTTAGCTTATGTAAACCATTTGTGATGTAAATTAGGAATATTTATGAATATGTCATACAAAACCCCTAAGAAATCTTGTCAGGTAAGCTTTTGTTAATAAACCAAGTACTGAACATATGAACATAAATGTAATATAAAATCATCTCAATAATGCGGTTAAAATAGCTTAGATTAGCCAGAAGATTAGCCAGAAGAAACTATAAATATTCATGACTATAATTTGAAAATCCATTTAGAAATCCTGTCAAAGAGCTTATGTTAGCTACTGTTAAATTACTATGTTAGCTATGTTATGTTAGCTACTGTTAGCCAGTAGTTAGCATTGACTGCAGAAACTATAAATATTCAAGATTATAATTTTAAAACTCTTTTAGAAATCCTGTCAAAGAGCTTATGTTAGCTACTGTTAAATTGCTATGTTAGCTATGTTATGTTAGCTACTGTTAGCCAGTAGTTAGCATTGACTGCAGAAACTATAAATATTCATGACTATAATTTGAAAATCCATTTAGAAATCCTGTCAAAGAGCTTATGTTAGCTACTGTTACATTACTATGTTAGCTATGTTATGTTAGCTACTGTTAGCCAGTAGTTAGCATTGACCACAGAAACTATAAATATTCATGACTATAATTTAAAAATCCTTTTAGAAATCATGTCGAAGAGCTTATGTTAGCACCTGTTAAATTGTTATGTTAGCTATGTTAGCTATTTTCTATAGGGCTTACCCTATACATGGTCGCGGGAAGCGTCAAGCGTATCCCAGGAAAATTCGGGCACAGAGTGGGGTACCAGACAGAGATATTTTTCAATATAAATGTTAAAGTAAAGATCATCTGCCTTATTTTTTCTAGGAAAAGGAAGGGGGGTAAAGGCAAAATGCATTTTAAAAATATGCTCTGCATAACTCTTGGAAAGTTCTAAAGTTAAAAACAAAAATTACACGAACTTAATTTAGATAGATTTAGCTTCCCCTTGAGTTTTTTACTCAAAGCCGGCAAGCCAATATATAGCATGATTCTTCAGAGAAATGCCTACAGAGCTCCTAAAGAGATTACATGGTCCAATGAGTCCAGCAATACACTTTGTGGTGTGGAGTGGTAAAGTAGAACATTGTACAGGAAATAGGATTCTTCATAGAATTTCTGAAAGCAGAAGCCATTCCTTTATCACCATCCATTATTTGTGTAAAATGACCGAAATGAGAAACCATGAGAAGCATTTCAGCATCTGCATTTCTAACTTGCATATACTTGTACATGTAGATTGTTCAATTTGTATACTAAGACTTTAAATAAATAGCTATTTAAGTTATACGTTGCGTTGTGTTTTACGTACTGTGTAGTTAGTCAGTCGATCATCCATGTAGTAATATGATACTAGAGTTCGGTTATATACTGTATGCAGATTTTTACCACAGCACTGCTGAAAGCTCGATTCCGTTTCATTCATTTTTTTATGAATTTTCTATAACAGCATGGACAATGTATTCATGCTGACACTCAGAGGATGCACTATATGAATTTTAAAGTGGGTGTAATCTTTGATGCGGTAGAGATTTTTATGAGAATACATGTATTTAGCTTTCTTGGCATTTATAAAGCTGTTTAAAAATTATTTTAAATTTTCGGACAGTCTTCTCCTATTAACCTCATGTGTGTGAGAGAAAGGGGGGGGGGGGGGAGTGTTAAGGGAACGTTATTTTAGCTGCTATGATAACAATGAGAATTAATTTGTTTCATGGATATTTCACAAAATTAAATCATTATATCCCTTCTCTCTATTTTAATTCACTCTGTCTGTCCATCTATCCATGATTCTCATTAAGATAAAAACTCAAAAATGAGTGGTTAAATGTTGTAAGAGTTAGATGAGATTATTAATATAACCAGCAGATAAACAGAGTAGACGTTAGAATAGATTTAAACTAGCAGATGTGGATTTAGGTATATAGTAGGTGACATGAGTAGCCGGCCAAGGTGGCACAGCGCACCCGCAAGAAAAGGAAAAATCAGAATGGTGGTGACATTTGTGCGAGTGGTTTCCTATCACTCATTTGCACATCAATGATAACATGTCACTGTGTGGGTCAATTATCCTTGTTACAGTGTTCACCGCGATTCTCATTTGTGAGCCAGACAAGTCAGGCTACTGCTTGGGAAGTCTCTCACTCAGAAGTACATAATGTGGTGTGGGGGATGGGGGCTTGATGGATGTCACCTCACAACCCCTGGATGGAAGCCTGACCATCTGGGGAGCGGGACATCTTAGTGCTGCCTCTTACTTGACATAGTTGAGAAGTTATGAAATGTCCTAATACTCACAGAATCAAAAAATGGATTATAAAGTTCAGGTGTCCAGTTTAGAATAAGAAGAAAGGAAAGAATAAGAGGCGAAACATATGCATTTATGTTATCTTTTTATGAGTTTAATATTGTACAATGGCAATGATTAAATAATAATGGAATGGCGGCACGGTGGCTTAGTAGTTAGCAGTGTCCTTGTTCCTGGGTTCGAATCCCGTGTCAGGTCTGTATTCATGTGGTTTGCATGTTCTCCCCGTGCTTTCCTAACTGACGTTGTAGTGTGTGAATGTGCATGTGAATGTTGACCTGAAGTCCTATCACGGTCGTACAAGATACACATACAGGTACATACAATGATCATCATTGTCCTCCATGGTCTCTTTTTGGACTACAGAGGTTCTTGGATGGATGGATGGATGGATATAATGAACACCAATGTTTGTTAACTTGTGCTGGCTTGCTTAGCTATCTTATATAACATAGGATTTCACACAGTTGCACACATGATAATGCATGTACCCTGCAGCAACACCATTACAACCTAACTAGGCCATTATTGATTTAGTAAACGTTCATTCAGGAGACATCATAAAGGTTTCCTGAGATTGCATTGAGGCCCTGAGCTCAGTCAAGGGAATTACTAATGTCGTAGGCTAACTTAAAAGAGGTCTATATTATGCTCATATTGTGTATCTTTTGAGATATATTGATTCTTTGATGTGCCTATGCCTAGAAATAGTCAATGATTTATCTGTTTTTATTTTTGTTGATACAACTATCTGAATAAAACATGAATCATGCTTTATTGTGGCAGGGTGCTGAGGGGAAGTTAACCCAGTAATCCAAACAAGGTCACAGCAAGGTCAAATGTCAGAAATATTTTTTCCCGCGAAATCTCCTTTACCATTGACACGGTCAGTATCGAGTTGAACTTCTTGTAGTATAATTCTTACAAGTTTTAAAAGCGTATGGTATTTAGTTTTACTGTGAAGTTTTTGCTCTCTGAAAGAGTATAAAAGTAGTATATATATCCCTGAATGTATTGTACTGTAGATCATTCGAATCTTTGTGGCATATTACATTTCTTCACATTTAGTTAGTTAAATTAATTTGATACTAAATTTAAACTTAACTGATTAATTAATTTAAAATTATGAAAAATTGTTAAAAAGTCAATTAATTGATTTAACACAATAACTTCATTTTCAACTTCTACTCATTGTGCGCATCATTACATCCATCTTTTCACATGCAGTCCAATTAAATACAAGGACTGAGAGAAAACTAAATAAATGAAGCAAAACACAATATCTAAACAATAAGCAGTACTGAAATGAGAATTATTCCAAATCAAAGCAGAAAGGTTCAAATGGAATCAGACAGACAGTGTGGCTTATTTATAGTTCTCTTTTCAGTTAGACAACCACTGCAGCAACATCACTCCAATCCAAGCTATAGGTTTCAATCCCCATAAGAGCACTCAGCCAGCAGTTGTTTTATTAAAAGATCAGCATTATCTTTCCTTTCTCCAGAAAGGCCTTTTAATGCTGAGATCAGGATCTTGGCAGGTACCTGAGAAACGTGCATTACAGATGGATGTCTGTGCAGAAATTGGCAGGGAGTTCAGTTAAGTGAACTGTTCTCTAAGGGCCAATGTATTACTCCGGCCTAACTGACTTACATGACACATCTCAGGACACACCAACACTTATTATGTGACAGTTATTAATGTCACTAAAATAATCCTTGTAATCAGTGGCAGCTGGTGCAAAAATTTTGTTTGGGTGGGCAAACAAAATTAAAATGAAACTTTTAATACTCGCCTGTAAATAGGCATTTATCAGGTGATTAAGCATCATTACTACTAGTATAAAATAAAGGCAATAAAGACTCACATCGCATCCAGTCAGCGGCTCCGCTTGCCATAAGAAGTGATGGAAAAGTCTCGTTGAGAATGGTCCAATTACATGAGCCCAAACATTTAAAAACAATATTCATTCGCTAAGAACAAAAGTGGGAGGGTTCGGGGCGCACAGTGTTGCGCCTCAAAGATGATTTGAAAAGATCCAATTAGAGCTCAGCCTCAAGTCACATGCTTTTCAAAAATTTACGTGCCTACATAGACACTCGTTTGTCCGACGCCCCGCGTACATGAACACAAATGAACGTTACATCGGAAATACAGCGGAATATCGTGACTAAATTACTATATTTCGTTATTAAAATAAATAATTATTATATTAAATAATTACATGTTAAAGTAGCATACAGGTCCTAGCCTATTAGGTCTTCTCCCAATGTATACCATGTACTTTCCAAGCAAGATAATTCATTTGCAGCTTCTAAGTTTACTTTGGAATTCTTTACTAGGCTCTATACGCAACAAAACAGCAGGAAACCAGAGGAAAATGCTGGGGGGGGAAGAACAGTTCATTCTAATGCGAATACATTGTAAAAAAAAAAAAAAAAAAAAAAACCTTAAGATGACCTTGAAAAATATTTCTGATCTGACTGATCTTTTCTAGCATTTACAATAACAATGGAATTCCAGTATAAAAGGCCTGACTCTTACGAGAACCTTGTGTGTTATAAAGGTTTAGAAAGATAAAGTAAAAGTGCTCGAGAGTTTAAGAAACAACATGCATACATACTGTACTGGATATAACTACAGCTTGTTTATACAAACTTTTTGATACAATTTCTCCTTCAGTCTATAACTTAATAATTTTAGTAATAATTTTCCCAGTTTCCATAATCTAATGTCAAATGCTAGACAGAAATCAGATCAAACCATAAAGAAATCTGTTGCAAAATTCTTTATTATGAGAGCATTGATTTAGTTGTTGCAGATGTACACTACTGAGGGAATGTTTGCAAACTTTAACAACACTATTACGTTTAACGATTCAATTATAATTACATTGAATCCTTAGAAATATTCTATTTATATTTTTATTTACATCAATTGAATTTAGTTCTGAACTAGTTTTAATATGAATCCAGAAACCAATCTAAGTGTTAAAGATTTGTTATTTATTTAAATGGCCAAATTATTCTCTAGACATTCATTCATTTATCAATAATCCGTTTATCATGATAAGGGTAAAAATGGATCTAGAGCCTATTCTTGGAACATGGGGTGAAAATCGGAAATGGCCTCTTTCAGGCCATCATACACACACATTCACACTTTTTTTTTTACACTGTTGGGGTAGTTTAGCGTATTATCTGCATGTTTCCGAGAAGTGGGAGGGTCCAGGATTCTCCATGTTTACAGTGGGAGAAAATATGAAAGTCCACAATAACAGTAAACTGAACTTGGGAGTGATGCGGCAAAGCAACCCCACACCACATGCTGCATGCCCTGGACTTGAAATGACATGAAATGCCATTAAATGAATAAATAACATTACAGAAGAATATTTGCATGCCTGATTTGTGCAGTATTCTAAGTAAAATAGCTGTTAGGTTTTACTGAGCATGCTGGAGAATATGAGTTCTTCTGGTAACTTCGTAACACTCGCGCCTTTCTATTTTCATGCAAAACCCAGGAATCTACATTATTGATGTTTTTTTTTCCCATCTGAAAAATGGTCTGTCATGTAATATGTCACTTTCTTTACAGGCATGCAAATATTCTTCTGTAATGTTATTTATTCATTAATTGTAGTGTATCTTTGCAGGGAATGGTCTTGTACATAATAATGCAGACATAATAAACTTATATAACAACATTTGTACTACAGATAATAGGGCGCTAGGACTTTTGCACAGTACTGTATGAAAGGCTGAGAATATATATACTGTAGATAATTTAGCACTAAATGTATATAATATCTACAGTATATATAACGTACTAAAGCAAACTATTAATATATCAAATTTATTTTTTATTTTGAAAGGGTGTGCTGTTATGGAAAAACTGGTGTGTAATTTGGTGTGATGTGGCCTGGAACAGTGAAACTGATTAACATCTGGAGTGGATTATTTCAGCGTTTTACTCCTATATAACAGCAAGCAAGCTGTCAGCGATATTAATTCTAAAGCAACACATCACATACAGTATTTTTTTAAACATTTATATATAAATTTCATGTTGTGAAAGTCAAACAAGACAACTAAGTTCCTGTTATCACTTGTCACATAGAATCCATCATCACTTGCCCTCTCACTGGCTTTTATTTTTCTCACTCTTGAAGTTAATAATACGGATTGTCTTGTTATGCAGGCTTTGTGCCTGTTACTGCAGAAATAACAAAAAATAGAATTCATCTATTTAATTAAACCTGCGGTTTACCTTGCAGCCAGTACTACTGTCAGAGCTTCTGTTATATAAAATTAACCAACACTTCCTGGTTAATCAGTTTTGAGGATTCAATAGTGCTATGGTATAGAATGTTATAGCCATATCTTCTGAGAAGCTGTGCAATAGTTTGCTGAAAATTATAACAACATTCTTGTTTAAATATAAGACTGTCCACATTTAATATTATCAATATCAATATTACAATTTTTAAAACTCTAATTATTCTAATAATAATAATATCATATGACTACGTTTTACCCTAATGGCTTCCCATAATCACAGCGCGGTTACCCGGTTGTGTGTGACAATGGCACTTTTTAAATGGATAGTAAGATGACTGAGGAAACATAACCAGGCTGAAAAAGGGTGTGAAAGTAAGGGAGTTGGACAAATCAACATTTACTGCATTTACTGGAGACCACTGGACATCACTAAGTAACCATACTACATCCTACATACTACAACTACCTCGGTTTAACAGCACATCTAATCAATGACAAATGGCAACTGCACTCATTCATTCAGGGCGTGTTAAAAAAAAGAAGAAACACCTTTATCCAAAAAGGAGATAACATACATGGTCCCGACTATAGGAGCAGACAGGGCTCACAATATGATTGCTTGAGTCTACCATTCGAGAGATTTTAATTAACGTTTGTTAAAAGTTAATGTTTGAGATATTCTAAAACTGCATAATCTGGTTCCTCTAACCAGTTTGCCATGCATTTCTGTTTTCTAACAATGCACACTTACAATACAAGTAAATCTCAATTTTAAAATTGTGATTCAGTACAGTTTATGACCTCTGATTAGCTAGATTAATTTGTTAGATTGACGGCACTATTTAAATACAGTAGATTAGATACTTAGATTAGGAGGTTACATTACATGTTTGTGAATGATAAGTAAGAACTTGCTCGATTAGGCTGGTCTTGTCTTCCAGTTATTATTATTATAACTACGACTACTACTATTTTTCAAATTTAGAATGGCGAATTTGCCTGAGTGTTACCCTTATATACCCTTGTGTGTTGAAAAAAAAAAAAAAAGCCTGGTTTGACAATGCATCCTGCTACAGGTCTATATTTACTCTGCAATCGCCCGTTCCTCCTGCCTAAGGATTTACCAGGCAATTCAATAACTGCACACACAGCAACCAGCAACCACTTTTCATTGATCTTGCCTCATAAATCTCAGTTCAAGGTATTATTAGAAAGACTCCTAACAAGGGAGCTGAATATAATTAATCCCAACATGACTATTAACTCAGCACTTCTTTTTCAAGCTTTGCAAAAGTTCTCTCATGTTGAACCACTTAGACCTGACTAAGTGAGTCAAAAATGTCATGAAAGCTTACACATTCACTAATTCGTTTATTAATATTTTAAGACCATACAAAGATTTTTTTTTTGTTTACCATTGCTGTGATCACACTGTAGGGACCAATCAAATCCACCAAATCTGCTAGGAGTCTCTTGGGCATTTGGGGATATTTCCTAGTGTAATTAGTATACTGTACATTCATTTAAAGTTTCCAGTCACAAGAAGTTTACGTTTTGCAAATGAGATTAACGGTTGTAAACTTTTTTTTTTTTTTTTTTACAAACACCTTCTATATATGATATTAGGATTCTTATAATATAGAAGGCCGCCAAGACTGTCATTCTCAGAATAAGAAAGATAAAAGAAAAAGTACATTTCCCACAGTGTAGGCAAATATATGAACATGTTGAAAGAAAGAATGTATCCATGGTATATAATCCACCTAATTCCACCTAAGAATTCATCCAAGTAGACATCCAAACGGTATGAACACAATATTCATATCCATGTTCATATCTTTCCTTCTGGCTCTCTGTTACCATGGTAACCCCGTTCTCTGAGGCTGACAGCACCAGAGTTAAAGTACACTACAGAGGAAAGGGACAGCAGGACATAATGCTTGTCCCATAGCCTTCAGGTCAGATAAATGATGATCAAGAAAGAAAACAAAACACAGCATTTACCGGATTCAAGTTCAACTTTACACCAATGTTGTGTATGTGAAAATACATTAAACTTCAAAGTGCTTAAGGATCCCACAAAGAAAAAGATCAAGAAGACTCGGCTTTCCCATGAATGCCTCCCCAAACAAGCTCTGTAATAGAGAGTAATAGGCATACAGGGACAACTGTGGTAAACTGCTGGTTGTCACAGAGGGCAAAGAGAGGATAGAGCTATACCTCATAGATCTTCCAGGTTAGACCTGTCCACTTCGAGTAGAATATCATGTAGCGGGTATCCTGGGATCATCGTCTCTTTCAAAAGATTAATGGCTGCCTTCTTTCTCTGTTCCTTTTTTTAGATAACTGGTAGACGTCTGCCTTGTCTGGAGAGCTGACTATTTACAGGTAAACTCTTAGAACAAAGTGTTTTAGGTTCAAGTATTTCATTTTGAAGAATTTTTAAAGATTTTTGCTAGATGACACTCATTTGATCTAAAACGAATCATTTAGATTTTCTGGACTCGTGGTCCATGTAAGCTCAAGTGCACACTATCATTAAAGCAAAAAGAGGACATAGAGGCCAATACTCAATATGCAAATATTTCACAGATTCTTTTTTTTTTTTTTCGGGAAAAAAAAACTGTATAATTTGCAATAAAATTTGGAATTAAATTAGAACCAGTTGAAGCATTTTTACTAGTGCTTGCATACCTTTGGAACCCACTGTATATACAGTATAGCATGCTACAGTGTACATACTGTATCCTAATCACCAGTTCTCAGATTTTCCTTTAATTTGACTGGCCGAAATTTTGCCACAGGTCCCTTTTTAGGACATTACAGTGGAACCTCGGATTGCGAGTAACGTGGTTTACGAGTGTTCTGCAAACCGAGCAAAGATTTTTAATAAATTCGCAAACACACAGAAACTCTGCTCGTCTCTTATGCTTGTGCATGTGTAATTTGACACCGACACAGACACACACACACACACACACACACACACACACACACACACACACACAGACGCTCTTTCGCCTTTTCATCCCCTCCCCGTCTTCACAAACACACAGAACCTCTGCTCTGTCGCGATTCTTTTCAAAGGTAAGGAGCTGGTTCATTTGTTTGTTTGTTTTTTTGTTTGTTTTTTTACTTTACAGCAGTGATTCCCTTAGTATGCTCACGCCAGGTCAGAGAAATTTCTTCTTTCCCTGTTAAAACGTGTTTCCGTGTTTATGTGTGTGTCCGTTTGTTGTGAAACTTAAGTGATTCTGTTAGTATGCGCTCATGCCAGTTTAGCTTTTTTCCGTTAAAACGAGCCCACTTCCGGAACGAATTATGCTCGTAATCCAAGGTTCCACTGTATAAAGCGTGATTCCATGTAAAGGTCATTCAAAAACTTCTGGCACCTAGTGGTCAATCAGCTGTTTGGGTGATGAGAGCAGCTTAAGTGATGTTTGCGGTGATGGTTAGTTTATTTGAGTAATCCCATTCCTAATCAGTGCTTCTTGCGCTATGGTTTGATCAACAGTTAAGATCTAAATAGGAAGACATTTTGATATGTTGATGTGCTGCAAAACTTCACCTTGAAGCACCCCAGAGCTGATTTATATCCGTTCTCTGTGTGTGATTTATGAACACAGACTGGAGATAGTTCGGGGTCCTCAGGCTATATTACAAGGTTTTTGAACCGCCTGAACAAATGATATATCAGATCGGCACGAGTAACTCTAACGCTTTGGTATATTACTTTGCTTTCTCCTGTAATGCAGAATTAGCTTATTTGTACGTTTTACATGCTTTGAGTGATTTGGAAATGGAAGCAACATTTGTGAGTGTCCGTATAGTTGGACAATCCAAAGAAACTCTTCTTAAGCCTACTTATAGAGCAAAGATCATTATTCCATGTTGACAATGAGAGAGGATAAATAGCCAATGAAGAATTCTAACTTACTGCTGCGCAAATCCACAGCTGTTTTTCTCTTCACCAGCTGGATGTATGTAATGTAAAGCTGTATGTCGGTGGCATTCGATCATTATTTGCATCTTGCTTCTTAACTGCAAAAATTATTATTCTTTGTCAGACAGGTTTGTCTGTATCAAAACATTGAATTTGAAAGCTGCTACACAACCCTATTTTAGCAGCTTTAAACTTCAACATTTTGAGTAACGACACATAGCTGCCAGATACTGTATTACTGTAAAATGCATAATTAAATTTATTCCTTCATTTGTAGATTAATAACTTGCCATTGGTATTTACAGTAATAGGATAAATGAATGCAATATTTTTTTTACCTATAGTTTTAGCACAGGATGTAAAATAGTGCATTTTTTTTTTCAAAATACCCTCATAAGTAGTGTGTCAAAAAAGACATCATCATTCATTTAAGATTATTTGCATCATAATTGCATACTGTATACTGTAGTGGCTCATTCCAAGGAAGATACAGGTCGTAATCCTACATGAAATCCAGCTAATTATGAATGGTACAGATGTTACTCACATCTGTTCAATTTGTACAGTATGTTATAGTACGTAGAATAAATGTAAGACTTTAAAGCTGTCAGTCAATCTAGAGTCAAATATCAATTGACTCATTTGCCATGTTAATGAAGGTGAAAATAAGACTGTACAGGCATACAGATATATTCTGTTCCTAAAGTGTCATTTGTGCAAAATGTGTAAAAGTTGGCAGGACTACAGAGCTACACTTTGTGCATTCCACAGACCTGGCTTATTAAGTTTATTATGGGAGAAAACAAATTTTAATTATGAGAAAATTAAATACATTTATTGTCTCATTACATCTCTTGGCTTATTAAGACACTCTAAGGTAGATTTGTTAATCATTTGTCTATGTGCCAGAGCAGTTCTCTCTGGCGAAGCAACGCTTCAGTCTCTGAGGTGTTTGGAAAAAGTCACAGTCTTCCTGATCTTTTGGCTTCCGCTTAATGATCAGATGTGAGCCGTTGCTTTCAGATAGCGCCGCCTCTTGGAAAGCAAGTGTGTATGCTAAATGAAATATCCACTCTGATTAGTTCAGCTTCTAGGAAGCAGCAGATAACACATAAGGTCAACCTTGTATAAAATTACACAGCTTCAGAAAGTGCTGTCTAGTGTCACTAATGAATAACTCATTCGGCTTACAAAAAAAAACGCAACAGGATGTTCATTCTCAACAAGATGGTCTTTTTTTTTCTTTTTTTTGTTTTTTGTAATGAATGTAGGGAACTGGTTACCGTGGTCATAGACCTGACCATCTGAAGCAGAAACAACCCCAGATCATACAGTAACACTGCCTCCAGAGACTTGTACTGTACAGGGCTTCCCTTCTTTCCCTGACACTCTGGAATACGGGCAACCTGGACTCATCAGACCACATGACCTTTTACCATTGCTGAATCCACTGCAATCTGTTACGCTCTCTAGCAAACTGAAGCCATGTTTTAGATAAATCCAAATAGCTGTTTAGTCCCAATCCTGTGAGTTCTTGTTCCACTGTGTGTGTGGAAATGCCATTACATTCACTATTAAACATAGCTTTGATTTTTATTGTCATTCTTTCTTTTTCTTTTTTTTTGTAATGCAGCTTCACCATTCGGCGGCACGATGGTGTAGTGGTTAGCGCTGTCGTCTTGCACCTCCAGGGTCCCGGTTCGATTCCCGTCTCTGTGTGCATGGAGTTTGCATGTTCTCCCCATCCTTGGTGGGTTTCCTCCGGGTACTCCGGTTTCCTCCCACAGTCCAAAGACGTGTAGGTCAGGTTAATTGTCGTTCCCAAATTGGCCGTAGTGTTTGAATGAGTGTGTGAGTATGTGCGTGCCCTGCGATGGATTGGCACCCTGTGCCATGTGCCCTAAGTCTCCTGGGATAGGCTCCAGGCCCCCCGTGACCCTGAATACAGGATTAAGCAGTATAGATAGTGAGTGAGAGTGAGCTTCACCATTTTAAAACTAAGCATTTAAATGATCACCATTCGTGATTTATTTTTTCTTTGAAGTTGAAGGTTCAGGACTATCCCTCCAGTATATTAGGTATGTAAGAGGGGCATCAGTGTATAGTAGCATGATTTAATAAATAATTTAAGATATTCCTGAGAATAGTTTCCAAACCTTCTCAAATGCATAACAAGGGGGACAATGAAAAATTTTTTATCGTCTTTATGAAGTGAATACAGAGTCATAGAACCTTGCTTTTTATATAGGAATGTTTGCTATTCAAGAGATTTTTTTACCATGTTTAAGACGTTGAATGATAGGTTTGGTATTTTCGATTCTCTCACCATGAAACAGGGAATTAAAGTCAATCATGTAATGAATAAAACATGATGAGGAAGGAAATTAATCAACAACAGGGTGATGTTTTATTCCATTTTAGTTTTTGTTTTTTAACATCATTAACAATCCACACTTTTGTCACATTTGGTGCTATGGAATTTTTATGGAAAGACGTTTTGCCATGGATGCAAAGCCTATCCCGGGCACACCAGGTGTCATCTCAGAATAATACACCCTGGATGAGAGAGTGGATCGCAGTGTACCATGCATACACACACAGTCACACACTCAGTCACACCTCGGGGTGATTTATCTTAGCCAATGCACCCACTGGCAAGTTTCTGGAAGGTTGGTGGAAACTGAACAACCACCGGAAAACCCACGCAGACATAAGGAGATCATGCGCAGAAACATGCACAGACATTAGCTCAGGCTCGAGCTTGGAGCTGTGAAGTACTGTAAGAACATTTCTCTACTGAAAAACTGCCAAGTGCAAAGTCCTCAGTCTTCTAGACTTTGCTGTGTGGAGAAAACTCTTTTTTTTTTCAGTTTCAAATCAAATCGCTGTAACACACACCCTCTTGTGGCCTACTGCTTTATTTTATGTGTCGAATGTTACAGTCCTTTGCTTTTACGCATATTCTGGCGATTTTAGAATTCAGTTTGACAAATTGAGCATGGAGTGGATATAGCAATTATTCAAATTATCACAAGGTGTTGTGGTGTTAGGCAACCAGCCATTAACAGCGTGAGAATTTGCTACCATTCGAACGGTCAGATTAACAGCATTCACCAGAAGGCAGAGTTCATACATGTCTCTTCAATGATGTGCTTTGTTCTAATAGGAGAAAAGAAAAATTCCATTTCACTAGAAGGTAACATACAATAGCGGTAGAGTGTCTTTTACACTAGAAGCCCTTGGACCTGTAAAGCCAGTTCCCCACATTTTCCTAGAAGGTCACTGGGCCAATTAAATCTAGTTTCCAAGTTAGTATTTTAAAGGGCTCCAGCATAATGAAGCATAATTGAGGATGAGTAGCGGGAGTCTTCTCCTATTCATCACACACCACATGCCAATTATCAGCATTGATTTAATATCCTTTAATATTGTTTACACGTACAACAAGACTCGCTGTTCTGTCCTGATTCATAAGGGAGAGAGTCTAATATTTACAGACGTAGGTAAGGCTAATCTGCATGGTTCAGTGCAGAAATGTTCAAGTCATTATGACAGCTTAGCAAAAGGCTCCTGCTGACACGCAGACAGTGAGCGGGTGTCAGAGAGAAGGAGCGACTAGAAGAACCAGCGTTACACCACCTACCACGTTCTCTCTCTTCAGAGACTCCAGACTTTCTCTCCTCTTGGCTTTACCGCAGCGTAGCTATGCGCCATCTGTCGCTGTTGCCATGGCAACAAGGCCCCATTGATCTACATAAAACCACAGACGGAGATATTCTGGTCTGATCCATTAGCATGACTCAAACGGCATCTCCGTCTTGGCTAACTGGCGGACAGTCATTTCACACATCTTTCTGACCATAATTACCATAACTCTGACCTTCAAAAGGAAACCGATAATATAGCTCTTGTTTCTAATCACCATAGCTTTGATTCACAGTTAGAAAAGTCATCCCGGGCCGGCTAGAGACGTGGAAAGTTTCATTTATTATATGTTTTAAGAGGTGATCATTTCTATCCGGTTGTGAATCGCTTTATTAGCCATGACCCAATGATGTGTCAGCCATTATTAGCAGGAATACGGTAAGAACTAGCTCATCTGTTTTCCGCTAGAGGTCTAAATTATGATGTTTTGTTCAGAAAGACGTCTGACACGACTGCCGTACAGTGATGCAGTACAAGCATTCCTGAAAGAAATGTGTCTTCTGAAATATTAAGTCACTGCTGGAAGTACACAACGCGCACACACACACACACACACACACACACACACACGGCTCAGAAAATCTGCAGAATGTCACAGCAAGGAATTTCATTTCTTATGATACCGTTAGGGCTTTGAGAGCAAAGTGAACGTGGAGAGCTCAGAGTAGGAAAAGCTAATAAGGCCTGAGATTTCTCTGTAGATTTCTTTTTGGATCAGTGTAACCAACATGAAGAGAACTCTATAAAGAGATCTTACATCATCCTTACAACGCTCTGGTGGAATCGGGGGGGGAAATCGCATCAAAGCTAGAATCTGCACGATGGATGATTACAACACGATGATTCTACGCTCTTGTTTCATAAATATTTTATCAGAAGGAATTTGCAAGGGAGTAAAAGGGAAAAAAAGAAAAGAAAAAAAGCAGAGCTGTTTCTTTGCGAGTAAATAATTATGCGGGCAATGTGGAGAAATCTGCAGCGGAGGAAAAACGAACGTTTAGAGAACGAGCGAGGTGAAACTAAACAGATGTGTTCAATAAGGTCCAGGCATCTCTGTGCAATTCCTCCAATGATTAAAGTGACCAATCTCCGAGCTCCGGGCATATGTCTTAGTTAGAGGTCTCTCTCTTCGGTAGGAGATGTCGGGGATGTCTGTCTGATGGGACGATCCCTCTCTGCAGAACTATCGATGCGATTATTGATCATTTGGTGCATTATATTAATGCAAGCTAAGTAAGATATAAAGCATGATGGAGTGTGCCGTTACAGGAATCAACAATGGAGCGGTGTGACTGCAGCTTGACAAGAAAGTGAGTCATTTGTAACACCCACAAGTGGAACATATTACAATATACAGCAGTTAGTTAACCCTTTGAACAAGGGCGATACTTGGTGTGTGGAACAATGAATTTTTTTCTCCACCCTACACAGTGCACTTGCATTTATGCTCTTTGGAATTCAACCCTGGAACAGTGTGTTAGCTGATATTCTAAAGCAGAACAAGTGCAAGACTGTGCAGGGGTTGCTCAGTGTTTAAGGCATTGGACTACGCCCCAGAAGGTCGCAGGTCCAAATCCCATGACATGAAGTTGCCCCTGTTGCGCCCTTGAGCAAAGCCCTCAACCTCTCAGATGTGTAGTGAGATCTGGATAAGGGTGTCTGCCAAATACTGAAACTACTGTCCACCAGTCATTGATAATAAATGGTGCTTGTAAATGGCTTTATATGTTGTATAAAAGCAATATCACACCCGAGATCGTGCTGTTGTACTGAATATCAACACAGCTGTGATACCTATCGGACTTGTCCTGCGCCCTCATACCTACGACTGCAACACGGCCATGCTGATATTTACTGTAGTACAACAAAACAACCTCAAGTGATATTGCTTAAATGCCAGCATGTACCAATGTGTTTTTCATCTCTAATCAGAACAATTTGCAAATAGTAATAATTTATTCGTTATTGAGTGACACATCATACTTCAGATCTGCGTATAGTTTATCGCTCGTTACATTTACAGCACTTGGGAGACGCCCTTACCCAGAGTGACTCTTATCACACATCTAAGCAGTTGAGGGTTAATAGGCCTTGCTGAAGGGCAACTCCATACAGTAGTGGTGGGGTTTGAACCTGGGATCTTCTGAGCATCAGGCCAATGCCTTAACCACGGAGCTACCCCACATTACATTGTGTGTAGCGTTCATCACATTATGTTATGGCATTTGGCACACGCCCTTTATCTCATTATACACCTGAGCATTTGAGGGTTAAGGGCATTGCTTAAGGGCCCAACAGTGGCACAAACATAGTGGTGGGGTTTGAACCTGGGACCTTCTGATCTTGCACACAAGGTATCAGGCTATGTACACAGCACATGGACAGATATTTAAAGCTGTGCCAAAAGTAAGATAAAGAAAAATGAAATCCTATTTTAGATTAAATTTTTAAAAAATTATCGCCATTTCCTTATCGTCCAACACAACGAATATAATCACAGGACTAGCGATCTAACTCTAGTTCAAATGCATTACTCCAAATGAACAGATAACGTGCTTTAAACGGATACAAATACAAACAATAGACACACTATGCAGCTTTTTTGTAAGCAGGCCCGTGCACATCCAAAGGTTTTACTTTCATGTAGGTGAGCTGTGAGATATGAAGGTTGTGGGTGTGAGCGAGCGCTCCGACATGAAGCTTGCAGGATAAAAGAAGTTCGTTTTCTTTGTTATGCATCCATCGTGTTCATTTGTACATGCTTAGTAGCTAACAGGTGAGGGTAAATGTGGTTTAAATGAGGCTATTTGAGAAATGTGAGCAGGTGCGAAAAACAGACTGTGATGAGTTTGACACAATGCTGTGAATGTACACCATGGATTTGATGTCAGTCCATCACAGCGCACTACGCATAAACACTTTCACACGCTCATTCACCCCTTAGGGGTCAATCCACCTAACGAATGTTTTTTTAGGAGGTACAGTGTGGACCCCCAAGGAGCGTGTAGAACAAGTGAGACAGTAACCCAAGCTCGATTGATCCGGGAGCATCGGAGCTGTGAAGATGCAACAGTACAATTCCCATTATTGCTCTACCAAAATGCCCTCATTTTGTTTTATTGACTTAAAGACAGACAGTGCTGGCATTTTAATTTCCCGTCTTCTGATCACTCGCCTTTATCCACCGGGCCACCACTCTCCATATATCTCCATGGGAACAAGTCTGGCTAATTGTGCATATAGAAATATCAGCATGCTATCAATAACATTGTCCAGATTGAAGAGAGGTTGATGAAAATGTGTGTGTGCGAAGAGAGAGAGAGAGAGAGAGAGAGAGAACCAAGGGCTCTTTTGAAATACAACAGAAAAGTGACACTCAACAGTCACCATACGGATTCACACTTCCATCAATCAAGAAAATTAAGCTGGTATGAAAAGTGACTCTACTCACAAACCGCCTGTCAAAGCACACGTATTAAAATGCCACACGCGAAACAGACAGTGACGTTAAAACCAAACATTACACATCCATCCATTTTTTAGGATGACGATTCCACCAAAAGCAAGCAATGTTAGGTAATAAACCCTCCCTCCTATTTGTGAGAGGATTGTGCGAATGCCGTCCTCAGCCACCTCTCTCCTCCCCGAGGCCCGAGGAGAAGGTGTTAATGAGAACACCTGGTCAAACTGCTCTGAGCAAGACATGTTCTCAAGACCATCCATTCACTTAGGGAGATCACACTGATCTGTTCCAGGTCCATCCATAACATTTAACACCAGAAGCAAGCAACTGTTTTCTTTCATTTGTCCTTTCTTTTTCTTTTTTTTTTTTTCTTCTTCTGAGAAAGCAATGCATATCATCTCAGTCAAATTGAACGCACCACCATGGCAAACATTAGTCATGCTCTAAATTGTCTCCGGTCCTGTTGTTTGACACCTGAGGCGAAATGTGAAAAGAACCAAAAAGCAGTGACTCTAAATTTACCATTTCAGACAGCTGCACTGCCAGATATCAAGAAATGGCATTTAAGAAGCTTTGTCAAATAAAAAGCAATCACAGGTTCGGATAAATGTTGCAATGAACAGATATCTGGTGCAAGCCTTATCTTATCCTTCAGTAAAATCGCTTACATCAAAAAAAAAAAAAAAAATCTTATATCATATTATAACTGGTGGAAACCCGTTTCCTCGTGCTACAGGTCAGAGGTTAAATCGCTGGTCATACATTCAACCCTTCATCAATTGAGCATAGTTATGGATTTAGACCACCGGGTTGCAAAATGGCACAATTATGGACACGGCGCAGGAACGTCCTATCCTATAGATCGAAATAGGATGAAATGAGTCAAGTCAATAAGATCATTTCTTTTTACATGGAATATGATGTTTCTGAAACAGGACTCATCCTGTTGCCTGCAGAAAACTATACCGGATGGGCCACAGCAATAATCGTTCTACTCACCGTGTGAGAGATGGGATGCCCTTTAGAGTTTTCTGAAGCCTGCACTCAGACTTTGAGCCCAGGCAGATCCAGACAAGGCCTCTGTA
Source organism: Clarias fuscus (assembly GCA_030347435.1). Classification (NCBI taxonomy): domain Eukaryota; kingdom Metazoa; phylum Chordata; class Actinopteri; order Siluriformes; family Clariidae; genus Clarias; species Clarias fuscus. The sequence goes on along the minus strand of CM059206.1, from coordinate 11,532,745 downwards.
GAGTGATACTTATAGGTAAGTACAGCCGTCCAGCTCCTTTTATGTGTATTCACTCTTGTTGACCTGCCACATCTTCAGCCTCCTATCCAAATCCACTAAGCTCTGATTAGATGTCCAGTTAGATCACCCATGCCTCCAGTTTCAGTCCTGACACGATGACAAGCAGATGCTGCCTCTGGAAGCCGCGTGAGCCTGTAAAATTAAGATTTAAACAGCAGGTTAGTCTCCCTGTTACTTGGCAGTATCTCGCAAAAAGGACAGTCAAATCAATTAGGCATGGTGTCCTTATCCATACAACCAGAAGTTAGGTTTTACTGAGAATGCTGGAGAATATGAGTTCTTTTGGTAACTTTGTCACACTCGCTCCTTCCTGTTTATACAAAACCCAGGAGTCTACATTAGTGATAATTTTTTTTTCCCATCTGAAAACTGGTCTGTCATGTAATATGTCGCTTTCTTTACAGGCAGGGAAATATTCTTCTGTAATGTTATTTACTCATTAATTGTAGTGTATCTTTGCAGGGAATGGTCTTGTACATAATAATGCAGGCATAATAAACTTATATAAGAAAATTTGTACTACAGATAATAGGGCGCCTACGACTTTTGCACAGTACTGTACGTTACTGTATGTTTCACGTCTGTACTTTATTTGAGTAGTTTTTTTAGAGGATACTTTTTACTTTTACTCCGCTCAAAGGTACAGCAAATATCTGTACTTTTACTTAACTACATTTCTGCATGGCATCAAGTTACTTGTGCAATGTATTTGAAGCAGGACTTTTGCTTCCTGTAGATTATTATGAAAGATTGCATGACTTGTCCTTCCTTTGAGACACGCCTAATAACATAACAGTTGTTTGAAATCAGACGTGGTGCTGGTTGTAGACAGCACGGAAAACAGCACACTTAGAGATAGACGGAGAGAGAGAGAGAGAGATCTTTTTTTAGTAGATTTTTAAGAAAGGCTACTGTTAATACGATCAAGTAATTCTTAAGGAAGGACAGGACACTAAATACTCAAGGACATGATTTGTCTACTTTTTCCACCTCCCACCTACTATACCTTTTTGTACTGTACTCACCACTGCAAAACCAAAATGGCCTGGTAATAATATAAAACATGTATTTTGTTTATTATGCAAGTGTTCGTTGGAGTCAAGCAAAGACGTTAATTAGAAATTAATTTCACAAAATGAGGAAAAGTAAAAAAAATATGAAAACTGTTTTCTGAAGGCACAAAAGTGCCAGAAGTACTATGAGAGTTGATGCTATAATACTGTACATAACTGGTAACAGGTTCATATCATGTTGCATACTTTAGGGGTAAGAACGTGAACAATGGATTCAGGGTATTTTCAGTTAGCATTTTCATTCTGCATTTCTTGATAAGGATAAATTTGTTGTATAATTTGTAGTGCTGCATATATAGTACTACACTGCTATTGATACGGTCTGTTCCTAGAGTACATATACAATATCCAGCAGTGTATTGGAATTGTGCAATTACTGTAACATGGGAATAAGGGATAGAGTCAGACAAAACCTAGTGATAAAGAGCAATGAATATCTGGTTTCCTTTACAGATAATGCACTTGTCAATGTTGTTCATTTTCCGCACACCCTCAGGACATCATTACTCTAAATCAGCCCCTAATAACATGCCTGGGGTCCTAATGTGATACTAATCCAGAAGACGAAAGACATACCACCGGATAAACAAATAGGAACATAAACCTACAGCTGTTTCTATAACATGGATCGCAACGGGTAGCCAATGTATCTGAACATGCCTTCAGAAAGTCAGCGAGTGAGTCATAGCAATGAGATGGGATTGTAGAAAATCCCTTTTAAACTTCATCATGAGGATAAAGAAGGTTATGTGAATGATGTTAGAGACACCCTGCCATAGAGATGTAGCTATTTGTGGATATGTCCTGAAAAACCCAAATCCAAGGCCTAAAGCATGAGCTATTTTTGGGATATCAATCCAGAGGATTCACATGCCTTACTCCAAGCAGTGATTAAGGGATCCAAGCACCAAGTGCTGGACTGTGTTGTTGCAAAGGTTAGAAGTTAATGATGATGATGACAATGATGATGATGTAATAATGTTATTTCTAATGAAAATGTTTAGGCCAAGAACAACTGCATTTCAGAGATATTGCATTAACTTTAAGATAATCTTAAGATATTGCAAACAATAAATGTTCTTGGTTAGCACGGTAATACCATACTCACTCATCATCTATACCTACACACGTGGACAAAATTGTTGGTACCCTTCAGTCAATGAAAGAAAAACTCACAATGGTCACAGAAATAACTTTAATCTGACAAAAGTAATAATTAAAAAAAATTCTATGAATGTTAACCAATGAAAGTCAGACATTGCTTTTCAACCATGCTTCAACAGAATTATTTAAAAAAATAAAATCATGGAACAGGCCTGGACAAAAATGATGGTACCCCTAGAAAATACTGAAAATAATGTGACCAAAGGGACATGTTAATTCAAGGTGTGTCCACTAATTAGCATCACAGGTGTCTACAGTCTTGTAATCAGTCAGTGGGCCTATATATAGGGCTCCAGGTAGTCACTGTGTTGTTTGGTGACATGGTATGTACCACACTCAACATGGACCAGAGGAAGCGAAGGAAAGAGTTGTCTCAGGAGATTCGAAAGAAAATTATAGACAAGCATGTTAAAGGTAAAGGCTATAAGACCATTTCCAAGCAGCTAGATGTTCCTGTGACTACAGTTGCACATATTATTCAGAAATTTAAGATGCATGGGACTGTAGCCAACCTCCCTGGACGTGGCCGCAGGAGGAAAATTGATGACAAATCAAAGAGACGGATAATCCGAATGGTAACAAAAGATCCCAGAAAGACTTCTAAAGAGATCCAAGGTGAACTTCATGCTCAAGGTGTTCACCTAACATCAGTGTCAGATCGCACCATCCGTCGTTGTTTGAGCCAAAGTGGACTACATGGGAGACGACCAAGGAGGACACCATTGTTGAAAACAAATCATAAAAAGCCAGACTGGAATATGCCAAACTACATGTTGACAAGCCACAAAGCTTCTGGGAGAATGTCCTATGGACAGATGAGACAAAAATGGAACTTTTTGCCAAGGGCACATCAGCTCTATGTCACAGACTGAAACTTGAAGCATATCAAGAAACGAACACTGTCCCTACTGTGAAACATGAGGAGGCTCTGTTATGTTCTGGGGCTGCTTTGCTGCATCTGGCACAGGGTGTCTTGAATCTGTGCAGGGTACAATGAAATCTCAAGACTATCAAGGGATTCTAGAGAGAAATGTGCTGGCCAGTGTCAGAAAGCTGGGTCTCAGTCGCAGGTCATGGGTCGTGCAACAGGACAATGACCCAAAACACACAGCTAAAACCACCCAAGAATGGCTAAGAGGAAAACATTGGACTATTCTAAAGTGGCATTCTATGAGCCCTGACCTCAATCCTATTGAGCATCTTTGGAAGGAGCTGAAACATGCTGTCTGGAAAAGGCACCCTTCAAACCGGAAACAACTGGAGCAGCTTGCTCATGAGGAGTGGGCCAAAATACCTGCAGAGAGGTGCAGAAGTCTCATTGACAGTTACAGGAATCGTTTGATTGCAGTGATTGCCTCAAAAGGTTGTGCAACAAACTATTAAGTTAGGGGTACCATCATTTTTGTCCAGGCCTGTTCCATGAGTTTTTGAGTTTTAATTTTTTTTTTTATAATGCCGTTGAAGCATGGTTGAAAAGCAATGTCTGACTTTTATTGGTTAACATTCAAGTTATTTCTGTGACCATTGTGAGTTTTTCTTTCATTGGCCGAAGGGTACCAACAATTTTGTCCACGTGTGTATATCCTATTCCTGGAGACTTAGGGCACAATCCATTGCAGGGCACACAAACACACACATCCCCACACTACGGGCAATTTGGGAACGCAAATTAGGGCTTATCTGCATGTTTTGGACTGTGGGAGGAAACCCACCTAGCACAAGCACTCCATGCACACAGAGGCAGAAATCGAATTAACCTGGCCGGGAATCAAAAAAGGTGTCAATGCTAACCACTAAGCTATCATGCTGACCGGTAATAAACATACACACCAAATTTATTGTATACACAGTACTGTGAAAAAGTCTCTTTTTCTCTACCTCTTTCTTTATATAAAATATAATTAAATTGCAATATGCCTAATGAAACAATGCACAAATGAGCAGCAGCAGCCTCATTTCCCATTTCATCTGTTCCACTAAGCATTCAGCAGTGTTGGGTGTAACGCGTTGCTTTGTAGAGTACTCGGAATTCTTTTTTGATGTAACGAGTAATCTAACGCATTAGGTCCGCCATTCAAGTACTCAGTTACTTAGTTACTTTTTCAAAAATGTCATCCGTTATTCAGACAATTTATGTAATCCGTGAGCCAGACAGCAGTCATTCCCAATCCATTAGTGTATGTGTGTGAGAAAGTCGTCCTACAAGTCCCATCCCCGATAACCTGCCCCCCTCTGTTATTCCTGCTGTTATACCCCTATCTCATCTATGTGGTGTGACTCTGCGAGGACCGACGCGCGGAAAGATGGAAACCTAATCACAGCGCCAAAACTCGCGGTGAATCATGATGAACCATACTTACGGCCACCGTGCGAAACCGCGTAGGTGAAATAGGTTTATTAGTAGTTAACAGATTATGGGCCAAACTTCGCTGAGTGATGATGGTAGAATAATTATAAAGGTCTTGACTAAAACAACATGCATGAGGAAGCACAAATGAGTTTTCATTTTCTACAATGGAAAAGTCCTCTAACTAGTTACTTTTATCATAAAGTAATGCAGTAATGTAACGGATTACTTTTTGAAGACGGTAATTTTGTAATGTAATTAGTTACTTTAAAAAGTGACGTCCCTCAACACTGGCATTCAGCATCACCAGTATACTAATCACTGGCCTGATCATCTATCATCACATGTGCACCTGTTTCTCACTGGTTCATGCCTTAAGTTAGATGTTTTTTTTTTTTTTTAATGCTAGGTCACTGTGTGGATTAACAAACAAACAACATGTCCACTGAAACATTTATCTGGTCAGGTGCAGGAACTGGACTAAAAATCATAGCCAAAACGTGGTAAGCCAAAAAGGTCCTACAGGAAACCTGGAGAAATATTCCTCAAGTTTACAATAAAAACACAAGGTCTTTGGCTCTTTGGAAGCAAAATATGAAAATTTTCATTCCGTTTTTAAAACCAGGTAGCCCACGGTCACAAAAGCACACTGGTATTATCACAACATTTCTACTGAGCAAAAGTATAGCCAACATATGATCTCTCAACATATGAATGTATGAACTCTCTCTCTCTCTCTCTCTCATATATATATATATATATATATATTTGTTTGTATACTATGCATCAGGGAGATAGTAGTGGAAATCGTTAGATGCATGTTTTTATATTAAACTCTCTCCTTGAAATGTTTCATGGGGAGCACTGATACAGTTTCCAGGATGGCCTCCAAATGCCAGCTGGTTTTCCACACCTGAGCCTCTGACTGCATTTTATAGCTACCCAAGACACACTGGGTATTCAAAGGCATCTGAATTTGAGAGAGGCAAAGGGATGGCTAAAGTACAGCTTCTACATTTAAAAAAAATGATGGCGATCTCAGCCAGTCTCCTAATGGGAGGATACTGAACAGACTCTTCCATGAGCAGGGATAGAATGAAGCAGTTAGTTATTTATTTACAGTATGTTTGCAATTATGTACAAAAACCTACATATTAGATGAAAACATCAGTCGTGTCCTATGCAACAGTGAAACAAAGGTCATGTCCTCAAGTTTAAATGAATTAAAAAATATATCTAAAAAATGACACAGACATCCAGTCTTTCCAACAAACCATTCTTGAAAATGAGCTCCTTGAGTATAATTCAGTCCAAGCCTGGCAGAAATAAAACAGAAATAAATGAATAAAAGGATGCAGAGGGGAAAGTGGAGCAACCGTCCCCCAGGTCCTGCATTTCTGGGACGTACCACCATCAACACGGCTTCCATTGAGGTACTGCGAATCTTGAGACACATTCATGTGGTATGTTTATCAGGGAGACTCACTCTGATCTGGTGCTGATGGCCTGGGGCGAGCGCTGAGGATTACCAAGGTCGCCACATGAACGCCGGGGTCACTGAATCACTAAACCAAGTCTACCTTCCGGCATTAAATGAAGCCCATATGGCCTCTCACAAAGTAGATTTCTTTCATGCACCTGCCTGGAGCATCTCTGTGTTTTTGAAAAAAAAAAAAAAGAAAAAAAAAAAAGGATATGGTGTCCCTTCTGTCATGTGGACATGACTGTGCTGGTGTGTTTCTGAAGGACAGGATTTTTTAAAAATAGATGTATGTACTGTACAGTATGCATGTCTTTAACAGATGTTCCTATTGAATCTCATCTGTGTGTATGCATGTTCAGGATTTACAAGCAACTAAACATGTAGGCAACATGTAATACGATATGCATAATCCTATTTGTATGATTATTCTTAATTGCATACAGTGACCAGGGTGACTGAGGCACTTGCATGGCTCGCGTTATGAACGTTATATGAATATGACTATCACATCCAGAAGCCAAAATCCGGGCATCCCAGACTACCTTGCACTGACCTATTTTGATTTTCAACTGAAATGTTTTTTTTTTGTTTAGTTTTTTTCCAGAAATGGTACACTTAACAAATGAGCCTTGGAAAGATATCCTCATTTATCTTCGGTAAAAGGGTCAGGGTTACTGCCTATGAGGAGTTTAGCATTTTCTCCTCAAGTCCACATGGATTTTCTTCAACACCGGGAGAGAGGTGGGAGTACAACTTGGATGGGACGTCACGTTTCACATTCTCTACCTGTATACGTGTAAGGTTTCGCTCCATTCTTTAGCTTGCTGGATTGACCTTAAATTGCTCCTAGATGTGAATGAGTGTGCGAATGTTTGTGCGTGGTGCTCTGTTGTAAACTGGCATCCCATCCAGTGGGATGTGTATTCCCACCTCACATCCAGTGTTCCCAGGATAAACTAATAAAAATTACTTCATGCAGAACACTAAACATTTAGATTTCCTAGAAAGAAAGAAAAAAACAAAACAATTCCCCAACATACATATGGGTTCATGTATTTGTTGTGACCTCTGATCCCTCCACACAGTCATATTAGCGACAAAAATATAAGAATCCATCATCTTTTGGAAAACCGAATAATGATTCTTCTACGGATGCATGGGTCTAACAACGGTTTCCGGCACTTTTTACAAGACTGTACATCAGTCTTAATAACTCTCTTAGCATGTTCTATGCACAGCGAGATTACTGTTGTGGCTTCCAAACAAAAATCCCATTTAGCCTGAAATGGAAGCTGATATATTTTGCCATTACTGAAGCTATTCATCTTGGTCTGAAAAGCAAGAATGACTTTCTAATGGCGAAATAATGTGTTGGGCCCCCCATTTTCTCCCGAGCTGGAGCGGAAACAGACAAGAGTCATCATCTTGTCATTGCAACCAAATGCATGCTTCTTTCAGTTTGAAAGAGCAAATGTCATGTACTTAATCAAAACTCAGCATAAGAGCTCAGAATCATGGCCCTCACGCTACACAATGACAAAATTACACAAATAACGATGCTCCATCCCCAAATACAATTCAGTGTCTGCAGGAAATAGGGCTGCTTATTATTCTCGTCCAAGTATGCTAAAGTGTATACCAGAAGATTACCAATTCCAGACTGGGGGAGTAATATACAGTAGGTGGCACGGTGGTGTAGTGGTTAGCACCGTTGCCTTGCACCTCCAGGGTCTGGGTTCGATTCCCAGCCAGGTTCGATTCCCTTCTATGTGCATGGAGTTTGCATGTTCTCCCCGTGCTTGGTGGGTTTCCTCCGGGTACTCTGGTTTCCTCCTACAGTCCAAAGACATGTAGGTTAGGTTAATTGGTGTTCCCAAATTGGCCCCATGAGTGTGTGTATGTGTGTGTGCCCTGTTATGGATTGGCACCCTGTCCAGGATGTACCCCGCCTTGTGCCCTAAGTCTCCTGGGATAGGCTCCAGGCCCTCTGTGACCCTGAATACAGGATTAAGCGGTATAGATGATGAGTGAGTGAGTAATGTAGTGTACGAATCAACTCAACCAGGGACTTTTGATGGTGCAGAATAACAGAAAAAATAAAGCTACATGTATTTCTCCTGTATAATCCCCTGCTCCACTAATGCACTAGTGCTTATACCATGATACCATGAAGGTAGACAGTATTCTCTTGGAGCTACGATCTGACTGCCTGCTTCATGTCTGAAACGCTGGCCTCTCTGGAACTCGCTTAATGTGCTAAACATGTGGAAATGGCTGGAAGGCATTACGGAGGATGTGGCACTCCCAGTCGAGTTCCTGTAATGTGCAAGTGGTCTTCGTAAAATGACCGTGTGTCCAGCTCCCACAGACAGATGCGTCTCTTCTTGCAACGATCGTATTGGGCACAGAGCCTGTTTTTTTGGCAGCTGATTTGATGTCTAACGTTTTTCTTTCTTTCTTTCTTTCTTTCTTTCTCTTTTTCACACAATTTGAACAAGGTGTTGGGAAATAAGTCTAAAAATTTGAATTGAAAGCTAGGATTCTACTCCACTACAGAGAAGCGTTTTAAATGAGGATGTATGCCATTTTGGAGGAAAAAAGTCTAGTCTTCACATACACTGGAAGTTCAGCATGCAAATGCTCTTCCCTCTCTTACACAGAGAAAAGCTGTCCTCACAGTCTGCCCATGTTGTAGTGTATACTGTGGATAAGTAGTAGTGCACTTAAGAAATTTAGGTGGAAAATTTAAACACGCACACAGTAACTGTATAATAACTTACTGAAATATTTGAAATTATGCCAAATCTTTACTTTTCCATTCCTGTACAGTTGTACAGCTGTGCTGTCTTGATGTATTACCGCACATGCAAATGTACTTTTTGAGCATGTGAGTATGTATTTGTATGTGTGTGTGCCCTATGATGGATTACCCCCCACTCATGCGCTGAGTCTCCTGGGATAGGCTTCAGGCCCCCCACAACCCTGTATACGAGAGAAAGTGCTATAGAAAATTTAATATATGTATGTGCTAAGCCGAATTTTATCCAAAAAACATAAAACCACAGCTGCCCAACTCACTGCCGAATTAAATTTGCACCTCAACTCTCCTGTTTCTACCAAAACTGTTGGTCGGGAGCTCCACAGGGTCAATGTACTGTACATGGCCGGGCTGCTATAAACAAACCTTTGGTCACTCGTGCCAATGCCAAACATCAGTTTTAATGGTGCTAGCAGTGAGAATCTTGGGCTGTGGACAATGTGAAACATGTATTGTTCTCTGATGAGTCCACCTTCACTGTCTTTCCCACATCCGGGAGAGTTATGGTGTGCAGAAGCTCCAAAGAAGCGTACCACCCAGACTGTTGCATGCCCAGGGTGAAGCATGGGGGTGGATCAGTGATGGATTGGGCTGCTACAGTATATCATGGCATTCCCTAGGCCCAATACTTGTGCTAGATGGGCGCGTCACTGCCGAGGACTACCGAACCATTCTGGAGGACCATGTGCACCCCATGGTTCAAACCTCGTATCCTGAAGGCGGTGCCGTGTATCAGGATGATAATGCACACAGCAAGACTGGTGACAGTGGTTTGATGAACATGAAAGTGAAGTTGAACATCTCTCATGGCCTACACAGTCACCAGATCTAAATATTATTGAGCCACTTTGTGGTGTTTTGGAGGAGCGAGTCAGGAAACATTTTCCTCCACTAGCATCATGTAGTGACTCAAAATCTCTCTGGTCCACTGTGCAGGACTTGTATCTGTCATTCCCAAGATGACCTGATGCTGTATTGGCTGCAAAAGGAGGCCCTACACCATACTAATGAATTATTGTGGTCTAAAACCAAGCGTTTCAGTTTCATTGTCCAAACCCTGTTTACAGTATATACAGTATATAGGAAAAGAACTCTTTTCGTAATGTGTTCTGATGTAGCCCATATGGTTTAATGACAGGAAACTCATATTAAATGTTAATTATAAACCTATATGTGTTTGAATTAGGAAAATTATTATTCTGACATCTTGACATTGCTGATTTTATCACTGAATAGCAATTATTTAAAATACATGCACTTCTACACTACACTGAAAAATATCATCAATCTATCCACATACAAACGTGGACAAAATTGTTGGCACCCTTCGGTCAATGAAAGAAAAATTCACAATGGTCACAGAAATAACTTTAATCTGACAAAAGTAATAATAAATTGTCACGTTTCGGGGTGCGAGGCATAAGTGCAGAGGATCCAGGTGGTAAAGGAAACGATTTTTATTTAAAGAAAACAGGGAAATCAAATAAACAGAATACTTTAAATGAAACCGAAACTAAAACACGTATAAAGACATTGAAAGACACAACTAAACATACGGACATTTATCATGGAAAATCAACAGATGCAAGACGCCAAACTGAACTAAAACAAACCATTTATAATAAAACTAATGAGCAAGTCGGTTCAGGTGAGCGCCCTCACGTCACCTGACCGAAGTGCATGATGGGAAATGAAGTGAAATAATAAGAACTACAAACAAAAGATCACAGGGCGCTTTTTCGCCCTCTAGGGGTTATCCCTGACATAACCCCCCTCAAAGGGCGCAACTCCGGGGCGCCACAGGAGGTCCAGGGCATCCCCCCCAGGGTCCCACGTCCGCCCCTCTCACCCAGAGGCTGGCACCTATGTCCAGTGGTTCAGGTGGTCTGATGTCCCTGTTGAAGCAGGGCGGCGGAGACGGAGGAAGCTCGCCATCCTCGTTGATGTAGGGTGGCGAAGGTTGAGGCGGCTCGCTGTCCTCGGCGGCGCATGACGGCGGCGGAGGCAGAGGAAGCTCGCTGTCCAAGTGCTGTTCACGCAGCTAAGCTGCTCAGAGCGCCCAAACCTGCCAGACCCTTTCTTCGGTGCCAGCGATGACGTCAGCGAGCTGGCTTACATCCCTTTCAGCGGCGACGACAACGAGCTCTGCTACCCGCTGTACTGCGACGACAGCGAAGGCAAGCTCAGCAGCAACGACGAAGATGACGAGCTCCCTTTTCCGCCGTGCAGCTGCTGCGACGACAGCGAGCTCTATATCCTGCCGCGTAGCTGCTTCGTCGACAGCAAGCCGCCGCCGCTGCACCGACCCGCCGAGCACAGCGCCTTCGTCGAGCACAGCGAGCCGCCGCCGCTGCACCGAGCAGCCGAGCATGGCCCCTTCGGCGAGGTCATCGAGCTGCTTCCTCTTCCTCCGCCGCCGCCTTCATGCGCCGCCGAGGATCACGAGCTCCATCCTCTTCCTCCGCCGCCGCCTTCATGCGCCGCCGAGGATCACGAGCTCCATCCTCTTCCTCCGCCGCCGCTTTCATGCGCCGCCGAGGATCACGAGCTCCATCCTCTTCCTCCGCCGCCGCCTTCATGCGCCGCCGAGGATCACGAGCTCCATCCTCTTCCTCCGCCGCCGCCTTCATGCGCCGTTGAGGACGACGAGCTGCCTCTTCCTCCGCCGCCGCCTTCATGCGCCGTTGAGGACGACGAGCTGCCTCTTCCTCCGACGCTGCACGGCGCCGTTGAGGACAGCGAGCTTCCTCTTCCTCCGCCGCCGCCGTCATGCGCCGCCGAGGTCAGCGAGCTCCCTCTTCCTCCGCCGCCGCCGTCATGCGCCGCCGAGGTCAGCGAGCTCCCTCTTCCTCCGCCGCCGCCGTCATGCGCCGCCGAGAACAGCAAGCTTCCTCTTCCGCCGCCGCCGTCATGCGCCGCCGAGGACAGCGAGCCTCCTCATCCTCTGCCGCCCAGCTTCAAAGAGGACGGCGAGCTTCCTCCGTCTCCGTCGCCCTGCTTCAACGGGGGCATGAAGCCACCTGGCCCACAGGACATAGGTGCCAGCCTCTGGGTGAGAGGGGCGGACATTGGACCCTGGGGGGGGTGCCCTGGACTTCCTGTGGCGCCCCGGAGTTGCGCCCTTTGAGGGGGGGTTATGTCAGGGATAACCCCTAGAGGGCGCCAAAGCGCCCTGTGTTTTGAGTTTAGTTCTGTTAGGTTAAAACTTCAGTTCCCAGGTGGCAACTCGGTCAGGTGACCAGGGGGCGCTCACCTGAACCGAGTTGGTTATTAGTTGTATTATAAATAGTTTGGTTTCATTTAGTTTCTTGTCTTGCGTCTGTTGATTTTCCAATGATAAATGTCGGCTTGGTTTAGTTGTGTCTTTTGTTTCGTGTATTCGTGTTTTGGTTTCGTTTCTTATAAAGTATCTTTGTTTTGTTGGATTTCCCTGTTTTTCTTTTAAATAAACATTGTTATCCTTTAAAAACCTGGATTCCCTGCAATTATGCCTCGCACCAAAATACGTGACATAAATAAGAATTTTATGAATGTTAACCAATGAAAGTCAGACATTGCTTTTCAACCATGCTTCAACGGAATTATTTTAAAAAATTAAAAAACTCATGGAACAGGCCTGGACAAAAATGATGGTACCCCTAACTTAATAGTTTGTTGTACAACCTTTTGAGGCAATCACTGCAATCAAACGATTCCTGTAACTGTCAATGAGACTTCTGCACCTCTCTGCAGGTATTTTGGCCCACTCCTCATGAGTAAGCTGCTCCAGTTGTTTCCAGTTTGAAGGATGCCTTTTCCAGACAGCATGTTTCAGCTCTTTCCAAAGATGCTCAATAGGATTGAGGTCAGTGCTCATAGAAGGCCACTTTAGAATAGTCCAATGTTTTCCTCTTAGCCATTCTTGGGTGTTATTAGCTGTGTGTTTTGGTTCATTGTCCTGTTGCAAGACCCATGACCTGCGACTGAGACCCAGCTTTCTGACACTGGCCAGCACATTTCTCTCTAGAATCCCTTTATAGTCTTGAGATTTCATTGTACCCTGCACAGATTCAAGACACCCTGTGCCAGATGCAGCAAAGCAGCCCCAGAACATAACAGAGCCTCCTCCATGTTTTACAGTAGGGACAGTGTTCGTTTCTTGATATGCTTCATTTTTCCGTCTGTGAACATAGAGCTGATGTGCCTTGGCAAAAAGTTCCATTTTTGTCTCATCTGTCCATAGGACATTCTCCCAGAAGCTTTGTGGCTTGTCAACATGTAGTTTGGCATATTCCAGTCTGGCTTTTTTATGATTTGTTTTCAACAATGGTGTCCTCCTTGGTCGTCTCCCATGTAGTCCACTTTGGCTCAAACAACGACGGATGGTGCGATCTGACACTGATGTTCCTTGAGCATGAAGTTCATCTTGGATCTCTTTAGAAGTCTTTCTGGGCTCTTTTGTTACTATTCGGATTATCCGTCTCTGTCACGGCGCGCCAGGTCATGCCCCATGTCCCCAGACAGGCCATGCTCACCTGCTCGAGCAACCATTAGCTGCCAAGCAACCATTAGCTGCCGAATTATTGCGTGCTCATAGCCCAGTTTTCTCGTGCCTCACGTCAAGTTCTATTCTCGCCCTCACATTGCGGACTTCTTCCCCTTTTTCGCGCTTCTCGCCTCGCGGATTGTTCACCTGTTCACTACGCTGACCGAATTCTCGGCTTTGATCTCCTGCTTCCGCTTCACGACCACGACTTTGTCTAGCCCGCTGGATTTATTACAACACGGACTTCAGGTATGCGCTTCAGGAATTAGAGCGCTTCTCTTCAGCGCTTCTGTCCGCACCTGCCTTCACGCTGCACGTTTGATGCCGCACTCATCTTGTCACTCTGATCTCCAGTGCCTCTCGCTCGCCACCACCTTCATTGACTACTCAAGCCTCTCTTTATCTCTAACCAGTGCTTTATGTATGTTTAAACATACGTTTTAACTAATAAAGACTTTCAGTTCAGTTGTTGTCTGCTTTTGGGTCCTCCATGCCTGCCCAACACGGACCACCCGTGACAGTCTCTTTGATTTGTCATCGATTTTCCTCCTGCGGCCACGTCCAGGGAGGTTGGCTACAGTCCCATGGATCTTAAATTTCTGAATAATATGTGCAACTGTAGTCACAGGAACATCTAGCTGCTTGCAAATGGTCTTATAGCCTTTACCTTTAACATGCTTGTCTATAATTTTCATTCGAATCTCCTGAGACAACTCTTTCCTTCGCTTCCTCTGGTCCATGTTGAGTGTGGTACATACCATGTCACCAAACAACACAGTGGAGCCCTATATATAGGCCCACTGACTGATTACAAGATTGTAGACACCTGTGATGCTAATTAGTGGACACACCTTAAATTAACATGTCCCTTTGGTCACATTATTTTCAGTATTTTCTAGGGGTACCATCATTTTTGTCCAGGCCTGTTCCATGAGTTTATTTTTTAAAATAATTCCGTTGAAGCATGGTCGAAAAGCAATGTCTGACTTTCATTGGTTAACATTCATAGAATTTTTTTAAATTATTACTTTTGTCAGATTAAAGTTATTTATGTGACCATTGTGAGTTTTTCTTTCATTGACCGAAGGGTACCAACAATTTTGTCCACGTGTGTATTTAAATTGAGGGCAGAAATGTGACTCCAGTAAAATATGTGAGCTGAGCAAAAATAAATAATGGTAGGGCCTCCGAGTGGCGCAGTGGTTAAAGCGCTCGCCCTATCATCCGGAGATCGCTAGTTCGAATCCCGGGTGGTGCTGTAACCTCTCGCAGCCGGAGGTCTAGAGAGAGCTGATTGGCCGAGCTCTTAGTGCTAAGAGCACTAAGTGCTAAGTGCCAATCCGTAAATTTTACGGTAAAAAACTGGCAGCTGTGGTTACCAGAATTTTACCGTAAAAAATACGGTAGCACCGTTATTGCACTGTAAAAAAACAACGCGTAAATTTGACGGTAAAAAACTGGCAGCTGTGGTTGCCAGAAGTTTACTGTAATTGTTCTTTTTTTCAAGTCTGACCGGGAATCAAACCCAGACCCTGGAGGTGCAAGGCGACAGTGCTAACCTCTACACTACCATGCTTGCTAGGCAACTGTTGTCGTTGTTGGACTTCCTCGGTTTCCCCACGTCCCCTCGCACGACTTGCACTCGAGCAACGACAACACTTATGTAGCAAGCATGGTAGTGTAGTGGTTAGCACTGTCGCCTTGCACCTCCAGGGTCTTGGTTTGATTCCCGGCTAGGCTCGAAAAAAGAACAATTAAAATCCGTAAAATATGCCACATAATGAGTGCTACCGTGTTTTTAAAAGTAAACTTCTGGCAACCACAGCTGCCAGGTTTTTTACTGTAAAATTTACCGTTTTTTTTTACAGTGCAGGTATGAGAGATATGATAACTCCTTTTCTTTCTCTATATAATCCCCTGCTACACTAATGCAGTTATTCCAGCGCTTGGATTCCACTACCGCTTGGATAACATCAAGATAGAAAGTTTTCTCAGTACGCTGTAGCCATGATCAGACTGCCTGCTTCATGTCTGAAACTCTGGCCTCCTAGGAACTCCTTTAATGATGCAATAACTTGGTTGGCGGTGTTTGTGAATGATTTTCCACAAGTTGGCAACGCGTTATCTGTCGATTTTGTATTCAGGATCAAGCGTTCCATTCGCTGAACCTTCAAGGGAAGGACTGCAGTGATGGTCGGCTCCGAGCCACCTCGTCATTCACGACCTTCTTTAAAAAAAATTTTAAACATTTAATAAAAAGTCTTTTACTGCCCTATCATCCGGAGATCGCTAGTTCGAATCCCGGGTGGTGCTGTAACCTCTCGCAGCCGGAGGTCTAGAGAGAGCTGATTGGCCGAGCTCTCTCAGAGGGGAGGGATGAGAGGTACTTAGTGCTCCCGCATTAATCACAGCTCTACAGCCAATCAGGGGCGTCTGTGAGCTCGCGCAACGGAGGGAGCGGATAGCGCTGTCCTCCGAGTGTGTTACGCCGCCCCCAACGGTGCGCGAGCGAGCAGTTCGAAAAGATGCGGTCGGCTGGCGTCACGTGGTTCGGAGGAAACACGTGATAGTCTTCGGCCCTCCCGGCTGAGTGGTAGTAGTAGCCTTAATGTGGGAGCCCCCTAGTGACGGGGAGGAATTGGACACGACTAAATTAGGGAGAAAATCGGGGAAAAATCCAAAAAATAAATAAATAAATAAATAAATAAATAAAATAAATAAATAATGGTAATTAATGGTAATGACCGATTATTGTTTATGTTAAACTCAATAGATACAATTAAGTGGATTAACTTTTGATAGTAAAATTGACATATCAAAATGTCAACGATATACAAATCTTTTTTTAAGTGTATAATAATGACATTATATTCATGTTAATTTATGTTTTAAATTAATTAAACCATCGTACTACATACCATCTTGATTTTCAATCTATCTATTTCAAGCTATATTTTACATTTAAACTTGGGCTGATGGATCGCAAAATTATTATCATAATTATCAAAAATAATAAAAAACGCTTTTATTTTTGCTGTCTGTAAAAAGGTATATTTGTCTAGAACCGCCTCTGCCGATCAGTGACAGTTGGGTCAGGTAATTACACGGAGTGAAACAGTCTCCAGGTTTGTCACTGTCATGCTGTCCCGGACACATCTGCAACACGTCATCAGCGGTGATTGAGAAAAGCAGTTGTGAAACATGTAAAAAACAGTTGTGGGTGTAATGAACACGAACGAGGTGGATCGTTTTTTATCCTATTATCCTTTTCGCCCAACATGCCTTGAGTGGAACAAGATAAAAGTGATAGTCTAGGCACGCATCACCCAAACAAATTACAAAATAGACAAAAGACAGATGACAGAACTGGAAGTTTGTGGTTTTTCTTTAGTGTGAACAAAACGGTTACAACTTCTCCGTATGTGGTATGATGAGGAAACACGGCATGAAGCCACAGATCACAAAAAATTAATGAATGCAGCTGCCTATCTACTTTAGTGTGTGTGTGTATGTGTGTGTAATAGTTTGTCCTACATTGTTATTATTTCATCAGTGAGACCTTAGATTGTTCAACTCCAATAGTTTCACTGTCAAGCTATTGATAAATATTAGCGTTTAGCCTTCCCATTAATATCAGCACCAGCTATCACTGCATCCCATAATAGCTGTCTTAAGACATAATAACTAGACTTGTTCAAAGAAACCGCAATGCATTAAAAATTAAATAAAGCTATCATAACACCGGACGTGGCAACTCAGGACAGAATATGACACATATGGTACTGTTACGGTAAGGTGCTTTATTATAATTCGAGTGTCCTTATAAGCAGTGAGCCAAATTTTAGCCCCAAGACGAATGAAGTCACCTGATAAAATGCCAGTGCAGACACTGTATGTGACACCACAGCTGTCTGCACACTTTGGCGCTGACCCTGAAAAAAAGATGACATATCACTTCACATACACATTTTTCCTTTCGCACTGCCTCCCCAGACCTGAAAAAAAAAGAAGAGGACCGAGGGAGAAAGACAGATGTCTGGAGGAGCTGATTAAGTGCACGGGTCAGGCGGAAATGCCCGAGCGTGTGCTGCAGTGCTCACGATGAGGAGCACGGAGACTATGTTTCATTCGTGACTTCAACAGAGAGCGACGCTGCCTGAGTGGGCCGGAATGCGGCCATGCTGCACGGCGTTGCCATGGAAACTGCAGGGAACGGGGGAGAAAGTGCAAGACAGCGGATGTGCATTAAGTTCTGTCATTTTATCACCTACTGTAGAACGCCAAGAGCATGCAAATCATGACGAGGCCCACAAAAGCATTCACTTTTCATCGTGAAAGAACTGCTTTACAGGATACCATGAGGAAGCTTCTTCTTCCTTTTTTCTTTTTTTTTTTTACTGCACCGAATGAATTTTATCTCTGAAGCACCGAGGCTCTGACTTTGTATTTCCGCATGTACAAGTAGAGGCGATAAGATGCTGAAGGGGGCTGGCGCTGATATGTCACGCACAATCTCAAAAGCAGGAAATAAGCAAGTACATCGCTATTATTGATATTCTTTATATAGACATCATAATGCAGATATTGTCTGCAATAGCAGCAAAACCAGACATGATGGTTCCCTTAATGCAGCCATGGCTCCATCTGCTGAGCAGAGATGAGCAGAGATGGACAGGATACTGCTGATTCTCAAGTCCTGCAGATCTCCATCAGTTTGCTCATCTTAACATCGTATTAATATAAACTACTTTCGGTTATTATAATAGTGCTTACTAAATAAAATTATAATTAACACTCCAGTACAGATCTTTAAAACTCAAAAAAGAGATCATTTCTTATTTTCGGAAAAGGCTTATGTAAAAGGTGAAACCTAGTTGAATATCCGGTTTTTGGCAACATCTCTTTTAATACTCATGGCACTAAAAATGGTGCCACTTTTAGTGTAATTAATTGCCTTCGTACTCTGATTGGTACTTAGTACTATCGTGTACATGTGACCCACAATAGCGAATAGTCACTGCACTGGTTGTCCTAAAGTGGACGCGCCAATGCCATTACATGATGTGTCTTCCTTAAAGCTTGCTGTTTCTTCCTCCACAATAAAATGAGCAAATAATGCAATAATGCACATTTGAACTGTTACATGCAGTGAAAAGTCACACGCTGTGGAATGTACATATGCCCATCTGTGACCTTAAATAGAAAGATTGCACTGAAGATAGAACTACACTACAAATAAAATACATTTTATTCCTTGGACATTGACCCTTTTAGTGGTTGCCACATTGGATCATTTGATCTTTAAGGTCTGGCAAAGGTTTTACAGATTTTACATGCCCTGTTACATCCCTCACATTTCCTATCGGAGCTTGAGACTGACATGGCATTCAGTGGCTGGGTTTGTATGAGGCGTAAGGTTAAGGGCCTTGCCCAAGGACCCAACACTGGGAATCTGACGGTGGCAGGACTTGAACCCCCAAACCTCAACCCCAGAGCCTGAACTGCACGAGAAGCCACGCAAAAAATAAAATGAAACTAAATATAGAATTTGCAATAAAATAAATGTAAGCGTTTAAAATAAAACTAGAAACTAAGTTATAAATAAAATGGAATTAAAATAGAAATGTAAATTACCCAGGAACCAAGAAATAAAATAAAATAAAAATTATATTTTTAATGTGGAATATCATAGCAGCAATATGTTTTGAAACAAATAGTATGAAATTATTGATAAATGTTTCTAATACTGGCAAAAATATATTTTTTTAAAAATGAAAACTTCCCATACATAAAAAACAAACAAACAAAAAAAAAAACGCCATCCATCTGGGGATGTGATACCACCTCTCACAAATGGATTGCGGATTCATCACCGAAGCGGAGGTAATAGCTGATGTGGGAGCTCTGACGCAGTCGCACTTTAAATGCTTTACACACCCAGGACATGATCAGGTTACATGAATCATGCCTGTATCTGCATAGATTTCCTGTTTAGATAGATTTCATTGTACCAAGTGCATAATTTTCTTTGAGGCAAATAAATGAAATTGAATGGGTTAGCCAGAGCAACGGGAACAAAATCGATTGTTTGGTTAGAACAGGGGTGGCCAGCCAACTCTAGTCCTCGAGAGTCCGCAGCCCTGCATGTTTTCCATTTATCTCTGTATTACTCACTGCTGATGGATACATGGATCAGGTGTGTTTAGTCAATCAGAAGCTGGAAAATACCAATTCACTGAGAACATCTACTGTAGTCAGTACTGTGGCAACTCAGGACAGACAACTTAAAATGATTTTTGTCATCATATCTTAGGTGGTGTTATACTTTGTGAACCTACAGCTTCAGGAATGGGTAACATTTTAGAAAAAAAAAAGGTCCTTAACAGCAACCTTATAGAATTTTTCAATTTTTGTCTCCCTTAAATGTTCTATGTACAGTATAACCCTAGACGGGTTTCAGGTTAAACCTCTACATGAAGCTAAATTATTAGCAGGTCATCAATAGCACCCTCAAGGCCTTTCAGTTTATCCAGAACCCTTATAGATTACATTTATATATAGAAAATGCCCTATATACTGTAGATGGAACCTTTCTACAAATTTTAAATACCAAACACTCAAAAAACTAAAGTACACTTAATCCTAAGAATATATTAAAACAAATCCAGATAGCACCCTAAAAGGTCTTGGGTTCATTCACATGGGGAAGCCTTAAAGAGGCTTATTGTTAGAAATCTATAATGAGGGTTCCAAGAAGAACTCCTTCAGAAAGCTTGAAACATTTCCACCCAAAAATATTGATGTATGCACTTATTCTAGAAATGCAGCTTCAGAAAAAAAAGGTCCTTAAAGAGTCCTAAAGGGTTATTTTTGTCTCCTTGCAGAACACTTAAAGGTTCCATGTATGACCCCCGAGTGGTGCAACGGCCTAGCGAGAGCTGATTGGCTGAGCCCTCACAAACTAGACGGGAGGGATGGGAGGCACTTAGCGCTCTCACATCAATCATGGCTCTACAGCCAATCACTGGCATCTGTGAGCTGACGCAAGTGCAAGGAGCGGATAGTGCTGTCCAATTGGATAGCGGATACACTGCTTCCAACGGTTGCTGATGAGGTTCGAAAAGATGTGGTGGGCTAGTGTTGTGTGGCTTGGAGGAAACACATGATAGTTTTTAAATCGTCCCTGAGTGGTAGTAGTAGCCTGAATGCGTGACTGCCCCAATGACAGGTGGGAATTGCCCATTTAAAACCCCTTCATAAAGCTAAACCAATAACCACTCAAAGAAGCTCTGAAGAATATATAAAAAAATTAATAAATAGGAACTCTCAAAGGTTCTATATAGAAACGTACAACAGAAGGAAGCTAGAACTATTAACAATCCAAGGTTTCAAAGTTCAGAACGGGGACCATTTCAGGAAAAAGGTTTCAAATAGCACCCAAAAGCAGTGCTCAATTTGTCCCACTGGGGAACACATAAAGACTGGATAGAGGATTGGCTGTTAAGAGAATGTTCCACATAAACCTCTTCATAAAACTAAGCAAGCGCCCCTTGAGTACACTTAATTCCAAGAATGTATTAGAAAAAAGATTCCAACTAGCAGTCTAATGTGTTCTCAGTTTTTTGTCCCACTGGGGAACCCTTAAAGGTTGTGTGCAGTATCTTCAAATGTAGGGTTGCCATTTCAGAAAAAGGTTCCAAGCTGAGGAGGAGTACAGAGAAATGTTGGTTTTTTTGCACACAGACAAGATTCATCAGAAATATTAGGCAAGGCCCAGTTGACCAGGCCACAATTTCTACTTTTGTGAAAACAAATCCTCAGCCTTGATCATTCCGGTGGCCTCATTATCATCTATAAAACAGCACACATTAAGCCGCGCCAAAATTCATTAACAGATGGTATTTGCTGGTCAAACATTTCTCATTAGGGAAGGACTTAATGAGAGGGAAAATCAACATCAAATTTCTCTCGCTCAATTCACAGGGACCGGGAAGATGTTAGCGCTAGTTAAGTAGAGCTGCTGCATGCTGCTCATGGCGGTTTATTTGCCGGGGGAACAGATAGATGATTAGATATATATTTTAAGTGTTTATGACTAGTTAAGCATCTGATCCGAGAAGCTGAATGATGCTTTCCATGGTCTGAGCCGAGACACTCATTAGGTCATTACAAGTCTGGTTTGGTACTGAGAAATGGAGTCAACATTCATTAAAGCTTTTGGAAAAATAAGGAAATCTGTTGAGCTGTTACGTACTGTAACTAGTGCATTGGTGGTTCAGTGGTAGGTTTCTCACCTCCCATGCGGAAAGCCTGGGTTCAATTCCCACTCAATGCCTAAACCCCAGCCACTGGATGGAGTTCCGGTCTCAAGCCTGGATAAAATGATAGCAGCCATAAGACTAACAGCATTACTGTTACAGTATGTAACTATGAAGTGATGTGGTGAAGAGAAGAAAGCATTTATACTTTTGCATATACAGTACAGTACTGTGCAAAAGTCTTCAGCAACCTCTCTTTTTTTTTTTATTTTGCCCCCAATGAGTCTCATATTTTTTATTATAATCTTGAGGAATAATTCTCTAACCTTCATGAAGGACAAATTTGCGTTTTCATTTTCAGTCCAATCTCTGTACCTGACCAGTTTCGTTCGAATGCTTCATCTTTGTTAAGCCAGACAGTGACCTATGAATCATTCAGCATAAAAAGCATCTAACATAAGACATGGAACCAGTGAGAAATAGGAGCAGATGATGACAGATGATCAGGCAGATGATTGGTATACTGGTGGTGCTGAATGCTGTGTGGTTGGAACTGACGAGAGGGGAAATGAGGTTGCTGCTGAAGTTGGTACTTACATAAATAATACATTTATAAATTGTATCTTTAGGCACTTTGCAGCTTGTCACAGTCAAACGTTTGTTCCCATTTTTGTATTTTAGTCTCCAACATTACATTTAATTTACTACCAAGAAATTAGGCGGATTTATGTTAAAATCTTATGGTAAAACTCAAAAGGGCCTGCTGTTATAGGAAGCCATTTAGCAACAGTGTGGTCGAATGTACTATTATTTTCTTATAAGAACATTTATGAAAGTGTTTTATTCTCCTTATATGACAAAATTCTGTCAATGAATGCAGTTATGTATGAATTAAAGAATTAGACATGTTTTGGTTTTGTTTATAGGTACTTTTGATGCTGTTGAACCCACATGAAACAGCTTTCAGTTGTTGAAAGTTCCTGTGATCACTTAGGTCATCCCACTTAACAGTTATTCTTGCGCCAGCCTATTTTTTTGTCTCTTGACGTTAACAAGGTGGAAAAATCCCACTATCACAGCACTATCACAGCATATGAATCCACACCTTCTGACCAATCAGAATCCAGCATTTAACAGCGGGATGGTAGAAAGTACAAACGCCTTCATGTATACAGAGATGTCTGTCCCACATACAGTACCATACAGCCTCTGTTATTCCAAACACCTATAAATATTCATGCAATCTATGAATATCTGAGTATCATATAAATTGTGCAAAATCTGCTTCTGCCAAATTGAGGAGTGAATATGAAATGGGTAATAATGAGTCTTTTTTGCACATCCTGTTGCTTCCAACACTGTGTGAAGAAATTTCATTTTAAATGCCACAACAGAGAAGGGCGATAGAAGGAGAAAGATGTGAGAGGAATCACTATGCATTCCAGTCGCATTACTCCGCTCTCTCGCCTCTCATTTACTTGCGTCTCCTCCCACGACCAGGCTGGCTCCAGAGTGTTTTAATAAGGAGCCATGAATTGAAAGATGGTGGGTTGCTTTCCAACTGTGGTCCACTCAAGTTTGATGCAAAACCACAGCAGCAGGGGAAAGCTGTCACATCACAAGCACTTTCAATCTGGCTTTCAATATATACTGTACTGTATACCCTGTATATGTAAACTGTGTGTTATATACAGTTATACAGTACCAAAGGGCTACAGTATATACTAGAATCTAAATGGTCTAATTCTGACAAATCATCATGGCTTGAACAGTAGCTATACATTAATATTTGTACAGTAACAACTTACACAGTCATCTGTGGACATCCCTCAGATACTGAATTCACTCACTCATTGGCTATACCGCTTTATACTGTATACAGGGTGGTGGGGGGCCTGGAGCCTATCCGAGGAGACTTGGGCGGGAATGGGGTGCCAATACATTGTAGGGCACACACACAAACACGCTCATTCACACACTATGGGCAATTTGGGAACGCCAATCAGCCTAATCGAACCCAGACCCTGGAGGTGCAAGGCAACAGCGCTAACCATTAAGACACCAAATCGATTTGAAAATTATTATTATATGAAGACGTTCTCTGTAAGGAAATGTTTAGCATTTTTGGAAGAAATCTCTATTGCTTTGACAAAAAGATATAAAGCTGTAAAGTTTTAGGATGGATGGTGGAGGGTTTGGCAGTTTCTGTGCAACATGACAGGCTGGACCCTTTTATCCTATTCGGTTCAAGAGACCAAAAAGTCGAGTGAGGGAATTACTTTTTATAGCTGTTATGACATACATGAGTGGCATCCCAAAACTCGCTCACTCATCGTCTACTGCTTTATCCTGTATTCAGGGTCACGGGGGGCCTGGAGTCTCTCCCAGAAGGTTTAGGGCACGAAGTGCCAATCCATCTTAGGACACACACATATACACTCACACACTACAGGCAATTTGGGAACACCAATCAGCCTAATCTGCATGTCTTTGGACTGTGGGAGGAAACCGGAGTACCCGGAGGAAACCCACCAAGCACAGGGAGAACATGCAAACTCCATGCACACCGAGACAGGAATCGAGCCCGGCCGGCGAATCGAACCCGGACCCTGGAGGTGCAAGGCGACAGTGCTAACCACTACACCACTGTGCCGCCACATCCCAAAACATTCATTGTTAATATAAATGAATAAGGAGTACGAAATGGCATTCCAAAATGAATTCAAAATGCAACTGGAAGCAAATTCCTGTGGTGGAATTGGAATGAACCACTCTGGGATGTACTGTTATTGGTAAATAAATATCTTCCATGTAGTAACTCTGCGCTTGTTTCAGTGCAATTTTCAATACTCTATAGTTGATTACTTTTCTATA
This sequence comes from Clarias fuscus, assembly GCA_030347435.1. Classification (NCBI taxonomy): domain Eukaryota; kingdom Metazoa; phylum Chordata; class Actinopteri; order Siluriformes; family Clariidae; genus Clarias; species Clarias fuscus. The sequence goes on along the minus strand of CM059206.1, from coordinate 11,508,143 downwards.
TCATCATGTCCCGGTATATTTTACCTTCAATCCAACTGACAGCTGAGTAGAACAGCCATGAGTCTGAGGTGACCGTGTGAGTGCGTGAACAATGAGATAAGCATGCTCCAAAACTTGAACAATGCAGCTGAGGTCTACCACTAAAACTCTCTGTATACTGCAACCCTGCAGCAGAGCATAACCATAAGCCCTCACTTTCCCTCCGCAGAGAGCGCACTCCCGCTTCAGACGCCCACTCACTGCTTCAATGAAAGCTCATCTGTAGGCTGAAAAGCCAAAATGTTGCAAAGAGAGAAAGAGTGCATCAGAACGAGAGACAGAGAGAGAAAGAGATAAAGAAAGGGGGGGGGGGGGGGTGATGCAAAAGAAGGTTATGTTGCATATTCATAGCCAAAAACAGCACTGCTGAAAGAAACAGAGGGTATAGACTTAGTGTCTCCTTCCTGGCCCAGTCAAATGAAGTAAACTACCAGACAGGGTCAAAGACAATCAAACAGGGAAAAAAAAGAATATTGCGGTAACTCATGCACATCATCTCAAATCTGAGAAATTACCAGGTGAAAATAGTGCTAGATGGTGTCGCTGTCCAGCACTGCATTATGCTTAAAGGCCTCGTTTTCACAGCTGATGGGAAATAGACTGTCCTACATAAGGAGCAGAAACTGTTAGGAGAACCCAAATACGGCTCTGCGCAGGTCACCTGTTAGAAAGAGTAGCCATGCAGCAGTTTTCCCTACCGCTAAGTCACAGGGCCAGATTTCTCCGTCTTTTTGGCAGCCACACAGTGTGTTAGGACACGCCAAACCCGCAGTAGTAGGTGATAATCATAATAACGTGCTAAAGCTTCAGCTCTGCACTGTGTGTGTGTGAGTGTAAGTGTCTGTGCAAGTTTGTGTGTGGATGCGCATGTGTGTGTGTGTGTGTGTGTGCGTGTGTGTGTGTGTGTGTGTGTGCGTGTGTGTGTGTGTGTGTGTGTGTGTAGATGTGTGGGCTGGCCTCTTTGCAAAGAGAGGATGCTGCACCATGGAAACCTGTGCAGATATTCACAGCTAATTATGCAGCGACCCGCTGACAGATATGAGTGCAAAGATGCACCATGGAATTAAACTGCCAGCTCCAGTAGCCATGTTCAGCTGAAACGAAAGAGAGAGGCTGAGAGAGAGAGATGCGCCGGTTCACACGGAGAGACTTAATCAAACTGCATCAGACTGACAGAGCCTCAATTTCAGCGTGTAAATCATGAAACAAAATGAGAAAGAAAAACATTGTAAGAATGAATCTTCACCGTTTTACTAATGAGCTGATGCCAAACAGAAGCAGTTTCACATTTAGGAACAGAGGGTGCATTTATTTATTTAATGCTGTTTCAAAACATTTTTTATAAAAAAATATTAAGGAAAAATGTAAAAAATCAGATATTGTAGGTAATTATGAGTACAAACGTCGCAGGGTCACGCTTTAGGGCTCAAGATTTGAACTAGTGCTGTCAATCGATTAAAATTTTTAATCTAGTTAATCACAGTCGTAGTCTGCGATTAATCACAATTAATTATAATTTTAAAAATATTCAGATTTACTTGCATTTTAAATGAGAAATGTTGGAATAAAGAAATGCATAACAAGCTGGTTAGAGGAAACAGATAATATCTCAAACATTTAACAAACGTTAAATTACAATCCCACAGAGCATGCAGTGGCTAGGTACAGTAGTGTGGGGTGTAGCAACATACTGACAGTAGGGCCCGAACCTAGTTTATCAGATCTGAAAATCATCAACCTAGAGTCTTAACCGCCTGAGCCACCACTCCCACAGCTTATGTTTAATGCATACTTGTAAAGATTGCTTTTTATAATGCAACTTGCATTATAACACACCTGGTGATGTTTCCTTATTATCCGTGTTAAAATTTCAAAATTAATCAGATGCGTTACTGTGTTTATATTGGCAGCCCTAATTTGTTGCGTGGGGTTCAACAATACTTGCAGAGTTTCCCACATGCTGTGGGAAGTGTTTCGCTGTGAAAGTTTAAATTAGCATAGTTTATTCAGGTAAAAATGTTAAATCAATGATTTACTATAAGTATAGTAAATTAAATAATTATTATTTTCCCGACGATTTTCTCCCTAATTCAGTCATATTCTCGTCTATATCTTACACAGCATCACATGATTCATCATCCTCAGAACCACTTGACGCCAGCCAAGCACATCTTTTCAAACTGCTCGACCATGCACCGCTTGGGGCGGCTTAACACATTTGTTGAAGACAGCGCTACAGTATCCGCACTTTCCGCTAGCGCAAGTTCACAGACGCTCATGATTGGCTATAGAGCCGTAATTGATGTGAGGGCACTCCCATCCCCACCCCGCTGAGAGAGCTCAGCCAATCAGCTTTCTCTAGGCCCCCGGCTGCAGGAGGCTACAGCATCGAGGTAGCATTCTCCAGATGACAGGGCGAGCAGTTTACCTTTGCACCACTCAGGGGCAGTATAGTAAATTACTATAACAAATTCACACATACACACATGGACAAAATTGTTGGTACTCTTCGGTCAATGAAAGAAAAACTCACAATGGTCACATAAATAACTTTAATCTGACAAAAGTAATAATTTTAAAAAATTCTAGACATGTTAACCAATGAAAGTCAGACATGGCTTTTCAACCATGCTTCAACAGAATTATTTAAAAAAATAAACTCATGGAACAGGCCTGGACAAAAATGATGGTACCCCTAACTTAATAGTTTGTTGCACAACCTTTTGAGGCAATCACTGCAATCAAACGATTCCTGTAACTGTCAATGAGACTTCTGCACCTCTCTGCAGGTATTTTGGCCCACTCCTCATGAGCAAGCTGCTCCAGGTGTTTCCGGTTTGAAGGGTGCCTTTTCCAGACAGCATGTTTCAGCTCCTTCCAAAGATGCTCAATAGGATTGAGGTCAGGCTCATAGAAGGCCACTTTAGAATAGTCCAATGTTTTCCTCTTAGCCATTCTTGGGTGTTTTTAGCTGTGTGTTTTGGGTCATTGTCCTGTTGCAAGACCCATGACCTGCGACTGAGACCCAGCTTTCTGACACTGGCCTGCACATTTCTCTCTAGAATCCCTTGATAGTCTTGAGTTTTCATTGTAGCCTGCACAGATTCAAGACACCCTGTGCCAGATGCAGCAAAGCAGCCCCAGAACATAACAGAGCCTCCTCCATGTTTCACAGTAGGGACAGTGTTCTTTTCTTCATATGCTTCATTTTTCCGTCTGTGAACATAGAGTTGATGTGCCTTGGCAAAAAGTTCCATTTTTGTCTCATCTGTCCATAGGACATTCTCCCAGAAGCTTTGTGGCTTGTCAACATGTAATTTGGCATATTCCAGTCTGGCTTTTTTATGATTTGTTTTCAACAATGGTGTCCTCCTTGGTCGTCTCCCATGTAGTCCACTTTGGCTCAAACAACGACGGATGGTGCGATCTGACACTGATGTTCCTTGAGCATGAAGTTCACCTTGGATCTCTTTAGAAGTCTTTCTGGGCTCTTTTGTTACCATTCGGATTATCCGTCTCTTTGATTTGTCATCAATTTTCCTCCTGCGGCCACGTCCAGGGAGGTTGGCTACAGTCCCATGGATCTTAAATTTCTGAATAATATGTGCAACTGTAGTCACAGGAACATCTAGCTGCTTGGAAATGGTCTTATAGCCTTTACCTTTAACATGCTTGTCTATAATTTTCTTTCGAATCTCCTGAGACAACTCTTTCCTTCGCTTCCTCTGGTCCAAACAACACAGTGACTACCTGGAGCCCTATATATAGGCCCACTGACTGATTACAAGATTGTAGACACCTGTGATACTAATTAGTGGACATACCTTGAATTAACATGTCCCTTTGGTCACATTATTTTCAGTATTTTCTAGGGGTACCATCATTTTTGTCCAGGCCTGTTCCATGAGTTTATTTTTAAAAATAATTCTGTTGAAGCATCGTTGCAAAGCAATGTCTGACTTTCATTGGTTAACATTCATAGAATTTTTTTTTATTATTACTTTTGTCAGATTAAAGTTATTTATGTGACCATTGTGAGTTTTTCTTTCATTGACCAAAGGGTACCAACAATTTTGTCCACCGTGTGTATGTAAAAAAAAAAATTATAATAATAATTTCTAGCCTGAATAAAGACAAATACTGACAGTATGGTTACTCAAATATAGTACAGTGGAACCTTGGATTACGGGCATAATTGTATAAAAGTGGGCTGGTATTCCAAAATACTTGTAATTCAAATCAGATTTTCCTATAAGAAATGACGAAAACTCAAATTATTCGTTCCATTAATACAATACCTTTGAAAAGAATTGCGACAGAGCAGGGTTTCTGTGTACACGAGTGAAGACGGGGAGGGGGGGTGAAATGAGTGTGTCTATGTGCGTCGGTGTGTGTGAGTGTGTGTCAAAACGTGCGCGCACACACATAGGGGACGCTGAAACAGAGAGGAAGATGTTGATTATACCAGTAACAGTTGTGCACGCTCCTACTTTGCAGGCATCGGAATCATTGTTGTGAAGTCCAGTGTCAACACGTAGCCGAGCATTTCTGCTAAAAAGAAATGCAAGCATCCATACTGTATATCCAAGGTGAAAACATGAGCAGACAAAACACTGCACTAACTACACTAATGAGCCATGGCTCGAGCTCAGCCCTTCAGTGATTTGTATTAAAAATATTATAAATAGAAACTGGGGTTACTTTCACGACGCTGAAGTATAACCTGAGTTAAAAACTCCGCACACGGAACAGAGGCGAGATCTGAACCTCAACCCTGATGGTGTAAAGGCACAGTCCTAACCACTACTACAAATGATTACCAAGTTTGCAAACCAATGTAATATCAGTGAAAAAGGTTTATTTCCTAAAATTTTAAGAGCTGCTTTAATATTAGCTGATTAATTTCTTAGAAGAGCATGTCTCTTTATAATGTCTTATACCAAAGCAATTTTCCAACACAAAGCATTTTTTATTAGAGAATATATCATGCATTCTTTTCATTTACATTAATTTTTTTGTGCATTCACAAAATTCCTCCATACAGTAGGGGAAAATCTAATTGTAAAATCTGATGTCTTCTTTCATTGAAGACTCTGTTAAATGTTAAACCAGCATCTCCTCACAGAAAACTTCACCATATCAACAATGACACATTTTTTTTAATCTGCTGTATTGTCTTCATTATAATTCCCTATAAATTATATATTATTATAGAAATTGTAACATTTTCAAACAAGGGCATAAGTATAAACCCTATGATTTGCCGCTCTGCCGGCATTACTGTCAGAGCTGCTATTATAGAAATGCATCAATATTCTAACCCAATAGAATTGAGCATTCAAAGAGAATTTAGATGAAGTACAACAGTGCCAAAGGAACATTAATAATAAAGTCAATGACACAGCATGAACATACAGTATGGGTTTATCTTTTTATGTGTGTGGAACCTTTAATCTTATTAAACACATTGTTCCTAATGTTAAACATATATCGTATGCTTTTTGTTTGGGAATTACTGTAGAAAGGTCCCTTGGTCTAGAATATGGCTCTCCTTGGAATAACCTTTACATAGAATTTCTATAGAACTCCATAAAAACAGGCTTGCGGACATGTATCCTGGGACGGATTGCTTGTTGTAACAGATGCTCCCTTTCCCAGCCAATCTGGTACATGCATTCTGGTCTTGCTCTCAGCTTAACGGCTATTGGACAGTGATTATGAAAAAAAAACTGTGAGGTTTTAGGAATGTCACTTAAACTCTGTCTGCTTATAGGTTTATTTGCAGTGGTAGAAAGAGCTTTAACTAGAAAAGATAAAAAAGTACACAAAGGGGACCTGTGAAAAAGTTGTATTTGTGATGGAAACCTTTTTGTTGCTCTTTAAGAGTCTTAGGGAAGTGCCTGCTGGATAAGGACGAGAATTTGATTGTAACTGAGGACAAAATAATTGTTTTTATTTCTTTCTTTTCCTTTTATGAAAGTTAATATTGACTAACTGAAAGTTTGGGTTGTGGCTTTTTAACTGACTGCACTTTAATCCATCTGACATATTGTGAATATTGTATGTGTGGACTTGTCTCTTTAAATTGAGTAGGACTCTACCTATATGCTATACGGTATAATTGTATTTGTAAAACGTTGTACTGCAATTATATCTGGTGCTAAGATGTGTTTGGGAAGGGTGAGTGAAGGGAATTTTGTTTATTAAAAAATGGAGGAGGAAGTAATGCTTTACATAACCTGTACTGAACAAAAACCTTTGCTTTGAGATCAAAAACCTTTGCTTTGAGATCCATGTTCTATAGAACTTCTACTTCAAGATGCATGGTCTACTCAGATCCATAAAACACTCACTCACTCATCTTCTATACCGCTTAATCCTGTATTCAGGGTCATGGGGGGCCTGGAGCCTATCCCAGGAGACTTAGGGCACGAGGCGTGGTACACCCTGGACAGGGTGCCAATCCATTGCAGGGCGCACACATATACTATGGACAATTTGGGAATGCCAATTAACCTAACCTACATGTCTTTGGAATGTGGGAGGATACCGGAGTACCCGGAGGAAACCACCAAGAACCGGGGAGAACATGCAAACTCCATGCACACAGAGACGGGAATCGAACCTGACCAGGAATCGAACTCAGACCCTGGAGGTGCAAGGCGACAGAGCTAACCACTAAACCACCGTGCCGCCCCATAGAACACTACAGACATGAAATACTGTAGGACTTCTGTGACGCCGCTGATGTTCTACAGAATCTCAACTTAGTTCTATGGAACTGCAGTATGAACACATCCATGTTCTATTTTACTTTGTTCACATAATGCGTCCTTTTAAAATGGAAATCTCATCCATTTACATCTACACTGCTATAAAATCTCCACAAGTTAGACAAGAGCTCCTCTTGTCTTTGGCAATAATTTAAAAATGATTGCTCAGTCAGGCCTCGAATGTCTTTAGATTAATTGACGGGGAAGCCTGTGGACATTTCTTTGTTTAAAATGAGTCCTCTCGCACTGATTCTATTCCCTTCAAGGTGCACTGTTGACATTTTGCTGGTTATTATCACATGATTTTGTTGACAATGGTGCAGGAGACATTTGCCCTTACTGATTATTTTGAAATGACAGAGGTGAAGACAAAGTACTTCATTACCACCAGCACACCATCCCTTTACCTCTTGAGACATGAGCTAGTAGGATTCCTGGAGGAGCAGTATTTAGCACTCAGCTCTTAACACTGTGGCCCTGGTTTGATTTGCAGTCAGGGTGCCAACCTCGGGCACTGGGGTTTACACAATCCGCTCACCCTTAGTTCCGGACCCAAGCCCAGAACTCAAATCAAATCAAATTCAAATTTTATTTGTCACATACAAATTTCTATATGGTCTATAGATAGATTTTTTTCTCAACAATACTTTAGTACTAAATTCCCTATAGGATTTTAAAATATATCTTTTTCAATAGAAGTTCTAGGAAATTTGATATGTGGGAAATCTGTAGAATATTTTGGTCGGCAAGATTATGTGGACATTTACAATATGTTCTGTAATAGAATTAGTCAAAAAGCTTCTTTTAATAAAATATGTAGATGAGCAGAATTCATTTTATCACCCAACATTCCACATGCCACATATCCCATGGTTGTGAGGTCTTTCAAATGTGACATAAATCCCATATAAAAGTTTTAAAAAACTGTGTGAGTGCACAAAAAAGGCAAACTTACAAAAGTGTCATCAGTCTGCCATACACAGTGTAGACACAGACTAGATTTGATAACTGCATCATGTATCCTGTATCATCTTGTACCCTTGATGTCCAGACTTCTTTTTTTTTTCTTGTATAATTATGAAATCAGTAAACAGCTCTCCCTGATCTTTACTGCTGAGGATTTTCCTTGGGACGAGTGTATATAGGACAGGGTGACCTAGATGACAGAAGACCTACTTTAATCTGATTGGCTTTGTTAAGGCAATCCACTCCCATGCTCAGGAGCTCAATTCAAACCAGGTCTGTTTGGGCTTCTGTTGTGAGCATTTCATGCATAACTCATGTTCAACAACTTGAAAGAAAACCAATATACTGGATATATACGGTTGTCCCTATGTAGTAACCAATTGTGAATGTATTTATTTATTATTTTTTTGTGATATGTATTTTTGGAGTCTTTATTGAAAAAAAAAAAGAAAGGCCCAGCAAGAAACATTCTTAATTTTTTTTTCTGAATTACATAAGCAGATAAATTGGTGTTTTATTCAAACTCTAAGGCTTTTCTAATATCCAGTCTGTCTTTAATTGAATGGAGACACAGGTAAGCTTGGGAAACAGTGGGAGCAGGCAGAAGTAAACCCTGAATGAACTGTCATGTCTTGCATGTTATACCTGTGGCACCATGGGGTATCTCTGGGTTCTTTGGTTTCCTTCCAAAACAAAGTAGGAGTAGTAGTAATGGGACTTGGTGTGCATTATGTCCTGTAATGCTTCCCATCACCAGCTCTACCACAAGCCTACTAAGGATGAATGAATGAAAATGCCCAATGTGTATATTGGTTTATTTTGCTATTTCACGAGCACAAAGTTATTGATCTTAGTTCATCAAGTGATCTTAGTTGATCTGGTGATCTCTGACCCATTTAAAATGATGATGGAAATAATAATGAAAGTTTACTAAAATCATTGTGTACATTTCCAAGATGCCGGACCCCCCTGTTTCCAAATAATAAACTTTTCCTGTTGATGAACTGTTCCTGATCCTGTTAAGTTGTACTGTTGTGAATCAGAGGTCAAACATTATAAGAGGTCAAACATTACATCATAACTGCCTCATTGATTAACCGGAAGAAGCTATTTAAAAGTTGCAAAAGTTACTTTTTTACGTTTTTTATTTTTTATAAAAACTTTTAAAAAATGTTTAAAAAAATAAATAAATAAATCCTATCTGCTCTAGAATTTCAGATTTCTATTTCAGATTTCTGTTTTTCACAGACGGAAAACGATCCGTAAAGTCATTTCACTCCCTGCTGTCGGTTCGGCTTCTTAAAAATCAATATCCACAAGGAGAAAGTTCTCCAGTATTTCTTATCAAACGTTTCTTGGCATGAATAGTCTGACCTGGCAGCATCAGTTATAAAGAAAGAGGAAACTTGGAACCCCTGTGGCAACACTGGCTTGGATGTTGCTTTAGTATTTGGATTATGTGCATGTTCGACATTATCAATGGTAAAAAGTTGAAGTTTTTTTATTTTTTTTATTTTTTTTTTACAAGCAACAGCAAATTCTCAAAATAATTTGCTTCAGTTTCTACAGATTACTGATTGGTCTGCACAAATAATGCAAAATTAATGGAAGTAAAAGGACTATTGTATTCATACCTAATAGGTCATTTCACACTGGACCTCTAATCAGGCATCGTGACTAACAAAAACACAAACTGTAAATAAGCTTTAAAATATTTCTCCAATAAACTACAGTTACCCCATGATATCGTGAATTGTATAAAACCAGGTTTCTTGTAGATCTACTCACTGCAGCAAACTGCGACTTAAACAAGCCAAGAGCTTTCAACAGCTGCAAGGCATGTTATTGCCTACACTGAAATATACATGAAAAAATTCAGTAGGACCTGAACGGCTGTCAGTCATTACACAAATAAAATCTAATTAGTTTTAATCACTGCAAGCACAGAACTACTGAAATAAAACAGAAATATGGAAATATCGATGAATAAGTTACACCCTTACCCTAGAGGTGTAATGCAGTGCTACTACCTGTACATGTATTTATTTTATGGATTTTAAACTGTATTACATTAGGGCTGCTTAATCTTTATATATATATATATATATATATATATATATATATATATATATATATATACAGTAGCTACCCATTATTAGGGCACTCTCACATCAAGGCTCCAATTAGCAACCAGGGAGGATGAAGGCTATCATGTGCTTCCTCCGAGCCACTCGAGGACACCAGTTTCTATCAGTTCTTTCCGTTGCGCGAGCCCACAGATGCCCATGATTGGCTGTAGAGCCGTAATTAGATATGCAAGCGCTATGTGCCTCACATCCCTCCCCTCTGACAAAGCTCAGCCAATCAGCTCTCTCCAGGCTACAGAATCAACCGGGATTCAAACAGGCAATCTCCAGATGGTAATGCGAGCACTTTTCACATCATACAAAATCACAGCTATGGTTAATAGTTTAAATAAGCACATTTATACAGTACCAAGCAATGCAACAAGAGTTATTATTGGGAATAAACAGCTGTGTGGCCATAAGAAAACCACTTGTTAGTTAGTCTAATTAGAAAAAAAGGCTTCAATTTGCTTGGGAACATAAAGACTGCACTTTGGAGGAATGGAAAAAGGTCATATGGTCATCATAATCCATGACTACAATGCCAAGATTCATCAGGCTCAAAATTTACAATCAAAGCTAAAGCAACGCCAACGAAATATTAAACTGTGAGTCATTTTTCTTGCCAGGAAATGTATTTACCACAATATAAGCAAACAGGAACTTAATTTAAAACACCGCAACAATGACCAAGCAGTAACTAAGTGACAGAAATGGACACTAGATGCATTGTGCAGTGCTCGTTCATGTTAATAAATAGAGTCTCACTTAGTGAAGCCCAAAGAAAATACTGCTGTGCTCTGATCCCAGCCTTGATGTGCAAAATATAGTGTAAATCTGTATCTGTATTCATTTATAAGGCATTATCTCTTCTTTCCAATACATACACTCTATTTTAGTTTGTTTGGACAAATTTTGAATAAATGCCTAGAAATTTCACTTATATAACAGGTGTGCTCAAATAATGTGGCATTACAAAAATCTGGCTTTAGAGTTAGAATTGAAAACCTTAAGAGCATGCTAGAGCAATCAAGTTAGACTGTTTTATCTGTCTATTCAATCTTTTGCAAGAACACTGATTTCTAAAAAGTTCCTTTAGGTGTCTAGGTCTGCTTGTTGGTCCTTGCTTTTTAGAATTTTGGAAATCATACAGGAATGTTATACTGTGGAGGAGTCAGTGTAAGAGGTCATGTTATTGTGTAATAATGCAGTGGTTCTCAGGACTACCAAACCTGTCATTGAGATCTTACAGTTATCACCCTGGCTCAATCAATTGGGTTAAATAAAAATAAAGCAAGACTGTACATGTCAAAATGGACAAAATGTGTTATGTCAGGGGAATGCCCCGCAGTAGAAAGCTCTATGGCTCCAATAAAGAGCTAAAATATTTTCATGTACAAAGCAGGCATTGGGGTTTCTACACCCTGAAAGCTGTCTATTTTCTTTTTTTTTTTTTAGATTCCGTGATTCTTTTGTGTGGCGATTCAGGTAGCACCACACTGACTCCAAAAAAGCTTTATATATATATATATATATATATATATATATATATATATATATATATATATATATATATTTTTTTTTTTTTTTAGTTTATATGTTTGCATTTGAGTTGGTGAAATGTTGCCGTTCCTCTTTAATCCAACAGGTGGTGCACTCTAAACTATTCACATATTTGGCAAGCGGGCGACATACTGTAGTGTTTAGTCCTGTGGCTTCACACATGCAGGGTTGAGACTCGATTCCATAGGGATGGAGTTTGCATGTCCTCCCACAATCCAAAGACTTGCAGATTAGACTAAATGGTGTTGCCAAACTGCCCTTAGCACGTATGACATTGTCAAGCAGCACAACGTCCTGTGTGGTATGAGCAGATTATTCACGAAGTTGTTGTTACAAAAATTTATATTGAACAGGATTATTTATTAAATCGTGATACTTACAGAATCGCTACGCAAAACAAATCGGCACTTAGGTTTCGTGATAAAATCGTATCAGGTGGTTCCTGATGATTCCCATCCCTGCTTATTTTTTCCTTTTTGACTTCAGATTTTCAGGAATATAGATTAAATTTCAGTGTGGCGGGTTTCCTCAAATCTCAGGGGACCTTGGTTGAGTTTCCTCCGGGTCCTCTGGTTTTCTTCCCACAGTCCAAAGACATGCGGATTAGGCCTTGTGGTGTTTCCAAATTACCCATAGTGTGTGTGTGTGTGTGTGTGTGTCTGTGTGTGTGTGTGTGTGTGTGTGTGTGTGTGTGTGTGTGTGTTCTCAATCAGCACAGTATCTGGTTGGTATGAGCAGATTATTCACCAAGTCTGTTTGGAAAAATTATATTCAAGGCGGATAATTATAAAATCTCGATACTTACAGAATAGCAATGCAAATCAAAACCGGCACCTAGGTGCTCCCTGATGATTCCCATCCTTACTGTTTTCAGATTTTCAGGACCGTAGGTAAAAATATTAGGTCGGCGGGTATCCTCAAATCTCAGGGGACCTCGGTTCGATCCTAAGCATGGTTAGCAAAAGGGAGCAAGGCAAGAATATACCTTTGATGGAACACCGTGTTATCCATGCTCTATCTGTGTGTATGTGGGTTTCTACCAGCTTCTCTGGGTTCCTCCCACATCCCAAAATCATGCGTGTAGGTGGACGGGCTATTTTAAAATTTCCCGTAGGTGCAAACGGGTGCGATGGATTCGTATTCCATTCACGGGTGTTATCTTGCCTTGCCTCGTACCTGGTGTTCTCAGGATAGGATTCGGATCGACCCTGAGCCTGATTGCACGCCTAATTTCAGGACACCTAATAAAATTGGGTTTTATTGATGAGGGTTGCCTGATATATATATATATATATTTTAACAGGTGAAGTGTCGCAAAAGTTTTAGTACCCCTGTTGGAAAATCCTAATGTAAACCAAAGGGGGGGGGGAAAGTGGATAAGGATTTTTACACCTGCAGAATGCAGTGATATCCAGGACACTGAACCAGAGCAGGCATGCAGTCAGTCAGTCAGTCTCTCCAACAACACGATGCAGATGCACAGACCCAGGAGATGATGAGGACACCATTAAAACATGACGTACTGATCTAGATCGTGAGAGAGAGAGAGGAGAGAGAGAAGAAGAAGAAGAAAAGCTCTACATACCGCATGAAGCTTTGTAATCATTTTGCAACCCAAAAGCATTAAGATCGCCAGCGCGGAGACTGCGAGATGATACCGGCGGCACCTCCGTTGGAAATCCGGCTGAGGGGGAAAATCGCCTTTTCAGTGGCCCGAATTCTGTCTTTCATCCGTCCCGTAATGCACAGTGCGCTCACCGCTCCATCTCCGCGGTGTGTGTGTGTGTGTGTGTGTGTAGCAGTAGGCTTTAATGGCTGCACTGGCGCGCGACGCGACACGCTACGCCGCTCCTCCTCACACTCCCACACCGGCAAGCACACAAGTTGGAGTTTTGTCTCGCAACATCTTTTTTTTTTTTCTTCCCCTCTCCAGCTGACAGCAATACACACTACCACACGATCTCCTGTAACATACTGTATATAAGAACATCTGGTGGGGGGAAAATCACCAGAGTGCATTACTGCATGGCAAGCAGTGGAGAATCAACGCATCATCATCATCATCATCATCATCTTCTTCTTCTTCTTCATGTGAGAGCTGTACACGACCATCATAAATGTACAGTGTGTGTGTGTGTGTGTGTGTGTGTGATATGTCCATGCAGTCTGGTACTGCCATGGCAACTAAACCGTCTAAACTGTCCATTTTACCTAAAAACAAACAGTAGAATAATTTAATACCCTATTATTATTATTATTATTATTATTATAAATTAAATGAATTTATGCCTAGACAACAGTAGGTCTATATGTATTATATCTATATATCTATATCCCGTTTTAACTCCGTGGCAGGCCAACATTCACACACGCATTCACACACTACGAGCGCCAATCTGCATGTCTTAGGACAGTAGAAGAAACCAGAGTACCCGGAGGAAACCCACCAAGCACAGGGAGAACATGCAAACTCCATGCACGCAGACCCAGAGGCGGGAATCGAACAAGCAGTCTATCTATCCTTTAAAAAATGTTTGACTCAGTGATTCTTTTTGTGAGGCAATTCATGTGACTCCAAAATATATTATTATTATTATTATTATTATTATTATGTAAGTTATCTTTAAATTTGAGTTGGTGAAATGTTGCCATTCATCTTAAATCCTAGAGATGGTGCACTCTAAACTATTCACACATGGGATTGCAGGCATACAGTGGCATAGGGTTAAGCACTGTGGCCTTGCACCTCCAGGGTTGAGGATTCTATATCTGCCTGGACGCTACGTGCAGTGTGGGAACGCCAATTAGCATAATCTGCAGGTCTTTGGACTGTAGGAGGAAAACAGAATACACAGAGGAAACCCACCAAGCACAAGAAGAACATCATGCAACAGCAAACTCCATGTACACAGACCTTTGCCTGGAATAGTCTTCCTGACAGTGTTTGGCTCTCCCAGTTTAACAGTAGACTTAGACATATTTCTTTATCCTGGCGTACACATAATTCATCTAAATGCACATTCTCATCTAGGGCTGATAATATCATGTACAGCAGCTACGCTAATTCTTTTCCACCTGTTCTTTTTTTCTACCCATCCTGAGGCATGTGGAGATTGTGTCAGCTCCAGTAGACAGAGACCAACGCTGCGAGGATCCTAATGCATCCAGAGAAGGACCACCTCCAGCTGGATTCTGGTTTATGATGGTTTAGAACTACTCCTGAGCTCCCAGTGATCCAGACCCACTCTGCCCTCTGCACCTGTCAGACCCAACTGGACTCTATGTTAACTTCTAACATATTCTGTTATAGTCAACTTTTTATAGCTGCCTAACACACAGTATGTCTGCAAAACAATTTCTACTATATTAGGTCACCAAAATGTGGATGGGTTTCTTGTTGAGTCTGGTTCCTATCAAGGTTTCTTCCTATTGCCATCTCAGGGAGTTTTTCCTTGCCACCCTCACCTTGGCACCCATTATGATTTATACACATTTTCTCACATCTCATACACATTTCCATAATTTTCTTTTGATTTTGTGAAGCTGCTTTAAGACAATAAGCATTGTTAAAAGCGCTATATGAATAAAATTGAAGTGAACATACTACAAAATGGGAATCAAACATAGACCCTGGATGTGCAAGGCAACAGTGCTAACCACTAAGCCACTGTGCCACCATATAAAAGTTTGGATACACCATCTTATTCTATGTTTTTTTCTTTATTTTTATTGTTTTCAACATTGTATATTAATAT
Source organism: Clarias fuscus (assembly GCA_030347435.1). Taxonomy (NCBI): domain Eukaryota; kingdom Metazoa; phylum Chordata; class Actinopteri; order Siluriformes; family Clariidae; genus Clarias; species Clarias fuscus. The sequence continues at coordinate 11,492,921 of CM059206.1, read as the reverse complement.
GAAAGACATTGAAATCCTGACAGAACAAATATGGAATTATGTTGTTATTCTATCTAGAAGTCACGACATCAGACCAACTGATCTTGGCACAAGTTTTATCCCGGATGCCCTTCCTGACGCAACCATCCTGTTTTATCCAGGCTTGGAACTGGCACTGCATCCAGTGGCTGGGGTTTGGGCATTGGCTGGGAATCTAGTCAACAAAAAATTGTTAAATAAACCAGTATATGTTTTATATTTTCAATTCTTCAAAGTAAATACCTTTCTTTGATGACAGCTTTGCAAACTCACAGTATCTACCGCTACGTTACTGTACCTGGAATGGTTTTTCAACAATCGCAAAAAGTTCCCAGAGGTGTTGAGTATATGTTGGCTCCTTTTCCTTCACACTTGACTAAAATTCATCCCAAACCATCTCAGTTGGATTTAGATCGGGTGATTGTGGAGGCTGGACAATCCACACAATGCAGCGCTCCATTACTCACCTTCATGGACAAATAGCTCTTGTGTTTGGGGTTGTTTTCCTGTCCGAAAACAAATGATGGTATCACTTAATCCAAACCAGATGGGCTGCAAACTGCGTAAGTGTGCCCTCAATTTTGACTAAGTCACCAACAGTGTCACCAGCAAAGCTCTCGCACCTCCACTTCCATGCTACACATTCAGGAACTGTCTGTTCTCCCTCCTGATGTCTTATAAAGACATGGGGATTAGGACCAAAGTTCTTTATTTAGACCAAATTACTCTTGAAAGCAAGACTCTTCTGATTATTGTTCTTCCAAAATAATGGTTTCGTTTGCTCAATTCGACCATGAAGGCCTGATTCATGCAGTCTCCTCTGAACAGTGGATATTGAAATATGTCTGCTGAAAAGCACTTAGATTATGGGCTTTAATCTGAGGTGTTGTAAATTGCTGGTTTCTGAGACTGGTCATTCTCATAATGTATCCTCTGCAGCAGAGGTAGCTCTTGGAATTCCTTTCCTGGGACAGACCTCATGAGAGCCAGGTTCATCGTAGTGTTTGATGATTTCATGTGCTTACATTAGTTTTAGACTGTTTTAGATTTTTTTTTGGTCTGTAAGATTGATCCTTGCTCAGGTTTATCAGATTAGTTAAACAGGTATTACTAAGATTACTGAGACCTCACATCAAAATGAATAGACTAATAATTTCTGGATGTGTCTGTGGTTTCTCATAGGAGTCTGGCTTCCCCTTTAAGTATTGCCTCCTCTAATAGTGTCCAATAGTTTTTTTTCTGTTCTGTCAAAGTGAAATTCACCGTTTTCTCTTTACCACACGTATACTTAATCAGCCCGATCTTTAACATGGAGCAAACTGCTTATCTAAGTCATTGACCTCTTGCCTCAAACTAAATTAAGCATAAATCTAAAAATCAATGTGTTTGTGTGGTCCCAGTCACTCTGTGACATCCTGTTGTCTACAAAAAGGTTCTTATGAAGCTAAAAATAGTTTTTGCTGGACTCATTTTCTTCCTCAGCATATTGTTGGGTATGACTTTAGATGTCACTTTGGAATCAGGCAGGAGGTGTGTCGTCCATCGTACATTAGGAGTGATTCAGATGATTATATAATTCAAGCGAAGAGGTGGACAAATGATAAGCTCATTACCTTACTCACTGGGCAAGTAAAAGTGCCAACGTACTGGCCGGTCCAGTATGTTATTAGGATGGGAGCTGACTAGGATTTTTAAAAAAACATTATATTTCAACAAAAAAGCTGTTTTTTTTTTTTTTTTGCATGCATGCATGCATGCATTTATACAGTCTAGGGAAATGTTAAGCTAAGCCTAAGCAATAGACACATCATATATAGCACATCATGTTTTCATTAGCCAACATTTCAGCTATAAGCTGTGGTGAAACCACCAATAAGACACTTCAGTGTTTCCACACTGTTCTTGATGATAAATATTGGCGGTCTTGTATAATTAATCCAACCTAGTGAAAACTGGTCTACCTACAGCCAGTCCACTCCTTGACCGATGTGTGTAGTGCAGCAGGTGATAGGATTCAGAATGAGTAATATGTGTTATGTCGAGGTGTGTGACATAACCATGAAACATGGAAATCATGAAATCATTATCTTTATCTAATAACCAGGAACATATGGATAATTGCTCAAAACATAGGGTTTAACTGTAGCTTTAGCAAAAGTTTATATGAGAACCATTCCACCCTTGGTGATAATAGACAGTAACAGCACTGTGACATGCAAATATACAGTATGTATCACTCCACGTCACAGGTGTTCTAGTTAATTACACTAACTGTTTCTCAAAACGTCCAAGTTTTATTTTCCTCACCTTATGTATGACTGCGTTACAGCTGTGCTGATATTCTGCACGACAGCACTCCCTCTCGTGTGACATCGCTTAATCAAGACAGTGAGGAGACTCATATACGTTAAACCACTGTCGGGTCCAGAATGCTTGCTTGTTTTTGAATGCCAGTCATTTTATAGGCGTTATGTAGCATACCTGCTTTAAGTTTAAATATAGCTACAAATTAAAATGAAATGTTCTGTTTTGCTTAGGTCTGCTCAGCCCAGGTGCTCGGGATACGGATTTGTCCACTACTATAGTAAGTATGCAAGTATATAAGTTTATATAGAAATATATAAAAAGTAACGTCTCCCAACACTGATTAAAACACACAAACCCAGATCTGTCCCTGAAATAAGTTATTCAACTGTGTTAAATTCCACATCCTTATTGAAAGAACAATAATTATTCCTTGTTTTCTTATAATACCTCATCACCTCATGTACATATTTTTATGTATTATTTTTTAATGGAATTCCATGCTTATACCATGTGTAATCTCAGCACCAGCACATAACTGTTCAGAGGTTATCAAACTTACAAGGTTGCTGCTTTATTTTTACAGTTGCTTAGCAACAGTCAGATTTCTCAGAACTGCTGAAGGAAAGGAATGAAATATACAAAGTCTTAAGAGCTGTTCATCCTTCTTTTATATCAAGTCATTGACTATAAGAAAATCATTTGTGTTGGGTATTTATCGTATCTGTGATTTTTGAACTAAAGCAATGTAAGATTTGAGAACAGATGTTAGTTCATTCTGAAAATAAGGGCAGTGAGAGGTTTTAAAATGGTCATTGCATTGTAGTTTTTATTTCAGGACATAGAGTGCCTTACATAAGCTTTAAACCCATTGAACATTTCTATATTTTGAATGTTAATGAGCTGTAACTGTAGATGAAACATAATTGGCATTTATGCAATATGTCTCAAAGTTAAGGTTAGGGAGGCTAATCAAGGATACTGTCTGTCTTAAAAATGTGTAAAAAAAAAAAAAAAAAAAAAAAAAAAAAGATAAATTATTATTATTATTATTATTATTATTATGCATAAATTAAGTAATTAATTTATTTATATATTTTAGACACATTTTATAACCAAGGTAAAATGTATCACATATTTTTAAGACAGACAAAAACCTTGCTCATCCTCTCATCCTCCCTGACCTTAACTGTTAGACATAGGGGTGGCATTTACTAATAACAATAATAATAGAAATAATAATAATATACATTATTATTATTATTATTATTATTATTAATTCATTCATTCATTCATTCATTCACTTAAACCTTTCCAGAAGAGTGGCATTTCTATCTATCTATCTATCTATCTATCTATCTATCTATCTATCTATCTATAGATATATAGATATATCTATATATATATAAAATACTATGCACGGAAAGGAGATTGGAAGGATAATGTTGAATGGTCATCTTGTGGTCAGAAACCAAATTTGAATGAACATGATGAGATCACTTTATCACTTAAACATTTTTGTGAATTACAATAATTAAAAAAACAACAACAACAACAACAACAGGAGCTATGTTTAATAGTGAACCTAAGAGCATGTCCTTACACGCAATAAGAAGAGATCTCAAGGGACTGGGACAGCTGGGAACAGCTGTGTAGACTGGACAGTGGAGCAAAAGAAAAATGTCATGTGGTCCGATGAGTCCAGATTTCCTCTGTTCCAGAGTGATGGGCACATCAGTGTACTAAGAGAGACGGAAGAAGTGATGCCCTCATCATGCCAAGTGCCTACCGTACAACACTGTGCTGGCAGGTGTTACAATTTGGGGTTGCTTTTTGTTTGTCGGGTCTCGGTTCAGCAATGATATCTGCCCAAATAATGAGGTCACCTTACTAACTAAATATACTGAAAGACCAGGCTGTTTCCATCAATTTTTTTTTTCTTATCTGATGGCACAGGCATATTCTAAGACGCCAATGCCAGGATTAATTGGGATTCAAATTGTGAAAGAGTGGTTCAGGAAGCATGAGACATAATTTTCACACATGAATTGGCCACCACAGAGTTCGGACTTTAAACCTATTGAGAATCTTTGGCGTGTGCTGAGGAAGGAGGCGGATTTATGTAGCCATCCGACTCTCCCATCATCAATACAAGATCTAGTAGAGAAATGTATGTAAAAGTGGCCCATATACTGTATATATTGTATATATGGCTGGGTAAGTTAACTTTCTCAATGAACCTGCCGAATATTTCCCTCGGGTTTCCTCTGGAAGTTGTAGCTTGCTGACTATCGCATGTTCAGCAGTTTTTCCTCCACCTCTATCTGTAAGCAGGCAATTTACAATGAAATTAAAGCACCTTTTCAGAGTCTGCTCCCAGCAGCATATTCCTGAAAACAGCTGCATCTGTATATCTACATACGGCACTATCTACCAAAACACACACACAAACAAAAAAAAACTGCCAGTGTGTATGGAATTTGAGTTAATGTAATGCTAAGAATAATTTCATTCTAATATCGCACCAACATGAAGAACAGCTATAATAAGAAATACAAGGGGTGGTCAAAACAAACTGGTCCTCGTGATTAAATTTCTCTTGAAAGAAGGTGTGAAACTGATTGACATTCTCGCACAGTCTGCTGATGAGACTCTTAGCAGCAGTAAAACATTTGAATGGTGCAAAATGTTGTAAAGAAATTAATGATGTACGTCCATGAATGATGATCCTGGCCGAAGTGGCTCTGAGACCACTGAACATTCACCAACACGTAGAAGAGACACATCTGTCTCTCGTGTGGGAACTCCATACACAATCATTCTCGAACACCACTTGCACATTACAGGACCTCAGCAGGGAGTTATTGCCACATCGCCTGTTCAGTCCTAACCTCATTCCACATGTTTGGACCATTAAAGGAGTTCCTGGGAGGCCAGTGTTTCAGACGTGAAGCAGGTCCAGGTTTGTGAAGCAAACTTTCTACTTTGATGGCATCCAAACTCTAGTAACACACTTGGTTTATATAGAGTGCAGGGTATTATATAAAGAAATAAAGGTAGTTTTTACCCTCATGATGTGTCTGTTATTCTACATAACCACAAAAAGTCCTGGTTTGACTTGAACGCTCCTCATATATATAACCCGACCCAGTCCTTGTAGTGTGTAATGGCCATGAATGAAGGTCTACTCGTAATTCCTCTGATCAGTAGCTGCTGGATTTGTAATGAAGCATACTAACAAGGCTAACAGGCTCATCCACAGTCTATTGCACATTATAGGTGTCATCTAGTGTAACGATTTTCTTAGAGAGGCAATTTGACCCAGTTGTATAATGGAGACAACTTTCTTTAAGCAGACTTTTTGTTCATGATTTCAATTAGTCTGTAAAGCACAGCATGAGATTGCATAAAAGATCTCATGAAATTCTAATCCATTCAAATTGGAGCTTGTGCAACTGAACAAATTACTGCACATACTGGTGATGCAAGAGCAGAGAGAGGTCACAAAAGTTTGTACCGTGGAGCCAAAGCAATTATGTCATTTTTCTCACTCTATACAGTGCAAAAGGTCAATTAGATCTTCCAGCTTGATTGAACCTTTTACTTAAACCTATTGATTATGATTTTTTTGCCATCATATATACTACCAGTCAAAAGTTTGGACACACCTTCTAATTCCAGGGCTTTTCCCTCAGTTTTATTTAGGCGTCCAAAATAGGCAATAATCTTCTTCGAACAGTTGATATTGAGATGTATCTGCTACTCATGCTCTGTAAAGCCTTCATAACGGCTCTAATCTAAGGTGCTGTTAATTGGTGATTTTTTTCTAGGCTGGTAACTCTAAATGAAATTGCAGTTTTCCTGGGGAGGTCTTTATAAGAGCCAGTTTCATCATGGTGCTTGATGGGTTTTGCAAAAGCACTTGATAATACTGTTTTTGTGAGACAGAACAGCTGGCCTTTCAATTTTTAAAATACAGTAATTATAATGCAGGGTTGTGAAGGTGGTGTAATAGCATACTTTTGGTGTGATAATACCTGTCAATTATTGCCAGTGACCCTAATAACCCTAATAACCCTAATAACCCTAGACAAGGTGAAAATCCAGGTATTTCAATCACTGAGTTCAGGTGTTCCCCTAGTGACCCCCTTAACGCTTCAGCATACCAAGACATCTTGGACAATGCTAGACTTCCATCTTTGTAACAACAGCTCAGGGAAGGCCCTTTTCTATTCCAACATGACTGTGCCCCAGTGCACAAAGCAAGGACTATAAAGACATGGTTTGATGAGTTTGGTGTGGAAGAACTCGACTGAACTCAACCCCATCGGACACCTTTGGTATGAATTGGAACTGAGATTGCGAGCCAGGCCTTCTCATCCAACATCAGTGTCCATAAATGCTCTACAGGACGAATGAGCTTGAATTCCCACAGAAATACTCCAAAATCTTGTGGACAGACTTCAAAGAAAAGTGGAAGCTTTTATAGCTGAAAAAAGGGGGTGGGGCAATTGAAGTGTATGTATTTGTCATTGCAGGTTTGACCAAAAACCTTTGTCCATATAGTGTAAAATAAATAAAAAGAAAATAGCCCATCAACCAATAATGATTTGTATGTAGTATATGTAAGTAGCCAGCAGGGGGAGACACTGCATCTGAATTGATAAGGGACTACATTACAGAGCCACAGGTAGATTTCCCAACCGCGCCTCTGCTGGTCATTTCAGGGTCTGAACCCAACATGGCCCCCTATTGGATATAAAGTGTGCTACACAGGCTACAAAACCCGTTATATCCTACCCTATGTAGGAGTCCTAAATAGGGAGCACGGGGGGGATTTGGGATTCAACCCAGGTTGGCTCCCGTAATCCAGACGGAGGCTTGGCAACAAAGTAACTCCCGAGTTTGATTAGGTTTCTAACCGACGAGCTCTTTATCATTTGCAGCGATTATTTTTCTTCATTTTGTTTCGTTTTCACTGGATACATGCTTAGGAATAATGAATGTATTTATTTGTTTGGATAATAATAGGTAATTTACCTTCTTATAAGGCGAAATAGCCAGGCGTTAGCTTGGGAAAGGTCTTACCGGCTGTGCGTCCATACTTTAGTGTAATCGTATGTTTATTTGTTTTTTTGTTAAATACCGACTACTCGCCTTTTTTTTTTTTTTGTAAATTCAATATAATACAATATTAATGGTTTAATCTGGGTCATCGACATTTAACAGTTTAAAGTTTTGCTTTACTTTATGGAGGAGCTAACAGGCTAACTGCATCTCTGCTAGCGACTAAAAACAAGTGGAGTTTAAATAATAAAAAAGTTTATTGTTGTTTATTGTCGACGTTTTTCTCCTTTGTGTCTGATAAAATTAAGAGTTGTTAAAACACAGCATGGACGTGCAGACTGCTTTTAAAGCACCTTCTCGTCGAGAGAGGTAAAAAAAATAAAAATAAAATAAAACCCAAGAAGAAAAAGGGGGAAAAACCAGAAGGCGTTGCGCTCTGAGACTGGCGATCAGCATCAGTGTTACTCTGACCGAGTCACCATGCAGGCGGTTAGTGCTCACACACACACTTATACACACACTTATACAGGTTTCACACAAGCTGCTGGTAGAGCCGGAATCGCAGAAAGCAGTTAAGGGAAGTTCGTTTTGCCTAGTTTTTCTTTTAAACCAGGGACAATTAGGACAATAAAGCCAGCTGTTGTTTAAGCACACGCGGAGTCTGTGTGCGAGTGTGTGTGAGAGATGGACGCTGTGGATCCTGCTCTGGGTCTGGAGTCGGACTACAGTGTCCGGGATCACAGACTGCTGAGTGACTCGGACAGGACTTCCGCTCAGAATGGACGCGGTGAGGACGCGTGGAGATTAGTGTGTGTGTCTCTGTACGGAGGAGCTCCGTGGGGCTTCACTCTGAGAGGAGGACGAGAGCACCGAGAACCGCTCATCATCACCAAGGTAAAGCACAGAGACCCCTGGCTTCAGTCTGCCTGCATGTCTCTGTCCCTCTATCGGTCCCTCTGTCTTCTGGAATATCACTCATATCAGTTACCTTACAATATCATCTGTCTGTCTGTCTCATGGCAGATCATTCAGCTGATATTGCTTCCTTTACAGTATTGGTTCTTGCTTTTTTTCTTACTTTCTTTCTTAAGGAGTATCACACCCCACTTTCTTTAAAGTGTTATCTTTCTTTCTTTCTTTCTTTCTTTCTTTGTAGTTCTCTTTTCTCTGTTACTATTCTCATTATAGTAATAGTTATACTCCTCCTGTGCTTCTTTCTTCTTTTTTTATTTATTTTTTGCAAAGTATTAATAATCTTACTTCTGTTGTCTTAATTTTCTTTTTTTGCTTTCTTTCTTTCTTTCTTTCTTTCTTTCTTTCTTTCACACACTATCTACATGTTGGCCTATCCTTTGGCATGTTGCCCATCCACCTTTCTTTAAAGTATTAGTTAGATTTCTGACTGGACATCACTTTTTTTTTTCTTGCTTAAGGAACATCACACCTCACTTACTTTAGGGTATTTTCTTTCTTTCTTTATCAATTATTAATAATCTCACTTCGCTTATAGTATTAGCTAGAAGAGAGATATGAGATAATGAATACTTTGTAAGCGTACTTTGTAATAATCTCACTTGTCTTTTATCTTACAGTATTAGCTTTCTTTCTTTATCATCAAGTCCAACAGAACCTCAGCATACGAATGCCCTCCCTTATGAATTTCCGCATTAAGAATTAAAAATTTGGCAAGAAATTTGCATTGGCGCACAAAGCAATTTTTGTAATAGGAATTTACTCACTCACTCATCTACTCAATATCACCCATCTGAGTTTCCATACAGTATTAGCCATGTTTCTGTTTACATTATGACATTACTCATTTCACTGCTTTTACACCACGTTGAAGTCATGATGTACCAGCTCATTTTTACCCCCAACACCACCTCCCCAAACCTTCTAAACATGTCTATAATAAACAGAAACTGTACTTAAGTTACACTTCATGTTGCAGCTGGTAACATGAAGTGTAAGTAGGTATTTTGTTAGCCACATGTCTCTGAGACTGTCAGTCAGTATCAGTATACTCGGAATTCTACTAAGTTCACATGCCTTTTCCTTTTTCTGTGTGCGTGGCACCTGACCATCACATTATGTGCTTTTTGAGCACGCCGGTCCCGATTAAGTCTCTTTTTTTACTTTTATAACAAACTCCGCTCATGTGGAAAAGCATTCCACTAGGTGTTGGAGTGTGGCTGTGGGGATTTGTGATCATTCAGCTACAGGATTGTTAGTGAGGTCAGGTACTGATGTTGGGTGAGGATGTCTGGGGTGCAGTCAGTGTTCCAGTTCCTCCTAAAGATGTTCAGTGAGGTTGAGGTCAGTGCCCTGTGCAGTGTGTAATTCCGCTTCATCTTTGGCTAAGCAAAGATTTTTAATAATTTTTTTATTCGGAAACCGAGCAAGTATTAGTTTACGAGCGCCGAGTATCATGCTTCACACATGCGACTCTTATTTTGACACCGAGCGTCACTCTCTCACCTTCCCCCCTCCCCCCCATCAAGCACCATGATGAAACTGGCTCTAATGAAGACCATCCCAGTTAAGCAAGACCAAAACATACCTCTGCTGCAGAGTAATTCATTGTGTGATTTCTGAGTGTTCCCAGCCTCTCAACGGGTTCAAAGGAGATTATTACATATTTTGGATGCCTTTGTCAATTTGGCATTGTTTGTTTTATAATTTAAAAAGAAAAAATATCGGTTAAAAAAATGGACTCGGGTGTGAATTCATGTATCGCCGCACTGACTCCAAAATTGATTTTCTTAAATTATTTTTGTGGCGGTAAAATGTTGCTATTCCTCTATAATCCTATAGTCTATACTATTCGCAATAGTACTGTATACACAGATCGCAAATGTGAAAATTATCATATCGACTGGTTCCTGGTGATTCCCATTCTTACTAACTAGGGTTGCAACTTTTACACATTTATCTTAACCAATAATTGAAAACTATTAATAATTTATTGATTATTAAGGGTGGGAAGACACTTAAAAGTTTTATTGAATAGTTCTAGTGTCACAATCCCATCATTGTATTAATGCCATAATGTCCAAATAGTTTTTAACAAACAGATTTAAACAAAATTGTCTGAATTGCAAGTACTCCTTCTTGTGATGTACAAGACATCCGAGAATTAGAAATAAGATACAAAACCGAACGATATCGGTTACTACATTTATAACTGGCTGAGCACAGTCAGTCAATTCTTCAAATGTGGCTTTTATAACTATGTGATTTGTTATTTAAAATTCTGTATACACTACCAGTCAAAGTTTGGACACACCTTCTAATCCCATGGTCTTTCCTGACGTATATAAAGTTTCTGCATTGTGAAATAATGCTGAAAGCATTTGAAATATGCAATAATCTCCTTTGAACCGTTAATGTTGAGATGTATTTGCTACTTATGCTTTGTAATGGCTTCATAACGCCTCTAATCTGAGGTGCTGTTAATTGATGATTTCTAAGGTACTGGTACTGTACTATTTCAAGGTCCCATATTTTTCTGTTTCTATAACAAGGTAGGATAGGTCCCAAAGGTTCCCTAAAGTGAGTCTGTTAATGCTCAAGCTGAAATATCCCTCAGATAATATATTTTTTATACCTCATGCTTTTTAAAAATTTTAGCCCTCTCCAAACACACTGTTTCACTGTCTGTTTAAATGAGCTGCCGTGTGCCCTCTAGGGAACAAGAGAACTGAGCAACAACAAGAGGGGATGATCTTATATGAGGTCATATTAGGGGGAAACCTAACTGGCTTGTTTAAACCCTGACCAATATTAAATGGAAGCAGGACAAATAGCAGGGAATGTTTATTTCTCACATTTGTGGATGTCTGAAAATGACTAAAATGTTGAGTTTTGCATAATAACTTGAAATGTAAATGTTGGATGACTCACATTCTTTCAGTGAGCTGCCATGTTTCTCAAGAAATTGTGCAATAGTAGCCTGTTTTTCCAAACTTTTTTTTTTTTTTTTACTCCTATTTCATAAACATTTTGCTCACTGTATGTTGTTTTACTATGGTGCGCCTTAGTTCCTTCTTGTTCTTTCTAGAGCTTTCTCACGAGGAAACCTTTTCTCTGGACCTTCCAGTTTCTCAACACAACATATTTTAAATAAGTGAAATGAAGGTGTTTTTATAGCCAGGAATCTGAAATGTTTTATTTTGCTTATCAGAGAATTATTTGTATATAATAACGATAGGAAGAGGGTTGATGATTTGATATACTGAGGGAGAATAGGCATCAGTTCAGAAGCTTAAATTCAACCAAAACACTTCGCTCTGAGTTAATAACACCTCCAGTAGACATGCTGTAGTAAACCTTATTTGCCCTCCTCAGTATGTAAATATGAACATGAGAATAAGAGCAGTTGTTCAAGTCATATTGCCGCAAGGCCACATTTCTAAACAAATTATCAATGCATTAATTTTCCCTAAACGAAAGCTTATTCACAATTCTAAAATGTTTTAATGCTGTGCTTTGGTTTTTCTGGTTAATTGAATCAGAAAAGCAAAATCTCATACAAACATTGTGTTCCATATCAATAACAAGTACTGCAATATGAGATTTTCTCCATATCACTGCAATAATATAAAAACATTGGCACACACATTTGAAAGATATTTTTTAGTGATTTTGTAAATAAAGTAAGCACTGAGATGATTTAGAAAGTGCTGTAGTGTTGCCGTAGAGTTGTTAATGATTAATTTTTAATCGATTGCCATTAAGGATGTAACAGGAATAACAAATATGATTTTTGCGGGGTCGACAACCCAACTGTAATCTAACATTAGTTTAGCTGTTCTTCCTAGCCAGACTCCTTACATGCTTGCTAACAATTTATTTGAAGAATTATTGCATGTAAGGACAGTTTCCAAGATGCCTTTCGTGAACACTGAATCGAGTCGGTCTGATTACAATCCACCTCCACTCACGCTATCTTTTCACAGAGAGTGTGTTTGCAAGTATTTCAGGAGCGTTCATGTACACATGCGATTTTGCCCATTTAAAGAAAAAAGAAAAGTATGTGGAAGTTACTATTGTAGTGTGGTGGGGTGTGTGTGGAGAACAGCAGATCCTGCCTCTAGAACTGTTTAAATAAAACTTAAACTGAGGGTAAATTTTGTCAAATTATTACTAATTATTAACGATTAAGTGAATATTAACTTGTTCAGCTATTGGCTAAAAAATATGTGAAAGTTGAAACCTTTGTTTGAACAAATCTCTGTTTTAACTTAAATTGTCAATGTCTCCCAAGGTAGGAGATAAAAATCCTCTTACTGGCCAAGAGCCCAGGTTTACTTTTCTACTGATTTGCCACTGAGTTTTCAACTGGGAACTGTCACCTGTGATTACGTTTGATTTTTTATTATTTTTTTTAAGCGTAGTACGTTGCAATAAATGCATAACTCTACCACCCTGATGTTCCAGATACATAATCTGCTTGTCTGGGGTGTTGATATGTCTTGTACCATGAAATTGAGTATTCCATTTGGAAAAATTGAGTTTTACAGGATGTAACTTATCATGAATGTATAAAGGACTAATTTTCTGGACGCATGTTAAACCAGCTCTGGGCTCGCTTTATATGATCTCTTGGGAGTTAAAGAGGAAGCGTAGACGAGACGGTGTGTGGAAAAGGGGCCCAGAGTGATCTGAATCTATTCACATGGCCTGGAATGGAAACTTTGCATTTTCAGCCTTGAAACACATCTTTTGGCAACTCGTTTAGAACAGAGGTCGAAACTCCTCCGTGTTTTGACTGGTTAATTATCAACTCAGAAAGACCTTGCTGGGTGATTTCGCAGTGTGGAATGACCTCCGTTTTGACTCTGTGCTCTTCAGCTCAAACCTTTTGAGAAGTCCAGGACTTTATGCAGCGTCTAGCAACAGTTCTTCTCACTGCCTCGACTTCTCCTGTGAACTCGGCATCCCTTTGAAAGCCATGTGACCTGCAGAAGTAGAATTCCTGCCATTGCTGAGGTTCTTAAGGAGATCAGAAGTTTAGCCTGGATCCTCTGAGACTTTCTGAATAGTTGGCGCTGCTAGAAGATGCTTTTGAGTTTGTAAGTTTGAATGGATATTCTGTTGTTCGCCTCCTGAGAAACTTACTCAGCAGGAAACGTTGACATTTTTCCATACCTCCCAGAGCCCTGGTCACACCTCAGCAGGTGGTGAGATCAGTTAATATTATACTCTTATGTTAGCATGTTGTTGTTATTGTCAGTTATGTATTTCATGACAATCACTCAATGGGTCTAGTAATATTCAGATGATTAAACTGAAGTTTACATGTCAGATCTGTTTATTGTAGTCTTGAGATTATTTCACCTGTGCAAGATTTTTTTTTCCCACTTCCCCTTTAACGCTATGAATAAATGAATAGACAATTGTGATGGTAGGAATGACGCTTTAGCTGTTTTTTTTTTTTTTCCAAAATGTGCCATTGATTTTTGGCAAGGCAAATTCTTTTACCTTATCTGTTGCGTTTCACAAGGTCAGTGTTTAAGCTCACTGGTATCTGGAGTGTTTCCATGGCCATCTCACATTTACTTTTGTCTTCTCAATGGCCTTTCTTAACATGCAAGTGCACACAATACTGCACTGTATTAGGGCTTGCAGAAGTATGAAGTTTTATTAATCAATGACCACTTAAAAAAAGTCAACTAAAGCATAAACTGGTTGAGGAATTGAGGACAGGCTGCAAGTATAATTTATAGCTTCTGTGCCAACATAATAAATAATAAACCTTGGCTTCATATTTCTTTAATTAAGAACATACCAGTTCTTAAAACGGTGGCTCAGCTGAAAGTGTTGAGTCTGTATCTGAGCATCCTTTAGGGCCAAATAACAGGTGGAGAATAATAGGCCCTCTCGATTATGGCAAAAAAGCATAATAATAACTATAATCACTATAATTTTTGGTCAATATTGAGATTATGATTATTCAATTATTCATTGACTTTGGAAACATTGTGTTTAATGAAGGATTAAAAAAAAATTTTTTTTAAACAGATTTTCTTGAACTTTTGAAAGTAAAAAAAAAATGCCATAGTCGGGCTGAGGTGGAGTTTGGGCTTTTAGTTGGAGGTGCAATGGCTCCCTAAACTCACAGTTCATTGTATTATGGTTTTTGAGTCCAAGAATTTTTTAGATGAGCTAAAAAATGGAGACCAATATAATTTTGCTTTCCATTTTTTGCTTATAGAACATTTAAATCAAGGAACTTTTGCCTATGCTTAAAACTTGTTTAAAATGAAAACTTGATTAAAATAAAACATTATTCAAGATGTTCGATAATTTATTAAAATAATGTTTGAACAAATGTGTATTTTAAATAATACCGGATGTGCCCGTTCCTTCATTCGCGTGGAATTTAACCGCACACTCATAATCACAGTTTTTTAAAAATTGAACGCCATCCGTTGAATTTTCGAATTAACTAAAAATTTTTTACTGAAAGTGTGAGATCGCGTTTATTAGGTAGATTGCAAAAATGTACAGTGCCATCTGTTGAATTTTAAGATGTAAAAAAAAAAATAATAATTTGATATAAGGGTGTTTTAAATTTTAGAATAGCATATCTTCTCTTCTCATGGGCTGATTCCGATGAAACAAAGCCTGTATATTATCTCAAGCTTGGCCAAATATACCTGTAAAAAACCCAAATTCGTTCAATAGTTTTTACGTGATGCATGCACAAAGACAAATTTCAAAGAACATCTTGATGTGTTAACTCATTACTCATCGTCATACTTCAGATTATTTTTTCGCAAATATCTTCAATGTATAGACCAGCCAACAGTTTTATTATATGTGTAGAAAATTAAAGATAGTTTTGTGAAGCTGCTTTGAGACAATGACCATTGTTAAAAGCCCTACAGTATATAAATAAAATTAAATAGAATAATAATTATAATAAGAATAATTTGCACTTTTTGTCATCTTTGGCTAAGCATGTGTTTTATGTAGGTTATACAAATCTAGGTCAATTCTCTTGAAACAAATTGGGTGCATATGTATTTACGCTATAGTATGGGCTTCTTTTTTTTTCTTTTTTTTTCTTTAGTTTTTTTGCACATTATGTGCAAGTATTCAGCATTATCTGGCAACCTAAGCGGGGTTCAGAGTTATCTGTCAACCCCTAAAGAGCATGTTAAAGACAATAATGGGGGAGAGCGTGGCTGAGCGAGGGAAAAAATGCAAATTGTGCGTGAGAGAAAATATCTGGGCCGATCACAGATCAACTACAGTGTCATCACTAGCTCTTAGCGAGGGTTGAACGCGCAAGATTTAAAACACAGTCAGACTATAATCAGTTAATGTTGATTATCTTGTTTTTATAATCGTTGGAAGTCAAAATCATGATTAAACGAGGCCTAAACCAACATCTGGAATTTTTTTCTCCACCATTTTTAACTTCTTCCTCAGTAGCTTCCAAAACTAAGAGTCTGGACGAGCTTCTTTGAGCTGGCATGCTGCTCGTCTCACTCTAACCTAGCTGAGTGCTCATGAGCAACCATTGGCCCAAAAATGGAATTTACTACACCACAGTGCAAGGATGTTATTTAGCTTAAAAAGACAACATGCACGTTGTGACCTGCCATGCTGAAAAGAGTGTGATTGTTACAGATAATCTAACTGAAACCACACAGATACATATGCAGTAAAATTTATTTTCTGTATTAAATATACCAACAAGAAATCAAAGAAATCAGTAGGCATTGTTGAATTAGTGACCGTTCATTGTATGTTGTAGCTCTATGCAAGGACTACGACAAGGACAAGGTGTGCTATAAGAAACACTTATTGACATTTTAGGATGTGGTACAGCGAGGAGCTCCAATAACAGCACGTCCCGGTTACAGTTTGTATATCTATTATGAAAGGACGCGGCATGTTTGTGACTCACTTGTTGTTACATTCATCACTGTCAAATGCGAAAGAATGGTTCCTGTTGTTATGTGCATTATAATAACTATAAACAGCCCTCTGCAGCCCCCCCCCTCCCCCACTCATGAATTCAATAAGAGAAAAAGCACCTTGTGATGTTGAGAAACCTCATAGCCCTTTATTCTATTTTGACTTTGCTTTCCTTTTGACTGTAGACACTGGATCATCTTTCCAAAAATGCGAAATAAGCAGCTTGTCACATAAAACTTCCCCATATCACACATTTTTAAATTCAGCATGTATTGAGCATCTGCCAGTCGGATCCCTATGAAGCAATTATATTTATACATAGAAGCAGTAGTAGTTTACGAAATGTATTTTGCACTACAGGATTTAGAAATGTTATGTGTTTCTTCAGAATGTGATGAGGTTCTTCATGATGATTACAGAATACCCTGGCAGGTTTGTAAAAGTCATCATTATTATTGGGGAATAGCTGTGTACTGGTATATGGAGTTGTAGTTCACAGACAAGTTTGTCTAATCAGTTGTTTATATATTTATACAATTATACGCTTCTCTTCTGATGATCACATGATCTCATCAGTGATTGTGCGACTACTGACATTTTTAGAGGAAACATGATACTAAACATGCCATAATTCAATTCAAGGTTTTAAAAAGGGCATAGATAACTGTTGAAGTGTGTATACATTTTTTTGGGCTGAGATATAGTGTCTGTATGTGTGTGTGTACACACACTTTTATTGCTATTTCTTTATTTCATTGTGGCATGCGCATGCATTTCTGCTTGCGCTGTTTCTTTCACCCCGATTTCTCCAAGGGTTCATTGAGGTTCTTAGAGTAAGCTGGCAGTGCCAGGAACATGCATGGAATGTCAGAGCTTTGCAGTATTCTCCAAATGTACTGAATTATACCTGACAGCCTGAAGCCTGTTGGAAAGGCACGATCTAGCATCTGGGATAAATTTAGCTTGGATTAGAGAGACCTGGACAACTTTATATATAGCTAACCTTCACTTGGAATTTGGCCATGAAATTTTTTAATGAAGGCTGTGCACACGCTGTGCTTCACTTCATTTTGCCTAAGAACCGACGGAGATCTTCATAACCCCTGAAGGACCCTCGCGGTTTTTAGGCCTTACGGTTCCCAATATTTCGGGAAGTACGCATTTTGTTTTAAGCCAGCAACAATGTGAAAGTTGTTCTCATTCATACTTGTTAGTATTAAAGAGTTGGATAAATGGTATTAGTGAGAAGCTCACATGTCTCCATGTCCTGCTTCTTTACTTTGGATACACCTAACCATTCATTACTAGATTACTTTATCTTTCACGAAGAGGCTTTGTTTATTAACTCAGTTTAGTTGTTCAAAGTTTCACAAATTAACAGGAATAAAAGTTCCAGCATATCCAAGTTGGCTTTATTTAAATGGAAAGTATTTAGATTAAAAATGGGAGAAAACTGGAACTAATTAAAATTCCCCACATTCTTTTCATACCTTTTGGTTTTGCCAAAGGTCTTCATTGTGTTTATTTTAAGCCCCTCTTTTCAATGATCCCCAAGTAATCCTGTTTTACACTGTTTACACGGGGGATGGACACTTTTACACACCCCATCTGTCTTGTGGCTCAGTATGATTATATCCATTTGTAGAGAAATGGATCAGATCACACACGTTAATGTTATACCAACGTATAAAAACCTGCCAAGCTGACTAAAATGTTTTCAGACTGAGACCAAATAATAAGTTTATCTCAACCCTGGCTTTTGTGTTCACACAGAAAGCAAATATCTGTTGTGTGTTTAACAAAAGCAAAATTAAACATACTGGGTAGGATGACCGCTTGTTCTCAGAAGAGACTTGGATTCTACAAGGTGTTGGAAACAGTACTTTGAGAGCCTGGTTCATGTCGACATGATTGCATCAAAGCAGTGCTGGAGATTTTTCAACTGCATGTTTCATGCTGGCAATCTCAACTTCCTATTCACTACCAATGGCAGCGCAACGGAAACATCCCACACACCATTACGCCACCACCAGACTGAACTGTTACAGTAAGGCAGGTTCTGTTCATGATGTTTACACCAAATTCTCACCCTACCATCTGCATGCCACAGCAGGGAACAAGATTTCTTATAGATTGCAAACATTCGTTCAGTCTTCTGTCATCCAGTTTCGTTCCTGCGAAGCATATTGAATGTTCAGATTCCTGTTTTTTTGCTCGACGGGAATAGATCCAGATGTTGCCTGCTGCTGTTGTGGCTCATTTCCCTCACGGCTTGGGCTGTTGTTTACTGTCCTGAGATGCTTTTGTACTCACCACAGTTGTGAATAGTGCTTATTTGAGCCACTGTAGCCTTCCTGTCTAGAGATGGGTATCCTTAACTTCAATTCCAGCTCCTGAACAATTTATTTATTTATTTAGATCCATTTTAACAAAAGGAATATTATGGTACCATTTATTTTTCAGCTCTTTGTTTTAAAAAAAAAAAAAAAAAAACATTTGGTATGTTTACACACTTGAAGCTCTGTCATAACACAGCTTTAAAATATCTTTTTAATATCTATTTACCCCAATAAGTTTAACTTGTCTGTTTCACCTCTTTAGTTTTATTTCTCTGCAACTTTTTATCTCTCAAACCAGTTTTAGAAAATATCAAATAGACCCATTTACCACAACTTAGAAATGTCTGTTAATATCAGGAAAAAAATTTATAGTGTAATGGGAACCTTCATATTACCAGATGACTTCTGTATTTCCCAAACCACAAATTTAAAACAGTTTAGCTTTTGCTATAACTCGCTATCTTTATCCAAAGATAAAACTACACTCAAACAATATCTAAAGTTACACCGAATACCTGTTTAAGTCCCCAGAGTCCTACTTTTGTTCACATAGCCACCATTACTTCTACTATAGGATGAGATTTGCTCCCCAAAATTTAACACTGAGTGCCTCAGTTATTCCATCAATTCCTTTTGAGAGCCATGAGAAGCAACTGTTGAGATATAAAATATTTTTCCCTTATTTTTTTCTTCTATTTTATTGTTAAACAAAGTGTCACTGAACATTTTTTTTTTTATCCTACACTATTACCGTAATACACACTACATATTGTAGAAATGCTTTGATTACATGATGATCTTGTCATATCATCACAGCCTCCATGTGACGAGTGCTGGAATAATCACACAAGACTAGTGTTGGTCACTACCTCACCTGCTAAGCTCTAAGTGTTAGTGTTTTTTCCGGCGCTGAAAGAACTCACTTGTATGGTATCAGTCGAAATATGTAAAGCATGTGGGCTGTTGTTTCGTGTTCTCAGAGGGAAAAAAAAAAGTTTTGAACTATCCCGTTGTCATTGTTTGAAGTCTTCCCACAGATAGTGACAGTATTTCCTTATTTGATTCTCGGTACTTCATTTTCATAGCTGAGGAAGTTATAATGATTCCTGCCGAATATTCCACCTAGCGCAGGGTTTTTATTTATTTATTAATTTTTAATAAATTACATCTGTACGGTTCTAATATAGTCACATTTCTATTAGTTGTTTTATTTATTTATTTTTTGGCTGGCGTTTATTATTATTAATTTTTTTTTTTAAATAAATTGTTTTCAGACTATTTAAGATGAACTGTTAAAAATACACGCCTCTCGGCCCGCACACATGTGGTTAGTGGTTCATGTCAGTTTATGCCAAGGAAGCAGGACACAATATAGTATTGTTCTAGTATACATATGCAAGACAAAAGCATTGTGATGTGTGTATTTGAAGCTGTGGGATAAATAGTGAGCGGTGTGTGTGGGAGCGCTGCGGGACCAAGGGAAGCTGTCAACTCAGCACTGCACACAGGACGACAGTCAGCACAACACACACATTCCACAGATCCACATCCTTTCCCCTCACCATAACGAATGCCAGAATGCACTTTCAGCAAGTTGCAGTGCAAAGGATTTCGGCTAGGTATATACCTGTAGTCAAATTGTACAACACGTATCGTGTTAATATAGACAGTTGTACATTTTAGTTTTTAGTTTTGTTCTGTGATTTAGTAGTCATCTCCCGATACGATATTATCCCGATACGTAGGTGCCGATTCGATTAAATTTGCAATTCTATAAGCAGCATGATTTTATAAGTTTCCCAGTTCTATAGTAATTTTTAGGAAAATAAATAAATAAAAATAATTTTAAAAAAGTCATGAGTAATTAAATGTAGCGCATTCCTTATAACATTAGTTTGTTGACTTAAATTCAAGGGGAGCAGTACAACACAAACTAAACAATACAAACTAACTTCTAGTACAAAAGTTTAACATTTAACTGAGCACCACGTATGTCATCCAACGTAATTATTATTCTTAAACAAACATGGCAAATAATTCACTCCTACCACACAGGATGAAAATATGTTAATAGTTAAATGTACCTTACCTTGTCCAATCCGTGACATTTCACAAAAGTCTCAGGTTTTCTTCAATATTCACAGCAATGACATTAAAAATATGAACATCAAATAGCGCATCCCACTTGTTTTTAATTGAGTTATCATTTTCATACTGCTTGACCCCTCACTATAAATTCTACTGCTGTTTTAGCGTCTTATTTTGAGGAAATGCCAGAATGTTATTGACTTTTGTCTTTGCATCGATGTTCTACAGATTAAATACAATGTCTGCTTAATTTTAATTTCCACATGAGAAAATGAAAAGCAAAAGGGTGTTTTAATAGTATAATCAAATGTCGTCTTTCGCTGCAATTAAACTTCCCTTGTGTCTGCGGCAGTGCATGTGTTTTGTCTTTGTCATCGAATGAAATGATGAACAGAAATATTAAACACATTTAAAAAGTGTTAGTCATACATCAACTCTATACTTAATCAAGTAATAAAAGCTACAAAAGTTAAAAGGCTGCACCTACTTTAAATTTGCATGCTAGTTACTAAAGCAGAGAATGAAAACAAAAACGAATGCTTCACAAGAGAGAAGCACTTGATGTGTATGTGGAATCACTGTTGGTGTAAAATGGGATTAACCTGCAAACCTGATATACCCATGTTTGTTTGACGATTTATAATGCCGTTGAACTGAACATAACTGGAAGTTAGTTTATATAGGTTATGATTCGCCTTCTACTACCCACATAAAACTGTCTACCCTCAAGACTTCTGCAGCTTTCATCAAGACTGTAATATATTCTACATCTGCAACAACTAGTCAAGAAAGTTCATGAAAAATTCTTGCCAATTATTGGGATCATTGATTCATTGGGATGGTTCTGAAGCACTCTGG
Source organism: Clarias fuscus (assembly GCA_030347435.1). Classification (NCBI taxonomy): domain Eukaryota; kingdom Metazoa; phylum Chordata; class Actinopteri; order Siluriformes; family Clariidae; genus Clarias; species Clarias fuscus. The sequence goes on along the minus strand of CM059206.1, from coordinate 11,471,316 downwards.
CGTGCTATAGTATATCGCTTTATTTAGACTCAAAAGAGCAACAGTTCACTGTGGAACCTTCTGTATGGAAACTGTTTAGGCTTTGAAGAGACTAATAAAGGAGGTGTGTTCTGCAGAGTTGTGTAGTGACTAGTGGAGTTAGGATAGCTTCTAAGTGGTGGCTCAGCAATTGAGTCGATGAGCAGAAGGTCAGGATTTCAAGCCCACTGTTGACCCCTTGAGCAAGGCCCTTTAATTTAATATATCCTGAGTGTCGATTATATAAATCTCCTTTTTTTTTTGTCTCTGTCTGTCTGTCTGTCTGTCTGTCTGTCTGTCTGTCTGTCTGTCTGTCTGTCTGTCTGTCCATTTTTCTATTCAACATGCTTTTGGAGTCGATTCCACAAGCTCATTTTACCATCGGAGGCTTTGAGGCCGCAAGACAGACAGCTGATTATTTATTTTCAATTTGTCTGATAGGAATTGAAATGAACCAGTCAGGTCTTGAACTGCGCAAAAGTCTCATAATTGTGGGAAAAAGTGTGGGAAACAAGTCTAAAAAGTACAGCATATAGTCAGTTAGATTGAGCGTCTCGACTGGTTGACATCGAGACAACGTTCTCATTGTGTGACAGATTATCTGATAATTATTGGCCAAGGGAAATCGAAACCTAACGAGCTCATCCAGCACTGCAGCTGCCCCATCAGCGGGAATGTGAGGGGGCAGGGCCGCCAAATATGACACGGCTGCTGGTACATATCGGCTGAAGGCCTTGGACTCTTCGCTCCTGGTTGAAAAGTGGCAACGATACCAGTTGATGGGGAGAGATCAGGGTTAGAGATGGCAAACAGTGAGTGCTATGGTGTGTTTCAGGCTTTAACGCTGAGGAGTTTAATTCACAGAGGGTCAGCCACTGAAGGAGTGTGATCGCTGCCTCAGCTGTTCCGCCTGTCCGACCAGTTCTTGAGATTCAGCCACCGTTAAGAAATCAGCCTCTGCCGCAACTTCTACACCTCCAATTCTGGTTTGCCGCCGCCACTACAGGATTGCGACGCCTCCACTCCAGTTTCCGCATTTCCTCAGTCACTGCCGTGGATTGGCTTCTATGCGTCAATTCCAGTCTGCTGTCATCGCTTCCAGACTGCGATAGCCATGTAGGCTCCTTCGTTTTAACTCTGTCCTGTCACTGCTGCCATAGAATTGATTGTATCCATTGACATACCATGCAGACGTGCTGCCAGCAAACTTGCAATTACTGCCTCCATTTTATGCCCATCTCCTCGGCCTGCTGCTGCCACTGCTCACCAGCTTTGTGCCATCATGGCTTCTCCTGATCCACACTTGCACACAGCCTACTTTCTCTTCACTTTATTTCTTATTTACCCTCTCCCCTAGTCTCACCTCGCATTTATCCCAGAGTCAAGCCTTTACAATATGTAACGAAAGAAATCCCAGATGCAGTGTGGTGCGTAAGTATGCCACAGTGAATCGTGCCGTTATGCTGTTGGGTGATGACTTTTCTGTTGTTGTTTTTTTTGTCATTTATCCTCTTAAATTGGTACAGTATGCCAGAGGGGGGGACATTCACTGGAGCATCTGCTTTTGATTAGCTTTTGAGGTTAGTTTAAACGGCTGCTTGTTCAGGCATTTCAAATCATTTTCCTTTGTATTATGATCCCTACATGGACCCTGGGTTTACAGAATCCTGAACATTTTGTAATAATAAACATGCTGAAGCATGCATTGTGTACAAGCCAGAAGTGAAACATTGTCCATTCTTAACAAGAACACATTTTTTTGATTTGATGGTGTAGGATGTTGTTCAGGAATCTCCTGGAGGTTTGAGCCAGAGTTTACTCTTGCAAATCCGAGAAAACAAAAAAGGAAAAAAGTTTCCTAATATCACAAACAGCATTGTTCAGCTAAGACATGTTTGGTGTCTGAAGATTTTTTTTTTTTTTTTTTTTAGTCTGACTTTAATGTGGTGATCAAATTTGAGTTTTTCTTCTTCCCCAGTTGTACTTGGATCTTATGATTGTTTTCTTCCTTTGCTGAGTAAAGTTTTTGCTTTAAGTGTTTTATTAATGCAGATACGGATACAGAAAATGGTTAAAAAGCTTTAGCTTGACATGAGACTGTTAAAAAGGCACTCCTGTCAGTTGTAATGTTGTAAACCGATAGTACTGTAATGAAGCTTGGCAGAATTCAGTCATGTTCATAAAGAAGCGTTCTGTGCTAAAAGGTATTTGTTTTGTAATCCTGTGCTTGGAGTGAAGCCAGATTCCATTCTTTCTAGTAATGTGTTTCATAGGAATGAAGCCTGTGAGCTTTAGGATGACCTCATTAGTTTGGCAAGTTGGAAAGCACCTTCAATGTGCCGACGTCATTGTACCTTACGATGGGAAAAAGAATGCAGCCTACGTTCCTAAGCTATTCAATAAATGTCTTCAAACAGTCCCCAAGTGAGTGTTAAAGTTACCTGAGAAGCTCAGAGCACTATGCTGTTACAAAGCCGGGCATTTCCCCGGGCACGGTATGTTTTGTGTGTCGAATTTTTAGTCTAATGAAACAGAGCCTTGCCTTGACCCCAGGTACCATGGTGCCGCACATTTCAGCTTATTGCATATCATTTCAGGAATGCACTGCGACCAAAAGCCCTTCACCTTCCCCATGGACTTCCACCTTCATGAGAGAATAAGTTAGAAGCATATGATTAACCTGTGCTAACAGACTCTGCTGGAGCCTGACCCCCGCTGTGCTCATTTAGTAAGCATGCCATTCCAGTTTAGTCATTCAGACCACAACTCTTCTAACAATAACTTAGAACAGAGCCATTGCTTGGAGCTTTAAAGGATCCTGCTTTCATTTCAGAAGGAATTTAATCCATAACACATTTTTACTTGAGCACAGTGGATAAGCATGTTTTGTTACTGGAGCGCTTGCTCAGCTGTAGGTCTTTTTTTTTTTTTTTTTCAGTGAAGGACAAAGAGACAGGATGTTCAGTACATAATAGTGAATTAAAAACCCTCATGTCAGTCCTAATACCCCGAGCACACGGCATGAATCAAAATCCTGCTTTGCTTTTTAGATCGAACTTTTTAAAATTATTAAATAATGCAAATAAATACAAGAAATGTGATGCATGTATGCAGCTCAGCTCATGATGTTATGTGCAGGCCAGACACATTATCTGCAATGCTATTATTATTATTATTATATATTTTTTTTTACTTTGTTGTATAATAAATGTTCTCAATTATAATACATTTATTTATTAATAGATGTGCACGCTCATAAATGCCTGTATAAAAAATGCACAGCGCCATCTGTTGAATTTTGAGATGAACTAATGATTTTTAACAAGGTTGATTTCTTTGGGGATTTTTTTTTTTTTTTTCATATAATAAAACTGTACAGTTGGTGTGTCTGTACTTTGAAGATATTTGCAGGGTTTTCACAGGTGTATTTGGCCAAACTTATGGTAACATACAGGCTTTGTTTCATTGCAATTGGTCCATGGGAAGAGAAGATATGCTACTTTGAAATGTAAATGGAGAACACCCTTATCATTTAAAAAAATCGACCTTTAAAAAAAATTTGTTCATCCTAACATTCAACAGATGGAGCTGTACATTTTTTAATACGCGCTTGAGTGTGCAGTTCCATGAGAATAAAGTCACGGGCACATCTAGTTACAGACACGCCAACTTCGAAGTTTTATTATATGTGTAGACTGATAAACTTTATTTTTTAATTCATTCATTTGTGGTTTTAGACAAATGAATAGTTTTCATCTTAGAAATTTATAAATTAACTCATTTAGACAACATATTTGCCACTTGCATTCAGTTTGTACATTAAAAAAAAAAAAAAAAAGTTTGGTTGCTTGCATTTATTTACCAAGGGTGTTTATCATGTTGGAACTACATGTGAGGATTTTTGCAATCCTAGCACAGAGCTGGACAGTGTCCCTGTCTTGTCCCTGTATAACACATGCAATATGCTTTATATATTGTATGCTCTGTGCATGTCAGATATTATTGTATTATGAGTGCCAATAATTCTGAAGGGCATATGATTTACATTCATGGTGTGTGTACGCACTGTTCTGAAAAACTCTTTTACATAGTGTTTGTCCATGTTTCTAATCTGCTCATCATTCACACACACATTCCCTATTTAACCCCGCCATCATTGTGTAGTCTATAGATATCAAATTTTATCGCATACTCCTTGCATCGCTTTATTTAAAGAGATCATTTTACAGGATTTTCTCCTCGCGTTTCAGGTCGAAGAAGGCAGCAAGGCGGCGTCGGTGAGACTCCAGGTAGGAGACGAGATCGTAAACATCAACGAGGTTTCCCTGAGCGGCTACAGACAGGAGGCCATCTGCTTAGTCAAGGGCTCCCACAAGACTCTCACTCTGGTGGTGAAAAGGTAATCCGCACTCATACAGTACACAAACACGCACATAAAGAGTGCATGCAAAACCTCACACACACCTGTTCCCTGGGCAGTGACATCTCCTATCTCCCATCTCCATGGCTACATTTTAAACGCTACCATAGCGATGAAATGTGGTGGTGCAGGCGGTGATGTGATGTGATACGCAGACCGCCTTTGTGCCAAGCTCTGTGTGCTCACTGCGTGTTTGTCAGGTTCTACATGTGCATTAATCTTTCCTGCAGCGCTACAATGACAAATCAATCCTGAGTACAGTACCAAGATTTGTTTTTATTCAACGATTTGACTTTTTTTTTCTTCTTCTTCTTCTTTTTTTTTGTAATTTAGTCTGATTATTCATAGCATTTTAAGAATGTAGTAATTTGTTTAACACAATGGGGCAAGCTGTTATAAGGAAATGATCAACAGCACAGTGAAAAATGGCATTACGACTCGAACGTTTATCACTTTACTATGGAAGCAAAACCTGTACACATCTAGTACCACAGTAATAAGATGGCAATTATGAATGCCACTTTATACTTTTCATTCAAGTATAGTTGGATTTAATATTGTGAAGTGTTGTTGAATCGGTTGTTTACTCACCGGCCTTTTTTCTCACCAAGATTTAGTACAGAAATCTTTCCTGTGGCTGAAAATGTACTGACTGTTGCAAAGCACTGACGCTGGAGACTCCTACTGTAAATGTTACATAAACATCCCTTTACACATCACTGTGTATATGTGTACTGTATTAGAACAAGTGTATTACTATAAACCCATGATTTGATTTACAGCCAGCATTACTGACATGGCTGTGGTTACGGTTAATGAATCCACACGTTCAGACCAATCAGATTTAAAAATTCTCTTGTGCTTTGGTGTAAAATTGCTAAAAGTAATTACAAAGCTAATGGTAACCAAGTGAAATTGTGTGTAAATACACAATTGAGATTGTCCTGCAAATTTGCTAATAGTATACATTTAGATATTTAAGAAATAATTGTTCAAATATACATTTTTTCCTCTTCAGAACTCAAGTTCTGTTTTAGATTCCTGTCAAACCTTATGTAGTTCATTTTACTTAAGTTTTTATTTTCATACTTCACAACTAGATCTGAGTAACTTAACAGCTTAAAGACAGTTTATTAAGTGCAGAACCGGAATCTTTTGAGAAGTGTATTGGCGCTGCTGATCTGTGGAGTTCGGACCTAACCCTAATCTAACACCCTTGACCCAGTTAAACCCGTTTTTCAATCAGATTATTAAACGTCATATAAATTCTATGTAATTGACCACAGTTTCTCTAGAATATTTTTTTTCCCCTTAAGTAGTTAACTTGGCCACTAATTATGTTTGATCATCTTTGTGTGAGCAAGCTATTTTACCAGTTAGTGTTTACTAATCAAATCAGTACCATGCAATAAACGCTTTCTTCACTGACGCATTTAAATATATAACTGCAAAAACTCTCTTATACGCTGTTATGCCTAATTCCTGCACTATTAGATCAGTTCCATGATTTGCATGAACTCATCCTTTGATACTAGCCTGTTTTTCATGCTTGTTTTTGTCTGCAACACATTTTTCTCATTATGTGCTGAACCAAAATATGTAGTCGAAACACACAGGCAGCGTGTTGGCACTAGTAATGATGCACTATCGACCTGTTGCATAACACTGCTAATTTCTCACACCTGATTGGTCCGAGGGTTAATACATTTTCTACAGCAGCTCTTACGGTGGTGCCCGTCTTAATTCTTACTATGATTTTATATTAATCAAGTGGTTCTGATGTGTTGGTATTTATCTATCAATAGCTCAATCCTAGAGACTTGTTTGGCAGATTTCATTGATATAGTTTGTTGATTGCTGATGTGGTGAATCAGTCTGAAAGGAGTGATTTATAGAAGGGGTGTCTCTGGTGTCAGTGCTTTGTAAAAGTTATCTTTCTGCTTCATGAAAGTCTTCAGGGCTGAGAATAAACTGCATTTTTTTGCATGTTTTATCATCTTGGAGAGTGACTGTTTAATAGGTGCTATAACGTGATTGATGAAGCAATGATTGATGAAATGATCTTTCTTGAACATTCCACATTTGCATGTAAACTGTTATAGTACAAGAGAAATAAAACTCTCTGGGATGTGCTGTACTCAGTAAACTCCATTTTCTGCTCTCACAATTTTTGCTGCAGTGGTTCCCAAATTCTGGCTTGCCTTGGCACCGGCTCTGTGGCTCTTTCCCCTCTATTTCCAAGGTGTTCTTTTCAAGGCTGTCATGTAGAAGAATGTTGACTGTTTAGCTTAAATTTCTTTTGTGACATGACCTGCTGATGCTGCTACTGTGCCTGTCGTGGGAATTTGTAGCATGCCACAGCTTGTTATAGTCCTTGGCCCTAGTTGCGACTGTCTTTTTTTTTGTCCATGAATAGTCCATTGAATAGGCCTCAAGCGACGTACGATGGACCTAATGCAGCCGTCCGAGTCATAAAAACCCGTAGCTCCCACTCAAACTTTTGCATGTTCAGTATATTCAGTATAATTGTAGCCCATGCCAACAAACTATGGACCAATAAGATGCACGTTGACGCACACAGGAAGTAAATCCGTGTGATAAAAATTGGGCTCGGCACTAGCCAAACCTCATGTCAAGCCACTCCCTCGTTGATTATTTCCCTATCACAGCCCCAAGCAAAGCATATGTTATAGCAGGAAAATGAAGTAAGAAAATGGTTAAGTGAGAAACTTTTTTTTTTTCATTTGGTATCACTGAAACTTTCTTGCTCAAAAAGATTCTGATTCAACATTCATTATGAGTTCTAGCTAACACAAAACGGAAATGCTTCTCAGACGTTGAGCAATTGCCATTCATTTACAGTTGGTATGTCAATTTCAGTTGATTTATCCTTAAGTCCTGGAAAGGCCAGTTTGGCTAGATTCATCGAGTTTCCAGTAAATGTTGCATATGTATCAAGTTTAAAGAGTGAAAGTGTGTGAAAATCTTGCTTTTAAAAATCATATTTCATTTTAAGAGTGCACAAATTATATATATGTTAGTGTAGTGTCATTATGCTTTTCTAGGAAAGCATCTGCAGTTGCACCTCATATTTGTGCTTTCAAAAAAAAAAAATTATGTTTAAACAGTAGTATGGAAACTTTGACAAAAATAAATAAGATAAAGTTCACCACAGTGTTTGCACATTGCGTAGTCATATTCCAGTTTTGCATACTAATTATTCGTCCAGTAAAAGCCGACATGTATTGAGTATTGAGGTATGGTCACTGTCAGATGCACTTTGCTATAATAAACATACCAAATTTAAACATTTGTTTGGCCAAAATCAAAAGTGAGTTGTTTTGTTTTTCCTGGTTGTTGATTGAGTAGAAGCAAAGATGTTGTGGCTGCTAGCCTACGTAAACCCTGTGCATAAAAACTAAGGTCCCTGACCGCAGCAGGAAAAATGTGTATCAAGTTCGTCCTACTTCCTAGCCACGTCCCTGACAGGTTCTCAATGTGTCTATCATACAGTTACTAATTTCCTATCACACACATAATAATGCACTTACCATGCCCATTAAGATCGAACTGAGATATTGCAATGTCTAATCAGATCGCACCAGCCTGTTACCCGGCCCGTATCATACGCTTATTACATTGCCATTGTGTCCAGCCAGTTGGTGTAAATACTGCAACATGCATGGTGCTTTTCAACGTGAAGTGATATTGTGAGGGATTACATGCAGTGTTTAAACAATATTCTTGGAAAGTGACAGATAATCTGCTGCAGGCATGACATAACTGTGGTAAGCACCAGAAGAACATTTATATGAACTTAATGCAGTCTTCTACAGAGTGTCGTATACCTAGCAAGACTGAAGAGGTCAGTGCGAGAACTCAGTCAGAACACAGTTAGAACATCTTAACTTTCCTACTGGTGCTAATTTTTTTTAGTACAAAAGCGGTGTTAGTTAATGTTCAGTACCTGCATCATCTTATGTCTTGCTTCAATCATGTTCTCACTAGACTTATTTTTTTTTTTGGACACATCCAAAAAAGCATGGCGCCACATCAAGTGAGACAATACTATGTCCCTAGTTGTACAAGTTCTTACTGCAAGCTTCAGTTTTGAAGCTTCTGATTGATCAACTCCTTCATTAGACAATTTAATATTTTTAATAACTCATCTTAGCTTTTTTTTTTTTCTAGCTGTGATTGTGTTTTTCCAATCAACACCACTTTCTGTTGTCGTAGCCGACTTGCATTCACACCGGAATGCCATTGGGTTCAAACTGAAACGGGTGTGTGTCGGAGCTCTTTTTTTTTTCCTTTCTTTTTTTTCTTCTTCTATGCAAATGGCGTGACTGTATGTGTTTTGAGTTCGCACTTGTGTTTATATTAACCTGTTTAGAAACCGAGATCTGTAAAAGTTGTCTAGACCTTAGTCTGTCTAGTCCCTAATCCTTTTTTATACTGCTGTTTTGACTGCATATCTGTGGAGATACTTCGTGTCCATCGGGACCGGCTTATCTCTGACTAATGAGCAAATAGACCTGTCAGAGCGCTGTTAGAACTTGCTCAAATCTGAGGGCGTTGTCTTTGTTTTGCATCTAGTGACCTCATTTGAAACTGTGAAGTCATACAGAAAGATGAATCGCCAGGCTCGTTCACGTCAAAACTCGGGAGGCGTGATGTGTAGGTGAAAAGCCGTTTTTGTTTAGCAAGAGGCTTCGAGTTCCTTGTCGAAGTAATCTGACAAATTCATCTATAACCGTTACTAGCCTGAATAATAGTTTTTGCGTGGGATCCAGTTTTTAAAACGCACCTGTGCGAGGCTGGGAATGCTGCACCGGGATTACAATGGGACTTGCCGGCTGTTTATTTTGCAGAATTTCTCACAGACAGTCTGGATTGCAGCTAAATGAAATGTGTAAAGAATTGAATAGAATGGAAAAGACTGCAATGCTGTTTCTGTATCTTATATCCTACACCACCTAACTCAACCAGTGCAAATGATTGAAGGTTAAAAGTAACCGACACATGATGGCCACCACTTGACTGTGTTTCTCTCATCATACCACAAAAGAAGTCTCCGTTCCAGTTGAGCGAGTGCACCACACACTGACCCACTGAAACAAAAGCGGCCTGTGGATCACTCTGTTGTTGCTCCGGGCAACCATAGTGCCCTTTTTTTTTTTCTTCATCTGGTCATCTGAGGCGCTCATGAGCTTGTGAGGACACATTTAGCTGGCACGCGGCTGTCCGATTTACCTCACATGACAGCACAGTGGCCAGCTTCAGTTCTCACTAAGTGCATCAGTGCACCTAACAGCTTAGCTTGCTCATAAGCTTGTGTTGTTACATCATGATTCCTTTATTTGCACACTGGGATGGATTAATTGTATTGCCAAGTCACACTATAAAAGATTAGCATTTTATCAGATGTGGATGCTGATCATGTGCAGTCAGTAAGGCTGTAAATATTTTACCCGTTTGATTTTTGTACCTATATTTTAGTGTTATTGACACTAATTAGATTTTGTTTATCTTAGACAAAACTTTTAATATATTCTCATTTTTAAGTTAGTAAATCATCAAAAGAAAACGCGTTTAATCACACAACCATTGCTTGTTTTGTGTCCCCCATTTTATTTCACATCCCACTCTGGGGGTTTTGTTACACTTCACTCTAATAGGGAGGCTTTCACTAGATTTTAGAGTATGTTTCTTGGGATTTCTGAGGTCACACACTGTATGGTCAGTCATCCCAAATACAATCCGTAAATGTTCAGTGTGGTTGAGGTGAGAGCTGTGTGTACGTTACGCCACTCGAGTTCTTCCACTCCAACCTTGGAAAACCATGTCTTCATGGGGCTCATGTTGTTTCCAGACGCAATGCCATGCAATTAGGTCAATAGCTACAGTACAGACCTCCAAACTTCATGTGGCCTTCAGATTAGCTCAAGATCAGTGCGTAGAAAGATGTCTTTTTGGAGTTGGGCTCGGCCCTTTACTTCCAGTGAAAGGAACTCCTTTCCTTTGGGAGTATGACATTTTGGACAATTTCATACTCCCAACTTTGTGGGAACAGTATGGGGATTGCCCCCCATCCTGTCCCAACATGACTGCGCAGCAGTGCACAAAGCAAAATCCATAAACACATGGATCATCGAGTTCAGTGTGGAAGAACTTGACTGGCCTGCACAGTGTCCAGACCTCAACCTGTTAGAACACCTTTGGGATGCCAAAGGCCTGGTCTTCTCATCTGACATCAGTGTCTCACCTCACAAATGTGCTTGTATGTGTGTATGGTGGAAAATTCCCATTAACACACTCCTAAACCTTGTGGAAAACCTTCCCAGAAGATCTGAAGCTGTTATAGCTGCAAAGGTTTGGTCAAAATCATATTAAACCCTATGTATTAAGAACTGGATGTTACTGAAGTTCATATGTATGTGAAGGCAGGCGAACGAATACTTTTGACAATATTGTTTATGAGCGACCCCCAGCAGTGAGTCCTCCTCTACAGTCACCTCGAACATGGATTGTGTGCTTTTGGTTGGATATTTGATGCACCTGTCTCTGTCACATTAAATACATTAAACAAAAACGCTCATATCTCATAGGGCTGAAGTTGAGCACTGTGGCTGAAATCAGTGATTAGAAATCCTCCACAGAAAGTGATGCTTTTTACTCTCTTCACAGTTTATCTGTTTATTTATCTCTCCATATTTATCTAGCTCGCTGAGTTATTATCCAATTTGTTTAGATTTGACAGAGATGTGGTGTATTTCGTACACTACTCTCTGTGGTGTAACTCAGAAGGCACTGAACAGGAAGTGCATCAACGTACCAAAGCAAATCATGTCTCTCAAGGTGTGTTTTTTTTTTTTTTAGGGGACTTTAAGCACAAGACTGTAAATGATGTAAAAGGTATCTTTGAGCTCTTTGATGTTTTAAATGTACTGCACAACAACATAATCTTTCTGCGCTTTCTAATAAAAAACTGCTTTTGTTTAAGTGGTTCACTGTTTTTCAACTGAGTTATTACTGCCATCTGGTGGCTGAGAGGGAATATGACAATGGAAGCACTAGGGTTAGTGCTTAGTGTTTTATACTTATTACTAAATTGAGCACATGACAAGCCAGGAAATAGACGGAACAGTTGCATGCTACATGAGGTAACAAGTTTTAATGGTACCTGATTAAATGTACGCATATTTTCATTTGTTTATTACTTTTCTGTGACTTGGTTTCTGTGACATAATCATTAAGGAAAAAAAACAGGTCACAATGTGGTAGGATCATCTAGGTCATTTGCGGCAGTCGCCTGGTTGGCAGTGCGATCGGATTTCATGCTGGTGTAAATGCCGCCCTCACCGTGTGTTTGCATTAGACGCTAGGGGTGAAGCACCTGCCCTGAATAGCATAGATTATAGTACAACACGTTCAGTATATACACAGCATAAAGAAGCTACTGTGAGATCCAGATATCGCTCCACAGCTATGTTAATTTCACAATTCGGATTACTCAGAAGGTGTCGATTTGTTTCCTGTAATTCAAGTCCAATAACAGATTTATATTAATATACTCATTCTCTAGTAACAGCTAATTCACAGCGGTATCTATAGTCGGTATCTACATAATAATAAGCGAATGTTTGATGTGTGATATTTAACAACGGTATATAATTGTTGATGTGTTGAAGCTTTCTGTAAGCTTATTTTAACTTCTATGGAAGGAATTTCAAAAGTGAGTGAGCAAGGTTTCCGCTATGGGAAAATCTTCAGGACCGGTGACTTTATGCTTCTCAGTAACGTGAGAGATTACGAGAGGCGGATGAGAGAACAACTGTTTATAGCTGCCCTGTTGTAAGCAATAACAAGAAGTACCTTGACTTGCAAGTGATCCATGGCATTAACAGTCAAAAATGATGGCATGCTGTTCATTTAATACACTTTAAATATTTTGCTGACAGATTTCTCACAAAAAGCAATAAAGCAGTTTGTGACCTGTTGTTAATGGAAAAATATCAGGCTTGTAATGCCCTACTGCTTCATGCATCGTATCATGCTGTATAGTCGTCTATATAGAGTATAGAGATATTTTATATATAGAAAATAATTTGTAAAACTTTCTTCCATATTCTTGGTCAGTGCTATTAAAACTATTAAGTGCTGATGAGAATTAAAAGCTAAATTAAGCCTTAAAATAGACTAAAGTGGTTTCCATCAGCAAGGTGATTTTGTCTCCCCCCCACCCCTTTTTTTTTGCTTTTTTTTTTTAGTTTAGGCGTTTCCACTAGAATCAAACAGCCATGAATATAAACAGATCTATCAAATGGGGATGAATGCATCTCGCTCTGATTTCTGACTTTAAAAGTTAGTTAATTATTGCTTGCGAATAGTTTTCAACTGAAAATTTAGTGAGGCAATGATTTATTTCATGTGTAGTTAGAAAGGAAAAGGTGCATTCTCTAAAAACATTTTCTTGTTCATTCCAAGTATTAGATCATTATTGAGCGAGTATGAACCTGTTTCACTTTCATGTAGTGCTGTGATACTGGGAGTCATCCATACTTTACTTTAATTCGATTCTCATGATAGCTGTCGTATGAACAGAACACAGGGATGACATGATGAGGGATTTGTCTGCCTTTACTTGGCTCAGTCAGTACATTTCAAAGGCGTGACGACCCATCTCTGACATTTCACATATACAGCCTCACGATAAGCTCACTTCTCATGTTAGGCCAAAAATTTCATAACGGTGTAGGAGCTGCAAAATAAGGTCATGCTAAAAGAAACTTTTGACATGTAAAGGTATTATTCATCAACCAGGTGAGTTCACTGAGGGCACATCTTCATTGATTCTGTGAATATTTCATATCCTTCATATAAAAAAAAATGAAGCACGGTGCCAAGCAGACATACTTCTCACTAATAAATTAAGGTATTGTGGACATCTTCAGGCATCTCTGAATGATCCATGAAGGATTGTTGGATTGCTCGTGAAACAAGAACAAGGACCGGTGTTTGAGTAGTGATGTTGAAGCTATGTCATGTATAATGTTATAAACAGAAGAGCTTTAGTTTCCCAGAGAAGACGGAATCAGCCAAGTGTGCAGCCGCGATCATGGCTCAGCGTTTGGTATGACATGCAGCCCAGGAATGCGCCGGTCGTTATGGGAAGCATACGCTTGGCCTCTCTCTCGGTCCTGTATCAGAGGTCTGATTCAGGTGGTTGCTGAAAAAAGCTTTTGTGTCAGACATAAGAAACTAGGTAAATGCCTGAAACTTATATAGCTCTAGATTTGACTCCAGCATGTTTTTTCTTTTTTTCTTTTACCTCCATGCTAGGTGGCTAGTGTTACGGTTAATGAAGTCCTATTTCTGTTTTCACCTGCTTATTGAGCAATGGCAATTAAATGTGTGCCCACCATCCTTATTGGATACACTAATTTCAGTTGGAAACTTTTTTTTGTAAATAAGATAAGGCAATTTTTTTTTTTTTTTTGCAAACCTTTTTTTTTTGATGCCATATAATTCTCATTTCTGTTTCTCATGATTCTCAGAGGGTCTTGATTTAATTTTATATAATGGCACAGCTCTGACACGTACCATGACGGGCGTCACCCTCTCTGGTTGGTAGTTATATGGTGGGTTTTTAACAAAGAAAAATATATAATATTTGGTTTGAATATATTTTTCTCATAAAGAAACAAGCATATGGGCCTCCAGTGTCGGAAAGATTTCCATCTGCACGTTTTAGGTTCTTTTCTGCAGAAAGTTCTGTTCTCTATTCTTATTCTCTTGGGAGGGGGAAAAGAGTCTTGAGTAACGCTGGTCATTAAACGCGAATTTTGTGCACCATTAAAAAGTTATATAACCCAAAAACGTATGATGAGATTCTTTAATTGAAAAATGTACAGGTTGGAGAAATTGCGGTCATATGAGAGTAACAAAATACTTTAGAATTGAACGTTGTACAGGAATAAACAACTTTATTTGTAACTTAAAGAAATTTCTTATAACAACCCCTTCAAATTACTGTACTTTACTGCTTGCATATTATCCCAGCCTAGAATGCATGTCACTTTAATGTGCATAATTTTTCCATTTTTTCCCTACCCATCAACTACAGTATATGCTTTAATAGTTTGTAATCTTCCCAGGCTACTTTTTTAATCAAGCTCTAAACTGTATAGGTCAAGCCTTGATCACTGTTTGCCATATGACCTCATCTTTGTCTTCGCCTGCCCTTACAGGTCCTGTACAGTGTGCACTAGTATAAAAGAGCACCTTTGTAGGTTTGTTCGAGGTTCTAACCTGCTGTTAATTCCAGATGGCCTATGTCAGAGCCTGAGACATGCAGTCTGGAAAGCAAAGTCACTTGATCCAAGTTGGAGGGGTTGAGGTCAGGGGGCATGTTTGGTAAAGTCTGCTGCAGCCAGAAAGACACACCGCACGCAAGAAAGAAGAGGGCAACTATGGTGTCAAGTAGCCCAGAGAAATCTTTCGCTTTTGTAAACATTGTGTACATCAACTGTATAATGTTGCTGCTTTTTTTTTAATCATGGCTTTAATATTCTTTTAGTCTTTTAGAATTCTTTTAGAATTTAAATACTCAGACACCAGTTCTTCACTCTTTGTTTAAAAAAAAAAAAAAGTGCACCCTGCAAAAATCTCCATGTTGCCATGGAAATGGAAGACACGTAGGGTTGCAGCTCAACAGGGGATGGTCAGAGTGTGTTCAGCCCTCTCAACTGCTCATTAACATAGCATATTTGAGCCAACCAATGGGGAGGTGAAAACTCCTAGATTACTTAAAGGGGAATGGCTATTACAATAGCTCTCTACCCAAATCCTTGTAGGAGCAAAAATCCCCCACAGTTTTGAGTGGAGGTCTAACCTGGCTAATGTGTAGAAACTTCACTAGACTACGTACTGTAACATAAAGATTTACGCTCCCTGTGTGCATCTACATCTTCCATAGAAAAAAGCTAACATTTGAAAAGACTCCCTTTCTCACAAGGGACTGGTCAGCTATTGTCCTTCCCCGTCTTTGATGTGAATGTGGAATGCAGTGCCTGAGGAGTCAAATGGAGCAAACCCGGAATCAGTCTTTCAATTCTGGGAAGCTTGATTAGGAATTTTGTGTCTCCTTCTTGCCTTGAGGGTTCTGCTTGGTAAGTTTAGAGACTTATAAGCTACTCGTGTTTCTCATAGCCGTCACATCTTCCTATCTAGATATCCAATTGGCTTAATCTTTTATGAAATGGTGCAACTCTCATTCCTCACAAGCAGAGTGGGGGAGCAGTTGTTCAAACATGCAACCTGTTGCATATGCATCTTGATCTGACTTTCGTAGACTTGACCTACATAGGAAAATGTTTAATATTCTCTCTTGATAGCTGAAATGCTTCTTTTTTTTTTAATATGATTTATTTAATTATTTAATTTTAATTTTACGATTTTAGAATTTTTCATCCAGACTTCGAGCACCCATATTTTATATGAAAGAGTTGGATTATTTGTTCCCTTTTCATTGATTTGTTTGTTTTTGAACATGTCTCTGAAAAAAAATAATGCAAAGCGACTTTCCTTTGCTAGCCCCCCTCCCTGGCCTCCATTCTGCCTGGGCTCTGCTGATCCAGTCCTCTGGCATATCTGCGCTGGACCAGCTGTAGCCCTGACAATGGCAGCCACATTAGCATCTGAATGGTTAGCGCCATGTGTGGCTAGCACACAGGCACTTGAAGCGTTGCACTGTGAAACAGAACAGCAGGGGAAGGTGTTCAGTTTGGACGTTTGAATCTCTCTCTTTCCTTAATTTGTTGTATTAATCCGTTTTGAAATCTTTGTTACACGGAACATGACCATCTCATTTAAGTAGCAGGAGAGATTTGTGTTTTTTTTTTTTTTTCTTTTTTTCTTTTTTAGGCATTTTAACAAACTTGAAAAGTCTGATATCTAATAGCCGACTGATAAGTTGTTAGGCAGGCTCTCTGGCCAAGTGTAAGTGGAATTTTGAGTGTTAAACAATAGTCTGAATTGCAGAGGAATCTTCATTCCAACTCGCTCAGTCCCTGACCCTGTTGCTTTGCAGTTTTATTACATAAGTTCCTCCACTTAAAAAGTAAGTTACTATTACTTACAATTAGCAATTTACTATTACCATTAATTTTATATATTTCTTGTTATGCTTTTCTTCAAATTAATGAAACATTGCTTTAAGTTACAAAAAAGTCAGTACGTGGAAATTTGGCATTACATACAGTATGTCTTGTCTAACTTTTCATTCTGACTTTTATTTCCATAATATATAAAGTAAATTCTTAGTTCAGACAGTTTATAGTGTTAATGGAATAGCTTAGTCTGACTGTTTCATTAAGTCCTTAGCTTGGCATGTGTAACGTTGATTTAAAATAACATCATACTATGCACATACTGTACATTCAGGTACTTTTAAAATGACCATGGGCACTTCAGACAGAATGAAGGTTTCCAAGGATTTTGTGAAAATTCAGTAGTAGTATTAGTAACATATTACAATACAAGTATTCCCCTTCTGCCAAAATACATGCAGACTGATGAATAACTTTGTAATTGCTTGATTTTCCAACACCATGGAATAAAATAATTATTTGTAGCTTAATTATCATAATGTTATGAATTCTGGATTGTATTCTGATAATAACATTAGGAATTCTGTATTTCTGGTTTCTGGTCTGTTCTACAGGGTGGGCCATTTATATGGATACACCTTTAATAAAATGGGAATGGTTGGTGATATTAACGTCCTGTTCATGGCACATTAGTATATGTGAGGGGGGGAAACTTTTCAAGATGGGTGGTGATCATTTGGAAGTCGGCCATCTTGGATCCAACTTTTGTTTTTTCAATAGGAAGAGGGTCATGTGACACATCAAACTTATTGGGAATTTCACAAGAAAAACAATGGTGTGCTTGGTTTTAACGTAACTTTATTCTTTCATGAGTTATTTACAAGTTTCTGACCACTTATAAAATGTGTTCAATGTGCTGCCCATTGTGATGGATTGTCAATGCAACCTTCTTCTCCCACTCTTCACACACTGATAGCAACACCGCAGGAGAAATGCCAGCACAGGCTTCCAGCATCCGTAGTTTCAGGCGCTGCACATCTCGTATCTTCACACCATAGACAATTGCCTTCAGATGACCCCAAAGATAAAAATTTAAGGGGGTCAGATCGGGAGACCTTGGGGGCCATTCAACTGGCCCACGATGACCAATCCACTTTTCAGGAAACTGTTCATCTAGGAATGCTCGGACCTGACACCCATAATGTGGTGGTGCACCATCTTGCTGGAAAAATTTATGCCAGCTTCAGTGCATAAAGAGGGAAACACATCATCATGTAGCAATTTCAAATATCCAGTGGCCTTGAGGTTTGCATTGATGAAGAATGGCCCCACTATCTTTGTACCCCATATACCACACCATACCATCACTTTTTTTGTTCACAAAACAGTCTTGGAGGGATCTATCCAATGTGGGTTAGTTTCAGACCAATAGCGTTCAGCATTCACATAAAAGTTTGCCTCATCACTGAACAAAATCTTCTGCGTGAACTGAGGGTCCTGTTCCAATTTTTGTTTTGCCCATTCTGCAAATTGTGTGCACTGATCTGGGTCATCCTCGTTGAGATGCTGCAGTAGCTGGAGTTTGTAAGGGAGTATTAGCTGCCATTTGTGAGTAGCTAATATCTGCCGAAGGGATGTTCGACTAATGCCACTCTCCAGTGACATGCGGCGAGTGCTACGCTGTGGGCTCTTGCTGAATGAAGCTAGGACAGCCATTGATGTTTGTTCATTAGTGACAGTTTTCATGCGTCCACATTTTGGCAAATCCAACACTGAACCAGTTTCACGAAACTTACCAAGCAGTTTGCTAACTGTAGCATGGGAGATGGGTGGTCTCGTAGGGTGTCTTGCATTGAAATCTGCTGCAATGACCCGGTTACTGCGTTCACCAGATATCAACACAATTTCGATCCGCTCATCACGTGTTAACCTCTTCGACATGTCAATGGCTGTGAACAAAAAGAAACTTGTAAATAACTAGTGAAAGAATAAAGTTACGTTAAAACCAAGCACACCATTGTTTTTCTTGTGAAATTCCCAATAAGTTTGATGTGTCACATGACCCTCTTCCTATTGAAAAAACAAAAGTTGGATCCAAGATGGCCGACTTCTAAATGGCCACCATGGTCACCACCCATCTTGAAAAGTTTGCCCCCTCACATATACTAATGTGCCACAAACAGGGCGTTAATATCACCAACCATTCCCATTTTATTAAGGTGTATCCATATAAATGGCCCACCCTGTATGTGGCATGATAATTTTATTTCACTTCAATCATGTTTTCATTTTTTTAATGGTATGTTGAATAGTGTGTCTGCAAAATCTGCACTACAGCACTGCTGACCACGTGACTAATTGATCAGAAGGAGCTAATTCATTTTTCGATACCTAGTTGCCCCTTCGGTTTGTTTTAGGATTTTGTTAGTAACACAATTTTTTGAATATCCTGAGTACATTTTTTAAATTTATTTTTTTTTTTTTACAATTTTGAACAAACTTAGCAAATAATTTTTTCCTACCATACATGATGCTGTGCTGCCTGCCAATATGTAAATAGTTTAGAGCATATCACCAGCAGGATTATACAGCTACTACAACATTTGAGTAATTAACATATAATAATTAGAAAATACTAATTGAGTGATGTGGGTATGTTTCAAGTTTAATCTACTCTCAGCAGGTTACTGCTGAATGTTTAATGTTTATTGAACCTCCCGCTAACATGACACACCCCTTACAAACTTTAGGCTCCCGGGTCAGAGATGGTGTTTATTCCCATTCATACAAATCTCCTCTTGCTGTATCACTACCTTTGCTCCTGCCATGTTAACAACAACCCACTGATTTCACTTCCTTTCCTCTCTTATAGAACACTGACGGTGTAATATTTCCGCCCTGAACTGGCCGTGTGAATGAGGCTATAGTTTTAGTTTTGATGAAAAGGAGTGAAATGGGTAATGGCTACTGAATAAAATGCTCACTGTAAATGTGTGACTTGCTTGAATTTAAAAGCTTGATAAAATCATTATAATCTATATAGAGATGCATCCGTTTTTCACCACAAGATGTCCCCAGGCTCCTATAATTCCTTCCAGTTTCCCATGCATAAGAATTCATACAGCGCAAAGCCAAGATGCTTTACAGCGAGCTAGAAAAGACTCATTAGGTGCTATGAATACTTTCATGCTGAATTCACTTTGGGACTGTGTGGCTGAAAAGCCTGCTTTTTTATATAGAGGGAGAGTAATAAATTAAAAATCCAGTATGGTTGGAAGCCTTACAATTTAACCCATTTTCCAGGTATCCTTTTTTCATATTGGCAGTCCATAGCGCTAGTTTGTACTGCCATCCCTTTATTATCTCAGCCTGTCTGTTTAGTGTAAAAGCATAGCACTGTAGTTCCTATCCATTGAACTCCATTGAGGTTCAGAGATTCAGTCTGTGTGTCCTCCCCTCCCTTTAACCCCCCTTCAGGAGGATGAAAATGGTGGATATTGTAGCACAGAAAATGCCGTCAGAGAGTGACGTTCATGTGGCCCGGAGCTTTCTAACGAAGATTTTGCGAAGTTCAATGAGGTACAGTATTGATGTAACCACCGGCCAGTCCACCTTTTATCCTGTGCCATCCCGTTCCATCCAGATCTTCTCCATGACTTCATTTCTTCCCATGTTGTCTTTGTCATCCTTTCCCCAAAAAACCTATTTGCAACAATTATTAAGGCTTTCACTGTTGCTCTGTGTGGTAGTTTGTAGACTTTCCTAGGGGATTCCAGTAGGATCACATTTCATGTTGTTAATGTCATGAATAAAGTGTTACATGTGCATTTTTGTTTGTTTTATCACACTAATGTTACCTATGCATATTTACTTTTCTCTTGCATGCATTGCAGAAAGAACCATTTCAATGGGTACGTTTTAATGCAATTTTTTATATCATTTATTTGACTTTATTTGGGAGTGGTGCATCAGAGCATTGTTGGTACATAAAGTTTATTTTTGTCAGTTGAGTACTTTTCAACATAGATTTAGAAAGATGTTTTGCAGATAGCTAGCAGTTTTGTGTTTTCCCTTCAACATCATATACCAACACTGTTATGATTATGAATGTAGGTTTTATAGTGACTGTTGTAGTTGCATGTAAATTGCATTTTCCTCACTGATCTTTCTCTCTTTCCCTTTTCTGTCCCTCTTCTTTCAGGAAAAATGAACCCATGAGCAGGCCTCACTCCTGGCATTCCACCAAATTCAATGAGAACCAATCAGACACTGCCAAAACACAGTCCACACCCTCACCAGTCTGGCAAACAAGATATGATGCAAGGTAAAGAACACTGTTTAAACATATCATTATACCACTCTTAAATTAAGTAGTTTTCTTTCACTGTTATTTTATGCAATCCTTCAGTGTCAGTGCAATTCTAAAACATGTGCTCATTTCCTTAGTTCATTCTCCTCCGACCTCACTACTGGTTGGGACCAGCCTAATTTGCGCAGGGTTTCAGACCAGTTCAGCTCCTTGGGCAGTATGGATAGTTTAGAACACGGCTCTTACCCATATCCACCCGGACGCCTGTCTCCAAGCAAATCTAACGGCAACAGTGTTGAACATTTAGTGGGTGGAAAAAGAGATTCTGCCTATAGCTCCTTTTCAACCAGCTCAGGGACGCCTGATTATACACTGTCTAGAAGTAACGCAGCCTCTACAGAGAACATGCTGTATAAAGTTAACCAGTGGGACACAGGAAGTCGTCCTAGTAATGGCAGACATAGTCAAAGCCAAAGTGAAGCGGTCAGACAGGATGACAGGACCGGTTATCTTCAGCCACCCTCGGTAAGCAGTGGCCAAGAAAGCCCAAGAATAGAGGAGCAGCCAGGCTATCGGCATTCTGCTTCGGGAAGGTCCAGCATTGCACCCGTTTGGCATGTTCCAGATATGAAGAAAACCATGGCCCCATCACCCCCACCGCCTGCACCACCAACACGCAGTGATAGTTACGCTGCGACCAAGATTCATGAAAAGGGGCTGGTCTCCAGCTACCCTGAGAATCCTGGGATTCATGCCTCATCCAAGATTCAGGCCAAAGGATTAAAGATAGCAACAGAGATGTCTGAAAATAATCAAAGGATTTACCATGCAACCGAGTCGGTCCTTGAAACGTCTCAAAACTACAACGCACAACTTAAAAGTGGCACGGTCAATCCATATGACGGCCATAGTCAACAAGGTCCGCTTCCAAACCCGAACAAGAAATGCTCACCATCCAGCACTGAACCGTTCTACATTCGCGTGGCCTACCATCAACGTCAGTACAGTGATGGTAGCCCTTTTTATGCACCGCCTAAAACCCCAGCTACAGGAAAGTCTCAGAGTTGCTATAGCAGCATGCAAGAGTTATCCAACAACAACCATGCTCCGAACTATAGCCAGAACCAGAACAGAAGGCATGTTGCATCGGAGTCCAGCACTGCCATTGACCAAAACCCTGACAGTCAAAGCTCCAACAGTTATTATTGTGTCACATCACGACAAACATCTCAGGGAGCAGCCCAGGCATCTTTATTGCGGGTGGACGACAGGAATGCTAATTCTTTGAGGGAATTCGCCCAAAGTGAAGGTGATAGAACTTCCATAAGCTCTCAAGGACAGCTCAAGGACAGGTTCACTACATCCCAGGTACTTCACAACCCAAAAAATAAAGACAGCAATGGATATTACAGACAGGTTGACAGTCAACAACGGGTGTACACACCAGTTAATAGGTCTTCTTTTGATGAAGCAATAACTAAACCATCAGAGCATGAGGTCAGGGGACAAACCACTATAACAAACTCGGATAGCCATTTCATCAAGCACTTTGAGCAGGGAAAGGTCTCAGACTCTTACAGATTGGGAGAATCCCATAAAGAAAATTTACTGTGTACAAATGAGACCAAAGTAAGCCCGCAGAGAACCCCAATGCTCCACTCTCTATCACATGAAAGTAGTAGATTGGTTGACCTACAAAGTGAAATGGGTAGTGGTGATGGACAGCAGGAATTTGTCGATCCCCTGAATTGCAAGCAGGTCCGGCGTAACGATCGTTTCGCCACAACATTGCGAAATGAAATTCAGATGAGGAGAGCTCAGCTTCAGAAAAGTCGAAGTGCAGCAGTCTTGGGTGGGGCGGCTGATCGGGAAGAAGAGCCTTCAGTTTGGAAGTCCACAGATACATCTTCACCTTCATCTGATGGTTCCTTCACTAATGCCTATAAAGACCATCTGAAAGAGGCCCAAGCTCGTGTCCTTAAAGCGACTTCATTTAGGAGGCGGGACTTGGAGCCAGTGCTGCTGGAGCACCCAGGAGCTGAAGTGCTGTCCACTTTTAACAAGGATGCACCATCTCTGCCTAGTGTCTCTGAGCTCCCATCTAGTAAGCCTGCTTCGGGTACAAACCACGTGTCCCGTATATGCGGCCGAAAACGGTTTCCAGTAGAGAAAAAAGTAAGATCATTCTCTGAGCCTGAAAAAATTAATGAGGTGGGTGTTGATGAGGAAATAACCCCACAAGATAATGACGTATCGATAATCAACAGACGTAAAGTCTTTGAGGCAGCGGGAAAACCTGCTTACAGTAAACCCATGCTGAAACAAAACCTTCACATATCTGAAGAGTCCCGATTGGACAAGCCTGGAGAATTGTCCGAGTCTGTGCAAAGTGAGATTGGCAAGAACGATGGCGATAGTAAGACAGCAGATAGTGGCCCAAATTCCTCACAGAGACTGGGCACATTTGCAGAGTATGAAGCCACATGGAACACGCAGAGAAAAGTGGATCCCAGGACATCTGGAAGATACCACTCAGCTGATAACATTCTTGATCCAGGAGCGGATGAGCGACGTAAGCCCTCCTATTTCCATGAAAGGTCACGCTCGTCTCCTTCAGAGGACTTCTATGGTCAGGTTCGTATTTTCCTTTTGACATTTCCAAAAGCTATGTTTCATCTGAAACCCATTACTTATTGTTGTGCATTACATGTTTGTAGATTAATCTCTGTTTCACCCTTTTAGAAAGCTTGTTTGATTTTAATGCTGTTTAGACAAGGTGGCTGAATGACTAGTATGAGAATAAAGGCAGGACCTTAGTCAAACATTAAGCCATGTCTAAACAAAAAGTCACGCCCTCAAACCAGAAGTCACCGGGTATATACTGAAGTTGATCGTCCTTTGAAACTGTAAAACCCTTCCATTGTTTGATACAAGACAAGAGCATGCACTGATACATGCTTTAAAATATTCATTGTCTTATCTGTTCTATTGTCTTCAGAACATCCCAGTGCAAGGAAGAAAGTCAGCAGAGTACTGTCGACCTGAGAGAAATCTCTCTGATCATGACAACTCTACATCAAGGTGGGTGAACGTGTTTTTATATAAACAAAAGTTTAATGTTCAGACTAAGCCTACGACACGCATTGAGACTGTCGATAAAATATGCATCTGTTGGAACAATTATTTTAATTATCTAGGTATGACAAATTATGAGCCTAATAGTTAACAAATGAAACATTGTGTTGTTTAACAATTAAAAAATACTTAATTGTTTTTATGATTAATTTGAGAGAGGTTTTGTTTTTAAACATTTATGCTAGCAGTCTCCCATGAGTGTGCTGTACCAAAGGTAAAATTGTTCCTACAAGTTTAGACATTGAAAATAAAATTTCACAGCTTAATGTTTTTTGCAGTCATTTTGTGTTTTTAAATATATACTTATGGTACCAGTCAATAGTTTGCACACACCATAGTCATTCCTGATTTTTTTTTTTTCTTTCAACATTGTAAAACTGCTGAAGGCGTCCAAAATATGCAATCATCTCCTTTGAACAGTTATTGAGTTATTGATATTGAGATGTGTCTGTTGCTTTAGCTGTGTAAAGCCTTCATAACAGCACTAATCTGAGGTGCTGTTACTTGGTAATGTTTGAGGCTGGTAACTCCTCTGCAACAGAGGCAAGTTTTGGTCTTGCTTTCCTGGGAAGGTCTTCATGTGATTCAAGTTTCATCACGGTGCTTGATGGTTTTTGCAAATGCACTTGATCATACTGTTCTGGCGAGAACTGTTCCAGAACAGCTGACCTTCATGTCTTACAACAACAACTGACTTGTTGTTGTTTTTAATTAATTTGCAAATTCAATATGTTATTTCATAGTATTGAAATATCCTGTATTGTTCTATAATTTAGAAAAAAAAAATCATTAAACAATAACATTAGATTAGAAGCTGTAAATAACACCCAATTTAATTCTTTACTTATTGTGTTGCTTAGTTGTGTGCCCTTGTCTAAAGCTGTCTCAGTACAACAAAGCCAATAGTATACTGTTGGACCAAACAACAAAGAGGCTGCTTGTATAGTCAAGCAGCCTCTTTGTTGGCCTCACAGGCATGACTAGAGTATCACTTTGACTCAGCTGTGACAACACAACCATCCTCAGTGCCTGGGGTTTGTGTGATGAGGACATGACTTTGAGGTGCCTGAATTGGGTAAATCCAAAAATCCTGAAAAGAACCTGATTTCACATGATCGGTGAGAAAATAAAGCCATGTTAAAAATCTTTAGTCAAGCATCGTTGAAAATAATGATTATTGTAGTATCCTCTTATGTTTCTCCCCTGGAAAACTGCGTTGTATTATTCAATTGAATTGACTTTTCAACTTTTGTGTAATGATATGCAGTAGTAAACTCGCCGATTCTACACTATAGACATTTCTCAAGAGCAACATGGAGATAAGAGTTATTATGCAACATAAAAGCGTGTGTGAAATCTTGTGCTGTGTGTACATTTATAGAAGTTTAGTGGACAATTCCATCACGCAAACCTTATACATACAGTATACATATGAGGTACTGTGATCAACACACAGTCAGAAGCATTAGTTCTGAAATGTTTCATCGTCTAATATCTTCCTGCTTCCAAAGCATACTGTACACATCTGTAAGTGAGTATTTAATTCATGTCAAACTGCAAAGCTCGAAGTGTTCAGTGTGGGGAAATGTGATGCTTAAAAATGCCATACAGAACCTACACCTTCTCCGTTGTTCACATAACTAGCCTTTTCAGATAGGAGAGGATCTTTTGACCTGGGAGGACTTTAATATGAGGAACATTCCAACTTACCTTAGACTAAAGAAGCTACTTGGTTACTAAGTCTAGTTGACATGACTCAACTTTTAGACGTACAGAATCTAGTGGATATCAAAACTGCTTGAGACCATATAAAAGAATAAAAGGGTTTTGTGTGATACTGTGCTGTGGTAATCCATTAAACATGCACAGAACAAGAGTCAGTGCAAACCGGAGGTCACATTTTTGCTCCTCATTTAAATTTGTTTAGGGGAAGTTTCCAAGCTTGCAAAGACAGCGGTTTAACGTTTAGTTTCTCTTTTATGATTTGCTTGTTTCAATTCTTGGTTCAATTCTGCTACTATCTTGGTAGCAGTAATGCATGATGCAATTAAATAATCTTAACATCTCTGTGATGATCTGGGAAAACCTTAGATTTGCAGTGGCTGAAAAAAAAATGGTGTGAGGGTTTTTTCCCCCCTCCCCTGCCAAAATACATATTTATATGTGTAAATAAAACCAGTCCCGTTGTATTTCTTTAAATTGCTCTGTATAAGATACATGTCTGCTTCTGTATGTTATTTTTTTCTGATCACAGAATTGACCCGGCAGGTATTTTCCTTCACTCTCATTCTTTCCGCATCATCTATCAGACTTGCAGGCTTCTCTTCATTCTCTGTGTGTCCTTTGGGTAAAAGTAAGGGGTGGTTCACTTTAATTAGCATGTTGCCAACTAAACCAAACATCCATCATCATAAGCTTGTTAAATTGCACCCTATAAAATTGTCCTGTCTTCTCCTGCCTGTAATTAAGGTGTTGTGAAGAGCACGTTTACTGGTCGCGCTGTCCGTAAGCCGCTTTGAAGCTAACGGAAGATTCAACAGCAGCCTTTTATATCATAGTCAGATAAAAATCGTTACCCAGACATGTCATTAGTCATCTTTTTACAAAGCCTACATTTTAGTATTAGAAAGATATTTCTGTCTGTGCATTATGCATGCAGGTATGTGTCTTTCAGCTTTTTTTTTTTTTTTCCCCCTCCACAGTGAAACTGTTAAGAATCCAGTTTAAATCGCTTGTTTCACATAACCTAATGAAGCACACAACCTACCTTGCATGACAAAAGCTAGCGAAAACCAGGGTTAAGCTGAAAGCAGCCCCACCCAGGTGAGCTTAAAGATCCAGTGCTCCAGGAAGCACCTGTCATTGCAGACAGCTAGGTCTTTCGCTACTATGAGGCAGCCATGGTGAGTGTTCTTTCTCTGATAATAAGTTTTAAGTTCTGAGAAATTGGTGCTGGTAAGGAGCGATGCTTCAGTTTCGGATATATTTTTTGTCGGTAATGTATGAATTGGTGGCCAGCGCTGTGACTCTTTCTGTCTCTGAGAGTTTTTTTGATTACAGACCGTCAACACTTAATCGGTGGTTCGCTGCATGTCTATGCATGCTCACATTAAGTACACAGTATACTTCTCAGCACATGTATTTCAGACAAATAACAAGTTTAAGTCGTCTGTATGGATGCATACTCTATTACCAAACTATACCTTTGCTTTATCTAATTGCAGCATGTGTGTTAATATTGTTCGTGCTCTTCACTTGCTTTGTTTTAGTAATCAGTCGTACAGCCTGTGCATGCCTTTGCATGTCTCGTCGCTTTTTTCTGTGTCCTGACAGAAGATATTCCTTTACTCTTTTTTTTTCCACCTCTTTTTTTCTATTCTTCAGTCAAAATGCCACTTTGTTTCTCTCTGCGAAGTCCAGCTGCCCCTTCTTTGTGCCTAACAGGTATTTGAACTGGCTACGTGGACGTGAATTGTGGTCAGGCATGTTTGTGTGGTCAGACTAGAGTACTATTTTTAATGATTTTTTATTTTTTATTTTAGTGAAGTAAAAACACACGCAGTCCTTAAAATGAAGTGATGTACAGTATTTAGTGTAGGAAGTGGTGTGATTGAGGGAGAGAGAGAGAGTTTTTTTTTTGTAGAAATATTTAGTCTGTCTATATCTCCTGTTTCTACCAAGCTTCTTTTGCATGTCTAAAATGTTCTATAAAAGGCCCTCAGTGTCCCACCATTCCTACATAAAACAGCTCCACAAGAGGCTCGCTGTCCCTCTTTGCTGCCACGACATATAAATCTACAATCACTGACAGCAAAATGAGTATAAAAAAAAAAAAAGAAAGAAAACAACCCAAACAATTGAGGCTGAGTGGAGGAAAGTGCACTGTTGGCCAGTGGCTGCAGGGAAAAACATTCATTACCCAGATTGTGACAGGCTTGTGGGAACAGAAATATGCGGGGTATGACAACCAGCCCGGGAGTTACCATGGAGAGATGGTGAAATGTGGGAGAAATGTCTGCTCTCCTATCGATTTACACAGTGAAGCTTTGTGCTTTAGAAAGGACAAACGCATTCACAGTTTCAGCTTTTAATATGCTTCTGCAGAGTCAGTGTTGGTATACTGAAATATCTATACATATTTTCCCTCAGGTTAAGTGACGGACCATACAAGGATTTATTGCCCAAGGCAAATCAGGAACCAGCATCACTTTTGACAGGAGGAGAGTCCGAGAGAAACTTCTCAGGTCCACCATCCACTCATAAATCTCCTCCCAGTCCTGCTGGTCCTTCTGACCGTAGCATCCTCACCGATCCCTCCTCCAATACAAGCACCAAAGGCTCAAATTCTATGAGACCTCCTCTGACACGCCCAGACAAGTACAAATGCCCCGAAGCCGCCGCTCCTCTTTTCACCTCACAAGGCGGAACCTGCGTCTCTCATTCTCCGGTTAGGGACACTGTTTCTAACGACGCCCAAATCCACACCCCAGTATCCTGGAAGGACACGGAGCATAGCAGGGGCACCAAAGGAGAGGAGGAGACTCAACCAGAGACCATACCCCTTTCTCCTCCTCTACCTCCTCCTCCTGAACCTCCTGTCCACCTAACTCCACCCAGCATGGAAGGGCAGCGTTCACCATCACCTCACTTCGCTCCCCAGAGACTGACTGATAAGCCCCCAGTCTCTGTCTCTCAGCAGGATGAAGCCACAGGAAGGTAAGGCATTCCTCCAGATCTTAGTAACACCACAACGTAATGCCAGCAGGATGATTCCGAGCTCGTGAAGGTTTTCTACTGTCCCGGCACAGCTGGGTTTCTGTTTCAGCTGCACTCTACAGTACAAACGATCACTGGAAGCTGTGCTGATCTTCAGAGCACTGATTTAATTATGACCCTGCTCTTGTTGTGCTCAGTCTCGTACAAGAGGCTTATTCACGTATGCGTGTACTGAAAATGACCTTTTTGCTACAGTAATTCATCATGCATGTCTCTCATTTAGACTTTCCTCGTCTCGCCTTTTGTTAGTGTCTACTTTTTTTTTCTCCTGATCCGCAGCAGGATTTTTGCACAGGCTCACATTTTCTGTGAGTTCTCAGAACTCTTGTGACAGGGAGGAGTCTGAACGTTGGAGTGTGCTGTTATATTGGACATAGAGGAAAACCCTGTCATTTCAAGGAAGGAAGATGTATCTGAAGCAGAATACAGTAAACACTGCCTGGCAAAAAAAAATCACTTGTTTGGAAGGGTCAAATTATTGACTTTCATCGAGCAAAGAAAATAATAAAGCAAAATATTAAATTTCCGGAATTGGGTTAAGAATTTTCCAACAGATTTTAATACCTGGAAGGATAGTACTGTCACTCTCAACTTCTTGGAGGAAACGAGGTCGGAAAAAAATATTTAATGTACTGTGTGGCCATAAGAAAAAACACTTGTTAGTGAGATTAATTATGGAAAAGGATGATAAAGATTTGACTTTGGAGCAGTGGGGGGAAAAAGAGAAGCGCATGAAGCGATGCACCCTTCATGCATATTGGCCACTGCACAAGTCTCTGGAGGCACTGTTATGATCTAGGCTTTGGTCTAGGCTCAGAAATATGTGACAATAAAATGAAGTCAGTTGACTACCTGAATGTACTTGAATGACCAGGTTATAACATTAGTGCTTTTGGCTAGTGCCTTCGTAATCAAACCTAATAGAGGTTCGAACAATTTATTTTTTTTTATTATTTTTTTTTTTGCTTATTGTAAGATTTAGAGATATTTAGAAGTAATGGTTTGTTTTTCCAAACTAAATGATGTGGAATGGTATTTGAAGCTTAACATCAGCTTTGATTTTTCTGTTCTTGTATTTCTAAATAGTGATTGATTTGTGTTAATTATGAATGAGCTGATGAAAAGGTTATAATTAGGTTATGTAAAGTCAACTGTTTTTCCAAGAAATTGTTGCAATTTATATTCAGAATTTTTTGTTGATTTATTTATTAAAATTTTTTTTTTTGCTGGTTTCTTATCTTATGTGTTCTGTTTTTAGGATGGACAAGTTGATTGATGACAGCATTACGGTGAAAAAGGTGCCCATCAAGATTGTTCATTCTGAAAGCATTACGGAGAAAGAAAATCGACAGTACCTTCACCCAAGCCCAGAGACACCTCACAGCTCACAGCCCACAGTCCTGTCTCTGACCAGTCTGGGAGCTCTTGAAGAATCATCCTCTCCATTTTGCACATACACACGTCAAAGAGAGCAGGAAAATGAAGCCATGGGCCCTCGGAAGGAGGAGGAGCTTTGTGCTAATGTCTCAGGAACTCAGGAGACCCAAAAAGACCCCTGTGTGGATCAGCACTCTAATGGAGTCTCCGCAGGCAGCCATAGTGCATCCTTACACTCTGAGGAAGATGAGAAGAGAGAGGTCTTGGCCAGGGACATCATGGACAAAGATAAGTCCTTGGCAGACATTTTAGACCAGAGTAAGAGAAGAACCACGATGGACCTGATGGAAGGGATTTTCCCAGAAGGAGAGCAGCTGGTTGAGGAGGCTCACCAGCGCAGGAGAGCTGGACCCAAACTGACGTCCTCTCGCAGCTCTGAGGAGAGGTCAGGCCTTGGTTTTACACTTTTTTTTTTTTCCTTTTAAAAAAAAAAACTTTTTTAACATGTCATATTGAGTTGTATTGTAAGGTTATGAATCCTTGCCTAGAGCAGTGGTTCTCAACCTTACCTCCCTGGATGACCACTGCGCTTCAGATTTTTTAGTTTTCCCTCCTCTACCACAATCACATAATTTAAGAAAAGCCTGTTAATTAGTTGATTAGTTAAATATGGTGTGCTGGGAGAAAGCACTAAAATGTGCAGGGCAGTACTCCAGTCCTCAGTATGTCAGTATGCCTTGGCGTCACCCATGACTCTGTCGCCAGTTCACCGGTTTTCTTTCCTTGGATTACTTTTGGTAGGTCCTGACCACTGCAGACCAGGAACATCTCACAAGACCTGCAGTTTTGGAGTTGGCCTTTTTCCTTTCTCTATCCATCACAATGTAATCCTTGTAATCAAAATCACTCAAATCCTTATGCTTTGCCATTTTTTTTCAGCTTCCAACACATCAACCTCAGGGAAAAATGGTTCACTTGCTGCCTAATATATCCCACCCACTTCTAGCCGCCACTGAAACGAGATATTGAAAATGTACTATAGCTACTGTGAGAAGGGCCAAATTGTAATGGCTAGACAACTGGGTCATAGCAACTCAAAACCTGCAGCTCTTGTGGGATGTTCTGCAGTGGTCAGAACGTTCCAGAACTGAGGAAGGAAGAAAAAGGGTCATGGGAGTGAAGGCTGGCCGATTTAGTCTGATTCAGTATAAGAGCTACTGAGTACACACACACACACACACACACACACACACACACACACACACACACACAAATGTTTATATTTAAGCATTGCTATTTTTTAAATGCAGATTAATCATATGATCAAGTTTGACCCTAATGCCTTTCCATACCTGCAGCGTGGTTACTCGTCTCTGTGAGATAATGGCACGTTTAATGCAGATTATAAGCTGAGTGAGGAAACATCACCAGGTGTGCTGAACAGAAAGTTTAATTATTACCTTCAAGGGGAACTATTATTATTATTATTTTTTAAGATTTCATTAAGTGTAAGACGTGGGAGTGGTGGCTTGAGCCTCGTTGTCTCTGGGTTGCCACACCCCATATTACCCAGCTACTGCAGACTATGCCTGTCCCACTCGAGAGATTGTTGTTGTTAATGTTTAATGTTATAAAACTGGATAATCTGTTTCCTTTTCTTTATTCTATTTCCTTAATCTGTTTGCATTTATTTATTCCAACATTGCATGTTTATAATACAAGTAAATCCCGTGCATTTTTAACTAATTAAAAAATTTTTATCTGTTGATTGCACTAATATACACACACACACATGCACACACACATACACACTGGATATAATCTATTGAAAACTTGAATCTAGTTAATCTGTCATAAACTGTGATTAATCTCAATTTTAAAATACTCAGATTTACTTGCATCACAAATGTGCAATGTTGGAAAATGCAGGACAAACTGCTTAGAGGAACCAGACTTGCAGTTTTATGATATCTCAAACATTAACATTTACTAAATGTTAAAATCTCTCGAATGGTTGACTCCTTGCAGCAGCAATCATATTGTGAGTCCTGCCTGCTCCTAAATTAGTGAACATGTCAGTCATTTCCATTGGCTAGAGCATGCTTTGGCAAAATTTCTTTTTGTTTTAACACGCCCAGAGTGAATGAGTGCAGTTGCCGTTTGTCATTGATTAAATATGCTGTTATACAGCGGTAGTTATGGTTACTATATTTGTAAACTTACTGATGTTCAGTGGTCTCTAAATTACAAGAAGCTAGATTTATTGCACTTACTAGAGTTCCCAGCCACAAAAATCACAAATTAACAGCACCTCAGATTAGAGCTATTATCAAGGCTTTACAGAGAAAAGTTGCAGAAGCATCTCAATATCAACTGTTCAAAGGAGATTATTGCATATTTTGGAGAAAGATGTACTGTAGACAAAAAGAAAAACCAGGAAAGAGCATGGAGTTACATGTGTTCAAACTTTTGTAATGTAACTAAGTTAAAAGTTAGTGCCCTCTCTTTTAATTTTTGTGTGTAAAAACATGATAAAAATTAGGCAAATATAACCTCAGACAAACAACATATAACTTCTTTTAATTATTATTTTTTTTAGTAATGTATAGTATTTATTTATTTAACATGAATATAAATGAAGCCAATTAGGCAATGCTAAGTACCTCCCATGATTCAGTAGTTTTTAGATCCACCCTTAGCAGCAATAGCTTGCTGTAATAATTTTCTTCTTTTAAGTCAGTTTGTTTTTATACAAAACGCATAGAAATAAAAGATAATCTATAGATCTATACTAATCTATATACTGTGCATATAGAGCTGTGTGTGCGTGTCGTGCACGCTGTGTCGTGTGTACGTGTGTGCGGTGTCGTGGGTTTTTTCATTTTTTTATTTTACACTGCAACATAATAGTTACTGTGTATGTAATACTTGTAATTTAATCCAGCATGACAATTTCTGTCATGAAATGACATACTTATTGATGGGAATTCTAAATTCGGTTTAAATTTTGTTACAAATTTAAACAAAAGAATGATTTCTGTCGTTCCTATTAAGTACACAAGTGCTTATACACTCAACCTTTATATGTCATGCTGGGTTTTTTTTGTTTTTGTTTTTTGGGACAATTTTTTTTTCCCCCGGTTTCACCGTTCAGTAATGATACCTGTCCCCGTTTCCTCAGGAGGGAGGAGGACAGTATGGCGGCAGCCGCCGCAGCAGCTGCTGCTCTGGTGACCAGCTCGTCTTATTACAGCACGTCCGCTCCCAAAGCAGAGCTGCTCATTAAAATGAAGGACATGCAAGAGCAGAGTGAAGAGGTCGAAACTGAAGATGAGCTGGAAGCGGAAAACGACACTGAGCTCGCCAACAAGAAGGTAGTGCTCGCTCATGGTGCACAGTCAGCTGTTTCACCACAACATTATATCAAAACAAACAGAAACTTGCATACGTTTCTAAGCTATAGATCTGTATACAATAAAGTTTTTTGTATACTCAGTGTTATGTTTAATGTACTGCAGTCAGCTGAAACGTTGCATTTAAATGTGTTCACAATTTGAATTTTTACATTCAAAGTGCTGACACTTAAGGTGGAGGATTATTTCATTGTGGAGATTATTCACTATTAAACATTTAGATTAAACAAATGCTCCTCTCTGGAACTGACCACTAGTGTGTAAAACTGTTTCACAACAAAGGCACTCTGATTTTTCCCCCCTCCCCCTCTCCCAGTCAAACTCCAAGAACGGTTCAGAGAGAACTGTAGTAGGGGAATTTTGCCTGTGTTCACACAACACTTCTCTGTTTGCATTTGCAGCAAGAGCTGATCGAGAGCCTGACCAAGAAGCTGCAGGTGCTGCGGGAGGCGCGAGAGAGTCTGCAGGAGGACATTCAGGACAACAATGCTCTGGGTGAGGAGGTAGAGGCCACCGTGCAGGCCGTCTGCAAACCCAACGAGCTGGAGAAATTCCGCATGTTTGTCGGGGACCTCGACAAAGTGGTCAGCCTGCTGCTCTCCCTGTCTGGGCGTCTGGCACGTGTAGAGAACGCCCTCAACAGCCTGGAGGAGGATGCGCCGCTCGAGGAGAGGGTAAGGAGGCAACAGTGGAACAGCTGGGGCACAGGCTCTCTGGATTACATGCTCAGAATCAGTCATTTGAAGTGAAATAAATAAACTTTATTATCTAATTGCGAAACATACAGATTATTAAAAAAAGCGACATGGCGTCACACAATTAGGACTCTTAATTAAGATGCTTTTTCATTCATGGCGGCCTGTAAACATAAAACTGCTTGACGTATATACTAATGTTTTTTTGTTTGTTTTTTTCTGGTTCAGTTACTTGTTTTAGAGATTTATGGTGGACAGATTTTAATATCTTGGGTGTTTTTGTTTTGTTTTTTTGTTTTCCCCTCCTAAAAACTCCAATTCCAAACCTTGATCATTCTACTGTTGCCTTTACAGCGCACATTGATGGAGAAACGCAAGTTATTGATCCGGCAGCATGAGGACGCCAAGGAGCTAAAGGATAACCTGGACCGGCGTGAACGCGTCGTGTGCGACATCCTGGCCAGCTACCTGCAGGAGGAGAGCCTGGCCGATTACGAGCACTTCGTCAAGATGAAATCGGCCCTCATCATCGAGCAGCGCAAACTGGAGGACAAGATCAAGCTCGGCGAGGAGCAGCTCAAGTGTCTTATGGACAGTTTGCCTCTGGATCAGAGGTCACACTACTGAGACAAGTGAACTTTACAGTATAAAGTGATAGTGTGTCCAGATTTCAAAGTCAGGACAGATTTATTCCGACTCTGGCATTGCTGAGACCCTGACGCTGCCAGTGTTTTTGCTCTTGCTCAACATTTGTGAACAAAGCCGTACCACTTTTTTTTTTCAATGTTTTAGAACCACACCCAACTTCGGGGCTGCATCGTTATCACTTAATACTGTGTGATTATTTTGATTATAAACTATTCTATACTGAATGAAATGAAAATTTCAAAGCGCTTATCGTAACTTAAGATCACTGTTTATCTCATGTGTTACCCCAGCTTTAGCCCAGTTACTCTTTCAGTATCCAATGTTTCTGTAATTATGCGTTTTGACCACTAGTGGGCAGTGGAAGATGGTTACATTTCCCTTGATGACATGGTACAAACCACTTTCTACTCATCCTTTACACTAGCATACACATAGAAGACACTAACGTGACAATTTACTGCTTATATTCATAAATCTTCTATAATTTTGTCTGATGTGAAATGCTGGTTTTTGATAATGGTGCATAATTTCATGTCCTGAGTCACTCTTGTCACATCTAAAACAATTTCATATTGTTTTTAGTAATTTATTGTAGACTTTTAAATATGTAAATAGAATGTTAGTATTTACTCTTTCATTTACTTGATCTTAGCCAGAAAACGTTCATTTTAGCTTCTACATGTTTTTATAAAGAAAGAGAAATATGCAGTAAAGTATAATGTTGGAGTCAGATCCACCTCACTGCCTGCTTTTTGTAAAGTGTTTGAGGGACTGCCTGAGCAGTACAATATTCTCTCTGAGAATTGAATGCTTATCTATAAATTACTGACTGCCTTTTGCTCAATGTCGTCTTTTGAGTGGTGCCTTTTGCTGGAAATGTTTGACTCTGTTGTTTAAACCAGAAGTCCAGACCATGCTATAATGTTCATGACTGTTTGTATTGCAGTCTCTCAAATGACTGGTAAAAATGTTCAAAAGAAATACGTGTAGGTCCAATCTCTATTACTTGCTGCTGCATAAATTATAGCTTGTGTATCAGAAAACTTTCAGAAATATTTTTGTTTCTTCAAAGTGAGTTAATTCATAGGCATATAAGACCTTGTAGCTAAAAATAACAATGTATAATGTACAAAAATACTATTATAATTTTGGAGAAGTATACTGGCATATGTACTCAATGGCCACTTCATTAGACACATCTGTTCAACTGCTTGTTAATGCAAATCTCTAGTCAGTCAATCCCACAGCTGCAACACAATGCATTCGGGCATGTGTGGTCAAGTATATATATACTATATATATATATATATATTTATATATATATATATAAAATTTTATTTAAATTACTGAATTTTCAAATCAAACAACAGAATGAAGATGAAAGGTCATTTAAGTGACTTTAAACATGAGTTTAATGAGTATTTATGAAACTGCTGAATTATTGGGGTTTTCAGACACAACCATCCTGTTCCTAAGATCAGTAAACCCGGGGCTACAATTCACATTAGACGTCAAGTGGGCTTTTATGGTCATTTCAATAATGTACAGTTCAGTACACAATGAAACTAAACAACTTTTCTCCAGGACCAAGGTGCTACATACAGTACGACATGAATATACAACATACATTTATAAAAAACTAGCTACATTAACATAAATAAACTAGCTAAGGACTATAGAGAAAGTCAACATAATGTGCACTTGTGCAAATGAGTTACAACATGACACAATGCAATTCACTGACAATGTAGCACGACCAGAGCTGAATTGGGGACAAATTAATTGTCCATGAGATCTTAAATGCAGTAAACATTTTGTGTTGAAGTAACAGCAACGAAAAAGTTCTTGTACAAATAGCAACAGTAAATATTATATTTAAAAGAAAATTATCATTGTGCTGGCTGGAGTGTGAAATTACAAGATGATGTTTGTCTCTTTGTGTTTGTGTGCATCAGTCCAGTTCCATTGTAATGAGGTAATTGTCTTGATATGAGTGTGTTTATCAGTCCAGTCCCATTTTATTGAGGAGTTTGATGGCTTGTGGAAAGAAACTGGATGCGAGAGCCTGAATGTAGATGTACAACCAACAAACATACAGCAGAGACCTCATGGTGTCATATCAAAATCTCTAAGCAATGTCTTCAGCACCTTTTTAAAGCTAGGCCATGATGAATTAAGGCATTTCTCAAGGCACAACGTGGTCACGCCCAATTGGTCCTGCCAGGATTTGTTATCTGAAAAAGTCCCAGTGCATTATTCAGAAGCAAGTCACATGCTTTCCTTCATCAAGCCAGTAACCTATGTATCTGCTTTAAAGCTTTAAATGTTGCATCACTTCTATTTTAGTAGGTTCAAGGTTTAACATGCTCAAAATAGTAGGATGTGCAATAAAAGTATATCTCACGCAAGGCACGCTTGGAGGACTCCTTGACCTTTCTCAGTATATGACAATGCCGTAGTACGGAGGCTTTCTCAGAAAAATACATAATGTTACGAAAGAAAACTGAACTCAAGGACAAGTGGAAACCATCCTGATCGTTTAAAAGTGATGGGGCTGAGTGATTCCTTACCTGCTTGGCTTTAGTGAATGTGATGATTAATCATTAACTACACTACTAATCTGTGCGCGTTAAGTCAGGGTGGTGATTTGTGTGACTTAAGTTCATTTCCAGTTCAGCCTCGACTGAGACGTGATCTGATGAATGTACGGCTTTTGTCAGACCAGACATTGAAATTTCCTGAGGTAAAAGTCTCTTTCATTGACTGTTGTTTGTCTTTTCTTTCGATTGTAATAATCTTTTAATTAAAATTTGTTTAATTAAAGTTTCCGTTTGTTCAGAGTTTTGGTTTTTAGTCAAATCTGGTTCGGTGTTACTGCATAGACTCCTGAAATGGCTCACAATTAAACAAGAACATTAAATCCAGCTAGAAGCTTTTATTCAACAAAATGTGTCACATATTGAGACCTGTTAAAAAAAAAAAAATTGTTCCCACTCTTTATCATACAGATCCATTAGGTTTGAGTAGTCGTACAGGAAGACTGTTGCTTAATGTGGTGTGTTTGGTGTGTATGTGGTTATTTCCTTAGTTAATCATAGGCAGTCGTAGTGCCACAATGTCACATGACAGCAAGGAGTATAAAGTAACAGGACGGTATCTCTGGTAGGTCAACGTTAACATTTGTACTGTTATTTTTGTTGATAACTATGATATGTTGTGCATTTTACAATCAGTACCATCCTCGAGTAACATCTGCAAGTTAATGAACAGCAGGATTAATGACTATATGTGCACGTTGTGTAATATAGGAAAAAACGAGCACTTCCAAAACATCAGGTCTTCCACAGGGTTCTCAGTATGCAATATTTAGCACCTACCTACAGTTGATGAAAGAATTACGACTAATGATCCAGCAACAGCGTTATGGGCTCATTATTGCCTCATTCATTCATTATAAGTATCAGGCATCCCAGTTGTTGAATGTTCATGGGAACTGCACTGATCTCCAAGCTCCCTCGGCTGAGATCGCCATTCACCGACGTACAGTACGGCTGTACAGCCTTCTTTAAAGCTTTTGCCGCGGGTAAAAGATTTTACACTCCATGCCTAAAGTCTTCGGTAAATGTCAATCAGTTTTATGCCTTCATTCACGAGACATTTCATGAGTCCCTGTTTGACTTGAATGCCCGTTGTGTAGAGCATGTGTGGGATGTGGTTGACAAACAAGTCAGATCTCTGAAGGTCCCACCTCATAATTTACTGGGCTTAAAAGCCCTGCTGCTAACACTTTGGTGCCAGGCACCGCATTGTACCTTCAGAGATCTTGTCTTGCCCATGTCTTGACAGATCAGAACTGTTTTAATGGTACAATAGGGACCAATGCAATATTAGGTAGGCGGTTTAATATTATGGTTATTCTTCACTGGTTATTGCAGGTCAGCCCGTAGAGGTCTGTTGACCCTTGTAGTAGAGCTATGTTTAAGTAATTGACATTATCTGTGGCATTGCTGTACCAAATCATCTGCTTTTACTGACGGATTTCGCCTTAGCTCCAGTTTTAGCACTTTGTTGCCACGCCATAGCTAATGAACATCAGAGCATGTTGAGCCACAGCAAGCCACAATTAAAAAAATGTAGCAAAAATCCTGAAAGTGAAACCTGGCCCGTATCCTAAAAAGCTTGTCTAATACTTGTCCGACATTATTTTCGAGTGACTATACTAAGCCAGACTCAGGCTTTGGTGGCTCAGTGGTACCTCCCATAAGGAAGGCCTGGGTTTGATTCTCAGCCAAATCCCAAAACCCCAGGCACTGGATGCTGTGCCGGTCCTGAGCCCGGATAAAATGGGAGAGTTGTGTCAGGAAGCGCATCAGGTGTAAAACCTGTGCCAAATTGTTGGACCCCTCAACAGGAGACTGACCGAAAGACTGACAACAAAATACTAACACAGACGCATATGTGCACAGCTTCTATATCCCTGTCTATGTTTTGTACATTTTCTCCTGATACGTCTTGTATACATCAATGTTTTTTTTTTTTGGACTGTGGGAGGAAACCGGAGTACCCGGAGGAAACCCACTGAGCACACGGGGAGAACATGCAAACTCCATGCACACAGAGGCGTTAATCGACCCTGGCGGTGCAAAGCGACCGTGCTAACCACTACACAACTGTGCCACTGTTCTGTTATTATTCCTTTGCTCATCATTATTTACAATTAAAATTTTATCTTTAGTCAGGTCCAAGATTTACTTTTTAACAAAATTCTGGGTTGACTTTGTAGTTTCACATTTAAACATGCTGGTTTTCCCGCTTTACCCGCAATACTGTTCAATAGCTATATTTGAGTTTACACGTACATGCTGTAGCACTTTGTTATGTTTGACAGTCATTCTGACATTTTGTTCATAGGTGGCCCAATTACGGAATGTTCCGAAAGGCTACAAACGTTTACAGACATCACTGACTGAGTTCTGCTCTATGTACTGTACCTAAACGATGAGCTACCTGGCCCACACGGCCCATTGGCAGCTCTTTGGTTTGGTGCTGGCAGTACTGGGATTGATCCTGACAGCTGCCACCAGTGGAGTGGATGACTGGAGAGTGTGGTATGTGGACGACGTGTCTGTTATCACCTCTGGCACGGCCTGGGTTGGCATCTGGAGGGCTTGTTTTTATAGCAACGTCCTTGACCAGGCTAAGGTTTGTAGACGCATGGACATCAAAGACTCATTCGTTCCTCCGGAGATCGCGGCAGCGCAGGTGCTGTGTATGATGGCCATCCCTGTTGGAATCGCTGCCAACCTGTTTGCAGGATACGCCGTGAGACTCGCCTACTTCAGCATCGATGAAGGGCAGGTCAGATTTTTCTTCTTATCAGCAGGCGCTTTGTATTTCCTCACCGCAACGTGCACGCTGATTCCTGTTTTTTGGACCGTGAGCTCGGTGCTGCAGAATCATACGATTGATTTCCCGCCAGAGTTTCTTCTGCCGCCTGCACCGTATAAACAGGAGCTGGGCCTGGGCATCATAACAGGAATTGGTTCCTCTATCCTGCTTATTATAAGTGGCCTGATCTTCCTGTCCTACAGGCAAATGCATAAATCCAAGACGCACAAAGCTGAGGGATCTGAGGAGACAAACAGAGGTAACAAAAACCTCAGAACTGCTGCCATGGACATTAATAGTAAGAGAGAAGGAACAGATAATCCAGGATTCAAGGTAGAGGACAAGCTGTAATGTTTGGATTTCTGGACATTTCTCAAACAATCTACACCAGTCTGTCTCCTCTGAAGCATTGTCTTCTCAAAACCATGGACTCTAATGCTTTTGAAACATGTTTACCTTACATTTACCAACCAATCCACGAGTCAGACTTCATTCCACTTTCTCCCACATTTTATCTGGCACTAGACGTGAGATATGCCATGTGCTTTATATGGCGCTAGACATGAGATATAGGGCAGGGGTAACTTAAGACGTTGGCCTTCTGATCGGATGATCGTGGCTTTACGCAAGGTCGTCAACCCCTTAGAGATAAATGGAAATCACTCAGGATAAGACTGTGTAACACAGGACAGAACTGTAAATGCATGCCGTTTACCTTCAACATCTTCTTCTGATCATGGTCTTATCCATACACTACTGTAGATCCAATAATAAGCAAACAGAATCATGCATTAGATATGCAATGCACAGTCTGCAAATCTGGCGATTCTTGCATCATGGTTATTTGATTAATTCGCTTGTTTCAGCGATTTGACATTTTGTTTTGTCTATTAAAGTGTCTTAAACACAGCAATGGATTAAATCTGTCCTGTATGTTTAGGAGGTTTTCTGAATGTACAATTTCACACTAATGTGTTGTGGGGTTTGTTTTTCGTCCTCTTAACTTTGAGGGAAAAAGAGAGAGGGGGCTGGAAGGCGAATTACTGATTGTAGCAGCTCTGACATGCTGTAAGTGAAAGCAGTAACTAAGGTAAACATAAAATTTGATTTGAAACAGGAAAAGTATGCAGTGTCATTCTTTCATTTTTTGTATCATTAAAGAAAAAGCTGTCTATTTTGCTAGCTGAAAGACTTTCTGCTACTGTACATCATGTTACATTGGCAGAAAAGACTTGAAGCAAATCAGAATAACATTAAAATCACTGACAGATGAAATGAATAACATTGGTTATCTTGTTACAGGGCGGCACGGTGGTGTAGTGGTTAGCGCTGCCGCCTTGCACCTCCAGGGTCCGGGTTCGATTCCCGTCTCCGAGTGCATGTTCTCCCCGTACTTGGTGGGTTTCCTCCGGGTACTCCGGTTTCCTCCCACAGTCCAAAGACATAGACTAACTGCCGTTCCCAAATTGCCTGTACTGTGTGTATGTGTGCGCCCTGTGATGGATTGGCACACTGTCCAGGGTGTACCCCATGTACCCCATGCCGTAAGTCTCCTTTGATAGGCTCAAGGCCCACCAC
The DNA here is from genome assembly GCA_030347435.1 of Clarias fuscus. Lineage (NCBI taxonomy): Eukaryota > Metazoa > Chordata > Actinopteri > Siluriformes > Clariidae > Clarias > Clarias fuscus. Next base: position 11,429,449 of record CM059206.1, on the reverse strand, counting down.
GACCCTGAATACAGGATAAAACGGTATAGACGATGATGAGTGAGTGATCTTGTTACAGTAGCACCTGTCATATTATGCAGCAAGTGAACAGTCACATTTCAAAGTTGATGTGTTGGAAAAAGGAAAAAATGGACAAGTGTAAGCATCATAGTCACTTTAATATGGGCCAAATTGGGATGGCTAGACAGCTGGGTCATAGCAACCTCAAAACAGAAGGTCTTGTGGGGTGTTCGCAATATGCAGTGGTTAGTATTTAATCAAACTAGTCCCAGGAAGGACAACCATTGCCCATGACGTCCTAGCTCTGGGCCCAATAAATACATTGTGAATTCGGAGATATATGAAAAGAAATTATTAAAAACAATTAGGCGGCACAATGGCGTAGTGGTTAGCACTCTGGTCAAGCACACAGGCCTGAGGCAGGACTCGAACCCTTGACCCTGTAGGTGCAAGAACACAGTGGTTAGCACTGGTGTAGCACTTCTGTTCATTTAAAGTACTCGTCATAATAATAAAGAAAATGCAGTGACACTGGAGCCAAAGTTGACCCAGATCTTATAACCTTAATTCCATTCTTATGTTGTCATTGTGTACATGACAATCCTTTCGTAGGATGGTACTGTAGTATACCCATTTTATGGTAATTGCAATAAAGATGTTGGTTTAATTGCTCCTGTTATTGTAATCAGTGTAATAAATCTCCTATCTGTAACCATGCTTGTATGATTAGTGATTAGAAGCTTGTTTTGGGTTTGCCTCTCAGCCCACATACTGTATCTCGCCACGTCATTGCCAACTGCTGGTTTGTGGTGGTGTTTGGTGATATGGGCTTGTTTAAAATCATGATGTTTATCTGACCATAATCTCATGCACAGAGGCAATGGAGCTAAACCATTATCTCATCTGCTGTCAACTTTCCCTCATGTAACTTAGGGTTAAGTTCAGCTGATTTGTGAACAGAGGGATAAAATGCTTCCTACTTTGAACTGGAGGCTTTTGTGTCCCCTGCTAGGACTGGAATGAACTTTGTCATTACCTCACAGCATGGGACCATCCCTTATTACTGTCTTTTATTGCTGCTTTGCATGACTTAATCTTATTATTATTATTATTAGAACAATTCAATCATAAATCCCCAATGTGAATTACATGATTTTCCCTTTATATAAAACAGATAATCCTTCTGATTACATTATAAAGGGGAATTATTTCTTGTAGACTTAAGGTGATTTTGTATTCAAGGGTCGTGGATAACATAATAATTAATACAAATTTTCTCATACATGTCTAATTTTTATTACTTTCGCATTAAACGATATTTTTAAAACCTTTTCAAACATTATTGTTCCGAAAGAATAACACAGAAAAAATGTTTATATATCAGGAAAGGAGGCAGATAGCCAAAAAAAAAAAAAAAAATTAATCTGATCAAAATCAAATATAATTGGTTGGATAATTTTATCGACTATAAACAATGGTTCCTTGATTTGGGGGGGAAAAAAAAACATTCATGTTTTGAGACATAGTTCCATGGCTTATTCCATCATGCAGATAAGAAAATTTTCCAGAAAGCCCCATGGGTCATCTCTTTAACCCTCAATAATAAACCATAAAAGTTCAGAAGTTAAATAAATATACAGTACTGTATGATCCTTAAATTCCTTTTTGTTGTTACATTTTTGGAATTAAAAAAAATTAAGAACGTGAAAAAAAAAGGTTTATGTTTCTAATGTTTTCCAGTGTTTCTGAGGCATAATGGTAAAGTTAACATAAAAAAAAAAAACTAATATTTTCTAAGCCCACTTTTACTCCCAGGTCAAGTCTTACACATATAGTGACTTTTTTTGCTTTTCCCAACTAATGTACATGTCTTCATATGATATTCCATCTATCCATCTAGTAATCTCTGTAGTCCAACTAGGGCCCGTTGAGGCCAGTGGTGACCGTTGTATTTGTTCCATTTTGTATGACGTCCATTCAACATTTACACACTCATTCACACACTATGGGCAGTTTGGGAACAATGGCCTAATCTGCATGTGTTTGGACTGTGGGAGGAAATCATAGTGCCCGGAGAAAACCCACCAAGCACAGGGAGAACATGCAAACTCCATCGAACCCGGGACCTGGAGGTACAAGGCGACGGTGCTAACCACTAAGCCACCGTGCTACCCATGTCTCTTATCTTCTACAACTCATAATATCTAGTTTTAGATGTACAGTATTTTATTTCAAAAGCCATAACTGTACACTAACTCATCAATCATTCTCTCTACTGCTCATCCTGTACAGCCGGAGTGTCAAACTGCATCCAGAAAGAGCCATGTGGGTTCCAAGCAGAAGCCACGCCTGTTTACTTTGTTTTTCTCGGCTGTTTTCAACAGACTATCAGTTCTGCTTGCTTTGAATGAAAGCCTGCACCCACACGAACCTTTCTGGATCCTTTCTGGATCCTTTCTGACACCCTTGCTGTAAGAGGTTTGGAGGGGGGGGGGGGGGGGGTGGATGGTATGTTTAAAGAGCGTCCTCAGGTCACTCTAGGAGCAGGACATGGTACATCCTGGACATCCACTTCAGTGCACAAGCACTCACACACCTCAAACTGCTACAAACAACAGCCTATGTGCATTTGTAATACATTCATTAATTGTAAACATTTGGAGATTATAAAAACAGATGATATGTCTTAAAAAATATGTTCTTATTTTCTCTTTATTCCTCACCTGTCTGACTTAAACATTGATTATTTGTCCTTGAGTTGAAATCAAACTCAAATAACAAATTGTATGATCTATACAATAAACCAGTGATTTACACATTTAACATAGGTGACATACAGTAGGTTATTCATATAACATATGTACTGTAGGTTAACTTTATAGTCATCATCAATGAATAAATAAAAAAGAGGACATCTTGATGGATTTGTGTTGTATCATACAGCGCAGCAGTGTGCTTTCCTTAATGTAAAGAAAGTTCCAGTACTTCTGAAAGATTTGACATCCAGCGTTGTATGAATTTGAGGAAACTTAACAGTCACTTAATGGTGCATGATACATGGAGTGTAGAAATGCTGACCATATGTATAATATTGTATCTGACTGATATTTATTCAAATAGATTCCAGGCAATACTTGTGCGCATGTATAAATGCCTTTTTACTGTTACTCTTGCCAGTCGCTTCAGTTTACTGTCACCACACTGATAGAGATAAATGTGTCTAAGGGTTAAGACTGATATAACCAGTAGATGTCAATGTGATTTTAAATGTATAAGTTCTGAAGGTTATATACTGTACGTCATTTCAAAGTCTTTGGTGGAATTTGCCTGTAGAGATAGACAGATATTATATTGATCCCAAAGGAAATTCCAGGCATATATGGAATAATTAGCTAGGCTACATAAACACTGCTAGATTAGTTTGTTTAGCTGATGTTATCTAGCAGTAGGAATCTGACTTTAGTACCAGAGAAAGTTTAATAACAAGCTAAAGTTATCATGCTTTGCAGAGCATAATAAAAATCCTTAATTTGTCATTTGACTAACAATATTAGAAATTTTGCATGATTAAAATTCTAAAAGTATATAATTCTATATACATTTTATATGCTTCATAGCCTTTAAAAAGGAATATTTTCAGTTTGTGTGAATGTGCGTGCATGTGACCTCATGTAATTGCTGCAAAAAGTGTGACTGGAAGCACTGTGCTATTGGCATGTGTCTCTACACATAAGAAGTTGACACATTTATAATGCACTATATGGAGAAGTCTTATTTAGGATTTAATGTTAAGGGTATATGGCCTGTAGGTGGCACTGTGGTGAAATGGTTAGCATAGTGGTCACCTTACTCCTCCAGGGACCGGGTTTGATTCCCGCCTTGGGGTCTGTGTGCATGTTATGTCCATGCTTGGTGGGTTTCCTCTAGTTACTCCGGATTCATCCAACAGTGCAAAGACATGCAGTTTAGGCTAACTGGCGTCTCCAAGTTGGCCTTAGTGTTGACTGGAGGTCCTACCACAGTCATAAAATGGGAATAAAAGCAATGGTCACCATGGCCTCCACGGTCCTTACATGGACTACAGAGGTTTCTAGATGGATGGATGGATATAGTCTATAGTAGTGAGGCATTTACCAGGCTGAAAGGGAAAAAAAAGACATTATTGAAATTATTTAACAAATACTTTATAATATAGAACTTTACAATTCTTTACGCTAAATGGACGTGTAAGTTCCTACATTTGGCACAGCTTGGACATTGGTGGCGGATTTAGTGGTAGACTTTTCATTTGCCATGTGGAAGGCCCAGGCTCAAGTCCAAGCCAATGGGGTTGCAGTGCCTTAGTGCCAGTGCCAGAGTGTTGTGTCAGGAAGGGCATCTGGCAATCTGATGTGGCGACCCCTAATGGGGAGACATTGAAAAAACAACAACTACATTCTTTTTGGCTCAGATGGTATAAAATAACCACAAAAGTACTACAGTTTTTAAGAGTTTGTGGGTGTCCTCTGGGCTACTTCAGTTTCACTTACCTCCTGAAAACATGCCAGAACACAAATTGGCTCTAAATTGCCCGCTGACGGGGGTGTGGGTGCACGGTGGCAGACGTGAATTCCTGATTTACATCCAGCGTTCTTGGGGTAGGCTCTGCATGCACTGCAACCATGATAAAACTGTTACTGAAAATAAATAAATCATGGAAATTAACATTTCCTCACGAATGGAAAAGATAATTGGCAAATAAGAGATTTGAGGCCAAGCCATGGCACAATCAGCTAAGGCATCATGTTTGTATGACGTTGACGTTTTTTTCCCCACATTTTCTCCCCACTTTGGTCACCAACCCATCATAAAACAACTACCATCTGGTGAAGGTGAAGGCTAACACGTGCTTCCTCTGGGACACCACAGGGCAGCGTAACACACTCAGAGTAATGCGCTATCTGCTCTCTTTATCATACTTACAGAGCTCACACGTGCCTCTGATTCCCTATAGTACGACTGTGATTAACACTGGGGAACGAGTGTTGCCATTCCTCCCATAAGCACAGACAACTTTGCTCATTTGGCTGCTTACAACAGATGTAGTGTAGATGTGTATGGGTGGAGCTGTGGTTGGAATTACAGGGACCCAGGGACTGAGTAAGAATAATGAACGGTTTAAATCACAAAGTGAGTGTTGTTAGTATTGTGTTTACTACGGCTAGGTCTGTTGTACTGTACATGTTCTTTGCATTCAACGCTTCAGTTGCAACAATTCGTTTCAATCCTGTTCTCACAAATACAGCAGCCTGTGATGTGGTTCTGTTGGTTGTATTTGTTTTTCAGATTGTCTTTCGCGAGTTTCTTCCCTATAATTGCTTTCTAAAAAGCATTTCATAATGATGTGTTGAAAATGCATTTCCTCTCCTCAGCAGATGCCGAGTTTTCCTCCACTGGGAATAAGCGGCAATCAGTGGCCAATTCAAAAGACTGTTTATGTTTTCACGATAGCTGTGCTGCGCTTCTTATCTATTCTCCAATCACAGGGAGTTGTAAGTGTACCCACCCTCTTATCTGGCGTCTAGTGGTCTGATGACGCCTGGTCTCAGCTGGGATCATTTTTTTCCCCTGATAGAGAAAGGATAACTCAAGAAGAAAACAAATAACTCGAAATATAAGCTGCAATATGTTTTTGAGCTTAAACACGAAGCAACAAGGCAAAGATGCTGCTGTTTATTTGTACGAGAAGCAAAAGGATTTATTGGGAAGAATGTGTAATAACACACCTAGCAGTGAGTAGACAGGCATTTTAATACAGTGATTATTGAGACAGATGTTTCCTTCATTTTTTCAACGTGGGTAATGCAAGATATAGAATTTACATGCGCTGTGAGAATCAAACAAAGTACTAGTATTAAGTCATAATCAAGCATTTCTTGTACATCATTCAGCTACCATTCTCAACCGGACATTTAACACTACAGTGTATTTCAAAACTTAATAAAGACAATAGTCTAAAAAAAGGGATTATTATTTTATGAGCCAGGTGTTCCTTTGCCAAGTCATTCAGGTTCTCTTGTAGTTTTCTCTTCTTCCAGGATAAACCGGGCAGTTGTATCCTTAACCAGGTCATATCAGAGTAATCAGCATAAAGAGGAGGCAGCAAGGTGGTTCTGTTTGGCATTCCTCATTAGAACATGCTGTTCGTTAGAGGCTTCATTAAACACAGCTTAATCGACTTGTTGATACAGTACAGAGAGACCATCAGTTGCAATTAAACTCAAGCACAACCTTAACTTTATTCCAAACCTTGCCAAAACCCCCCCCTTTTTTTTTTTACAAGTACGCAGCAAATTCCCCAGTGTCCTATTGTTCTACTCTATTAAACTCTGAAAGTCTGAAATCCACACTAGGGATTTTCCTGCATCGAGATTACTAAGTGATATACATGCCTTTAAAAAGAATCTGACATTTAGTGATCCATTTTCATGTGGTTTATTGTGCACTGTTTGTCAGGAGTTTATTTTTCTTCTACCAGTCATTTAGCAGCTTAAAAACATAAAGCGAATTGACATGAAGTTGTTTTTAAAAATCATTTTTCCTTCCTATTTATTTCATTACTATTGTAAACTATTAAAAAAAGTATCATATCTAGGTATACGACAGTATCTACAGAAATACACTCAAGAAATATGTCAGTGTAAATATCAAACTATAATATTGTACATTTTAACTGTATCACCAAAATGTAATTATATCCACTGTTGCACACTATGAACTGCGAAATCAAGTAGAAAATCTAAATCAGAAAATATCTCTTGGGTAAAAAACAACAAAAAAAACAAAACATGAATGCATATACTGTATATTTAAACAGTTTAAGGGCATTATTTTAAACCAGCTATTAATAATAGTAATTATAATAAAACAAGCTATTACTAATAGAAGTGCAGTGAAAAATATGACATAACATTTAATCAAACAGGTTACCTGCTGAACCAAATACAAGTGAAAGCAATGTACATTATAAAGGAAATTTCATCAGTTCAACCGTTCTGCCACATTAGAGACAATCTGAATATTTCTTATTTTTTAGCTCATGTTAAACATACTCGACACGCTTTTTAGACAGGCTGTTGACGGGCTCGAGCTTTTCCTGGTGCTGGTACACAAAGTGCATCTCGTTCTCCTCTAATCCACAACATGAGGTGAAGAACAACACTGCAGAGACAACCTGAAAGAAACCTGCAGCCCAGCCGACGAACAATGCATCACCAAACTCCCAGCGAGGCACAGTATGAGGCACGGTGTGGTCATGGAACTTCAAGACTGTCTCATGGGCGATATTGGAGACAGGATAGAGTACAAGGATGCCAGCCGTCAGGGCAAACACCCCTGCCGTAATCTTGAGGCCGTTCTTCACCCGCTGTCCCTGCGATCCCCCACAACTTTTAACCAGTCTCAGACCAGGGATAGCAATCAGGAGGCCCAGGAGTCCTATAGCATCTGACATGCACATGAAAATTCGTGCCAGTGTGAGGCTGTGCGACAGACCCAGCAGGGTTTCGTAGGCACGGCACTCAGTACCTGCCACATCCTGCACCACACAAGTCTCCCAAAGGCCATGTTCATAGCTCTCCAAAATCAGCAGCTCAGTGGAGAGGCTCAGCCAACTGGGCATGAGTGTAGCAGCAAGTGAGCAAAGCGATGCCCCCACCCCCACAATCATAGCCAGCAGCTCCAGGGCACTGGAACACGTATTCGACATGGCACTCGTCCGGCCTCACGTCTGGGCAGAACCTCTGGAGCTCTCGTTTAAGGAGAGAGACACAGACAGACAAACAGACAAACAGTCAGACAGACAGCAAGAGAGAAAGAGAGAGAGGGTCTTTGAGCAAATTAGTCCTGACCACTCCAACTTCTTCACAGCCGGTCAGTTTCGCCTCAAAAATGCACATATCATCTCAACTAGAGAAGTAAAACACAGAAAGGAGGAGGTGGAAGAAGAGGAGGAGAAGAAGGTGAATGAGAATGGGCAAAAGAGGGGACACTGACTTAGCCCTGCCCTCCAAACTCACGAGAGAGAGAGAGAGAGAGAGAGAGAGAGAGAGAGACAGACAGACAAGCAACAACAACAATAATAATAATAATTAGAAGAAGAATTGTTATTATACTACTAATAATATACTAATAATTACATACTACAATTATACTACTAATAATATAATAATATTACTATTATTATTACGGTCTTTTTCTTTCTTTTACTTTTTCTGTTTTACACCATTAGTATTTCTTTCTGATTGTACTGTTGAATGTAGGAATAAACAACAGTGAACATTGAGGAACCCAAAAATGTGTCAGTGTCAGTTCAGGAATGAATGTTTTCACAAAAAGTGTAATTTCAGGAAATGCTTTCATTATCTCAGAACAGGACACAAGGACAGCCTTCAGGAGGGTAAACACCAGGAAGGCACATATTGTAGCATTGTCACAAACCTACAGATTTGTTTTATGAGGAAATGAAAAATTTTAAAATCATTTTTATCAGAATTGAAAGCATAACTTAATAACGAATACATTAATGTACAACTCATTGGCTGCGTGTTCAGATGCGTTACAAGTTTATGAAACGTTTATTAGAGTTTTGTGGATGAAGAAGAAAACGCCTTAAAACAATGCCATTCTGCTGTGATTGTAGTTTCATTTCAAGGGAGCTGTGGCTTTTTAGGTGCTAAAAATAAATTGTTGATTAAGTTTGTTTAAAACTAGCTTCTAACAGCCAGTGCTGACAATATGTTTTGAAAAGAAAAAAGAAAAAAAGTCAACACATCAAAAATATTTTGTTGATACAGTATATGGCACAAATAACCTGATGCCATGACATGTTGATAGAAACGAGATTTGACATGAATTAAATAAATGGCGAGTAGTGTTGTTAGCATCTTAAATTACTTTGGTAGTTAAGCTAGCTAGTTACTATCCCTGTATAATGCAAATAAACATGGACATACTTTAAGCATAGAGAATACAATAAGGTTAAGGCACACACCAAAACATTATTAGCTTCTTATACAACAATAACATTGTTATTTCAGGCATGAAAAACAAACCAAACGCACCTATTTTACTCAGTATGTTAGCTAGTTAGCTAAATCACCTGCGCTTTTTGAGGTGCTTGAAAAAAGAAGCCCGCAGTCCAGAGATCAGTTGCTAACCAAACAGTGCTCGCATAATAACTTGCCAGTCATTTGTGTAAATTAGGATTGGTGGAATTGTTTTGTTTCTGTCCTTCCCACCTTGGTTGTAGCTTATTTTTGCTGTATGGTGTGAGTGACAGCATAAACACAAAAGTTTAGATTAGAAAAACAATGCAATTTTGTGTAATTAAGATTTGAAAATGAATAAGTACCTGTTTAAAATGTAGTGAAGTAGAAATAAAAAGAATAAAATATGGAAAATACTCAAGTAATGTACAGATACAGGAAAAAAAAACATGTCAGTACAGTAACAAAGTAGGCGGCGTGTGTGTATGGAGTTTGCATGTTCTCCCTCTGCTTGATGGGTTTCCTCTGGGCACTCCGGTTTCCTCACAGAGAGCAAAGACAAATCAGATTAGACTAATTGCCGTTCCCAAATTACCTGTAGTGTGTGAATGAGTGTGTGTATGTGTGCCCTGTCCAGGGAGTAACCCCGACTCATGCCCTAAGTTTCCTGGGATATCATCATTGGGTTCCCCAGTGGAGAGAGCAGACAGTTTCTGAAACCTGAGTATTCACATCACATAGGACCTGTTACATCAGCAGCATCAGTGTCTTTACCACTTTAGATGTCTGAAGGAGTTTACACTGCCCTCTGACATGCTTAGCAGTTTTAACATCTGCACCTTAGAGCACTTCTTGACAGGAATAGAATTAAACAGGACCAGCCGGTGCTACAGAGAGTATTGTGATAAGCTGAACACACCATCTATACTGAACTTCCAGACCTGCATCCAATCTACAGCAAGCAGTGCTGGAATAGGGCCAGGAAGATAGTGAAGGACCTAAGCTATATGAACAATGGACTTCTCAGTTATGGTCAGTTAAGTGCTTCTGCTCCCTGAACAAACACATACACACAAAATTCCTTTTGTATGTATACAGTTTTCCATCAATTTGCACATACTGTACACTGTAAAAAAAAAAAAACGGTAAATTTTACCGTAAAAAATACGGTAGTAATGTTTTTGGTTCTACAGATCGCACTCATTTTGCTGCATATTTTACGGATTTTAATTGTTCTTTTTTCAAGCCTAGCCGGGACTCAAACCAAGGCCCTGGAGGTGCAAGGAGACAGTGCTAACCACTACACTACCATGCTTGCTACATAAGTGTTGTCGTTGTTGGAGTGCAAGTCGTGCGAGGGGACGTGGGGAAACCGAGGAAGTCCAACAACGACAACAGTTGCCTAGCAAGCATGGTAGTGTAGTGGTTAGCACTGTCACCTTGCACCTCCAGGGGAGGAAACACCTGATAGTGTCCCCCCCCCCCCCCCCCCCCCCCAAAAAAAGAGATGATTTTCACCAATCCCGACCTCAAATGGTGCAAATCAGCAAGCCATTGAACAAGGAAGAGAGTTTCACGACCTCAGCAAACAGAAAAAAGAAATGGTTCCACGTCTCCAACTCAGATTGGAAGAAAAAAAAAAACTCAAGAAAAAAGCTGTTTCACATCCCCACTCAAACGGTGTACATCAGCGAGCAACTCCATTGAATAGGGAAGAAGACAGTTTCACAACCCTCGAGTAGTTGCTGATCCTCAGAATGTGTTTCCTGCTTCACACAAGAACATACATGTTTCAGGGACACTTATAATGCTAATCAGTTAAAGTATGCCAGTAGGGCAAATATAAAATTATATGTGTGTGCTCATATAGAATGTTTGATATCGTTGTGTTGTGTTCAACATGTTTATCATAAACTTAGGAAGTGTAATCAACCTGTGCGACAGACCGGTGCCGTGAAGTCAAAAACTCAAGGTCCGAACAGGTTCGACACACCCTCTTTCTCCGCTTTCAACCTGAGGCCTGAGCATTGATTTCTGACCTGCGCCACCAAGCGATCGAAAACTCCGTTCTCCTTGACACGCAAAGAAATTTCGGGCTCGAAAAGGCCTAACACAGGTTGTCATCCCAACCCAGCGCACCAATCAATCAGCAACGCCATGATTCACTTCACTGGAGGCAAACCAACGAGAACAACTCTCATGCAACGCAATTAAAACAAACAGCTTCACACTTTGCTGAAAATTGGTGAGTGATTCAAACTAAACAGTAAGATTAAACCCAAGGCTCTGCTCTTGTGACTTTCTCAGGTCTAGTAAACAGTACTAGAAGAACTCCATCAACTTTCACCCTCTGAACTGTCTGTGTGTGTGTGTTTAAGTAGCGTAGTTTTCATGTATTGTGGATTAGTCAAATAAATTCTTGTTTATTTATAAAGAACATTTGTCTTGGTCATGTATTTTAAAGTCTAAACATTTGCCCAGATCTTATGTCACCTTGCTCGTAATTGATAAATACCAGGTTTTGTATAATCCTTGTCTGCTGTGGGTTAAACAGGATTGGTAAGATACACTCAATTGTGTTATACAGTGGACGGATATAATATAAAGTATATGCTATAAATTATAAATCAGTTAATCAAATTAACCCAAATCGTTAAAGATTCGATTCACCGCTGACCCAGAGCTGAAACACTACAGTGGATTTACTTAAATATATCTGTACTTTATTGTCTTTTGGTCAGAACAGCTGCAAAAAGCATTTAATTGTATGTTGTACTGTGTATGGTTATATGATAAATTCTTAACTGATTTTGATTTAATGGAATTTTCAAGCAAATTGGATTGTCTTCTACAACCATTAAACCAACACTATTCTGCAGTTGCATTCATTCAAGCCTGTATCCATGTATAAAGAATGCTTGGTGTTAGGTTTAACAGAAGAAGAAGTGTGTCCGAGGTAAGTTTCAAGCTAAGAGAAGAAGAGTTATTGCTTGTTGTGTCCATCGCACCTTGATACACTTACCGGTCCGGGCCTGATCGACCGTGAGAGACAAACACACACACACACGCAGGCATGATGTCTGAAGATCTCTATTTATTCTCATCAAAGAGAGCGCATTTTAAGTGGTGCTGTGTCCCGAACATCAAAAGAACCATTAACATGTCAGTCATAGAGAGACCCAGAGACGACAGGAGAGTGGAAATACATTTGCATTCTCCTGATTAAACAAAAGGTTTCTAGCAGACAAGAGCCATTTGGATGTATAGCGGAACTTAGGATTATGAGCATTATTCATTCCAGAAGTGTGCTCATATATCAAAGCACTTGTAAATCAAATTTCCCCACAAGAAATAATGAAAACTCAGATTATTCATTCCACAACCCAAAAAAATAAATACATCACTCATTCACTCATCATCTATACCGCTTAATCCTGTATTCAGAGTCACGGGGGGCCTGGAGGCTATCCCAGGAGACTTAGGGCACAAGGAAGAGTAATGCCCTTTACTATAACACCATGATATGAAAAAACCTTCCCCCGCCAAAGAGGGAATCACCTATGGACGAGCTCATGCCCACGAAACCTGAACTTTCCAGACCAAACTCCGCCCGGGAATTCTGGGATGGGTGCACCATTTCTTATAACCTCGCCTCAACACGCTGTGACCCTTGCCCACCCCTCAATCGTCCCCCGGGATGCGAAACCGTGCGGACATCTCCCCATCATTTGCGTGCACGGAGATCGACTAGAGGTTCCAGCGGCTCGCATCACGGTGGAGAACCAAGGGGGAAAACACTCCATAACTACAGGCAGAGTCCCTAACCTGCTTGTTCCTCTCTTATTAGGCCGAGACTGGCCGGGTTGGGCGGAAGAGCATCCTGAGGAAAGAAAAAAGGAAGGAAATCCCTAGCAGAATGTAAGCAGCGTCAGAAGAAGACCACGCCCCAACCCCGCCCTGCATGGATGGCCCAGAGACGAGGGGAAAGTGCGGTGCCGAGGCGGAAGGTGGACCCTTTTCTTATCCTCACACACCTCTTTCCCGCTCTCAGCAGGTGGCAAGTGAGGACAACTTTTCAAGGCTGCAAAAAGAGGACAGCCACCTAAAAAACTGCTGGAAACAGCTGCAAGTAGGACACTGGGAGGGCAATGAACAATCGCGGCCCATGGCATACTTCCTGGTTCAAGGAGGCCACTTATATTATCACACTACAAGAAGAGGTGAGCCTTGTGATCTACTAGTAATACCCCTGTGAAAAGTTGATACAGTGATGCACCTGGCTCACTCACATCCCCTCGGTGACCACTTGGGAACACAAAGCACCATCAAAAAGGTCCGGGATTGCTTCCACAGGCCAGGACTGAAGTCAAAAGTTCCTGCCAGAGATGCCCTGAGTGCCGCACCAAGGAATTTTTTGTATCTAAACTAATGTGTGACCTCTGCCGGCTGTTGCAGGTAAAATGACTCCGCACCTCTGTATACCACCCACAAACGGATGGTCTATTTGAATGTTTCAACCAGACACTCAAAAGGATGCTGCAACATGTAAGCGGATGTAAGACACTCAGAACTGGAACCAACTGCTCCCCTATGTACTCTTCGTGGTCAGAAAAACACCACAACTTTCCACCGCGTTCACTCCATTAGAGCTTCTGTTCGGGAGGAGGCCGTGGGGGCTGCTCGACATCGTGAAAGAAACATGGGATGAACAACCATCCCCATTTCGTTCTGTCATTGAGTATTTAAAAGACATGCAAACAAAAATACATTGTGTGCTACCGATAGTATGCCAACATATGGAAAAAGCTCAGTCTGAGCAACAGAAATCATATAACCGACCAGAACAGCCGCACAAATTCACACCAGGCGTACCAAGTTTCTAGCCCGCTGGCAAGGTCCTTCACAATTACGGATCAGGCCAGTGAACTACAGACTGCAACAGCCGGGTAAGCGAAAAACCACAGAACTTTACCACATTAATTTACTAAAGAGGTGGATAGAACCTGTACCGCAAGTCTCAGCTCTGGCTACTCTGTCTCCCGATAAACAGGCATGAGAACTTGTTCAGCGAGGGGAAGAACTAGAGTAATATCGACCCAGGTACAGGAAATAAATTAAGTAATTTATCAGTTCAATTGATTCCTCGTTGATTTGTAACAACTTGTCCACCTTGGACAAGACGTTATGTGCGTGAGGCCCGGCTCCAGGGAGAAGACATAACGCAGCATGACACATAACGCACATAACAATGCTCGCTGACGTGCAGTCGAAGCCAAGGTGGACAAGATGTTACAAATCAACGAGGAATCAATAAAGGAATCAATGACCCCCTGGTCTAGCCCGATCGTGGCACACAAACCTGACGGGTCCCTCCGTTTCTGTAATGATTTTGGACGATTAAACCAGATTTCAGAGTTTGACGCATACCTGCTGCTGAGAGTGGATGAGCTTGTCAAACGCCTAGGTAAAGCCCGCTTCATATCCACACTCGACTTAACGAAAGGAAACTGGCAGGTGGCACTCTCCCCAGAAGCAAGAAAAAAAACAAAACAGCATTTAGTCACTGGCAATATTGAGTGCTTCCGTTTGGCTTGCACGGAGCCCCTGCTACCTTCCAGCGATTAATGGACATTGTGCTCCCAAAGCACAGGAACTATGCAGCAGCTTACTTAGACAATGTTATCATCCTCTCAGGCAGCTGGGACGACCACATCTTCCATCTCCAGCTGGTACTCAGAGAACTCA